>OX439470.1:2719640-3399550 GCA_949320045.1 Scotopteryx bipunctaria
ATGTCACACGCATACAATGATTTTTACTTTTAAAATCGCTGATAGTATCCTCTCCAACATGATGAGATACAATAAGCAAGTATTCCCAAGGAGGGTTGACGTCAGGCAGGCGGCCGGTCATGAAACACCTTAGCCTAAACTGCCGACCCCACATAGAGTGAGATAAGGGCAGGAAGATGATGGTGACTTTTAAAATCGCTGATTTACGATTTAGGCCTCAGGTCTAGCTGGAAAATAATTGTGCCAGGTCAGTATCCGTGTACTTCAGCCCTTAACGCGCCGTTTCGAACACTGGCGGACAGTTGTCCGTCAAGAGGCTAATTGAGATGGGAACAACTTTCGGGTTGCCGGCCAAGTCGTAACTTAAAGCTACAGGGATGTGACGATTTCGGACTCCGAAAACGAATTTGCAGTAGCCTCAAGATTAGAAAATATTACATTGGTAGGAGTACAGTCTATCTAGTCGAGTAAGGATAAAAGTGCACCAAAAAGGCTCCTATCGTGCACTTCACACATATTCCAACTTTTTAGCTTCTACGATGCCTGTCACGATGTTTGAGAATACTGCACAAAAAAATCGTATTTATCCTTTTACATGCTTTTTCCACTTTGAGATTGTTTTACAGAATAAAAAGTAACATTATGTCCTTCCCCAGGATGAAACCTATCATCATCATCTTCCTGCCCTTGTCCCACTCTATGTGGGGTCGGCACAGCATGTTCCTTGGATCATGCTGTCCGAGTTTTGGCTAAGGTGTTTTATGACCGGCCGCCTGCCTGACGTCAACCCTCCTTGGGAATACTTGCTTATTGTATCTCATCATGTTGGAGAGGTCTATCCCTTAGTCGACTTGTACGACATGCTCGGGGAGAGAAGCAGCTGAACGCATTCTATGCATTTTCTTTACTTCCAATCTAGCAGAGAAGTATAATAACTATTAATATAGATTTAATTATCATAATGAACTTATATAATGAATTTTGAGTAGTTTACGAATAAATGGTGCAAATACAACATAAAGTAATTTAATAGAGTGGTACTTACTCCGAATATAATATAGGAATATACGTACCTAGTTCCATCACTAGTGAACACTTGTAAACTGGTATGTTAAAGGTTACAGAGAACCCACGCAATTATTTATAACATACAGGAAGCCCTTGGCTATGCTTGCGTTTTACCCGGATAAAATATACCTTATTCCCTAAAGTATGTCATACCCTAAAATGGACATCTTAGGGATAATAGGCTCCATAAATCCTACTATATAATAAATATGAAAGTTTGTGAGGATGTTTGTATGTTTGTAGCTTGCTTAGACGTTCTTGATTGATCGTTAAAGTTAAGCAACGATTTGCGCGGTCACAATTTGGGATGGGTGACCGCAAGTGGCATTACGAGCTGAGCGCTTCCGTGCTTCGGAGGGCACGTTAAACAGTCGGTCCCGGCTTTTAAGTCGTTAAACCATGACGGAGGCCTTAAGGCGGCCTAAAAACTCCGTCACTAGAGTTGGCCACTAGCTCATACGAACTTACTTTTTACTTACGCCTAAAGGGCTGAACTGATTTGCAGCTAGTTTTGTAATAAAAATCAATGCAGATACAGCTACAGAAGCATAATACGCTTCTGTTGCTGTTGTCTGCAAATTCGTGAAGAATGAAAAATAAAACTAAAATATAGTTTCTAACTTACTCCATCTAACATCAGGGTCAATGACCGGAGTGCTGAAGAAAAGGAGTTTATTGAAACTCATTTCCCGGCATTATTTGCCGCATAGAACCAATTAGATGTTATTGAGTTTGGAAAATAGCTTCTCGCTGTTCCAATACAATCTTATTACCAGATAATTTGTTCTACTTTCATTTTATAACTAAACTAATACCATCATCATCATTTCAGCTCTATATCCCCAACATGAAATCAAAAAAATCAAATTCAGTCGTTACGGCGTGACTGAGGCACAAACATACATCGTCACATCCACACATCCTTACATCCTCACAAACTTTTGCATTTATAATATTAGTAGAATGAATTCAATTTGCGAAGATGTTTGTCCCTCATTCGTGTGTGGCTGAACGGATTCGAATAAAATCTGGAATACATATAGATCGTGTACGGTCGACCAAAAATGTCAACCACCTGAACCGGCTGAACCGGTCGACCAAAATGAACTTCATCCTTGAAGTTCATTTTGCACGTCATAAAACAAAAAGGTTGATTTTCACTTGCAATAATATACTAACAGTTAGCTACCTATGTAATTGTCTTTAGCTCTATATTGTGGTTACGCAGGAAGTTTGACAAGGCACTTTCTTAACCCACCGTACATGCCACTTTTTGTCCTGGTATTATGCGATTGAAGCCTTATTTATGAACAACTAGCTGCCGCCCGCGGCTTCGCTCGCGTGGTATCCGGATAAAAAATAGCCTATATGTGAATCCAGTACATGTACTATGTATATTCCAAGTTTCATTCAAATCCGTTCAGCCGTTTAGGCGTGATTGAGGCACAAACATCCAAACATCCAAACTCACAAACTTTCGCATTTATAATATAAGTAAGATAAGCAAGTATTCCCAAGGAGGGTTGACGTCAGGCAGGCGGCCGGTCATAAAACACCTCAGTCAAAGCTCTTACAGCATGATCCTTGGATCATGTGCCGACTGTGCCGACCCCACATAGAGTGGGATAAGGGCAGGAAGATGATGATGATGATTATGCGATTGAAGCCTTATTTAAAGGCTTTAGGTGGAGGTCATCTTCAAACATGAATTTCATTGACAGCGCCATGCTGTATTCTGCCAATATCGTGCCTGGTACAGACTGACTTCGCGTTTCTAAAATAATAGATTTTTTATGATGGAAAATGATTAGATTTTGTTTGATAGATTGATTCAATACTTTTGTAAGTTTATTGATATAGGAACTAGTAAAACACGCCGCGATTTGTTCGTATTTTTTACACAAACTTTAATATCCCGCTGCGTAATCTAGGAGTTTAATTTCAGGACTTCTTTTGTTAGTGTTGGTGTTTCTAGGACTAATGGTTTACGCGGTGCGTTGGATGCCCGTCAATCAGTTCATCATGGTCTATCCCACAGGGCAGGGATGTCCATATCCCACTTAAGTGGGGTCGGCTTTGTTTTCTTCTTCCATCCCCATCTATCAGCCGTATACAGTATTCACTTTTTTCGTACTCATATCATCATTCACGCCATCCATCCATCTCTTCTTTGGTCTACCTTTGTATGTCAGTCAATCAGTATAGTAAAGTTTTATATATTTAAATATGCTATTTGATTCGGTGTGTATGTGTGTATGATTAGTGCTAAATAAAGTGTTAGTGAATATTGCATACAATAAGAACACAAGAACAAAGTGTCTTCCCCTTAATAGAGACAGTAAGAAAAGTGCTATTGGACACATTCTTAGATATAATTTACTTTATAAAACTAGGTCAAAATTAAATTACTAATTGGCCTACTTGGCTAGATTGTAATAGTAATAGAGTACAATTAATTAATATTTTTAGTACACTAATAATATTAAAAAAAAATGCCACTCTGTGTTATTGTTTGTTTCAGAATAAATTTCAGCCAAATCAGTTAAGCCGTTCCGGCGTGATTAAGCCCCAAACATAGATACTTTTCAGAAATATAATGATAGTAGACACTTAGTTTTCGAACTTTTTTTAATTCCACCAAGTACCAAGTCCCTGTTTGTAATAAATTAATTCAATTCATTGAATTACCTCTAACATAGCCCTGCCAGTTCAATAGATTTGTCTAATTATAGAGACTTACGGTTCGGCAAAAGCCAATCAAGCGATCCTAGACCAGGGTTCTAAATGATTGATATTAGAGTTGATTGTTATATCCTTTCACCACACTGGTTCGATAGAAAACGACATGAAGATTGTTACAATAGTGATTTAGTCGAAAGGAGAAAGGTTGGTACCTCATCTTAATTAACTTAATTAACAAATCACAAAGGAAGGCATTCAACGTTGTGGGGTCAGACCTGAACGTTGAGTGCATTTTCCATTGATAGGTTGTTAGTTATATTAACAAAATACAGATCAGCGCCACCTATTGAGCAGGTATCAGTATTATATGTAATTGTCACTTCTAAAATAAATCTCCTACGTAATCTATTCGGGCGTCACTTCCAAAAGAAATTTGTTCGTATTGTTTAACGAAAAAGGAAAAAATATATAAAAAGTCCACTTCTCAAAGTATATATAGTTTACTTCCAGTCCACTTCTCTGCTGGACTGGAAGTAAAGAAAAAGCATAGAATGCGTCCAGCTGCTTCTCTCCCCGAGCATGTCGTAAAAATCGACTAAGGGATTTTCTCCAAAATGATGGACCACCTATAAGGGCGATGGGCTAATCACCTGTCACCATGGTTCATGATATCCATCTTAGTACTTAAATCAGAAGTGGCTGCAAGTTTTTTTTTATGATTACTTATAGCTCTGCTCACCCCATTACGGTTAACGGCGTGATAATATGAATGTTAAGCGAAAATTCAGCTGCAAACTTTGTTTATAAAGAAATTCCATAATCAATATTGTATGTTCGTATGAGCTAGTGGCCAACTCTAGTGACGGAGTTTTTAGGCCGCCTAAAAGCCTCCGTCATGGCTTAACGACTTAAAAGACGGGACCGACGGTTTAACGTGCCCTCCGAAGCCGAAGCACGGAAGCGCTCAGCTCGTAATGCCACTTACGGTCACCCATCCCAATTTGTGACCGCGCATATCGTTGCTTAACTTTAACGATCAATCAAGAACGCCTAAGCAAGCTACGCCACGAGCGCTTAATCCATAATCAAAGGTAGTAACTTCAAATTTTCACCTCTTATTTTTCTAAATTACACCCATGCGAAGTCGGGGCGGGTCTGGATATAATGTCACATATATTATGTCATAAAATGTGAGATACCCTGTTTACCTGACATAATACGCTATACAATTTCAAATTCTACGTCGTTCTCGCTCAATTTATATATAAATAACGATTTAGTACAAAAGAGAAGCTATACATAACATTTATGTACTTATCTGTCCCCCCTTTCCGTCAAGCGTGAGTAATGCTGTGGAAATACCTCAGGTACAGTCGAATTCACAAGTGATACTCAACAGATGTAGGATTCAGAGGATTCTGAAGAGGCTTATGCAATACAGTTTGCGAATGTGTCACTAGTTCTACACACATACATAATATCACGCCTGTATCCCTAATGGGGTAGGCAGAGCCAGAAGTAAAATAAGAAAACTAGCGGGAACTTATGATTTAGTCATAGGATGGATATGGTGAACCATGGTGACAGGTGATCAGCCCATCGCCCATATAGATGGTCCATCATGTTAGAAAGGATAATATCCCATACCCCCGAATAATCAAATGCGACTCAGAGTTGAGCACGTCTCAACTCACGGTTTTTTGACAGTTTCTGATGAAAATCTGTCAAAAAATGTCATTTGAAACGTGCTCAACTTTGAGATGCGTTTGAGTATTCAGGGGTTAGTCGACTTTTACGACATGCTCGGGGAGAGAAGCAGCTGGATGCATTCTATGCTTTTTCTTTACTCCCAATCCAGCAGAGAAGTAGAGGCATTCTTGTATACTGGTGACACGACTAGATAAATTGATGGTATCGTTCTATCTAGTCGTGTCATAAAATCGAATCAGTGTTGAAAGGATTTAATGTGCGCCTCAAAGGCTCCTTTCGTGCACAGCTGACTGACCGAGAGGCCTCGCGAGGCTGCCGCGCGAAACGGGTGCTTGCTTGGCCAAAACGTGCCTAGCCCGAGGCAAACACTCAAACTGAAGGCAGTGAGTACTAATCCCTTATAATTTCCTCTCTGAGTTTTGAAGAATTATCTTGGATCTTCGCAGTAAAAACGAAATCATTTTGATTATTTTCTCTTGTAAAAATTTAAAACTGTTTACACAACAAAACTAAGCCAATAAGCTTTAGTATATTGAATGAGTTTATCAGATAGACGGATAAAAATAAAGGCCTTTTACCATCAATAGTAGATGATTTATACAGCGTCAGGAGGCAACTTTTAACTTGACAAACGGGACGTTGTAGTGCCCGGGACGAATTAAGATGGAGTAGGCTTGCCCAGCACCTATTCCATCCTCTCAGCTTAGTCGGCCTTGTCCACAGAAAAGACATGGTCAATACGTGCGGAGCTGACTAAGCCGCGGGTTTCCTCACGATGTTTTCCTTCACCGTTTGAGAGTACTGGTATAGCGCACATAAATTTTTCGCACAGAAAAATCCATTGGTACACGACCGGATTTGAACCCACCTTAGGATCGGAAGGCGGAGTCACTACCAACTAGACCACCAGTGGTCCATAAAACCAAGTGAAACGATAGACAAGTTACAATAACTTATTCTATGGGCCAAGCCCCTTTAATTTGAATGTAGTCGTTTGCAATAAGGGATCGAACGGAAAAGGAAATATCAATGGTAACATATAAAAATAGCTACGAAATCATTTGTGCGGTTTAGACTGGCCTCATTGCTCAGTTAGTAGCTCTACCAGGACAAAACATAATATCTTGCCTGTACTTTAAATCAGAAGTGGTTGCAAGTTTTCTTATGTTGACTTGTGGCTCTGCCCACCCCATTAGGGATACGGGTGTGATAATATTCATGTATGTATTTGTCCTGATATGCTACTCTCATTTCATTCCCTCTCATCAAATTCTTAATGCATGCTTGTCGGTTTAGGGTACTCTTGACCTGGCCTTGTGAGCACTGGTGGTCTAGTTGGTAGTGACCCCACCTTCTGTTCCTAAGTTCGTGGGTTCAAATCCGGTCGTGTACCAACTTTTACTGTACGAAAAATTTATGTGCGCTATACCAGTACTCTCAAACGGTTAAGGGAAACATCGTGAGGAAACCCGCGGCTTAGTCAGCTCCGCACGTATTGACCATGTCTTTCCTGTGGATGAGGCCGACTAAGCTGAGAGGATGGAACAGGTGCTGGGCAAGCCTACTCCATCTTAATTCATCCCGGGCACTACAGCGCCCCGTTTGTGAAGGTAAAAGTTGCTTCCTGACGCTGTATAAATCATCTACTATAGATGGTACAAGGCTTTAGCTATACCTGGCCTTATTCCAAAACGTCAAATAAAATATTAATAAATAAAATATTGTTCTATTACTCTTAATATTCTGTGGCTGACTGTCCAACCGGGCTATTGGGTGTAGGTACTTTTACATTTAAAACGACTGCGTCTGACATTATCTTTAATGTCATCTCAACTTCTATTTAACAATGACATAGCTCTTGTTTCCCTTCTAAAACAGAACCAATGTCCTGAAATTACCTACTTAAATTATGTCAACCGTAAATTGTACTTTTCTGCTAGACTGGGAGTAAAAAAACATAGAATGCGTCCAGATGCTTCCCCGAGTATGTTGTAAAAGTCGACTAAGGGATAGTATCCTCTCCAACATGATGGACTATCTATATGAGCGATGGGCTGATCACCTGCCATGGTTCACCATATCCATCTTGGGACATTGAATCAGGAGTGGCTGTAAGTTTTTTTATGATTACTTGTGGTTCTGCTCGCCCTGTTAGTGATATGGGCGTGATAATAATGTATGTATTTTAACACTAAAGTGAAGAAAAATATGTGGAAAAACATAGAATGCGTCCAGCTACTTCCCTCCCATTCCAGTCGACTTTTACGACATGCTTCTGGAGAGAAGCAGCTGGACGCATTCTATGCTTTTTCTTAACTTCCAGTCCAGCAGAGAAGTATTTCATAATTAAATGTTATGTTTAAAAGAAATAGTGACACGACTAGATCGGGAGTGTCCTTCAGCATCAGCATAAAGATTTACAACTCAGACGGGCAAATGAATTGCTACAAATATTCATGCTAGTTAATATTATAAATTATTCATGGAATTCTGTCTCTGCCGGATTTACCTAACTACGAGTAAATCCTGCTTTCTGGAAATAGAATTTCTGGGAAGGTCATACACGAATTACTATTTTCTCATAATATTACATCACGCTCGTATCCATAATGGGATGGGCAGAGCCACAAGTAATCATAAGAAAACTTGGAGCCACTCCTGATTCAAAGTACCAAGATAGATATAGTGAACCATGGTGACAGGTGATCAGCCCATCACCCATATAGATGGTCCATCATGTTGGAGAGGATACCATCCCTTAGTCGACTTGTACGACATGCTCGGGGAGATAAGGAGCTTTATGTTTTGTCCTTACTACCGAGTCGAGCAAAAAAGTTTAGCTGATTTGGCGTTGTTTGTATGTTTGTAAGAGCATAACTTTCGAACAGCTAATAAACCCTCATCTTACTTATATTATGAATGCGAAAGTTTGTGAGTTTGGATGTTTGGATGTTTGTGCCTCAATCACGCCTAAACGGCTGAACGGATTTGAATGAAACTTGGAATATACATAGTACATGTACTGGATTAACATATAGGCTATTTTTTGAGCTACCCCGTCACTGAGAAAGTGGCAGACATAAATAGTACCTGCCAAGCGGCTTCCTGAAATCAGAGTTTCCTATGTTATATTGTCCTAAATGTGAATACCTATTTATATCTACATACATATTCAAGATCGTATTGACATATGATTGTCCCGAGCTATTCTAATTACGCTCTGTTGGTTCAACTATCTACATATCGTCACTGGAAAGGTAAAATTACGTAAGCGCCAAAATGGCGCCAAATAGGCATATTGAGTTATTATCCTAAAATAGCAGTCCAAATACAATAATATGAAATGCTGCACATAGAAAATGAAAAAAGAATGAAATCTTACGTTGACGTCATCAAAATTCGATAATTAGGTAGAAAGTTATGATTAAAAAAACGAAAAAAATGAACTTCAAACGGCTTTTTCTCGATTGGCGCTTACGTAAATTTGCCTTTCCAGTGACGATATAATAACCAGCTAGAACTAACAATTACGTACAAGAAACTTACCTCTTACTACTAACGACTGTTCTGTACGAGAGCAAGCAGAGAACGGTACTAAACAGCTGAATGAATTTGTATGAAACTTGGATTAACATTATAGGCTACTAGCTGCCGCCCGCGGCTTCGCTCGCGTGGTACCCGGATAAAAAATAGCCTATATGTTAATCCAGTACATGTACTATGTATATTCCAAGTTTCGTTCAGATCCGTTCAGCTGTTTAGGCGTGATTGAGGCACAAACATCCAAACATCGTCACAAACTTTCGTACTAGATGGCAGCACAGGTAAAATTAGTACGCGCTATCGTTGTGTTTTGAGCTTTACGCCGGTAATTTCGAGCAAACTAAGACTTTTCAATTTTATAATATAAGTAAGATTTTTTATTCGGGTACCACGCGAGCGAAGCCGCGGGCGGCAGCTAGTTTCTTTTATAAATCCGAAATCTATTCTATCTCTTTCTATTCGATTCGAAATCGGTCTAGTTCTAGGCCTAGGTCGAAACGATCGTATACGGTGGCCTCTTAAGACATCAACGTGCAAGGATGACACAAGCTTCTAAATGTGGTCGTAGCTGGTGACCTCGAACGCTGCTTTGACTGACTGGTGGAAAGCCGGCAGATATTTTAAAGCTTGTAAAAAGCCAATTGAAAGGAATATCCGGAATAAATCAGACCGACAGAATTATGTAAAACAATTCGATGGTAAGAACTTTCAAGTGATGGTATTCGTAAAGTCACTTGTGTTATTCACGTGAGATCACGCGTTGTAATTACAGTTAAAGTTGAAATTCAGACGAATATCAGAATCGTATGTATGTATTAGACACTTAGAAAGAAGAAAGAAAGGCAAATAATTTATAGGCAACATAAAAAAAATACAGGAGTGAAAAATTAAATGACAGAGAAAAGGACAGAAAGAGAGAAGAAAATAGATATACAGGCCTAACCTACCTATCACTTATTGTATTACACATTTAGGAAAAGATGGATGGATTGTGTGAAAGAGGATATGCGTTTAAAAGGAGTGAGTGCTGAGATGACGAGTGATAGGAGAAGATGGAGGAGGGAAACATGGTGTGCCGACCCCAGCTAGTTGAATAAGGGCAGGAAAATGATGATGATAATGGTACACACATACACGGTTTTTTCTAACAACCCTTTTTAACTTAAACAACAAAAGTTTAAGTGGCGGACACACACAGAAACCAAAACCTTATAATCTATACGAGCCGCTTGTATCTACGAGAAGCAGAGCATCGCGCGCTCATAAATACCTAAACTAAATTTTACCTATTAAAACGTGCATAATTACTTTGCCTTTTCATTTCGTATTCAGAAAGCGAACACGTAATATGTTCAGAAATGTTCAGAGCACTTGAAACATACCGTAGCTTTGTGACCATAGACTGATGTCTGAGTCAATTTATTAAAAACCCTTGCAGATGTATTTAGAATTAAGTGAACTTTTAGATAGCCTGACTGTTTTGTATTTTGTAAATAATAAATAAATAAATATTTGTGGACATTTCACACAGCGCCATTTAGCCCCAAACTAAGCAAATCTTGTACCTACTGCTGTAAGTGTGTAAAATTTCCACAAATATTTATTTATTTTATATGCCCAGTAATGGTTATTGTTTTGTAAACGATGATGATGGAATCCAATTTTATAACCACTCCAATACAACCACTCATGTAAAATCTAAAAAAATATATAAAATTATGTCGTAAAAGTCGACTAAGGAGTACCTACTATCCTCTCCAACTTGATGGATCTATATGGGCGATGGGCTGATCACCTGTCACCATGGTTCACCATATCCATCTTAGGAGTCTTGGATTAGAAGTGGCTACAAGTTTTCTTATGATTACTTGTGGTTCTGCCCACCCCGTAAGGGAAACGGGCGTGATAATATTGGTATCAGAAACTATGAGTACCATGCTACCAAAATTGCACCAAAATGATTTATAGTATTCATTCGCAATAGTTCAGTTGCCTAGGAACCATGATGTAACTATCGCGAAGGATTTCCGCTACTGCGCAACTCGTGGCATTATCACGTATACGGCATATTGGAATACTGTCGATGTGATATCAACTGGCAGTCCAATCGCTGAAGGGTCTGAATAATTCAATGTTTCCGAATGTTACTGGCAAAGTTGGATTTTTATGACCAGTTTGAAAAAGACTAAAAAAATATTTGTATATTCAGTGGGGAATTATTTAGCTGACATGGGCAGTTTTGCTTGCATACTCATCACATAATAATTATTTCTTTATCATCAATCTCTGGGAGTTCTAGGGAGTTCATCTGCTATGTCATTTTATGCACCAACTTGCTTGTGTCGTATAACAAATTTATTCTATTTGATTCTATTCATAGGCCTCTTAATGCACCTACCGGGCAACCTTTACAATGTTCAAAGGTTAAAAAATGGTACTAGTGGAACACCCATGGTTTCACTCTCTAATAATAAATAATAAATAACACCCAACAGTCACATACATAGTCCTGACCCCACACTAGGATTCCCTGTGTCGTGGGTATCAGAAACTATGAGTACCATGGTACCACAACACCCAGACCCGGAGGAAATATTTACAGATCATGCAAACATTTCTTCCGCAGCGGGAATCGAACCCGCGCCTTTTGCGTCTCTGCCGAGCAATCGCCCGCCACGCCACCGAGGCCGTCTAAATTTATAGGAAGAATCTTAATTTTCAAGAAAATCGGACCACCCGTTATAAAGATTACCACCCGTTTCGGGCGTAGTTTGGAAATATTTCATCGTATACTTTTATTAAATGTAAGTATTGGCCAGTGTTTATGCTAAGTTTCAAGTTTGAAAGTTCAAGGAGTACGATTTTTCATTATAAACATTTCTACCTCTTTCCACCCTCTTAGGGATAGAGTTTTCAAAAATCCTTTCTACGTTATATCCTTAAGTAAACTAAGTAATTTGAATGGTTATAGTAGCAAGAGGAAGACATAGGTGTACCTTCGTACTTGGACCAAATGGGTGATATTTTGGAAAAAGGCCAGGTCAAGAGTACCCTAAACCGACAAACATGCACGAAAAATGTGATGAGAGTAAATGATGCGAAAGTATGTCAGGAATAGATAGATCCGTGCTCTCTGCCTACCCCTACAACAGTGATATTAAATAAATATTTGTGGACATTTCACACCGCG
Source organism: Scotopteryx bipunctaria (assembly GCA_949320045.1). Taxonomy (NCBI): domain Eukaryota; kingdom Metazoa; phylum Arthropoda; class Insecta; order Lepidoptera; family Geometridae; genus Scotopteryx; species Scotopteryx bipunctaria. The sequence goes on from OX439470.1 coordinate 2,731,834, forward strand.
CCTCTTGCGTCTCAGCCGAGCACTCGTCCGCCACGCCACCGAGGTCGTCATATTATGTATTGTGTGTTCGTATTTATATAATCGCACTAAAATCAGGTACTAAGCCACAATGTTATCACTCCTCACTTTAAATGCAACATAAAAAATATTTTACGAATAATTCGGATTCAGACTCTCATTGTTTTCGTTTAATTCCCCTGCGAGAGAAATTCTATATGTATATCCTTAATAATTATATACCGGGTAGACATTTCCCATTTATAAGAGAGTTTTTGTTATCAAGACGACGAAAGTAGTCTATGTATTTTTGGGTAAATGAAATAATTGATATTGTATTACTTATTGGGTTCTGAAAACATCGTGAGGAAACCCGCGGCTTAGTCAGCTCAGTACATACCTATAGACCATGTCTTTCCTGTGGAGCTGAGAGGATGGAGTAGGTGCTGGGCAAGCCTACTCCATCTTAATTCGTTCCGGGCACTACAGCGTCCCGTTTGTGAAGGTAGAAGTTGCCTCCTGATGCTGTATAAATCATCTATAGATGGCAAAAGGCTTTAGTTTTGTTTTTGGGTTCTGGTGTGTTCCCTTAAAGAGATAAGAAACCTTATAAGATTGTTTTCCTACCATCTATTTCTATCTGATCTTGTTAATCGAGCGAGTACCTAAGCGAGCGAAGATCGCAGTGGCAAATTGGGCGATTTGGCGTTGTATGTTTGTGGATATGTTTGTTAGCATAACTTTCGAACCGTTATTCCAATCTGTATAAAACTTGGTAAGTCAATAGATAGTGCTATGGAGATATGCTGGGATTTGGAAGCATATTAGCTTGATTGGCGAAAGCATGGTGAAGGGATTGTAGGTAAAGATATTGAGATTTGCTGGGAAACATTATTAAATTTATCGGTGAAGGTGAAGGGGTTGTAAAGATAGTACCTAAGTTCCCAAGTGGGTAGAAAAAGTTTTACAAATGTGTCGACTGGAGTGCACTAATAACTATATGACATTCTCTTCTATTCTATTCGAGTGATCCCCGCACCAATGGATTTTTCAGTTCGAAAAAATATGTTCGCAATACCAGTACTCTCAAACGGTGAAGGAAAACATCGTGAGGAAACCCTCGGCTAAGTCAGCTCCGGACGTATTGACCATGTCTTTCCTGTAAACAAGGACGACTAAGCAGAGAGGATGGAATAGGTGGTAGGCAAGCCTACTCCATCTTAATTCGTCCCGGGCACTACAGCGTCCCGTCTGTGAAGGTAAAGTTGCCTCCTGACGCTGTATAAATCATCTACTAGGTAAAAGGCCTCGGTTTTAGGCCCTAAATCTCTAAATTTCTATCAAATGACTTTGCTTGGTGTGTTTTGCGTTGAGCCCTGTGACAGTGAGTTCTGAACGTGAAAATGTGGTACCCTAATGTAGCAGGTAATATGATACGAAAGTAATGGTACTGTGGGGCTTTCTATCAATTTCCTGTTCGTAACCGACTTACAAACTTACTTTGCGGGTGTTATTGAATCAGTACCGACACGTTTCCTGCCAAAACCGGTAAGATTTTTTATTAAAAAGAAAAATATTTATTTTGTTAACAAATCTAAATACAACCTCGGTGGCTTGGCGGGCGTGTGCTCGAGAAGCGCGGGTTCGATTCCCACTGCGGGAGAAATCTTTGCATGTTCTGCAAATATTTCTTCCTGGTCTGGGTGTTTCAATACTATGTATTAGAAGTATAAGTATAAGTATGTATTTACAAAAAAAAAGCATATAAGTATTGTATCAGCCATCTGGTTCCCATAGTACAAGCTTTGTTAGTTATAAGCTAGTTTGGGGCTAGATGGCGCTGAGTGAAATGTCCATAAATATTGATTTATTATTTAATTATTTTAAGGCTCTAGTCGAAACTTATTATTATACTAGCTTCCAAAGAAATAACTAAACAAAGATAAGATAAGCGCACGCACACGCGATGATTACTTGTGGCTCAGCCCACCCCATTAGGGATACGGACGTGATAATATGTATGTATGGTAACATAATAAATGATTTTATATTCTATTCAAGACTACTTACAATGTGACCCAAAAACTGAAACTAATCGATACAACCCTGTCAAATACATTTAAAGTTGCTCGTTGAAGTTCCTTAGGTAGGTACATCGTCTTTCAGAGTAGGGTTCCCACCTTCCCACTTGCCAGGTTCAATCTTTATATATTTCATCAAAACTAACTAAGGGTACAGTTTCTGGTTATTAGTGTTCTTGAACCTAAACTTTATGCGAACATTATGTTCTCGATAAAAACACATAGCGCTATTCAGTTTTACTTAAACATACAAAAAACTATCTACACAAGCCACTCCTGATCCAAGAGTCCCAAGATGGATCATCATCATCATCTTTCTGCCCTTATCCCACTCTATGTGGGGTCGGCACAGCATGATCTTTGGATCATGCTGTAAGAGTTGTGGCTAAGGTGTTTTATGACCGGCCGCCTGCCTGACGTCAACCCTCCTTGGGAATACATGCTTACTGTATCTCATCATGTTGGAGAGGATACCATCCCTTAGTCGACTTTTACCATCTCTTACGATCATGCTGTAAGAGTTTTGACTAGTCCCAAGATTTGGTGAACTGTGGTGACAGGTGATCAGCCCATCGCCCATATAGATGGTCCATGTTGGAAAAGATACTATCATGATCAAGAACATGTATGGTAGCTTAGCCAGCCCTAGGAGGTGTATGTGGCATAGTTCAAGAGTCTATTAGGTCCAATCAAGGCTCCTTGCGAACTCCATTACCCGTGATTGCTATTATATTGGTGTAAGTCTTCCTTAGCACAGTCTCTGAATACGGTACATGGTTCTATAGCTGTCTTAATTTGATTTCACACAGCGCTATCTTGCAAAGCTTGTTCTATTAAGGGAACCAGTAATTTATTTATTCTTATTTATTTATTTTAGGAAGACCAACAGCTTAACAAAACAAAATAACTAACCCACGAATACTCAAACGCGACTGAGAGTTGAGCACGTCTCAACTCACGGTTTTTTGACAGTGTCTGATGAAAATCTGTCAAAAAATATTAGAGACGTGCTCAACTTTGAGATGCGTTTCAGTATTCGGGGGATAAACACTTAAATATTAGTAGACATTTCACACAACGCCATCTAGCCCCACTAAGCAAAGCTTGTACTATGGGCACCAGATGGCTGATAGAATACTTAATTTATATACTTTTTTTTGTAAATACATACTACAACACCCAGACCAGAACATGCAAACATTTCTCCCGTAGCGAAAATCGAACACGCGCCACTTGCGTCTCAGCCGAGCACTCGTCCGCCACGCCACCAAGGTCATCTCATAACATAACATACAACATAAGTTAAATACGAAGTGAAAAACGAGCCAATTAACGATCGTCACAGCTAGAAACAAAGTAGGTAGAAAAAGGCCAAAGCAAACATATTTTATTACATACTCAATAGAAACTTTTATATATTTTTCTTTTCACTAACTGTTGTTGTTTGCTAATTTGTTGCAAATGCTGTGCATGCCTGAAATTGGTGCAATTCAATAGTAATATTTTTGTGAATTATCTTTGACAATGTGTATTATGTGTTCTGTTGGCGTTGCCTATGAAATAAATGGCGTATGTCAGTAATGGCGATTATTGCCCGGTTTGAATATAATGGACCACGGATCGTTTACAATAGCAAAGCTATATATTTTTTTGACAGAGAAACAATATTTCAGGGTTAGAAAATTACAGCCCTGCGAGGTATCTGTCGCATAGTTATTGAGTCTATTAGGTCCAATCAAGGCTCCCCGCAAACTCCATAACTCGTGGTTGCCATTATACTGAAGAAAGCTTTCTTAGCGCGCCGTGTTCAGTGACATCACTAGTGAAAAATGAAATAAACATTATTTTCAAAAAAGAAATATCATCATCATCTTCTTGCCCTTATTCCACTCTATGCGGGGTCGGCTCAACATGATCCTTGGATCATGCTGTAAGAGTTTTGGCTAAGGTGTTTTATGACCGGCCGCCTGCCTGACGTCAACCCTCTTTGGGAATATCTCAGCTTTTTGTATCTCATCATGTTTGAGGATACTATCCTTTAGTCGACTTTTACGACATGCTCGGAGAGAGAAGCAGCTGGACGCATTCTATGTTTTTTCTATACTCCCAGTCCAGCAGAGAAGTTAAACTAAAATAATAAACAATTTTATTACTGATCCAATCAATTTCAATCATTTCGTATTTAATGCATACAATGACGAAATTAACATGGTTCACGTGGTTGATAAATAGCAAAATACCTAGGTACATACATAACATCACGCCTATTTACCAACAAGAGTGATATTATTTAGGAATGTATTATGAGATGATGGGAGAGCGATAGATACTCACTTTTCACTGAAAGAAAATCCTTATCTCGTCCACTTCTTGTTCACAACAAATATTGGTACGCCTTGGTGCGGCTGTGGGTGCATTTGATTTAATTTATCGTGAAATATAGGTTGACGCTCAGAGTGCATTTAACTAGGTTATATCGACTCTAAGAGATGAAGTAGCAGTTTCGCAATACATCTGCACAGTGCCTATTCTACTTACAGACTATGGATCGGTTCTCACCATAGAACTGTTGTATATGTCAAAAACCCCGTGCATTTAAAAACTAATACTATTAATATTCAAATCTACTCACTTCAATCATATTTTGATTGATCTGTTCTGTTTTGTCTAATCTAGCTACACAACATCTTGTAACTACTTGAATTTACTACTATTATCAATCGTGTCGCTAGCTCTTTCGAACCAGTGTGGTGAAAGGATTTAAAGTGCACCTCAAAGGCTCCTTCCGTGACACATATTCTCGAACTTTAACTTTTGTTGTTCGTGGCGCGGCGTCTTTTCTTTTTATTTGGTCTGAGACTGGTGCCTTAAAATTGTGTTTAAAAATAAATATTTTTCTTTCTTTCTGTCTTTCTAAAACAGTGCTACGAAAAAATGTGAAATACTTGAAATTAACTTCGCTGTTCTAAGGTGCAGAGCATCTTAGCAAAGTTACTGCGGTCGTGACTTCAGTATTTTACGACTCAACTTTACATCTCGAGTGCTAACGTCTGGTTTCTTAGTAAACAATGTCGACGAATTTAGTGTCTACATACCTAACTTGTATACCCAGGCACTGTGTATAATTTGGACTCCTTTTAAAGGCCATCACAGACGTAGCTATGATATATTTTTTTCTGTTTATTAGATCACTAGCTCGCTTAGTTATTAGTCCAGGCTTCGCACGCGTATTTAACAAATTAGGATTCTTTAGATAATTTTTTTTCACCTCGGGTTACATTCTTTGAGTTTTAGTAAGGATCCCTAATTTTGTTGAAAATAAATTATAGCCTATGTTATTCCGTAATAATGTAGCTATCTACTGGTGAAAGATTTTTTAAATCGGTTCAGTACTTTCGGAGCCTATTCGTTACAAACAAAAAATCTTTCCTCTTTATAATATTAGTGTAGATTTATACAACATCGGGAGGCAACTTTTACCTTCACAAACGAAACGCTGTAGTGCCCGGGACGAATTAAGATGGAGTAGGCTTGCCCAGCACCTATTCCATCCTTTCAGCTTAATTGGCCTTGTCCACAGGAAAGACATGGTCAATACGTGCTGAGCTGACTAAGCCGCGGATTTCTTCACGATGTTTTCCTTCACCGTTTGAGAGTACTGGTATAGCGCACATAAATTTTTCGCACAGAAAAATCCATTGGTACACGACCGGATTTGAACCCACGACCTTAGGATCGGAAGGCGGGGTCACTGCCATTAGATAATCAGAGCTCTCATACATTTCTATAAATACACGCAAATACCTACTCATTTAAAAGACCAGAGGTTAGTTAGACCCCTAAAACAATGGACCAACGTCCAGCGAAGACTTAGATCTCAATCCACACACAAATCGCAAAACCAGAGAGCTCAGGATACACTGGTTGGTATTGAAAAGCTTCTTCAATTACTCCTAAACTTCAGCGGACCGTGGTTTTAGGGTTCCGTGGGCAAATAATGGACCTGTAGTGAGTATATTTTTGAAATTAACCACCCGCCCACGCACGGCTTCGCTCGCGTTATATCCGTACCCTATATGTTATGCCGGCACACATACTATATAATGTTCCAAGTTTCATTCAAATCTGTTCAGCCGTTAGGGAGTGATTGAGGCACAAACATACATCCTCACATCCACACATCCTCACAAACTTTCGCATTTATAACATGAGTCGGGTAGGTTTGTTCGTAAAGCGTCCAAACGTGGGATAGTATAGTATTACACGGCTTTGTCCACTGCTGGGCATAGGCCTCCCTTAATGAGCGCCATCGCACCCAATAGTCCAAACATACGGAATCATCGAATCAATTTACGTACAAATCCTTGACCATTTTCCATCTTAGTCAATTCCAAGACATTTCAAGTTTTTTCGTATAATTAAGATCTTATTCGAACCTTCATCATAATTTAATCAACGGAGGGACTGATTACGTCATTTGTTTGATAAAGCCACATTGAAACCTACATACTGGCATATAGTCAATAAATAATAACAGCCAACAGTGGCGTCCTGAGCCAACTTTGATCTTCGATCTCATCTACACCACCAATAGATACGACACCATCGAGGATAGAAACACTGCTGCCAACATCCCAAAGTCCTTCTCCGGTACTTCAAGGAGTTGTGCTGACTGGGGGAGGGTTAGCAGGGGGATAATGCACAATACACCCCCCCCCCCCCCCCCCCCAGAGACGTCAGTGCAGATCTTTGTTCCCCTACCAGTAATTATAATTTGAATTATGCATGTATTTTCTGCAGTGTACCTAACTCAAGAGAGCAAAATTTCAACAGAACCAGTGGCAGTGAAACTTCGCCAGTTTGAAAACTTGAGTTCGTAGACGTCTTGAGTTAATAATTCAGTTGTATGACAAGAAGCTTGAGTTTGAATAAAATATGAGTCTCATGTAATATGTTAGAACGTCTATTGAGGAATGCATTAGATAAGGTAACCTTTCGATAAAGGTCGTCGGTTCAAATCTATGCTGGGCCGAATGACAACAGCCTTGGAAGTTTCCCAATAAAAATCTATCTGGTTTGACTAGAATCCTGGAATACCTAGTCACTCAGTCAGCTCGTCAGACCAAACCAAGTCCCAATATGGAAAAAACTTGAAGGATATATTCTTCTTATGATTGTAAAAGGAATTCCCGAAATTCAACTCCTAGACGCACGGAAAGATGAACTTTGTATGAAAAACTCAACGCGAACAAAGTAGCGGGTTCCATTAGACATAAATACATAGGTACCTAATTAACCCTTCTGGGTTCAAAGTTAGCGAGTTTATAAGTAGGTTAACTTGACCGACCCGGGGCTTATTGACCTAAGCCACAACTTAGCATCATTGTTGACTTAATTATGGTTTGTGTAGAACTGTGAAACATAACTTAGAGGTTGTTGACGACCTCGGTGGCGTGGCGGGCGAGTGCTCGGCTAAACCCAAGAGGCGCGGTTTCGATTCCCGCTACGGGAGAAATGTTTGTATGTTCTGAAAATATTTCTTCCGGGTTTTGGTGTTGTGTAGATTCATGCATTATAACTATGTATTTACAAAAACAAAGTATGTAAGTATTCTATCAGCCATCTGGTTTCCATAGTACAAGCTTTGCTTGGTTTGGGGCTAGATGGTGCTGTGTTAAATGTCCACAAATGCTTATAATTTATTTATTTCCTCGAGCGTCATTAGAGCAGTGTGAATGACGCGGCGTCTGATGAATGACGTTCGATACATTTGAATTGTAGCTCAGTCATGGTGTCACCTTGGTGTCACTGACTGAAATTCTTCTTTAAACACTTTACCATTACATAAATACCTATTATCCCTAGAACCACAAGAAAACTTGCAGCCACTCCTGATTTAAAGTCCCAAGATGGATATGGTGAACCATGGTGACAGGTGATCAGCCCATCGCCCATATAGATGGTCCATCGTGTTGGAGAGGATACTATCCCTTAGTCGACTTTCACGAGATCCTCGAGAAACAGCTTGGATGCGTTGTATGTTTTTTCTTTACTCCCAGTCTAGCAGAGAAGTACCATTATACTATGATTGATACAGAGCCTATACCATCCTCTCAGGGGCTTTATTCTTTATGACCAAACGAAACTTGAAGGCTCGCAACTTGTTTGTGACACGCCGCGTCGTGTTTTTACAATACAAAATTGACAAATAGAATACGGATGAAAAAATAACACGGTGATTTCACAAACGCGCCCGTGTTTGCCCGCGATACGTTTTGTTTGGTCATAGTCAATTAGGGGACAGCTCAATCTTTATCTACAGACAAAAAATGGCCAATACTTTTTCTGTTTGTGCTGGAAAAACCTGGAATATAAATGTTCCTACGCTACGTATCCTGGCATAATAAAGACCACGCGAGCGAAGCCGCGAGTAAATGCTAGTATTATGTAAATATAAAAAACTAGTGTGGTGAATGGACTGCGTCATTATTAAGTATTTTCTTGACCTTAAGGCTGTACTTATTGCCATCGGTAGAAAATTCTATCACGTACGTTTTACAATAGGCATCCAATGCCCCATTTATCTATTATGTACATAGAAATTCTGCATGTCAGACTGACAGAAATTGATTATACTTTATTGTTAGCAAAAGTTAACAAATGGTATTATAGGAAGGTTTTATACCTAGGCATTCTCTACCAGACAACACTTAAACTGGTGGAAAATTGACGTTCTCGGAAAATATAAAAAAGCCTTTATTCTAATACATAAAAATGCTACATACAAACACAATCATTTTCACTTACATTAAATGGTTTCAATCTCCTCAGTAGTAGTCGCCTCCATGGCGTAGGCTTTCCCCTAAATTTCTCCTTTTTTCCCTTTCACTAGCCTTCCTCATCCATTCGGGTCCACATCGTTGTGCAAATATGTCTCTCCATCTCTTTTTTGGTCTTCCTTGTTTTCTTTTTCAATCCATTGGGATCCTTTCTGTCACTCTTTTTGTCCATTTTGTATTCTCCAGTCTACAGATGTGACTGGAGAATACAAGTGTCTCGGAAAATATACGTAATTAATAATAACGAAAATAAAAATATGTTTTCTTTTTCTCTTACAAAGGGTGTTTTTCGTATATTTGTATGGATCTGAGTGTTGGGCAACAAAAGTGGTGGATGAAAGAAAAGTGCATGCTACAGAGATGCGAATGTTGAGATGGATGTGTGGAGTGACCAGAATGGATAAGATACGGAATGAGTACATCAGAGGAAGTTTGAAAGTAGCGCCAGTGACAGAGAGGATGAGGAGTAATAGGTTAGCGTGGGATGGGCATGTTATGCGGAGGGAAGAATGTCATGTTACAAGGAAAGTGCTGAATATGAATGTGGATGGATACACGGGCCGAGGAAGGCCTAAGGAAAGATGGATGGATTGTGTGAAAGAGGACATGCGTATGAAAGGAGTGAGTACTGAGATGACAAGTGATAGGAGAACATGGAAGAAGAAAACATGTTGTGCCGACCCCACCTAGTGGGATAAGGGCAGGAAAATGATGATGAAAGGGTGTTTTTCGGTGCTCAAAGGACCGTTCAGATTATGCGGCTTACACAATATTTTGAGATGAATTATGCTGGCAGGACTTTGTGTTTATGTGGAAATGGTTGGACAATATCAATAAGTGGAAAAACTAAATCCTACAGTTTCCAAGTAGGCAAATTGAACATTACTTACGTCTCATCTAAAAACGCCTCCAGGCAAGCAGGCATAATATAGAGAGTCGAGCAGACCTAGGTCTTAGAAATCACACACTACACGGCAGTGAATCTACAAACTACTTGACGACCTCGGTGGCGTGGCGGGCGAGTGCTCGGCTGAGACGCAAGAGGCGCGGGTTCGATTCCCGCTACAGTAGAAAAGTTTGTATATTCTGCAATTATTTCTTCTGGATCTGGGTGTTGTAGTATTAAGTATTGCAAGTATGTATTTGCAAAAAAAAGTATATAAGTATTCTTCATATCAGCTTAATCTTGGCCGTGTCAAGTCCTCAAGTTGGATCTGGCAACTGTGTAAATAATAATAAATAAATAAATAAATATTTGTGTACATTTCACACAGAACCATCTAGCTCCAAACTAAGCAAAGCTTGTAATATGGGAACCAGATGGCTGATAAAATACTTATATGCTTTTTTTTGTAAATACTTATAAAATAACACATTATAATACAACACCCAGACCGGGAAGAAATAATTTGCGGGGCATGCACAGCACACATTTCATTTTTCTTTTTTATTATTTATTTATTTTACAAAAATATATTTAAACAATTAAGTAGTGACATTAAACTTAGGAGTTTGACTTTATATATTTTGCAGTGGGAACAGAAACAGTGGGCTCAGAACCCGCGCCTCTTGCGTCACATCCGAGCACCCGCCCGCCACGCCACAGATGTCATCAAATCGAACACAACCAAATAGGAACCACTGGACGAAACGATTTTATCCAGTGTCAAGCCAAGCCGCGGCAGAAAGCTAGTATTAATACAACGTCCACACCTCCCGATCGATGTAACGGTCTCTTAACGATAGGGGAAGATTTACGAAGGTCACGCCAAACTTTATGACCTTTGGGTCACAAAAAAGATTCTTGTACATTTACCATCTACATAAGATAAATAAGAATACAATATTTTCTAGTATGTGTGCTGGAATAACATATAGGCTACTTTTTATCCAGGTACCAGGAAGCTAGTAGGTATAATATAAAATAAAAAGATTATATAAAAAAGAGCAAATGGTTCTAAAGAAACCTCCGTATCTCTTAACATTTATAACATTAGTGTGATTAATTGTGGTCACACTTCATTATATATTTAACCTAATTCATTACGTACCTTATTAAATTAACCTAAAAACGCCAGAAACCTTCGCACATTTAAATCAATCTTAAAAAAACGTGACATTTCCGAATAACATTTCCCGTTACTTCTTTATTATAACCATAATCTTTCATCATTTAATAACCTGGTTGATGCCAGGTTAGGGCCTGCCCTCACAGACAGCAAAGCATGGCACGGCGCGACAAAGGACAAATGATTTTTCACCTTTTTCAATGATCTTAGCACTGACATTCCTTCATTTGAACAGAAATAAACCGAAAATGCCACGGTATGCTGTTAAATAAATGAAAGTTTGACGACCTTGGTGACGTGACGGGTGAGTGCTCGGCTGAGACGCAAGAGGCTCGGGTTTGATTCCCGCCATGGGGGAAATGTTTGTATGATCTACAAATATTTCTTCCAAGTCTGGGTGTTGTAGTAATTATTATGTATTAAAAGTATGTTTACAATAAAAACCTATATAAGTATTCTATCAGCCATCTTGTCCACAGTACAAGCTTTGCTTAGTTTGAGGCTAGATGGCGCTGTGTGAAATGTCCACAAGTAATTATTTTATTTATTATTTTTTGTTAAATCTAACACATTACAACGGCGATAGTCGAGCGTGTGGCATGCAGGGTCTTGTGGTATGTCGCAAAATGCCATGCCATGCCGCGCTGTCTGTCAGTGCAGGCCCTTAATACCCAGTTCCATAACTCAGGTGTCTAAAACCGTGAAAAATCCGGAAAACCGAGTATTTCCTGTAATTTGTTGCTCCATTGTGGAGTTGCGTGTTCAAAGGTCGTTTAGGCACGGCATGTACGACACACGGGTACCTAGAGTATAATTATCGGTTAAAAATACAAAGAAAACCGACTTTAATGATTTTTTTTCAGGACTATTAGTCTATACTTTCGTTCAATTGCTGTTCGTTTGTCTCGCTAAAACTCGAGAACGGCTGGGCCGATTTAGCTGGTTTTGGTTTTGAAATGTTTGTTGTAGTCCAGGGAAGGTTTAAACGGCGAAAAAACTTAGTACATTGTACCGGGTACCACGCGAGCGAAGCCGCAGGCTGCAGCTAGTACATTAAAAATGTGAAAGTTTGTGAGAATGTTTGTGTGTTTGCGCGTCACGCCTAATCATTCTGCGGGAGCAATGTATGTGTCACCGTCAAATTGTAAATACCGATAGATTATAATATCGCGAGATTGTAAACTGTCGAACATCTGCTTAGATCGAAATTAGTAGGTTAGGTTAGTTAGTGAAGAACTACGCTTTAGGCGAGCGAGCGTGCGGCGGCAGCGCCCGCCGAAGAGCCACAAAAAAAACAGTTGAATTGTAAGTATGTTACGGTTCACAATCTTTCGACAGTTTACAATCTCTCGATAGATTATAATCTAGCGGTTAATAATTTTACGCTGATATAATGCAAGCATTTCTTCTGGGTCTCGGTCTGGAAGCGCTCGTGGCGTAGCTTGCTTAGGCGTTCTTGATTGATCGTTAAAGTTAAGCAACGATATGCGCGGTCACAAATCGGGATGGGTGAACGCAAGTGGCATTACGAGCTGAGCGCTTCAGTGCTTCGGAGGGCACGTTAAACAATCGGTCCCGGCTTTTAGGTCGTCAAGCCATGACGGAGGCCTTTAGGCGGCCTAAAAACTCCGTCACTAGAGTTGGCCACTAGCTCTTACGAACATACATACATTCTGGGTCTCAGATGTTGTAGTACCATAGTACTCGTATTTTCTGATACTATTTAGATCAGAACTACGAATGTGACTGTTTGGTATTATTTATTTATGTTTAACGAGATAGGTTACGCACGGTTCGATGGTCTTGTGTGTAAAGTGCCTATACACCTACACATAACGCCTCTTTGTCTATAAAAGAATTAATAAATAAAAAAGTATTTGTGGACATTTCACACAGCGCCATCCAACCCCAAACTAAGCAAAGCTTGTACTATGAGAACCAGATGGCTGATAGAATACTTATGTACTTTCTTTTTGTAAATACATACTTATAATACATAATACTTACTACAACACCCAGACCCGAAAGAAATATTTGCAGAACATGCAAACATTTCTCCCGTAGCGGGAATCGTACCCGCGCCTCTTGCGTCTCAGCCGAGCACTAGCCCACCACGCCACCGAGGTCGTCACAAATAAATAAAAAGAATGCAGGGTTTATTTACCTATCATCTTACGTAAAATAATTATTGTTGAAACTCAATAATTAATAACCCTATCATAACTCGGGTTATTCGAGCCCTACCGTATCAAAAACACGAGAGAAATACCCAAATCGAAACCGGGCAGTATTTGTACCAACAAAATTAGATTCTGGCGTTTTTCAATAAAAAATGGACACCTAAAACCCAATGTTATCTCAACTCGGATTTTTAAATACTACTTCTAATCGTGTTACTAGTTCTTTCAAACCAGTGTGGTGAAAGGATTTAAGGGGCACTTCAAAGGCTTGTTTCGTGCAGTCGACACATGCTTTCGAATTTATTAGATTTTACGATATGTCGGTTTTCTCGCGGTGTTGTGAATGAAATGTAAATGTCTTGGGAGCAGGCATGCATCATGTCATTCTAACGAAAATATTATGTCAAGTGTACAAAAGGAGCCTTTAAGCGCACTTTGAATCCTTTCACCACACTGGTTCGAAAGAAAAAGTAATACGACAATTAGTAGTACCGTTTAGATAATCAGTTTTTTGCACTGCTCGAAAAAAAACCTGTGATCGGGCACCCATTTGTTTTGATAGCTGTACGTGACTGGTTATTGATACTGGCTTGCAAGGTGTTAAGGTATCCACCCACTCGTCTGCTACCAATTTTCATAAGGAAAGGCACGAAAGGAGCCGCACTTTCACCACACTGGTTCTAATCAACTAGTGACAGGACTAGATAAAGAGACTAAAATTACAGGCCTACTTTTGACAGAACTTTATTTAGCTCTTCTTGCATTTAGCTTTTTTGGGAAATTATTTTATAATAGCCCTCGAGGCGTACTTTAAATCCTTTCACCACACTGGTTCGAAAGGTTAACATGACTAAGAGTAAGTATCCTATAGTAATATCATAAACGCGAAAGTTTGTATGTATGGATGTAGGTATGGATGTTTGTTACTCTTTCACGCAAAAACGGCTGAACGGATTTTACTGAAATTTGAAATATACATAGTACATGTGCTAGATTAACATATAGGCTATTTTTCATCTGGGTACCACGCGAGCAAAGCCGCGGGAGGCAGCTAGTTTTAAATATATCCATAATTCATTATCCATCTTGTGACTGGAAACAGAAGTGGCTGTAAGTTTTATGATTGCTTGTAGCTCTGCCCACCCTGTTAGGGATACGAACGTGATAATATATAATTCGTCTAGATAGAAGTAGCTAATAGGTACACGACGCTTCGGTTAGTTCAATATATTTGTCCGACTATCTGACGCCATGTTAAAGTTTCAGAATAACAAGCTATAATACTATTAAAACTTTGTGGTTTCTGTGACATTTAACGAATAGACGAGTTATGTTCCAACAGTATAGCATTTTAATAAGAAAGGTACGATTACAACATTATCTCTATCTGTTATCGGCCGAAGGATGGTCGGATGTAATCATATTCGATATCAATATATTTGTTTTAGTCAATATCTGGCCAGTACTTTAATAGCTACGGAGGACCATAATACATAACAAAACAGGCTGCTAAATACACATAGCCCACTCCTTCGCATTCAGTTACGAATTTCGCCTTCAAATAGACCACGTTCTTTCTGCAAAAAATATTCCTTTTATATAAAAATCTTGCCTACATTTCCTCATGTTTTCCTTTCTATCACTAATGATCCAATCTGACACAAAGTAGCGTATGATCTGAATAGTAATACCACGCGGAAAATAGCGTAAATCCCAAGAGAATACAAACTAAATTACATACGAACATCTAAATATACAAAACTCTTACGTTACTGGCTGACTGACTCACATCAGCGCATAAGTATACAAAACTCTTGTTACTGACTAAATGACAAGAATAATTCTAGAAGCAAAATCCGGACCGCATTGAAACCCACGACCTTAGTATTGGAAGGCGGGTTCATTACCACTAAACCACCAGTGCTTTCAGTTGACAGCAATACTTACCTACATTATGTAACTATACGTTTGTATTTTTTACATGTTTTTTTCGTCGTACTGCTGGACTGGAAGTCAAGAAAAAGCATAGAATTTTTCTTATTTTGTACTATGGAACATGTAATACTGTTATTTCTCAAATTGTTCTATAGGACAAGATAAATAAGACCTCTTTACGATTGCCTTATCATACTAGCCCTCAGAACAATAAATACATAGAAGGCAGGTTAAAATTTGCTGCTAATAATTATAGTATGCTACTTCTTACTCCTATGCTAGGAGACAATTAGTTAAAGAGAGACAAATATATTGCTGTAAGACAGCCGTCTTCCCGTCCCGTACCGATAAATATGTATCATAGACAATTGAAGATTTTCATAGGGAAGGGAACATAGCCTCATCGTAACTATTCTTTATCGATAAAAAAATTTACTATGATGCTGATCAGTATAATCAATCATAGCTACTTTACCAGTCTACTTTACTAGAAAAACGACAAGGGCGGACATGCCGAAACTATAAGGATTCATTATTTTCAAATAAAAGTCAAAATCAAATAGCATTTATTCAGTGATATCCAGGGATCAATTCGAACTCTCCTAAAGCTAGGTGTAGGTAATACATCATCATCATCGCTTGGTACATCTTTCTGGGTCAGTTTCTGGGTTCATACTTCTGAAATCTGCTAATTCCACGTCCATTGCATAATTTTTATTGATCCCTTAAAAAAAAGATAGCATTATAATCAAACTACTGGTACCCTCGACTTCGCCTGCGCAGGATTGGTACTTCGAGTAGCTTATTATCTTCACCAAGGTCCCATCTATCTTTATACCAAAATTCATCAAAATTGGTTCTGCGGTTTAGTCGTGAAGGCGTAAAAGACAGTCAGAGTTACTTTGAGAGACCCTTGTTCTATATTGTAATGTAACGCAATCTAAATCGGCTGAGCCGTTCTATCGGTCTATCAGTAACAAAGATCTAAGTATCTACATTTTTTATATTAGGAATTAGGATATGATATGAGTAGTAAAAAGTACATAAGCAAGTACTTACAGTGGTAGATACTTAAGAGTAATCTATCGATAAATAGTCGATCTGGTACAGTGGAACAACACTATGATAACCTATATGTTTTGTGTTTTTTGCATAAAACAGGCAGTAAATCCTTATCAAACATAATTCTATGATAGTATATTGTATAAAATTTGCCCCCTTACACATTAAAATTGATACTTTGATTCTACAATTCAACAAAACACTTACCGGTAGCAACTTATATTCACATAATTATTTTGCCTTCTGGACGAATGAGATTTACATCCTGGCACTGCACAAGACATTATTTCACCTTTAATTTTAATATTACCTACAACGAAAGCTTTGCAGATAAGTAATATTAACAAAATTTTATATTTTTTCATTCATAACAAAGCTCCGTTCGAATGTAAACATAACCCTGATACGTAAAGATGTCACCCAACAGACAAAATGAACTTTCTATTTCTATTACCTCTTTAATTTGGTGTCGTAACAAAGGTAACCATGACGTCATGGTAACCAAGTTTGACGTTGAGCCTGGTACGAGCAACACAAAATAATAACAGATTCATTACACTTGTCTCATTCCAAGACAAGAATATGTCCATAAAGAAGAAAGTGACAGGTATAGCTGACTCAGTCTTAAATTTAGTATGGCTTCTATGTATTTATTGTTCTGAGTACCTACTAGCCTCTAGAAAATAATATTTTATTGTGGTACTTGTCATAGTGACTAATTTGATTGATTTTTGATTGTCGCATTAAGAGAAATGTCATATAACTTGAGATTGGCCTCAGAACAAGAGATTGGCAGTAATAGTTGTTGGCTACTATACGACCGATTGCCTATGTTATATTCATGGTTATGGTTAAAATAAAATAATTGTCATTATCAGTGTCATTTAGCTTCTCATGGAAGATTTTGGGAAAATCTGATTCCCATTTTGTTCTATGGCTTGGCTATACTTCTCTGCTGGACTGGGAGTAAAGAAAAAACATAGAATGCGTCCAGCTGCTTCTCTCCCCGAGCATGTCGTAAAAGTCGACTAAGGCATAGTATTCCCTCCAACATGATGAGATACAATAAGCAAGTATTCCCAACGAGGGTTGACGTCAGGCAGGCGGCCGGTCATAAAACACCTTAGCCAAAACTCTTATAGCACGATCTAAGGTTCATGCTGTGCCGACCCCACATAGAGTGGGATAAGGGCAGGTAGATGATGATGATTTAGTTCTATGGCATGAAACTCTGGTGAAAAGCTAGTATGTAGTTCTATGGAAAAAATGGGGAAGAAAATGTGTCATTTTGTTCGATGACGTCATGTTCCATTGAACAAATAGGAACTACCCGCCTTGCGCTTTAGCCGCTACGCCACCGAGGCCGTCAAACAATGTTCCCTATTAGGAGTTGTAAGATGTTTTTTTAAGATGACTATCCCCAATTTTCTACGTGTTCGAAGGTCAAATAAAAATGTTCCCCTCAAGGAAAAACTTTGGTATCTTGAGTGCTCTGTAGGGGCGTTTACGATCACTCTTCCTAGATAAGATTTTTTTCTATCTACATAATATTAAGGATAGGAAATACTCGGGAAGTGAAAATACCTAAATTAAGGTAAAAAATGTTCAATGATTCTTTTGTCATTTACTTACTTTTTTAATATCCTATAAATAAATTGCATTTATTTTTGTTAATTAATCATGCCTACATTTGATATTTATAATTTAGTGTGTTAATTTGGATATTAATTACCTTGATTTATATAATACTAGCTGCCGCTCGCGGCTTCGCTCGCGTTGTGCCCGGATAAAACTAGCCTATATGTTAATCCAGTACATGTACTATCTATATTCCAAGTTTTATTCTAATCCGTTCAGCCGTTTAGGCGTGATTGAGGCACAAACATCCTCATAAACTTTCGGATTTGTAATATAAGAAGTAAGATTATTTTTTACTTTCAATTGAATTTTGTATGCTTGAATATACTGATCATGTCAAAGAAAAAACGTCAACATTTATTTATTCCTTAGAATCACGCGACCAAAACGTGGAAGAAGTAAGAACTACGCTAGGCTATTTTTCAGAAAATATTACAAAAATAGGTAGGAAAAGTTACACAGTTAAATAATGCGGGGGGAACAGAGGATTTTGACATCGTATGGGTAAAAAAACACCCCATATGTGTAAATTCAACTTAGATTTAAGACATCTTAAAGTGATCCCAAACGATTTTCATTTTTTATTATTTTGACTTCCACCAACGCCTTGCAAACGAGGGAACCGCCTGAGTTATGGTGTAACCCACATAGGTGTGTGTACCAGAAAACAATAGCTAAATGAGTCAGCCAATCACCATGGTTATTTAATTCCATTAGGACCATCGATCCGAGTGGGGTCGCCATGTAGGTTAGACAAACAAACTGGTACAATAGCAAGCGGTGATGGAAAACATCAGCTGGTTAAGGATTTCATTACTACTACTAGCCGTGTTACTAGTTCTTTCGAACCAGTGTGGTGAAAGGGCTCAAAGTGATCAGAGGCTACTTGAAAACCCAATTGGTGCACGACCTGAAGCCTTAGGATCAGAACTAGATCATCAGTGATCGGTAAAATATGGTAAATTTTTCAAACAATAAGTATTATTTATTATCTGTAATCCTTCGCTGGACTGGGAGTAAAAAAAACATAGAATGCGTCCAGCTGCTTCTCTCCCCGATCATGTCGTAAAAGTCGACTAAAGGATAGCATCCTCCAACATGATGAGATACAATAAGCAAGTATTCCCAAGGAGGGTTGACGTCAGGCAGGCGGCCGGTCATAAAACACCTTAGCCAAAACTCTTACAGCATGATCCAAGGATCCGATCCCACATAGAGTAGGATAAGGGCAGGAAGATGATGATGATATTATCTGTAGGCGAACTTAAGAAAACTGAGCTCATTTTCGTTTCTTATTATTATACCGATTACCTTAAGGTTTTTAATGATAATATAGTTTGTCTTAGTATTATTTTTGACACACAAGCAAGCCAAACTCAAGCACAATGGTGCTTTTGAAGACCAGCTGTTCTTCTGTGAGCTATCGCGATGACACGTGACAAACTACAGGTTGCGGTGTCATGGAACCTTGATCTTGTGACCTAGCTTTTCTATTTGGAAATTATTCTTTACACAAAGTGTGCACAGAGCTCAGACCAAATAAAAATAAAAGACGCCGCGCCGCGAACAACAAAAGTGAAGCCACCTTGTCTATGTGTGTGTTTTGAAGTTTTGTGTTCCAAGTAACCTAAAATTCATCCTACTAATATTATAAATGCGAAAGTTTGTGAGGATGCTTGTGCATCAAAAACGCCTAAACGGCTGAACGGATTTAAATGAACTTTGGAATATACATAAGACGTGTACTGGAATAACATATAAGCTACTTTTTATCCGGGTACAACGCGAGCGAAGCCGCGAGCGGCAGCTAGTACTCTATACCTTTCTGTCTGTGTTTAGGTATATTTTTATTCCTAAATTTATCTTGTCAGTCTTCTTCTTAGCATAACCTCAATACAAAGTTTGCAATCAATTTGTTCTTGGAAGCCGACAAGGGCCTTAATATTGAGTATGACAAATGGTTCGTTAGTTACCACAGAACAGAGGTAATACGTTATATGTGAACCAACTTAAACACGGTGAAAATTTTATCCATCTTACCCCTTTTTAGGTTATTTGAAATACTTCTCTGCTGGACTGGGGAGTAAAGAAAAAACAGAATACGTCCAGCCGCTTCTCTCCCCGAGCATGTCGTTAAAGTCGACTAAGGAAAGTATCGTCCCCAAAATGATGGACCATCTATATGGGCGATGGGCTGATCACCTGCCACCATGGTTCACCATACCTGAAACTTTGAATCAGGATTGGCTGCAAGTTTTCTTATGATTACTTGTAGCTCTGCCCACCTCATTAGGGATACGGGCGTGATAATTATGTATGTATGTACTTCAAAGGAAAATATTACATAGGTCACGCTACGTAAAATGAGCTGGCGGTAAAAGTTTGAACGTGGATAATGGTACAAAGGGGACAAAGGAGGAATACAAAGGATTTCCTATTCAGGTCATTTTTGTTCGACGAAAAATAATTGATAAATGCCTTTGTTGGCACATTCCATTTATTTATTCAAGTGATGCATTTTTGAATGAAATGAAATCATTCAAAAACGTATTGTTGGCATTACATGGCGTTTCAAACTCACGACTTTTATATCGAAAGTCGAACTACCCGATTAAATTAATACACATCAGCACTACACTTATAGAATAGTTAGAAATATCATTGACTACACACTACAATCAACTTTTACGACATGCTCGGGGAGAGAAACAGCTGGACGCTTCCATATTCCTTTGAAGTAAAATTACTTAATAAGTCCGGTCTGCGGATAATTAAATAAACAGTTTCACTCTCACATAATTAACCTTAAAGGTTGTAATCTTCTCATTAATGGACCATGAACACCCGGATTAGGGACCACAAGAAACCAGAAATTTTTGTTTCATACAGTAGGTACAACATTCCACAGAGTCCACTTTATCTATCTACTTTCTAGATGTTGCTCGCGACTTTTATCCAAATCTTTTAGGCTTGAAAAAGTAACAGATAAATAGAGTTACTTTGCTATCTAACCCCCGAATACTCAAACGCGAGACTGATGAAAATATGTCAAAAAATCGTCATTTGAGACGTGCTCAACTTTGAGATGCGTTTGAGTATTCGGGGGTTAATCATACTAATATTATTAGAAAGATTTCTTTTGTTTTTTTTTTTGTTTGTTTGTAACGAATAGGCTCCGAAACTACTGGGCCGATTTCAAAAATTCTTTCACCAATAGAAAGCTATATTATCAGGGACCAGTATAGGCTATAATATATTTACAAAAAAATTAGGGATACGTAAGAAAATTGTAATATTGTAACCCAAGGTAGTAAACCCGAAATAGTTTTTGGCGTGTGCTGCGAAAACTATTGATTATAGAACCAAATAATGTACTACACGCGCACGAAGTCGCGGGCTACAGCTAGTAGGTACATAAAACTCTTATGTTACTGACTGATTGACTGAAACTGAAAGTTTGTGAGGATGTTTGGATGTTTGTGCCTCAATCACGCCTAAACGGCTGAACGAAACTTGTAATATACATAGTACATGTGCTGGATTAACATACAGGCTATTTTTCATCCGGGTACCACGCGAGCGAAGCCACGAACGGCAGCTAGTAATCAAATAAAATACAGTCAAATAAGATTTTTTTTAAATAAATACTGCCACTGAAATAAAACACACCAAATTTCGTCCGCTTGTAGTCTGAGTAGGATTATTCGTCAGTACCTATTTCATCCGTATTTCTGCGGTTATTTTGACCCTTATTAAATATTCCGTCTGTTTTACGTTATTTTTAACACAACTCTGAATTCTACGCGAGGTTTTGATGAAAAATGCATAAAACAAAACGAACTAGGCTTTTAGACTGACTTCGAAAAGGGAATTTCTGAATTTGGCTGCTTTTTTCAGTCTATACCTATAAAAAAGCTTAAATAGCTTCCTAGATAAAAGTGGCCTTAGTACCAGAATCGGTTTAGCCGTTACACTTATTTCTTTATTTATTTTGTCAAGTTACGCCTTGATTGAATCAAAAACATCCAAACATTTACAAACTTTCGCGATTCACTATATTAGTAGCATGATCCCAAGGTGGTTCTAAATACTTTTGTGAGTAAATATTATTCCTGAGAACTCTCTACTTTTCTTCGTCATTTCTTGAGATGGCGACTGGCCAAAACATTTTTAGATTATAGATTTTTTAATGATGATAAATATTGGCAGAGGTTGATCAAAGAAAATATGGATGACCTGTGTGAAAGATGATATAAGAAAAGAGAGAGTGTTAAAATGACTTCTGATAGAGGAGAATGGAAGAAGAACACGTTCTGCCGACCCCACATAAAGTGGGAATAGAACAGGGAAATGATGATAATGATGATTTAATAATGGTACAAGAGGATGTCGTTAGATTCGACTAAAGGATTGCATCTTCTCTAACATGATAACTCTATTATAGGCGATGGGCTGATCACTTATCACCATGGTTCACCATATCCATCTTGGAACTCTTGGATCAGGAGTTTTTTTATGATTACTTGTGGCTCTGCTCACCCCGTTAGGGATACGGCCTTGATATTATGTATGTAATAATAGTAATAAATGTTATACCAACTAATTAAACGAGTATAATACCAAACGCTTGTGAGGATTTGAGGTTTTTTGTCACGACGCAACGGCTGAACGGATTTCCAATATGTATGTATAATCCGGAATAAGTATACATAATTCGTGACATGATCCCTATCCAAGCAACTTTGCTCCTAACAAAGTCGCAAATAATACAATTATAATACACTAGCTGCCTCCTGCGGCTTCGCTCGTGTGATACCCGGATAAAAAATAGCCTATATGTTAATCCAGTACATGTACTATGTGTATTCCAAGTTTCATTCAAATTCGTTCAGGCGTTTTTGCGTGAAAGGGTAACAAACATCCACACATCCACACAACTATACATACAAACTTTCACGTTTATAATATTAGTAAGGATTAATAGAGATAATACATTGCAATGTATTCACGTGACTAAGCGATGGCTTATATCAATTCCGTAATACT
Source organism: Scotopteryx bipunctaria (assembly GCA_949320045.1). Lineage (NCBI taxonomy): Eukaryota > Metazoa > Arthropoda > Insecta > Lepidoptera > Geometridae > Scotopteryx > Scotopteryx bipunctaria. The sequence goes on from OX439470.1 coordinate 2,754,681, forward strand.
CACATTTTTAGCAGTAGTAAATCTATTTTTAAATTTTAAGTTTACTAGACGATGCGACGACTCGAGAGCGATGAGCATGGTTTAAGTGTAGGTGTGTGCGTAAGCGTGTATGTTTACTTGCAGGAGCACGGTTTTGTGTGGCTTCATTTTTGTTGCTCGCGGCGCGCCGTCTTTTTAGAGTGACACACACAAAGGGAGGCCTATACCCAGCTGTGGGTAAAGTCGGGTTGCGAATGATGATAATGATGATGATGATGATGAAAAAGGACTCGGCTATACTGACGGACTCTGCTTCGCCTTGTCCTTCCAATATTACTCTTCCGTAAATTACTTTATTTCTGGCTTTTGTAGTAATATCCGTATCCGAAGCTGCGTACGAAAGATAGTAGGTACCTACTGTATTTGTGATTTCGATATAAAAACCGTGATTTAATATGCAGGGTCATATCTTTAACACGCACGACTCCGTTGAATGTTTGATGATATGTCCGGGGGTAGCAGGGTCATGAGGTACCAGATGTACCCCAAATGGGTTTAAAAGGTCGTGCCTTGATTGTGGGACGACTCTGCGACTGACTTTTGAGTTTATAAATCAAAGAAAATTCTTTATACTAAAGTAATTAAGTTCGTATGAGACGCTGCTGCCAACATCCCAACGCTGCTGCCAACATCCCAAGGTCCTTCTCCGGTACTTCAAGGAGTTGGGCTGGCTGGGGGAGGCTTAGCAGCGGGGATAATGCACAATACACCCCACCGCGGGACTTCAGTGCAGATCTTTGTTCCCCTAACATTAGTAATTACTGACATTGCAACTTAAACTGAACAGAAAAAGTCGGTGGTTCACGACTGGATTCGAACCAACAGCCTTAAGATCAAAGGGGTAGACCACTAGGCCATCAATGCTCTTCTCAACTCTCTTATATAATGCTCGGGATTTCATTTTCCCGCGGGAATACCCCAATATCCTTCCTTAGCTCACCCCTGCTCACCCCTTCGTATTACGTAAGGAATGTACCTACATAATCTGTGCTTATACTGTCACTTTCAAAACGTCAAAAAAAAAGATGGCGGCCAGCCCTCTTATTACACCAAATTTAATGGTGACTAAGTTATCAGATTAGTTAAATTAGGTATTTAAAACATACACAATTCATACAAAAAAAATGAATTAAGTTACATACATACAGATCACGTCAGTATCCCTAATAGGGTGGGCAGAGCTAATAAGATAGATAGATAAGAGCTTTATTTGACTAATACAACAACAACATTACACAGACACATAAGAGGAGTAGAAAACAGAAAAACACATAAAATGAAAAAACTAATAACTAACAATGCCTACGAATTATTTACTAAAAGAAGTAAAACAAACACAAAGTTTAAAATTTAGGCGGGTGCAAGGTCTGTGCTGCTGCGGTGAGTCAAAAAGGACCAGTCTCAGCTTTATGTTACTCTGCGCCATTAAGCGCAGAGCAACGCTGGTTTTCAGACTGGGCCTTGAGTGGTGACTACACGAGCGAGAGAATACAACCACAGAAGGAGAAATAAATATATATATATGTATCAAGTGTACCTACTATTAAATATAAATAATAAGAAAACTTGCAGCCACTCCTGATTCAAAGTCACAAGATGGATATGATAAACCATGGTGACATGGTAATCAGCCCATCACCCATATAAATGGTCCATCATGTTGGAGGATACTATCCCTTAGTCGACTTTTACGACATGCTCGGGGAGAGAAGCAGCTGGACGCATTCTGTGTTTTTGCTCTACAGTCCAGCAGAGCAGTAAGGAAATTTGTGATTATTTGATACCATCGTCGCCGTAGCTTCGCGCAATAGGTACTAATATTATCAAAAAAATTGTGTGAAAAATCTATCATATATCTTAATTTAAGTAAAATTAATAATAATAGCAAAGCTAGCGAAGCCGCGGGCGGCAGCTAGTAACAAATAAAATTAAAAACAATCCTACTACATATAATACATAATATGAAAGTTTGTGAGAATGTTTTTATGTTTGTTGTGCCTCAATAACGCCTAAACGGCTGAACGGAAATGAATGAAACTTGGAATATACATAGTATATGTGCTGGGTTAACATATAGGCTATTCTATTTTTATCCGGGTATCATGCGAGCGAAGCCGCTGGTGGCAGCTAGTAAGAAATAAACGTAGCAGTAACACGTCTGTCGTGACGTGACTCAGAAAGCTGTCCAAATCACAAACTGTCACATTCCTATGAGCATCAGATTCAGTATCAGTATAGAAAGGGCTGTCACAGTCATATAATATGCAAAGGGTTGTGCGTGCCGACTTGAATTAGCTCAATACTCAACATATATACAGATACCAGCAGTAAATACTAGCGCATCGGACTTTGTAATGAGGCAATTGGTTTCTTTCAGCTTTGAAGACAAATTACCAGTACCTAGCTTCTTGTGAAGGCATATGCTAAGTCAAGAACAGCACACAAAAACATCGCATGTGACCAATGACCAAAGGTCTGGCGCTTACCTCGGTCAAAGGATAAGTATAGCTATCCGACGAGGTAACGTCGCCAGCCTTTTGGGGAGCTTACCTGCGGTCGGTGATCTGAGCTCTGTTTTCTATCTGTAGGCGAACTTAGATAGAAAACTGAGCTCATTTTCATTTCTTATTATTATACCGATTACCTTAAAGTGTTAATGCTATTAAGTATAGTTTGTCTTGTATGAGCTAGTGGCCAACTCTCGTGACGGAGTTTTTAGGCCGCCTAAAGGCCTCCGTCATGGCTTAACGACTTAAAAGCCGGGACCGACGTGCCCTCCGAAGCACGGAAGCGCTAGTAATGCCACTTGCGGTCACCTATCCCAATTGTGACCACGCACAATGTTGCTTAACTGCAAGGATCAATCAAGAACGTCTAAGCAAGCTACGCCACAAGCGCTTCACTGGGTGATTTTGAAGAATTGATATCCAGGACAAGTCTTGACAAATATGCAAAGTAGAGAAAAGTATAGAAGCTCGATTCAAGGCTGGGCAAAGAGGTAGTTTCTATTGTTCGTCAAATCGATATTATGGTTCGCCACTGACTCTAGATCTCATGGTTCGGCTGAAGTTTGTAAATACTAGTTTTTGACAACTTCTATTTTTAGACAGTGACAGATTAACCCTTAATCAAATTAAGCAATTGCCTAGGGCATCACGTCTGAGGGGGCACCAGAAGAAGCACAAAAAAAATCCGTCCTTAAGGCATCACGTCTCACTCTCACGTCACCAAAAACTACACAAAAAAAGGCATCGATTGCTTAGGGCATCAAGTAGTCTTAATCCGTCACTGTTTTTAGGGTTTCGTACCCGAAGGGTGCCTACGGGACCCTATTACTAAGCCTACGCTGTCCGTCCGTATGTCCGTCTGTCAGCAAGCTGTATCTCATGAACCGTAATACATATTATACATAATATGTAGGAGTTGAAATTTTCACTGTGTGTATTTCTATTGCCGCTATAACAAGTAATAAAAATAAAAATAAACAAATTAGGCTACCTTTTAAATCATATTAAATTATTTAAACAATAGTCACAAATAATGTTCTGAGTCAAGTTCTGAAACTAGGAGGGTATATTCCTCTTATGCTTGTGGGTGCACTAAGAAAGGAATGCCCAAAATTCAACTCCTAGAGAACGCAGCGGGAAAATGTTTGTATGCAAAGAAGCTATATAAATAACTAGCTGTTGCGCGCGACTTCGTACATTATTTTGTTCTGTAATCAATAGTTTTTGCAGAGCACGTCAAAAACTATTTTGGGTTTTCTACCTTGGGTTACAATATTGCAATTTTCTTACGGATCCCTAATTTTTTTGAAAATTTATTGTAGCCTATACTAGACCCTGATAATGTAGCTTTCTATTGGTGAAAGAATTTTTGAAATCAGTCCAGTAGTTTCGGAGCCTATTCGTTACAAACAAAAAAATCTTTCCTCTTTATAATATTAGTATAGATTTCGACCAGGTACGTACGCCGAGGTCTTCACCCACCAACGGCCATTCCATTCACACCTGTCAGGTTACATTACCTCTTTGCTACTGCCACAGATTAAGTTCAACTCAGTATTGCCGCTAAGCATTATCGCAAACCTCATTATCATTTATTTGGTAGAATGATAAAATACTCCTTTGTCGAATACCTATTTGGAAGTGGAGACAAAAAAGATTAAAAAGGCGGTAGATGTTGTAATATATTTTGAAGAGTACAGTTTGTAATGAATGTTAATTTATTTGATTAGATGTATTTTGTTGAATAAAAAATAACTAAATATTTGTAGACATTTGCCACAGCGCCATCTAGCCCTAAACTAAGCAAAGCTTTTATATGGGCACCAGATGGCTGATATATTACATGTATACTTTTTTTTGTAAATACATTCTTTTATAACTACAACACCCAGACCCGGAAGAAATATTTGCAGAACATACAAACATTTCTTCCGTAGCGGGAATCGAACCCGCGCCTTTTGCGTCTCTGCCGAGCAATCGCCCCCCACGCCACCGAGGCCGAAAGCAATCCTAAATATATGTATTAGTACCTACTACATTGGGCTACATTTTAGCTAGTTAGGCACCTATAATACCTTATTAAACTCGCCCTGTTCATTTCAGTCGAATCAGCTTTACCTCACCTATGTACGAACATAATAGGTAAGTACGCAGTAGGTATCCCAAAGGAGTGACAAACAGACAAAACGAGCAGTAAAAAACAACCTTGTAACTTTATGACGTAGAAACAAACGGTTTAATTGTTTGTTTATACATTATTAGTAGAACGTTTGGTGACTTCGTCCCCGCTGAGTTTCGTATATACATATTATCACGCCCATATCCCTAATGGGGTGGGCAGAGCCACAACTAATCATAGAACTTGCAGCCACTCCTGATCCAAGAGTCCCAAGATGGACATGGTGAACCATGGTAACAGAGGATCTGCCCATCGCCCATAAATGTCTATCATGTTGGAGGATACTACTCCTTAGTCAACTTCTACGACATGCTCGGGGAGAGAAGCAGCTGGACGCATTCTATGTTTTTTCTTTACTGCCAGTCCAGCGAAGAAGCACCTAAGCGTATGGTAAGATCTGTTTATGTATGCCTTTATAACAAAATATTCTTTTTTCTTTTGTCCTATGCTCTGTCTTTTCAATTTTTCGTTTTATTTCTATTGTGTGTTGTCAATAAATTATTTTCTTTCTCTATTCTATTCTATTCTTTCATGCTTCTAGGACTTGTGGTTAGTGCTGTGCGTCATCTATATATATTATATAAAAGAAAGTCGTGTTAGTCACACCACTTATAACTCAAGAACGGCAGAACAGATTTGGGTGAAAATTGGTAGGGAGGTAGCTTAGAGCCAGGAGACGGACAAAAGATACATTTTATCCCGAAAAAAAATCAGAAAAAAAAAACAGAATTGCACCCGTGCGAAGCCGGGGCGCGTCGCTAGTTTAAAATAGTGTAATCGTTGATGTCAACGGCCTTTATGTAGGTAGATGTAGGTGATAGACAATACCTACACGGCCCAAAGCTGACGTCAGAATTGCGTAGATCTTTTGACAGAGCAAAGTCTGAATTATTGTTATTTCCTGGAACACTAGTAGTCTAAAATCTGGTGATTGGTGATATAAAACAAAGCTTTTTTTATTTTATTGATATGAACGGTTTAATGTGTAGGTGGCATTACGAGCTGAGCGCTTCCGTGCTTCGGAGGGCACGTTAAATTGTCGGTCCCGGCTTTTAAGTCGTTAAGGCATGACGGAGGACTTGAGGCGGCCTAAAAACTCCGTCATAAGAGTTGGCCGCTAGCTCATACGAACTTACTTAATGTGTAGGCACAGATAGCGACAAAAGTCGATTATTAGTTTGTGTTTATTGGTAATTATTGGCGGAATAATCGCGTGCCAAACATACAAAAAAAACATACAGTCGAATTGAAAATCTCCTCTTTTTGAAATCGATTCAAAATGGTCGTCATGACCTTCTGTCAGCCGTCATCCAGTAACAGTATTGTATAATACTGTTTACTAGCGACCCGCCCCGGCTTCGCACGGTGATAGACATGTCATCGCGGACTTTTTTGTAGACCTTTTTTTAAGGTGTACAATACTGTAGTACATTATTTTGATCTATCTCGTAGGGTTCAGCCAGCGTTTGCAATGTAAGCGCAAATAAAATTTCATTATTTACGACATCACATTAGAATCCTCTAAAATTATCAGTGTTTCTCTACTATATTATGCAAGTATTATACATATAAATCTTCCTCTTGAATCACTCTATCTATTAAAAAAACCGCATCAAAATCCGTTGCGTAGTTTTAAAGATAAATAATAATAATAAATAACACCCAACAGTCACATACATAGTCCTGACCCCACACTAGGATTCCCTGTGTCGCGGGTATCAGAAACTACGAGTACCATGGTACCACAACACCCAGACCCGGAAGAAATATTTACAGATCATGCAAACATTTCTTCCGCAGCGGGAATCGAACCCGCGCCTCTTGCGTCTCTGCCGAGCAATCGCCCGCCATGCCACCGAGGCCGTCAATAAGATAATAAGATGTAAGCATACATAGGGACAGACAGACAGCGGGAAGCGACTTTGTTTTATATTATGAAGTGATGCTATGTTTATTTAGAAAGTGTTTACATGTTATTGTAGGCGACTGTACGTGGAACACCTGCTACTTCTATTACAATCAAATTATATCAAAACACTGAAAGGCGGAAAAAATTAACCCAACTTGGGAAATTGGAACAAATACAAGGAAAGAAGAATTTAAGAGCTGAATTTTATTCGTACAAGCGCTGATTTAAGCTATAGACTGATAGACAAGGGAGTAGGAGAAAATAAATAAATAAATATTTGAGGACATATCACACAGCATCATCTAGCCCCAAACTAAGAAAAGCTTGTACTATGGGCACCAGATTACATACTTATATAATACATAATACTACAACACCCACACCCGAAAGAAATATTTGCAAGAGCATGCAAATATTTCTCCCGCAGCGTTAATCGAACCCGCGCCTCTTGCGTCACATAAGTGGGTTAAGGGCAGGGAGATGATGATGATGACTGATAGACAATGAAAAATTGTGAAATTATTAGCAACATCCAACTAATATTATAAACGCGAAAGTTTGGATGTTTGTAACTCTTTCACGCCTAAACGGATGAACGGATGTGAATGAAACTTGGAATATACATAGTACATGTACTGGATTAACATATAAGCTACTTTTTATCCGGGTACAAAGCGAGCGAAGCCGCGGGTGGCAGCTAGTTTATAACACGAGTGTTATTTCTTAACTTGTACCACACCTCGGAATACCCAAGGGCCATCGCCTAACTTTTTTAATTATTTCTCATCCAGACATTTCTTTCTGATACCAGTAAGTGCTACCTAATAGGCATTCTAGCAGAGAATCAAAGACCTTCACCATTTATTCCTCCCAGAGCACTAAAATAAAGGCCTTTTACCATCTAGTAGATTATTTATCCAGCGTCAGGAGGCAACTTTTACCTTCACAAACGGGACGCTGTAGTGCCCGGGACGATTTAAGATGGAGTAGGCTTGCCCAGCACCTATTCCTCTCAGCTTAGTCGGCCTTGTCCACAGGAAAGACATGGTCAATATGTGCGAAGCCTTTTTTTCATTAATATGTCTCTTTGATTGCCCATCATTCTAATCTATACAATATGACAGTTCTTACAATTGATTTAGAGCACTGGTGGTCTAGTTGGTAGTGACCCCGCCTTTCGATCCTAAGGTCGTGGGTTCAAATCCAATCGTGCACAAACGGATTTTTCTTTTCGAAAAATTTATGTGCGCTATTACCAGGAATTAGGAAATGGAAAACATCGTGAGGAAATCGGCATATCGTAGAACTTAATAATAAATAATAAAATAAATAACACCCAACAGTCACATACATAGTCCTGCCTGACCCCACACTAGCATTCCCTGTGTCGTGGGTATCAGAAACTACGAGTACCATGGTACCACAACACCCAGACCCGGAAGAAATATTTGCAGAACATGCCAACATTTCTTCCGCAGCGGGAATCGAACCCGCGCCTCTTGCGTCTCTGCCGAGCGAACGCCCGCCACGCCACCGAGGCCGTTAATAAATCCAAAAGGATGTGTCGAGTACACGAAAAGCTTTTAATATGTACCTTAAAATCCTTTCACCACACTGGTTCGAGCAGTGCTTAAACTGGATAGTATTTGGTGTCGAAAGAATTGGTGCGGGACAAAATAGATCTCAAATGTGAAATATTGTCGAATTTCGGTCTGACATCAATCTTTATTTGGCAACTTTTACAACTTCGCGCGGATAACTTGAGAAAGACTTAAGTAGGTACTGTCGAAAGATTTTGTACATTTCAGAACATTGACACAAAGATCATTGAAGCGCTCGTGGCGTAGCTAGCTTAGACGTTTTTGATTGATCGTTAAAGTTAAGCAACTATATGCGCGGTCACAAATTCAGATGGGTGACCGCAAGTGGCATTACGAGCTGAGCGCTTCCGTGCTTCGGAGGGCACGTTAAACAGTCGGTCCCGGAAATTAAGTCGTTAAGCCATGACGGAGGCCTTTAGGCGGCCTAAAAACTTCACTAGAGTTGGCCACTAGCTCATACGAAAATACATACTGAATTAAAACCATAATTGATTCTTACACTAGTGCAAACGACAACCGACCTCAAGGTGACAAACCTTTTCTTTCCGTGACTGTAAATTTCAGATCATTGACACCTCAGAACAATAAATACATAGAAGCCATACTAAATTTAAGACTGAGTCAGCTATACCTGTCACTTTCTTCTTTATGGACATATTCTTGTCTTGGAATGAGACAAGTGTAATGAATCTGTTATTATTTTGTGTTGCTCGTACCAGGCTCAACGTCAAACTTGGTTACCATGACGTCATGGTTACCTTTGTTACGACACCAAATTAAAGAGGTAATAGAAATAGAAAGTTCATCTTGTGTGTTGGGTGACATCTTTACGTATCAGGGTTATGTTTACATTCGAACGGAGCTTTGTTATGAATGAAAAAATATAAAATTTTGTTAATATTACTTATCTGTAAAGCTTTCGTTGTAGGTAATATTAAAATTAAAGGTGAAATAATGTCTTGTGCAGTGCCAGGATGTAAATCTCATTCGTCCAGAAGGCAAAATAATGATGTGAATATAAGTTGCTACCGGTAAGTGTTTTGTTGAATTGTAGAATCAAAGTCTCAATTTTAATGTGTAAGGGGGCAAATTTTATACAATATACCATCATAGAATCATGTTGGATAAGGATTTACTGCCTGTTTTATGCAAAAAACACAAAACATATAGGTTATCATAGTGTTGTTCCACTGTATCAGATCGACTATTTATCGATAGATTACTCTTAAGTACCTACCACTGTAAGTACTTGCTTAAGTACTTTTTACTACTCATATCATATCCTAATTCCTAATATTAAAAATGTAGATACTTAGATCTTTGTTACTGATAGACCGATAGAACGGCTCAGCCGATTTAGATTGCGTTACATTACAATATAGAACAAGGGTCTCTCAAAGTAACTCTGTCTGTTACGCCTTCACGACTAAACCGCAGAACCAATTTTGATGAATTTTGGTATAAAGATAGATGGGACCTTGGTGAAGATAATAAGCTACTCGAAGTACCAATCCTGCGCAAACGAAGTCGAGGGTACCAGTAGTTTGATTATAATGCTATCTTTTTTTTAAGGGATCAATAAAAATTATGCAATGGACGTGGAGTTAGCAGATTTCAGAAGTATGAACCCAGAAACTGACCCAGAAAGATGTACCAAGCGATGGTGATGATGTATTTACCTACACCTAGCTTTAGGAGAGTTCGAATTGATCCCTGGATATCACTGAATAAATGCTATTTGATTTTGACTTTTATTTGGAAATAATGAATCCTTATAGTTTCGGCATGTCCGCCCTTGTCACGGCCGTTTTTCTAGTAAACTGGTAAAGTAGCTATGATTGATTATACTGATCAGCATCATAGTTAATTTTTTTATCGATAAAGAATAGTTACGATGAGGCTATGTTCCCTTCCCTATGAAAATCTTCAATTGTCTATGATAAATATTTATCGGTACGGGACGGGAAGACGGCTGTCTTACAGCAATATATTTGTCTCTCTTTAACTAATTGTCTCCTAGCATAGGAGTAAGAAGCAACATACTATAAATATTAGCAGAAAATTTAACCTTCCTTCTATGTATTTATTGTTCTGAGATTGACACAAAGTATTAGAATAGACACTTCACATGCACAGCTGTAAGGCAATATGTGGGCGTAGGCTTTGTAAGAAACCTACCCTCTTTCGTTTATTTATTACTAGCTGCCGCCCGCGGCTTTGCTCGCGTGGAATCCGGATAAAAAATAGCCTATATGTTAATCCAGCACATGTACTATGTATTCCAAGTTACATTTAAATCAGTTCAGCCGTTTAGGCGTGATTGAGGCACAAACATCCAAACTCACAAACTTTCACATTTATAATATAGTAGGAAGTAGGAAGTAGGATAGTAGGATTTTTTTTTTGTACATTTTGGAAGAGACTATATAATGCCTCACATTATTATAGCATAGCTTCCACAACACGGAATCCTAGTGTGGGGCTAATAAACAAAAATGTATTGTGTGTATAGTATTTAAGTTTCATAAATAAATTATTTTGTATTTGTATTATTACTTTGATACACAATAAAGAATTACATAAAAACCGGTCAAGTCCGAGTCGAATTCGCATACGAAGGTTTCCGTACCATCGTATACATAAATGTATCTTATATTTAATTGCCATACAATAAATTAGTGTAAGTAATTTGATTTGAATAGTAATATTGGTACTTATTTAAATGTCTTTTTTTCTTCATGTTCTTCAATTGCCTAACTGTGTTTTATTTATATTCTTAAATTATTATGTGTGCTATTTTAGTAAATGTCTATGTTATGTCTTGTTTGTGTACTGAACTATGGTGACAGGTGATCAGCCCATCGCCCATATAAATGGTCCATTCTGTTGAAGTCCCTTTAGTGCCTGGGTTTTTTGTCCTTTTAATTATATACTTGTATATACTTACCCACGTCATTTTGTTGACAGTGTACCTGTCAATCATCCTCTATTGGTCATGATGATGATTTTTTCAATTTCAGGATTCGAATTGACGACCTCACAAGCGCCACTATGCGAGCGCAATCCACTATCAGCATTCATACGCATGCATTAGTTAATGAAAACGGCACGATAAGCTATCTGTAGATAACTTGATAAACCGACGGGATTACGAGATTTTGTGGACAGTGTAGGTACTGTCAATCAGACGACCTCGGTAGCGTGGCGGAGGAGTGCTCGACGGAGACGCAAGGCGCGGGTTCGATTCCCGCTATGGGAGAAATGTTAGTGTGTTCTGCAAATATTTCTTCCGGGTCTGTGTGTTTAAAAAAAAGTATATAAGTATTCTATCAGCCATCTGGTGTCCATAATACAAGCTTTGCTTATTTTGGGGCTAGATGGCGCTATGTAAAATGTCCACAAATATTTATTTGTTTATTTAATCATCCTTTGTTAGTCAGTCCTACTTCCTACTATATAATATCCCTAAGTCAAGTCCTACTATACAATATTATATACTTTTTTTCGTACACTTGAAACAAATTTTTAATATTTTAGGTTCTACGATATACCGGTTTCCTTACGATATTTTATAAGAGTATATAATGGAGCACAAAATTTTTTCGAGCAGAAAAATCTATTAATGCACCAGATTCGAACCCACGACCTCAGGATTGGAAGGCAAGGCCGCTACCACTAGGACAGTGCTCTCCAGCCAGCAATTATGTCAGGAACTTTCTTTATAATATTAGAACGATATGTATTGATTTATTATTTTTATAAACACTAATACTGTATCCCGCGATGTTGTCTGCATGTTAGAAGATTTTTTGGGAATGGTGTCAGGGTGTGCAAAAACAAAAAGTAAAGATAAAGATAGTTTATTTGCTTGAACACAATTTAGGTTACACAGATGTTAATAGTACTTTAGTCTCAATTATGTTCTACTAAGATTAGCATGCAAATGTTACAGTAACTAACTATAATATAACCTATTATTGTAGATAGTTTTAGACAATGTCAAAAAATTAAAAAGTATTAATAGTAACAGGAGCAATAAATAAATAAATAAATAATATGTTTTGTCATTTTACACTGCACCATCTAGCCCCAAACTAAGCAAAGCTTGTATTATGGGAACCAGATGGCTGATAGAATACTTAGGTATACCTATAGTAACGCAATAGTAAATTATGGTGATGTCAAAACTTATCTGCCATAAAATCGTTAATATTATAATAGCATTTGATAATTAATAATTGTTTCAATTTAGTCCTAAATATATTGTAGTCAATTAAGATCTTTTAATGATTTAGGTATTTTATTATAGATTTTACTTGACATACAGATTTCACTTTTTTTTTAGAAAAACTGTTAATGTTAGGCAAAAAGTTAAGTTACCAAATAATCAACATCACGCGGCATTTTCAGACGGCCATTCTCGCTAGAATAATGATAGGTTTTTCATACAAACTTTGATCCTTTATTTCACCCTCTTAAGGATTATTTTTGCAACAAAAAGTAGCGTATATCCTTCCCCGGGATGGAATCTATGTCCTTGCCAAGTTTCATCAAAATCTGTTCGGCATATTAGGCGTGAAAGGTAACAGACAGAGTTAGTTTCGCATTTATATTATTAGTATGGACCAGGCTATAGATAACCTCTGGTTCAGTCGGGTGTGGTGAGATGAGCCAGCGATCAAACATATTAAGAGACCACTCATCCAATACTGATTGGCATTTAAGGATACAAACGAAAGACTTTCGTCGTCTTCCTGCCCTCATCCCACTCTATATGGGGTCGGCACAGCATGATCCTTGGATCATGCTGTAAGAGTTTTGGCTAAGGTGTTTTATGACCGGCCGCCTGCCTGACGTCAACCCTCCTTGGGAATACTTCCTTAATGTATCTCATCATGTTGGAGGATACTATCCCTTAGTCGACTTTTACGACATGCTCGGGGAGAGAAGCAGCTGGACTCATTCTATGTTTTTTTCCTTACTCCCAGTCCATTAGAGAAGTAATGAATACAAATAATTCATGATATGAATCATCTAGATCTTTTTCAGGTCGACAGTACTAAGCTTTTGCGTAATGCAAGTTTTATTGACGTTACCCTTGCTACGGCGTAGTAAGTGCTACGACGTTGCAGTGCTACGGAGCTACGAACAAAGGCTCTGAAATCGATTCGGTTTCAAATCAACATGTTTGTTCACGAACTTTTGTCCGCAACTGGGTAGTTTGCGACATATATTGCTTCACATTTATCTTCAAATCTGAGTTTTACGAGAGTTTTTAGGGTTCCATACCCGAAGGGTGCCAACTGGACCCTATTACTAAGCCTCCTCTTTACGTCCGTCCGTCCGTCTGTCAGCGGGCTGTATCTCATGAACCGTAATAGGTAAAAAGTTTAAATATTCACAGAATGTGTATATCTTTTGCCATTATAACAACAAATCATCATCTTCATCTTCCTGCCTTCGTCTCACTCTATGTGGGGTCGGCACAGCATGATCCTTGGATCATGCTGTAAGAGTTTTGCTAAGGTGTTTTATGACCGGCCGCCTGCCTGACGTCAACCCTCCTTGAGAATACTTGCTTATTGTATCTCATCATGTTGGAGCATACTATCCCTTAGTCAACTTTTAGTTATAACAACAAATAATCCTACTAATATTATAAATGCGAAAGTTTGTGAGAATGTAAGGATATGTGAATGTGTGGATGTGACGATGTATGTTTGTGCTAAACGGCTAAACGGATTTGAATGAAACTTGGAATATACATAATACGTGTGCTGGAATAACACATAGGCCACTTTTATACGGATACAACGCGAGCGAAGTCGCGGGCGGCAGCTAGTAAAAATGTGGGCTCCATACAACAATATTTTTTGTTCAAAAAGTACAGAGTAAAACTTATATTAAAAAGTACATGTCCGATAGTATCTTTGTGAGTGAATTCGAATAGCAATTGACGGATTTTATTTAAATAAATTGTACTAAGGAACTATGCAGTAGGTTTGGTAGTCCAAATATAAAACATAAACATAATAAAATTTACTTTATTTTAAGTAGATACTCTTAAGAATCTTATTCTAAAATAAAACTTAGATGGCTATGTAGACTTTAGAGTACGTATTATTTTATTGTGAAACTGTAGAAGTTGTAAATATTACTCAATATAACGCAATATGTCACAAGAATACAGAACAACCTAATACGCAAATTCGTTAATTAAATAAATAATAACAGGGTATCAATCACGTGTGGTGAAAAGTCACTAAAATAATCCATTTCCATTGTTTTTTTTTTCAATTCCGTAGTATTGAAAGCCATTTGGTGACTTCAAAAATAAAATAAATAAATTTTGAAATTACCAAATGACTTTTAAGAATAAGAAATTGAAGAAAAAAAACAATGGAAAGGGGCCATTTTAATGATTTCGGATCAATCTGTGTTTTTCCTATTTCAATTTACACCTGTAAAATGTAGACATCCTAAAACAAAACCCGTACTTGACAAACACATTTTAGGAATAAATTATGTATAGATATGTTACACAAAACATTACAAATCCAAACGGTAAACTAAAACCTACCTTATATCGTGCAGCTTAAAGCTCTTTTTCCATTATCACCGCACTCACTTCACTTACACCAAAACACAACACAGCGCGTAATATTGAAAACAAGAGAACGCGACACGTCCATACACTGCGAAAGTTCAAACCATACTGCCGCAAGGAGTAAAATAGAATAGATTCCACAGGACTATAAAATAAAATTACTAGGCTACGTTCCAAAACATGTGAAACGAAATGAAATAAAAAGTAAGTTCGTATGAGCTAGTGGCCAACTCTTGTGACGGAGTTTTTCGGCCTTCGTCATGGCTTAACGACTTAATAGCCGGAACCGACAATTTAACGTGCCCTCCGAAGCACGGAAGCGCTCAGCTCGTAATGCCACTTGCGGTCACCCATCCAAATTGTGGCCGAGCACAACGTTGCTTAACTTTAACGATCAATCAAGAACGTCTAAGCAAGCTACCCCACGAGCGCTTCATGAAATGAAATGAAAAAAACTTTATTGCAAACAACTAGCAATTGCTGGCAAAGGGTGGCCTTATCGCTTAATGCGATTTCTCCCAGGCCACCAAACTAAGACTAAAACTAAATTAATGTAAATAAAACAAAACTAAACTAATCTAACGTTTAAATACACGCTGAGGCCTTCATTTCATTTCGTGTGTCAAGTGCACGAAAGAAGCTTTTGAGGCGCACTTTAAATCCTTTCACCACACTGGTCAGAGATAACTTGTGACAAGACTAGCAGTAGTAGGGTTCCTATTCGGACTTGGGAACCCTAAAATGAACACATTACCAAAATTAAAATTTATGCGAATAAATAAAACCCCTTTTTGTATTTTACTCATATTTATAATTTAACTTCGTACATAATTACGCTTTTAGGGATGATAGGTACCTTATCTTACATAGTATAAAACAAAGTCGCTTCCCGCTGTCTGTCCCTATGTATGCTTAGATCTTTAAAACTACGCAACGGATTTTGATGCGGTTTTTTTTAATAGATAGAATAATTCAAGACAAAGGTTTACTATGTATAATACATGCATAATATAGTAGAGAAACACTGATAATTTTAGAGGTTTCTAATATGATGTCGCAAATAAACACATTTATTTGCGCTTACATTGCAAACGCTGGCTAAACCCTACGAGATAGATCAAAATAATGTACTATAGAATTGTACACCTTAAAAAGATCTACAAAAAAGTCCACGATGGTATGTCTATCCCCGTGCGAAGCCAGGGCGGGTCGCTAGTTCATAATAGTCTTACAAAACTCGGACAGCTAAAATCTAAATATATAAAATTCTTACGTTACTGACTGAATAACAATCGACGATCAGCTTGTTGGGTATATTCATACAATAAGCAAGTATTCCCGAGGAGGGTTGACGTCAGGCAGGCGGCCGGTCATAAAACACCTTAGCCAAAACTCCGACCCCACATAGAATGGGATAAGGGCAGGAAGATGATGATCGATCTCTTATCACGCTATTTTTTTCATAGTATGTAGTTTATATACTTCTATTTAACCTTTAATACAACCACACTATCGAAAACGCTGGTGGATACTAGCTACAAATAATATTATTGTCTGCAGAACCTCTGGGAATTGTGATGGAGACCAGATGCTGAAACAATAAATAAAATAAGTGTATATAAAATAGGAGAGCACTGGTGGTCCAGTTGGTAGTGACCCCGCCTTCCGATCCTGAAGCCGTGGGTTCAAATCCAGTCGTGTACCAATGGATATTTCTGTGCGAAAAATTTATGTGCGCTGTAGCAGTACTCTCGAACGGTGAAGGAAAACATCGTGAGAAAACCCGCGCGGTTTAGTCAGCTCCGTACGTATTGACCATGTCTTTCCTGCGGATAAGGCCGACTAAGCTTATCAGCTTCTCAGCTTCTCAGCAGGATGGAATAGGTGCTGGGCAAGCTAACTTTACGACTTGTGTGTGCCAGAGTTTTTAGGCCGCCTAGAGGCCTCCGTCATGGCTTAACGACTTAAGCCGGGACCAACAATTTAACGTGCCCTCCGAAGCACGGAAGCGCTTAGCTCGTAATGTCACTTGCGGTCACCCATCCCAATTGTAACCTCGCACAACGTTGCTTGACTTTAACGATCAATCAAGAACGCCTAAGCAAGCTGCGCCACGAGCGCTGTTAGTGTTGGGAAAAGTTTCCTCCTGACGCTGTATAAATCATCTACCATAGATGGCGTTCTGTCGTTGTTGCGGCCTCACTGATGCCAGCTTAATGAATCAACCGTCCATGGATTATTTATTTTTTTCTGACTTCGGATCTTTCACCCTATTTTTAGTTTTAAAGATTTCGTTTTATGATGTGTCTGTAGTCACCATCTTCCTGCCTTATCCCACTCTATGAGGGGTCAGCAAGGATCATGCTGTAAGAGTTTTGGCTAAGGTGTTTTATGACCGGCCGCCTGCCTGACGTCAACCCGCTTGGGAATACTTGCTTATTGTATCTCATCATGTTGGAGGATACTATCCCTCGACTTTTATGACATGCTTGGGGAGAGAAGCAGCTGGACGCATTCTATGTTATTTCTTTACTCCCAGTCCAGCAGAGAAGTTATGTGTCTGTAGTAATAAACAAAATCTATATATTATCATCTACTTTTCCATATTTTTATTTTACTGTAGCTATTATAGCATGCAAGTATTCCCAAGGAGGGTTGACGTCAGGCAGGCGGCCGGTCATAAAACACCTTAGTTAAAACTCTTACAGCATGATCCGAGGAACATGCCGTGCCGACCCCACGTAGAGTGGGATAAGGGCAGGAAGATGATGATGATGACTGTAGCTATTATGGTTTAGCAGTTATAATAGTTTTAGTCGGTGAGGGTAGCGGGGTTGGCAGAGCTAGATAGCTGACCTCCAGGGTTGACGAGAAAACGCTCGCGCGGGCCGGACTGTTGAGTGATTAGGTAAACTTACGTGGAGCAGGATCCCGCGATCTTCCTGTGAGTACAAAGATCCTGTGTTCATACGGAGTATCATAGTGGATATATTTCTTATTCTCTGAAAACAAACAATAATAAATAAATAACAGCCAACAGTCACATACATAGTCCTGACCCCACACTAGGATTCCCTGTGTCGTGGGTATCAGAAACTACGAGTACCATGCTACCACAACACCCGGACCCGGAAGAAATATTTACAGATCAGGCAAACATTTCTTCCGCAGCGGCAATCGAACCCGCGCCTCTTGCGTCTCTGCCGAGCAATCGCCCGCCTCGCCATCGAGGCCGGCGGATAAAATATAACAATAAAATAAAATCAATAAATATTACTAAACGTTCACTGGACATTTGAACTACATTAGATGACTTCTCTGCTGGACTGGGAGTTAAGAAAAACAGAAAACGCGTCCAGCTGCTTCTCTCAGCGAGCATGTCGTAGAAGTCGACTAAGGGATAGTATCCTCTCCAACATAATGGACCATCTATATGGGTGATGGGCTGATCATCTATCAAAATGATTTTCCATAATCCATCTTGAGACTTTATATCAGCCGTGGCTGCAAGTGAGACATGCTCGGGGAGAGAAGCAGCTAGACGCATTTTATTTTTTCTTCACTTCCAGTCCAGCAGAAAACTGACAATAAAACAATATCTTAGTCTTTGGCTCAGACCAAATAAAAAGAACAGACGGCGCGCCGCGAACAACAAAAGTGAAGCCACACAAAACCGTGCTCCTGCAAGTAAACATACACGCTCACGCACCTACGCTAAAACCATGCTCGTCGCTCTTAGTACGTCACGAGTCGTCACGTACTAAGAGCGTGGTCTAGTAAACATAAAATTTAAAAATATAATTATACCTTCCTGTGTAGTGAAAACTTGTAAAATCAACAGCAAATCACATAAAAAGTCTCACGGAATCACTTTTCACTTGTAAGTACTTCAAATAACATCGTTTCTTAATTGCTATGAATTTTAGGTTACTTGGAACACAAATCTCAAAACCTTCGACACACACATAGATAAAAAGGTGGCTTCACTTATGTTGTTCGCGGCGCGCCGTCTTTTCTTTTTTTTGGTCTGAGGTCTTTGACTTATAAATTTACCTTCTCTTTCTTCTGGTGGAAGGGGCATTGCCTCTCTGTTAGTGATATCAACAGACGGCTCGTTACCTACGAAATAAATAATAATCATTGCTGGACATTTCACAAAGCGTCATCTAGCCCCAAACTAAGCACAGCTTATACTATGGAAAGAAAGAAAGAAATAACATTTAATTGGCACACACAAAGAAAACATTACAACGGAAAAGGGACCAAAAAAAATAAGGTACAAAAAAGAGAAAGAGAAGACAGACGAAAGGGACAAAAAGTACCTATACCTAATCTTACTTTATATTATAAATGCGAAAATTTGTGAGTTTGGATGTTTGTGCCTCAATCACGCCTAAACGGCTGAACGGATTTGAATGAAACTTGGAATATACATAGTACATGTACTGTATTAACATATAGGCTATTTTTTGTAGAGGTGCCATGCGATCGAAGCCGCGGGCGGCAGCTAGTTACTAATTAATTCTAAACTAGGTAATTTAAAACTATAACTGATAGGTACATAATCTGTAATATAAGTATTTTTACCCTTCCCGCGAACCAATCGGCGTTAAAGTGTGGCCAATACGGTTAATCCTTAGCATGATGCTACTTCTAGATTTAACTAGAAGTAGCGCTGGTTTTCAGAAGTAACCCTCAGGGTGACATCACACCATTGAAAGCACGGTATCAATTCTTGAAAATCACAGAGTGATTTTGAAACAACAAAATAGTCCATTGTTTTCTTTTCAATTTCGTAGTCTTGAAAGTCATTTGGTGGCTTCAAAATCAAAAATAAATGAATTTTTGAAATCGTCAATTGACTTTCAGGAATACGACATTGAAACGATTTTTTACGATTTGCGTAAAAAAATCCATTGATGCATGTTTTAATCATTTAAAGTTTTTACCTCTTTTGCAAGTTGAATAGTTGACGAGCTCGTACAGTGGCTCCCTGATGTTCGCAGCATCATTTACATCTTCAGAATCCGAAGGTGATGTTGAAGTGTAATATTTCTTCAAATAAACTAAAAAAAGTTTTTTATTACAATATAACTTGTTAAATTTCCCAAGGAGGGTTGACGTCAGGCAGGTGGCCGGTCATAAAACACCTTAGCCAAAACTCTTACAGCATAATCCAAGGATCATGCTTTGCCGACCCCACATAGAGTGGGATAAGGGCAGGAAGATGATGATAACTTTTTTATAATCATGGTTATAAATTATACCTTATAATATAAGAGCACTGGTGGTGCAGTGGTGGTGACCCCACCTTCCAATCCAAAGGTCATTCGAATCCAGTCATGCACCAAAGGATTTTTCTGTTCGAAAAAATTATATGCGCTATTATACCAGTACTCTCAAACGATGAAGGAAAAATTCGATAGAAAACCGGCATGTCGTAATACAAAAAAAATATTGAAAACATTTATTGTCAAGTGCACGAAAGGCGTACTTATAATCCTTTCACCACACTGGTTCGCAAGAACTAGGATTGTTGCTACTACATTTCATCATTATTTGATTTTATGACTTTTGAATTGAACGGTGAAGGAAAACATCGTGAGGAAACCCGCGGCTTAGTCAGCTCCGCACGTATTGACCATGTCTTTCTGTGGACAAGGCCGCCTAAGCTGACAGGGTGGAATAGGTGCTGGGCAAGCCTACTCCATCTTAATTCGTCCCGGGCACTATAGCGTCCCGTTAGTGAAGGTAAAAGTTGCCTCCTGACGCTGTGTAAATCTATATATTATACTAATATAATATTATAAAGCTGCAGTGTTTGTTTGTTTGTTTGAACGCGCTAATCTCTGGAACTACTGGTCTGATTTGAATGATTCTTTCAGTGTTGGGTAGTCCATTTATCGAGGAAGGCTATAGGCTATGTTTTTATTTTTTCAAAATTAGGGATCCGTAATAAAATTGCTATTTTGTAACACAAGGTGTAAAATCGAAAACCTATTTTTGCGTGCGCTGCAAAAACTATTGACAACAGAACAAAATGATGTACTACGGGTTTGTAGATCCCATTAAGACCTACAAAAAAGTCCGCGAGAACATATATCTAGCTATCATGGTTTAATCACAATAACCGATTTTGTGTTCAAAATAATTATTAAATCGTCTGAAGAATAAAAAACTACGTTAAATATGTTTCGTAATATTAATCTTTATGGAAATTAAGCATTATGTTATCAAGAGTATTTATGTAGAAGTAAAATACTTTTTGTTTCATCTCAATCGGATATTTCGTTTAAAAGTTATCACGTGTGTAAGATGTTAAGAGTTGGTACCTATTAATGAGTTATGGGCCATAGAGTTTTTTATCAACATAAAATCCTGTAATAATCTTTTTCGAAATATATTTGTTGACGAGAAAAACGCGGGTGAAACCGCGAGGCACGGCTAGTCATCTAATAACGATGGTAAAAGGCCTTAGTAGTACTTCTGCATTTTGAATTGAATTCTGAATGTCTTACCCCTGAATAACATCACCATGGTTATAATAGTTAGCAGCAACGTCACAATTATGGAAGTCATCACGATTCCAATATAAGATTGCTCTAAAATCATAAAAAACTCGTTTATTTTGTAAACTGCTGGACTGGGAGTCAAAGAGAATGCTTTCAGCCGCTTCGAAAAATTTACGTGCGCTATACCAGTACTCTCAAACGGTGAAGGAAAAACATCGTGAGGAAACCCGCGGCTTAGTCAGCTCCGCACGTATTGACCATGTCTTTCCTGTGGACAAGGTTGACTAAGCTGAGAGGATGGAATAGGTGCTGAGCAAGCCTACTCCATCTTAATTTGTCCCGGGCACTACAGCGTCTCGTTTGTGAAGGTAAAATTGCTTCCTGACGCTGTATAAATCATCTACTATAGATGGTAAAAGGCCTCAGACCATTCTCAATGAAATACAGTATCAAACGAATCTTCGTTTTACTTAAGTGGGGCACTGGTGACCTGTAAGCTGTAACACAGGTGTTAAACCTACCATAGGCACCAGTCTCTCACAAAACAGGTTCTGCATAAATTCTGTTACATTTAAAATCTTACTACTGTATAAACAAACCTATGTAAGAGATAATCTTACTTTATCTTACTTTATATTATAAATGCGAAAGTTTGTGAGTTTGGATGTTTGGATGTTTGTGCCTCAATCACGCCTAAACGGCTCAACGGATTTGAATGAAACTTGGAATATACATAGCACATGTACTGGATTAACATATAGGCTATGTTTTATTCGGGAACCACGCGAGCGAAGCCGCGGGCGACAGCTAGTAAATAAATAAAGATTTAGATTTTTATCTATTTACTTAGACGTCCCACCGTTGCAATATATTTTTATTTTTTAAATAGGTATTTTGTTTTGTATCTGTAATTTATTGGTATTACGGCTATTTATTTATATTGTTAACCTTTAAAAAAATATTATGTACTTGTTGTACCTATATAATAGTATAGTATATGTTAATAGTACCTATTAATGATGAAAAATCTTAATTCGTCGTGCGTCGCCAAAACTTTGGGCTGGAAATCAGCGCAGGGAACTCATTCCCTGCAAACGCTGACCTCAGAGAGAAGTAGCTGAACGGATTCTAAATTTCTTTACTCCCAGTCCAGTAGAGAAGTATAATACGATTTTTAACCTTACCTTCACAATTCATCTCTGGAGCCATCCCAACGCCTTTGTTGCTCGTACCTGTTTTAAAGATAATTGTCAGACCAAAAAGAAAGAAAAGACTGCGCGCCGCGAACAACAAAAGTGAAGCCACCTTTTTATCTATCCCCCGAATACTCAAACGCATCTCAGAGTTGAGCACGTCTCAAGTGACGAGTTTTTGACAGATTTTCATCAAAAACTGTCAAAAAACCGTCAGTTGAGACGTGTTCAACTCTGAGATGCGTTTGAGTATTCGGGGGTTAGTGTGTGTATAATACTTTTCCTTACCTACTGTAGATGGCGCTGTTTGTTGGTTACTTTTCTTGGCCCATGTTATATTTAAAATAGTCGGTCTAATATGATCATTTTTTATATAGAAGCAGTTCATGATCAGGTGCTGTTTCTTGGTGCCTTCCTCTGAAAAGAGTTTGAAGGTATTTTCTGTAAAAAGTAATTTGGTTGGTGTTAGGCATCGTGTTAGGCAACTAACATAGTTGCTGTTTTGGTACATAATAATTCACAAAAATCTCTAGAATCATTTGGACACGTCTTATCACTACATAGTATAAAACAAAGCCGCTTCCCGCTGTCTCTTCCTATGTATGCTTAGATCTTTAAAACTACGCAACGGATTTTGATGCGGTTTTTTTTAATAGATAGAGTGATTCAAGAGGATGGTTTATATGTATAATACATGCATAATATATTAGAGAAACACTGATAATTTTAGAGTTTTATAATGAGATGTCGTAAATAAACACATTTTTTTGCGCTTACATTGCAAACGCTGGCTGAACCCTACGAGATAGATCAAAATAATGTACTACAGTATTGTACACCTTAAAAAGGTCTACAAAAAATCCGCGCTGGTATTGCACCCGTGCGAAGTCGGGGCGGATCGCTAGTATTTAAAAAAAAAAAGTTAAGTCTGGCCTTCCTATGTGTGTAAATGATATTAGGGCAAGTGAAGCAAAACGAATCGAAAACTCATGGTACTACCGAACGATTCTTTCTAAGTCTAACAAATAACTAATAATAAAAATAACACCCAACAGTCACATACATAGTCCTGACCCCACACTAGGATCCCCTGTGTCGTGGGTATCAGAAACTACGAGTACCAACACCACAACACCCAGACCCGGAAGAAATATTTGCAGAAGATGCAAACATTTCTTCCGCAGCGGGAATCAAACCCGCGCCTCTGCCGAACAATGAAATGGCAAATATAACCACTGACCTTATCTTAGCTTACCAGCATGTTAACAAATTAAAGTGCTTATAAAAAGTAAAATCGCGTCCAAAAGACGTTGGTGGTCCAACAGCTAGATGGACTGACGTAATAGCATCCATTGAAACTGATGAGGTTTGTAACTATCCGTGAGTGGCCCATACAAAGGGAGGCTTAGGTACTACTCAATACGCAGTGGGTGAATGTCAGATTACAGAATGCAGATGACGACTTATCAAAATAATTATAGGTACGTACTTTCGGATATTTTTCCATTAATAGTAACATTTTTATAGTATGCAGATTTACAACTGAAATTTATAACGCCCTCTTCATAATCCAACTCGTATCTAATAACATTATGGTAGGGTATCCCACCCTGACGGGGAGACGTATATGTGAAGTATGGATCTGAAAGAAAATACAAAAGTAATTAACTCGCTTCGCTCTCCTGGCCGGTGCACACAGTAGCTATAGTGTAAATACTAACTCGCTTTGCTCTACCAAAGCTTTCTCACCGGATAAAATAATTAGGTACGATAGCCTGGAAGACATCTACCGGGTCATGCGGTCGTGTCAAACAACAGATATTTTTGTAGTGAAAGTAGGGTATGGCAGAAGAAACATCAAAATAGAGTAAATTCAGTAGAAATGCGTGTGTATGGGGTAACTTTCAGAGATAGAATGAGAAATAACGTGATAAGAGAGCGATGTGGAGTGAACGAAGATGTAGTGATGAGGATTGAGAACGGTATGTTAAAATGGTTCGGTCATGTAGAGGATGAATGATACTCGTGGAACGACCAGGCCAACACGCAATAAACACAGTTTCACCCTCAAAATATTCATAATTTGTTTTAGGGTTCCAAGCTTTATCATTGACGCACATAACAGGACCGTCTAAAACAAATACATTTATATGTTTACTAGCTGCCGCCCGCGGCTTCGATCGCGTGGTATCCAGATAAAAAATAGCCTTTATGTTAATCCAGTACATGTACTATGTATATTCCAAGTTTCATTCAAATCCGTTCAGCCGTTTAGGCGCGATTGAGGCACAAACATCCAAACATCCAAACTCACAAACTTTCGCATTTATAATATACTAGCTGTCGCCCGCGGCTTCGATCGCGAGGTATCCGGATAAAAAATAGCCTATATGTTAATCCAGTACATGTACTATGTATATTCCAAGTTTCATTCAAATCCGTTCAGCCGTTTAGGCGTGATTGAGGCACAAACATCCAAACATTCAAACTCACAAACTTTCGCATTTACAATATAAGTAAGAAGTAAGAAGTAAGATTCTCGACTAGCCCGATCCGGCTTCGCACGGGTGTAGGATCTATTAATGCAGAAAATGAGACCAGATTATTCCCTGCCAACATTTTAATCTTCTTTACTGTCTCATTCACTCACTTTTTAAAATGGAAATTACTTATCGCCCCCCAAGCCTCTACACAACGCCCCCATTTTTTTTGGGTCTCTTACCGCCCCCCTTTAGGCCTGCTTGCAGCGCCTACAAAGGGGCGTTATCGCCCACTTTGGGAACCCCTGGTGTAAAGTAATGAGATTATTGGTTAAGATTTCCGCATACATTTTAGAAATCAACTATCAGACGGCCTCGGTGGCGTGACCGGCGATTGCTCGGCATAGACGCAAGAGGTGCGAGTTCGATTCCCGCTGCCGAAGAAATGTTTTTATGTTCTGTAAATACCTATTTCTTCCGGGTCTGGGTGTTGTGGTAGCATGGTACTCGTAGTTTCTGATACCCACGACACAGGGAATCCTAAATGATAAATAAATGATAAATAAATGATAAATGACATTTATTTGCTTGAACACATGTGTTTAAATAATAATGGTCTTAAAAATAAATCAGTCCAATTTATGTCCTACCAAAGTCTATGGCATGCAAATATGATAATGTTAATAAATTTAAAAAAAAAAAATGTTAATAAATTAAATTCGATTGTTAAGTCCTAATTAATTGTAATGCTACAATCAATTTAAGAATGTCAAAATATTAAAATGTCAAAATTATACATAATTTAGTGTCAAGAACTATTTAAATATTCGTCGATGGAGTAAAAACATTTATCCAGTAGCCAGTTTTTCAATTTTTTGCCAAACAAATGAGATATTAAATCTTTTAGGTCAGTTGGCAACTTATTATAAACTTTAATGCACATGTAATAGGCTTGACGTTGTGTAAGTTTAAGATTATATTTAGGAATGCACAGTCTGCTATTGGACGTGTTCCTTAGCACTCTTGCTCGGAAATCTTGATGCGTACTGAAAAAAGACGCCTGTTGTTTTACAAACTCTGCTGCTTGTTTAATGTAAAGACAGGGTAGAGGCAAAGTTTGAAATTTTTTAAATAGTGGCCTACAGGGCTCTAGAAAATGGACGCCACATAATGAGCGAATGCATCGTTTTTGAGCTCTAAACGCTTTGTCAGTGTCGACACTATTTCCCCACAATAAAAGGCCATATTGTAGAGCTGAGCCAACGTAACCATGATAGGCATTAAGAGCCACTTTTACAGAGGCTACCTCGCGAAGCCTTTTATGCACATATGCATACCTGCTAAGCTTGATACATACTTTTTCAATTTGTATTTTCCAGTCCTGTGTGGGGTCAGGACTAAGTATGTGACTGTTGGTTGTTATTAAAAAAAAATAGTGTTTTAAATAGTCACAAATGACCCAACTAACTAGGTAACTTTACCTAATGGTAATCTATCTAACTACCAATAGGTACTTAAGAGTTTATGTACCTACTTATATACTTGAGACAAAGTACCTAATAGAGGACAGGTCAATACAAATATATATAAACTCTTATAGTTTTTTATATGCGAAAACATCTAATTGGTAAGTAGTATTTTAAGTTGTTTCCTAATTTAGTTTATAATCCTGTTTGTTTTCCGAATAAAATAAAATAAATAAAATATCCAAATCTAGAGATGCTAAAATTAACTAAAGTAGGTAAGGCATATACTACCGCAGTCTTCACACTTTTTTTCACTATACACTTCATAAACAAAGAACAGTGTATGAAAAACCAGAAACATTATTATTTTAAACATTATTCACGAGTAGGTATTCATATGTTTGCCGGAATGTAAATCCAAACGATTTAACTCAAATATGAGGAAAAATAACTATAAAATTATTATGTTCTTGCTCCAGGTTGGTAAGTTAATCTCTTCGCCCACTACTTAGCTCAAGTGGCACAAAAGAGCATATAAACTGTACTACCTACTAGTCGTGTTAGTTCTTTCGAACCAGTGTGGTGAAAGGATTTAAAGTGCGCCTCAAAGTCAAGAAGCCTTGTTTAGAGGCCTCTTTAGGTTCTGCAATATGTCGGTTTCGTCACGATGTTTTCCTATGAGAGTAAGTAGGTAGGTACCTACTGATCAATTTTCATGTGATGATGAGCGACCAGATTTGAACCCACGAACTTAGGATCGAAAAGGGCAGCCGCTACAACTAGCCCACCAGTGCTCTCAAGAGTGAATGGTCAAAATAACCTACCTATGTCTATGCTCATTGTTTTTACCCGACTGGGATCCTTCGCAGTCGGGCATTACCCTCCTGGGTAATGTGTTGGGTGATATGTATGTACCTATGTATGTGGGTATGTGTTGTATTGTGTGTATGTGCATTCCTTTTGCTGAAGCTATAAGTAGTCCTCAGAACAATTATTGTTCTGAGAAGTAGTCCGAACCGCTGGACGGATTTTGACAAATGAGGTGTCGTTGGATTCGTTTGGACGAGTGCCATAGACTATAATGAAATGTCAATAAATCCAACATGGCGATTGTAAGAAGAGAAGCAATTTTCAATTTATTATTTAGTAAACCTCTTTATCTGTGACTCTCCTAAATACAGGTCACACGACTTAAAAGGAGAGTTCCCAAACCATGTATTTTATACACACTTGTAATATTAAATAAATACTTTTTACTTTTACTTTATCTGTATTGATATTGAACACACGGTAGGCGTTAGCATCCTAGAGTAGTCTGTGCACGGTAGGTACACGGTAGTGGGAAGAGGTCCTTTGTATCTAAGTAATTATTTTGCTAATATGTAAAATTTAAGCCAGTGAATCATCCTACGAATAGGTATTATAAATGCGAAAGCGACAATATGAGGATATGAAAATGTTTGTGACTCGATCACACAATAAAAAGGCCTTTTACCATCTATAGTAGATGATTTATACAGCGTCAGTAGGCAACTTTTACCTTCACAAACGGGACTCTGTAGTGCCCGGGACGAATTAAGATGGAGTAGGCTTGCCCAGCACCTATTCCGTCCTCTCAGCTTAGTCGGCCTTACGATAGATCACACAATAACATGTACTCAAAAACTAGTGTTGGAATAACACACGAATAAGTGTACAAGCTAGATTTTTTTATCCGGGTACCAAATCAACGATTTCGCGTGCGGAAGCTAGCTTTTCTTGAGTTACTAGCCGTGCCACTAGCTCTTTCGAACCAGTGTGGTGAAAAGGTTTAAAGTGCGCTTCAAAGGCTCCTTTCGTAAACATGACATTTTTTGCCATACATAAAGGTAGAATTCGGACACTGCGCTCGAATGGCGTTCCATACATTTTTCTTAAACTATGACGGACGCGGCGTTATTGACGCATCTCAAAGTTGAGTAGGTAAATCAAAAAACCGTGAGTTGAGACGTGCTCAACTCTGAGTCGCGTTTGAGTATTCGGGGGATAATCAGCCTTCTTAGTATTCACTCTGAAGCGCTCGTGGCGTAGCTTAGACGTTCTTGATTGATCGTTGAAGTTAAGCAACGTTGTGCGCGGTCACAATGTGGATGGGTCACAAGTGGCATTACGAGCTGAGCGCTTCCGTGCTTCGGAGGGTACGTTAAATCGTCGGTTCCGGCTTTTAAGTCATTAAGCCATGACGGAGGCCTTTAGGCAGCCTAAAAACTCCGTCACAAGAGTTAGCCACTACCTCATACGAACTTACTTAGGTACTCTTATCTAATAAAAGCTATTGTCTTACTCGTGATCCAGTCGACTCCAACGACACCTCATTTGTCAAAATCCATCGGTAAGTATACAGCTAGAAACTTTAAAACTTTAACAGGGGTACATGGAGTCATAAGTTTGAGAAACCTTGGTCTACAGCGTCCCAGCCAAATGCCCTTCGCAGTCGGGTAGAAATGTTAGTAAATTTGATATTTTCGGTATGTATTACAAGATTCCGCATAGATATATTTTAGTATTCCATATGTAGGTATTTGTAGCATGTTACTACGAGCTTTTAACGAATTGAAATAAAACAAATTAAACTATTTAAATTTTAATTAACACACTTATTTTTATTTACTTAATAAAAGAAAAAAATACATTTATATTTCTTAAGTTCTAGCCTTTTTCCTCAGGATGTTGGTTTAGTAATATCACAGTTATTGAGGAGAATATTCTTAAGAAAAATAGTTCCAAACCTCACATCATGGTAAATAAAACCGATCAAGTTCAAGTCAAATTCGCACACGAGGGGTTCCGTACATTAAAAAAGGTTTGATTGTGAGGCCTTAGTTTGCCTACCCCAATAGGGATACGGACGGGCGAGATAAAAATGATGTATAAATGATAAATGAAAAACACAAATAGTGTTTTTATTCCTTAAGTTGATGATCAATAGATTAGCATGGTATGGGCTGGGCATGTCATGCGGAGGGACGAATGTCATGTGACGAGAAGAATGTTAGATATGAAAGTGGATGGATACAAGGGTAGAGGTAGACCAAAGAAGAGATGGGTGGGTTGCGTGCATGATGATATGAGTAAGAAAGGAGTGAATACTGAAATGACGGCTGATAGAGGGGGATGGAAGAGGAAAACATGTTGTGCCGACCCCACTTAAGTGGGATAAGGGCAAGGAGATGATGATGATTCCTGCTTGTGCAGGAAAATCAAAGTTGATACTTTAGCGTCGCGTCTTAGCATTCTCGTTATCACTGGTCATTTCTTTGACATATTTCCTCAAGATGTTAGCTTCTGACTCCATGTCTTCCAAACTCCTGGCCGGCTTCGCTGGATGACCAGCTTTGAAGCTGCAAATAAAAAAAAGTTATTTCGAATCTAATACTCTTTCAATCGGAATGTGTTCATAACATGCGAATGTTAAAATTAAATAAATAAATCATTGTGGACATTTCAAACAGCGCCATTCAGCCCCAAACTAAGCAAAGCTTGTACTATTTATTTACAAAAATATAGTTAGGTACTTAGACAATTAAATAGTGATATTAAACTTAGGATAAGTTTGTCTTATCACTAAGTTCTCGCTGCTATAACAAAAACTATGGGAACTAGGTGGCTGATAGAATGCTTATATATATTTTTTTAGTAAATAAATACACACTAATAATACATAATACTACAACACCCAGACTCGGAAGAAATATTTGCAGAACATACAAATATCTCTCCCGTGGCGGGAATCGAACCCGCACCTGCGTCTCAGCCGAGCACTCGCCCACCACCGAGGACGTCATTATTGGTATAGTGACTCCAGCACATTTTGCAAGGAACAAAAAGTGACGGGTGGCAAACTTATCGCCGCTTTCGGTAGATAGAATACTCACTGGTCATGTTTTGCTAGCTCCAGGTATATCAAATCGTTTTCAATGAAGTCACCCTTCTTTCTCGGCATAATATGACAATGTAGATGCTTAAAAATACAAAGATAATGAGAAACATTATAACAGCCAGCAGTGACTAAAATTTAATGAACATTTAAATATTTACTTCTCCGCTGGACTGAGAGTAAAGAAAAAGCATAGAATGCGTCCAGCTGCTTCTCTCCCCGAGCATGTCGTAAAAGTCGACTAAGGGATAGTATCCTCCAACATGATGGACCATCTATATGGGCGATGGGTTGATCACCTGTCACCATGGTTCACCATATCCATCTTACGACTAAATCAGAAGTGGCTGCAAGTTTTCTTATGTTTACTTGTGAATCTGTCCACTAGGAATACTATCACGCACATATTATCACGCCCGTATCCCTAATGGGGTAGGCAGAGCCACAACTAAACATAAGAAAACTTGCAGCCACTTCTGATTTAAAGTTCCTTATTATTTGGTACCTTTATAGTTTGTCCAGCGTCGGGTCCATCTTGTATAGTCACAGTGCAAGAATTAGCTTTATGAACAGTCTCCATCAACTGGAACAAAAAACGTACTTGTCGGATCCGGTCAGGTTATGATCACGGACGTGACGTCGTCACCGGTTCACCATTCGGCGAAAACAACAAGACTGCATTATCATCGACTGGTGTTGCAGAACTATTAAGGAAGGAGGTCTCCAAAATACAGGTTACCCTAGTTTGAAGACCACTAATGTCTAAATAATAATAATAAATAAATAACACCCAACAGTCCTGAGCCCACACTAGGATTCCCTGTGTCGTGGGTATCAGAAACTACGAATACCATGGTACCACAACACCCAGACCCGGAAGAAATATTTACAGATCATGCAGACATTTCTTCCGCGGCGGGAATCGAACCCGCGCCTCTTGCGTCTCCGCCGAGCAATCGCCCGCCACGCCACCGAGGCCGTCAATCATCAATAAAAAAAACTACTGATAGTTAACCTCGACAAATATTCAGGAATATTCGATGGTGCTATTGACATAGCACAGCTTTAAAAAAAAAAAACATTTAAAACTACGATTTTTTTTTATTCTTTCATGCTGCATGTTTTGGCCCTTTTTATGAATTCTTCTTGCATATTTTGGGCTTCTCACTGGTGGTCTAGTTGGTAGTGACCCCGCCTTCCGATCCTAAGGTCGTGGGTTCAAACCCGGTCGTGTACCAACGGATTTTTCTATGCGAAAAACTATGTGCGCTATCACAGTACTCTCAAACGGTGAAGGGAAACATCGTGAGGAAACCCGCGGCTTAGTCAGCTCCGCACGTATTGACCATGTCTTTCCTGTGGACAAGGCCGACTAAGCTGAGAGGATGGAATAGATGCTGGGCAAGCCTACTCCATCTTAATTCGTCCCGGGCACTATAGCGTCCCGTTTGTGAAGGTAAAAGTTGCCTCCTGATGCTGTATAAATCATTCACTATAGATGATAAAAAGGCCTTACTATTTTGGGCTTCTTATGTTATATATAATCCGGTCTTTAGATATAAGTAATACGACCTTAGATCAGAAGGTTGATCAGGGGCCGTTATCACTAGACCATCAGTGCCTTTGTCCGTTTTTACTACAATTTCTGATTCGACATAACAATACATCTAAGTATTACTCCACGGTCTCTGAGACCACAAAACAAAATATCGCACTTACCCTTTGTACGAATCTGACAGTTCTGTAAAAGTCATCCGATTCTTCATCTGTCAAATCCTTATTCCTTTCAGCCATTCTTATAGGAGCCACTAAAACATGGCCTGGTATAACACATCTGAAAAAGCACATTTATTTATTTACTAGCTACTGCCCACGGCTTCTCTCGCGTGGTACCCGGATAAAAAATAGCCTACATGTTAATCCAGCACATGTACTATGTATATTCCAAGTTTCATTCAAATCCGCTCAGCTGTTTAGGCGTGAATGAGTAACAAAAATCCATATATCCATATTTATAAACTTTCGCGTTTACCTATAATATTAGTAGGACTTCTAGCTGACCTCGCGAACTTCGTACTGCCTTAAAATTATTTTCAAATGTTTTACTAGGTAGTTATTCTGCTATTCGGGCGGAGACAAATCCAACAAATCAAAAATCATGAAATCGGTCCAGCTAGAGGCCCTCACCCACAGCCCTGCAAGAGAAAGAGAGCTGCTGACGACCCGATTGATATGAATGACATTGTCAATTATCAAAGTTTTATAAATGTCAAATTCAATGTCTTGTCATAAATTAATTTCTAGAAGCATTTATGCGTTATCCTGGTTATCCTTTTACATCCTTTTTTCCATTTTGGGGTCGTTCTACAAGATAAAAAGTAGTCTATGTCTTTCCCCGGCATGGAATCTATCTCCTTGCTAAATTGAATTGCACCTTTGTGCGCGGTCACAATTCGAACCGCAAGTGGCATTACGAGGTGAGCGCTTCCATGCTTCGGAGGGCACGTTAAATTGTCGGTTCCGGCTTTTAAGTCGTTAAGCCATGAAGGCCTTTAGGCGGCCTAAAAACTCCGTCACAAGAGTTAGCTCATACGAACTTACTTACTTTTACTGTGTTCTATCATCCACAGCCTGATTTTACCCACTAGTGGGCATAGGTCTCCCTCTGTTTGTGCCATCCATCACGGTTTTGTCCATACCGCTATAAAATGATCCAAATGTAAAAACTAACCTTAAATTTACAAACGCAAATGTCAATTTGCTTTTATAAAACACACAGCTTTCCGGTATTAAAACGTGTCCAAACACGTTCATTGGTCCAGCAGACTTTGGGTCTGAGGGTTTCTGTGTGGGGTCTGTCAGACCTGCTGGGTCTGATGGACCCTGTTTCGGCTCTGTGTCTATTATCAATCCTTTTCTTAAACTGAGACAGTATAACGAATATACACTGGGTCTGGAAGAAAAATTATTTTGACAAATATAACACAATAGTTTATAAATCAAGTACGTTAAAAAAATTAACAGTGACAGACATCGTTCTGAGTCCACACTAGGTATCCCTGTGTGGTGTTTATGAGAAAACTTCCCCCTTTGCGGTAATCGAACCTGCACCTCTCGCGCCTCAGATTAGTGCTCACCCACAAAGCCACCGAGGTCGTCAATATAAAAAGCATTTAAAAGAAATAAGAGCACTGGTGGTCTAGTTGGTAGTGACCCCGCCTTCCGATCCTAAGGTCGTGGGTTCAAACCCAGTCGCGTACGAATGGATTTTTCTGTGCGAAAAATTTATGTGCGCTATACCAGTACTCTCAAACGGTGAAGGTAAACATATGTATTGACCATGTCTTTCTTGTGGACAAGGCCGACTAAGCTGAGAGGATGGAATAGGTGCTGAGCAAGCCTACTCCATCTTAATTCGTCCCGGGCACTACAGCGTCTCGCTTGTGAAGGTAAAAGTTGCCTCCTGAAGCTGTATAAATCATCTACTATAGATTAATAAAAGGCCTTAGTTAAAACAAAAAACTAACCTTCTATGTCGAAACACAGGCATATTCTCTCTAACACTTTCTACTTTCTTCATGTTTATTTCCGCTACCTTATAGCAAGGGGCGGAGTCCCCACAGTCGGCTAGGACTTCGCCCCACGGGTCCACGATAAGGGCATGTCCATAGGTACTCCGTTTGGCATTGTGAACACCGGTTTGGGCCGCCGCTATTACATATACTTGATTCTCTATAGCGCGTGCTCTGAAATAATGCATCAGTCATACATAACACAATTTATCAATCATACATTCATTATTATCACGCCCGTATCCCTAATATAATAAATAACACCCAACAGTCACACTAGGATTCCCTGTGTCGTGGGTTTCAGAAACTACGAGTACCATGGTACCACAACACCCACACCCGGAAGAAATATTTACAGATCATGCAAACATTTCTTCGATTCAATCCAACAATTCCGGGAATCAAACCCGGGCCTCTTGCGTCTCTGCCGAGCAATCGCCCGCCACGCCACCGAGGCCGTCAATATAATCTAAGAAAACTTGTACCCACTTCTGATCCAAAAGTCCCAAGATGGATATGATGGATATGGTGAACCATGGTGACAGGTGATCAGCCCATCGCCCATTATAGGTCCATTAAGTTGGAGAGGATACTAAGTACTCCTTCGGTCTGGATGTTGTAGTATTTTAAGTATGTATCTTACTTATATTATAAATGCGAAAGTTTGTGAGGATGTTTGGATGTTTGTGCCTCAATCACGCCTAAACGGCTGAACGGATTTGAATGAAACTTGGAATATACATAGTACATGTACTGGATTAACATATAGGCTATTTTTTATCCGGATACCACGCGAGCGAAGCCGCAGGAGGCAGCTAGTTTACAAATAAAAAGTATATAAGTATTCTATCAGCCATCTGGTTCCCATAGTACAAGCTTTGCTTAGTTTGGGACTAAATGGCGCTGTGTGAAATGTCCACAAATATTTATTTATTTATTATTCCTGAAAAGTAGCAGAATATGACTGGCGCAGTGTTGTTTTTGTTTGATAGCCAACGTTATGAGTTATTAACATATCGCTAGATCTGTATAACATGCGTTCTAACCTGAGTAAGACGTGCCAGTGCGCTTCTCCAGTGGTGGTCGTAAACGCTGATGGATAAAGCAAGATCTCAGCGCCAAGCACGCTCAGACTCGTGCCCAGTTCTGGGAAGCGCATGTCGTAACATGTCGCTAGACCTGTACAAAAGTCAAGTTGATCAAGCGTGCGCAGCGGGCATTGCTTGTTTAAAGGCACTTAACAAACCGAAGAAAAATAAACAGAAACAAACAGAGCCCATCTATGCAACGTAAGCAAAATGCATAATTGGAATCTGACCCTCGAGATACAGTTCTACACTAGTTCGAGGGTCAGCAGAAATCCTCACCGCCCAAGTTTGTCGTCAATGGAAATGTCCAAACGTGTATTTAACGTTAGTTTAGTCTTTACTTTAAGAGCACTGGTGGTCTAGTTGATAGTGGCCACGCTTTCCGATCCTAAGGTCGTGGTTTCAAACCCAGTCGTGTATCAATGGATTTTTCAGTGTGAAAAATTTATGTGCGCTATACCAGTAGTCTCAAACGGTGAAGGAAAACATCGTGAGGAAACCCGCGGCTTAGTCAGTTCCGCACGTATTGACCATGTCTTTCCTGTGGACAAGGCCGACTAAGCTGAGAGGATGGAATAGGTGCTGGGCAAGCCTACTCCATCTTAATTCGTCCCGGGCACTGCAGCGTCCCGTTTGTGAAGGTAAAAAGTTACCTCCTGACGCTGTATAAATCATCTACTATAGATAGTAAATGCCTTTGTTAGTTAATACAAATAATTTAAGGTGCAAGTCTGTACCAACCAAGCCAATAGTGGATATCTTTTTTAAACCTACCAATCTTCCCGACAGGCGATTCCACTGGCGCAACAATATGTTTCCCAGGCTTAATATAATCACTCTCCATTAACCGGACTTTCTTCTCAGGGATCTCTACGTCGAAGAGATGCAGCTTTCTGTATGTCTGTACGACGTCACCATCACTGTTTATTATTATGTGGGTGTTGAATGTCTTTCCGGGATTATTAACATCCTGCAGCGAAATATAAATGTGAATGACTGCATGTGTGTGTGTATTGAGTTAGTAAATTAGCTAGGCAGTGTGTGTATCAGAACCACTTATGTGTTATTTAATAATTTTTAAACTTACCTTTTCATGAATCCCTCCCATGGACAACCATACTTTGTGTTTGACCGCCAGGTCTCTGTATGCATTGACTAGCGGCCCTGAGATGGGCTCGGCATTGGACAGAGTGTCACTCTTATTAGCACAAATATAATCACAAACCTCGGGGAAGAAGACCATCTGAAATATTATGAAAATCTTACTATAATTATGAAATTTTGTGAAGATGTATGTATGTTTGTGCCCCAATCATTCCTAAACAGCTGAACGGATTTGAATGAAACTTGGAATATACATAGTACATGGTGCTGGATTAACATTTAGGCTATTTTTTATCAGGGTACCATGCGAGCGAACCTACGGGCAACAGCCAATCTACACTAATATTATAAAGAGGAAAGATTTTTTGTTCTTAACGAATAGGCTCCGAAACTACTGAAACGATTTAAAAAATCTTTCACCAATAGATGGCTACATTATTACGGAATAAAACAGGCTATAATTTATTTTCAAAAAAATTACAATTACATTATTGGAGTTTTAGAAAGGATCCCCTTACTAAACTCCAATAATGTAACCCGAGGTGAAAAAAATTGACCTAGTAAATCCTAATTTGTTAAATACCCATGCGAAGTCGGGGCGGGCTGCTAGTGTTTATATAATTTACTTACTGAACTTACTCTCGGCAGTCGCTAGTATCTACCTCATTCTCTGCCTGTCTTTGCCAACTGGGCATAAGTCTGCCTTTGCTTGTACCATCCAACGTCTTGTGCAAACCTAATCCATATACAGCCAACAACCTTGACTATATTGTCTGTCCATCTCCAACTGCACTTCTTAAATTTCTACTTACTACTTACTAATTTCTACTGAGTTAGAGAATATAATATGGGAAAATCCAGATAGATGATAGACCAGGAAGTATGTATGTGACTGTTAGAGTTACTAAATTATTAAAATCACCTGAACCCCATCAGCAGCAGCTTTGCTGACCAAATTGCTGACAACTTGTAAGTTTGCTGCCTTGTCAGCAATCGATGTCATCTGACAAACAGCCACTTTCTTACTCATGGTGGAAGAACTTAGATTCCTTCTGTTGATCCTTATATAATCTCTTAGTACTGTCAGACTGCGATACTGAAAGCAAATAGAACTAAAATACTACAAGTTGTGTCACTAGTTCGAACCAGTGTGGTGAAAGGATTTAAAGTGTGCTTCAAAGACTCCTGGCACTTGACATAAGTTTTGGAACTTATTAGGCTCTCCGACATGCTGATTTACCCACATTTTCCTTCTGTTTGATAGTACTTGCAAAACTAAAATTACACAATAGCTTTATCAGCTAGGATAACGTGGCTATTTACTTAGTATGTTTTGTAAATAATAAACTTTTCGCTTTTGTCTTTTACTTAAACGTCAATCAATCGTGTGTAATAAATTCTTATCTTATACTATCTTCACTTTAAAAACTATTATCGTGAAACGTGAACACGACTGACAATGAATGTTATCTCTAAATGCTTTTATTAGATAATTTACTCTTGTAAGTACCTAAGTATTATTTACAAAACAATCTAGGGAGTAGGTACCTATGGTTATTATTTTTATGCAAATTCAAATAATCTAACCTTTTTGTGTGACGAGTAGAAGTAACCAGAAGCAATAATTGTTTAAAGAATATTCATGTAGCTTACCCGCATGGTATTTTAGAACCTCTTTAATAAATATAATAATTTTAGTGTTCTTGATTGACATTGATCACTTTGATCAGCTGTCTGTCAGTCGTTTGACATTTAAGTTGATAGATGATTTTTATTTTTAATTTCGATGTAGTGTTCTGTAATGTTGTAGTGAATTGTCTATTGGTAGTTTACTTTTTTTTCTTCTTCTGGCCGGCTTCGCCAGCCGGCCGGAAAGTCGATAGTACCAATCCGTGAGCTGGGAAATTATACTCATTTTGAAATTAGACTCTTTTTTGAAATGTACACTTTGTTTAACGTTTTATATAAAAAAATGTTGCCACTTAAAAACCTACCAAATCACTAGTGATGCTTCAGCTTGGATTTTCAAACACAGGGAGTAAAGGAGTTCATTATATTATTCATGGCGTTAGTATTATAGTTTGAGAGAGTTTCGTATATTATAATTTATAGTACACGAAACGATCTCAAAATAAAGTAGCTACTAAACGAAATTAAAACAATACTAATTTCTATAATATTAAAGTATTTCAGATATGCAACAGTTAATGAAGGTTAATGAAGGTTAATGAAGGTTCATTAAGGTTAATGAAGGTTGGAACTTCTATCGCCGTCGAGTCGACGATGCGGTACCTAGGCCTTGTCCTCGACGGTCGATGGAAGTTTGAAGAGCACTTCCGGGGACTGGCTCCGAAGCTCATAGCCTTTGCCGGAGTGCTCGGGAGTCTGCTCCCAAATGTAGGAGGGCCAAGTGTGGCATGTCGCCGCCTCTATGCTGGTGTGCTTCGCTCCAAGGCGCTTTATGGAGCGCCCATATGGGCGAGTGCCCTCAACGCTCGAAACCAGACCCTGCTGCGCCGTCCGCAGCGGGTCATAGCGATAAGGGTGGCCCGGGCGTACCACACCGTCTCTTTCGAGGCGGCGTGTTTGCTGGCCAGTTACTTACTAAACCTCAACTACTGTGAAACCGAGCATCTTCTTAATAATAGATAGCGCTTAACTCACCACACACGCACACTCACAATTTATACTGAACCACACATGCACACTCACAATTTATACTGACTAATATACATAGTAACCACTACGTATATACGTAGGTAACCTTTAGTCTTATATATTTCATTTTATTTTTAATTTACTCACTAATGTAGGCATCTGTCATAACGAGGAAAGTATGCGGCGAATCGCTGTAACCCTGCTATACCTAACAGGCTTTTTAGTCCTAGTGTGGGGAACAGAGGTTAACCAGGGTACAAATTCATTCTTATGCAATAGTATGTTACTACTTAGGTATTTACTTTAGTTATTTTATAGTACCTACCTATTATGTAGGTACCGCTACATCTGTTTTTGTTTAAATAAATTTATTCTTAATTCTTATTCTATATATTCGTTTCGAATCAATACCTACCTACTTTTTCGATCATCACTTTTCCAAAGAGCTTCTCGATTCATTCAGCGAACGGCTAAGTTGGACAAATTGTCTCTAACGCTTTTCGTCAATAGCTGCCATGCTGCCAAAGCACCAAAATCGTGAATCTAATTAAAATTCAGACTAATAATCCAGCTCAATTTATTCTATTGATACATACCGTTGTTAATGATAATTATCATTAACACGGAGTGATGATATCGACATGTTTTGATTATAGCGAGGTACATAAACTAAGACAGTGTGTGTCAAAATTGGTCAAAATTCATGCAACACTATTTTTTAGGATTCTGTACCCGAAGAGTGCGAACGGGTTATATCGTCGTATCCTACGAATAAGGGCACAATTGCAAAACACCAACTTTACAGGAGGCGGTTTTTTCTTATTATTTCGATGAGTTTTAAACTTTTTAATGAAATTATTTTTTTATTTGTTTTCATAACGTTCTATTTACCATTCTGAGTATTTTTTTTTAATATAATACTACGTTTTCCCTCACTTTTGTCGCTTAGGACCTTGTTCCGTGTATTATTTTCTTGTTCGCTTGGTTCTAAGCGCCTTTAGTAACCTTTTTCCACGGAGATTTTGTTTATCGACGCTAACTTAAACGCCTTGATGACCTTGTTCGCCCGGAGTTGGCGGGGTGCTGATAGATAGATAGATAGAAAATTCTTTATTGCACAAGATAAACATGTACACAGGCAAACTTAATGCTAATTAGCATTTTCTTCCAGCTAACCTTTGTGTAGTTTGGAAAAAAAACGGAGTTAGTGCTTTATAGATAAGTTACAAGAAAAATCATTATTATACATAAATAAATACAAATAATATCTACCTAATTATAAAACATTATACAAAAAACCTACAGGTGCTCAATTTTGATGACTGTTCTGCAGAGCAAGATAATGGTGATCTACTTTAGACTTGAAGATTCCCGTGGATGAGGCTTGGCGTATTTGCATTGGAATAGAGTTCCACATACGAACCGCATTAACAGTGAAGAGTGTAGAAATTTGTGTTATGCTGTGGTGTCATGAGTAGAAGGTGATGAGAGGAGCGTGAAGGACGATTTGATCACAGTTAAATATTTTTTATGGTTTTTCAAGATTATCGTCATGTTCAAAATTATAAATTTTAGCAGCGGTTATGGGCTTGCAACCTGTCACATATGGAATACTTCTGCAAAATGTGGGCATGTGCCAAATGTTATGTTTGGACGTGCTTCTGACTACTGCCTTAGATAATTATATTCTCCGAGTATCCTACTAGATACTTAAGAAGAATGCGTTTAAGGAATGGAAAAATGTTGAAACTATGGAAATGAAAGAAATCAAGAGGAAGATGTATGTTGAGTGTAAGAAAAATGCTAAAAGAGCTGTCGCTGTACAAGGGCCAAAAAACTGTACAAGGAAAAACTGTACCAGTCTCTGGAAAGCCCTGACGGATAGAAAGACCTCCACAAACTAGCGAAAGCGAGAGAAAAGAGTTCAAGGGACATTCAAAGTCAAAGTCAAAGTTAAAACTTTTTATTCTTTAAAATCACTGAGATCACTTGGACATTATATATATTAAATGCATAAAAGAAAGGTTTTGACGAATGATGAGAAACTAAAAACAGGTTGGAAGGGATATTTTGAAAAGCTGATGAATGAGGAGAAAGATTGGAATGGTGTTTTACCTAGAACACCAGCAAACATGGCTGTGGTGAAACAGATAAGTGTAGATGAGGTTAAAATAGCGGTGCAAGGTATGAGGAATGGGAAAGCTGTAGGGCCAGACCACATACCAGCTGAAGTATGGAAGTTTTTGAAAGTGGATGCTTGGTGGTGGCTAGCTTTATTCTTTAACAGGCGATCCCGGAAGAATAGTGCAACAGTTCTCTTGTGCCAATTTTCAAAAACAAGGGTGATGTACAGAACTGTGTTTATGTCACACAGTATGAAAGTTTGGGAGAGGATAATAGCGAGACGAATGAGAGAAGAGAGTGAGGTATCACAGAGCCAATTCGGGTTTATGCCTGGAGGCGGAACAATGGACGCCATATTTGCTCTTCGCCAACTTAGTGAGAAATATAGATGTGCACATAAAAACTTGCATATGATGTTCATTTACCTAGAAAAGTCATACGACAGGATGCCTCGTGAGTTTCTGTGGTGGGCTATGAAAGAGAAGGGAGTGCCTGAGAAGTACGTGCAACTTGTACGTGCTATGTATGATAGAGCAAACATACGTGTCCGGTCCAAAGCTGAAGTTACCGATAAGTTCAATGTGGCTGTAGGCTTTCACCAGGGATCGGCTTTAAGCCCTTATTAGCCTCCTGGTGATAGATGCGTTGTCGTCAGACATACAGGAGGAAGCACCCTGGTGAATGCTGTTCGCCGACGACATTGTGCTTGTCGAAGATGATGCGCTTGAGGTCCAGGGTAGACTGGAAAAATGGCAAGAGAGACTGGAGAGTGTCGGACTGAAAATCAGCAGAACAAAAACTGAGCACCTGTTCTGCGATTTCGGTGGTCCATCCAGTTTCTCCCCTATTTCCTTAAATGGAGTATCCCTTCCAGTCTGCTCCGACTTCCGATACCTCGGCTCATAAATCCAGAACGACGGCGATATAGACCGGGATTGTGAAAAATAGAATAATGCGGGATGGATGAAATGGCAAAAGGTCACGGGGACAACTAGCGACCCCAGAATGCTCCTTAAAATTAAGGGGAAAATTTACAAATCAGTCAGACCTGCCGTATTGTATGGATCGAAGTGTTGGGCAACTAAAAGGGACGGATGAAAGAAGATTGCATGCAACAGAAATGAGAATGTTGACATGGATGTGTGGAGTGATGAGTATGGATAAGATAAGGAATGAGTATATCAGAGGAAGTTTGAATGTAGCGCCTGTGACAGAGAAGTGGAGGAGTAATAGGTTAGCATGGTATGGGCATGTCATGAGCAGGGATGAACATCATGTGACAAGAAGAGTGATAAATATGAATGTGGATGGATACAAGGGTAGAGGTAGACTGAAAAAGAGATGGATGGATTGCGTGAAAGATGACCATAAGTAAGAAAGGAGTGAATATACTGAGATGACGACTGATAAAGGGGAGTGAAAGAAAAACAATTGTTGTGACGACCCCACATAAGTGGGATAAGGGCAGATAGATGATGAGATGATGAGAATACACTGATATTGAACTTCTAACCATGGAGCTTGTGATGGATTTTTAATTTCGGCGTCAGTTGCTGCTATCAAGCAGACATTGAACTGGGGTGTATGGGGTTCCGACTCACATCTTAGGGACCCAAGCCAACCTCACCTGCCCGTGGTACATCCTGCTAAATCACAAACGAGGCTCTGGCGACCGGTTGATTGCGGTATAGTGCAGCCCTTAAGGCACAGTTAAATTCCCGGGTCCCGCATGCCCAGCGTGGGGATTATGGGCATTAACCCCCCAATGATAAGGCACAAAAAGATGGCGCTCATTAGGGGAGGCCTATGTCCAGCAGTGGTCTCCTATAGGCTGATGATGACCTACTAAGTCAACATGACGTATGGAACAGCGCGATCAAAGGTTTGATTCCATGAAAAGTAGTTTAGATTAATGAGTACTTTCACCCTCCAATGTTGTCGGGAGTAGTCTTTTTACAGCCTGTACTTATATTTTGTAGTAATAAATCGATAGGCAAATGAAGAAAGTTACACTAGAAAACTTAAAAAATCCAGTTTATTTCCGATTAGGTTTGATAAAAATGCAACTTGTATATACACAACAATACGCAGCACACGCATGTCCGCACTTCACGGTAATCGCCGACGAATAAAGTCCCAGTTGCGTTTATCACTCATTTCGCGCGTGGAACACAGCTACCAGTGGCGTTTGGAACCTTATTCGCCGGGCAAAACTCAGCAATGTAATTGTGCCCCAAGTTTAAAACTTAAATAACTTATTGATTTAAATTTATTTTTGAACTTTTTTTGAACTGATTAGATGTAAATGATAGTGAAGATTCCAAAAATGCAATAAAAATAAAAAGGCCCAATGGCGTTTGTGCCCTTATTCGTAGGATACGACGATATTACTAAGCCTCCACTGTCGTCCGTCCGTCCGTCCGTCGTCGGTCTGTCAGCGGGCTGTATCTCATGAACCGTAATAGGTAGAGAATTGAAAGTTTTACAGAGTACAATACATTATGTATATTCATTGCCGCTATATCAAAACATAATTGAAATAGGAGGCCTCATACAAGATTTTTTTTACTTTCGTAACCAATCATTGAAGTAAAGCGACAGCAGTTTACCACATTTTTTTAGTAATTTTATGTATTTCATTTTCAAACGATCTAAAATTTAGTGATTTGTACAAATATAAAAATAAAAGTAAAAACTAAGGGACTTCTCATAGAAGAGACGTGTATAGTTTTGCATTTTTTTTTGTTTGATTTTAATAGGGAAAGTGAAGCCACCTGTATTAGATGGAATACATGAAACATACGATGGTACGGAACCCTTCTAGTGTGAATTTGACTCGCACTTGACCGGTTTTGTTTTAGATCGACTGACAAATTCCATTATACGTGTAATGAAACTTCAAATCTATTAAACCCATAAAATGGAACGATATAGGTGCGTTCAACATCTACTTTTCTAACCACCTTTCAATGTATAATGTAAAAATAGAAAGTCAATGACAAAAACATTATAGATAAAATATTTTAAATTAAATCATAGTTATTAGACCTTGTATCTTTTTTCTTTGATCTGTCAGTCATATTACTCTCGATTTATGGTCTTTATGGTTGATTGAAATATTGAAGAATTTGATTGCGTGATGTGAAGACAAACTGAGTAATAGTGTTCTGTGAGACAAACCCAACCCAGTTTTCGAACGTACTATCTAGTCT
The DNA here is from genome assembly GCA_949320045.1 of Scotopteryx bipunctaria. Lineage (NCBI taxonomy): Eukaryota > Metazoa > Arthropoda > Insecta > Lepidoptera > Geometridae > Scotopteryx > Scotopteryx bipunctaria. Next base: position 2,798,848 of record OX439470.1, read on the forward strand.
AGAAAAATCCTGTCTGTGAAGACTGATGAGTTTCGTTTTCGTGTAAAATATTAATTACTGTTATAACATTACAGCTGTATCACCTATAACAATGTCGGAATCAAAAGAAGCTGAGCCGGCTAAGGTTAGAACAATAATTTCTTATAAGTTCACGATGCATCCTACAGATTTTATAATTAGAAAATGTTATGATCTCTATTTCTATACCGTCCTTTGTTTGAATTTAGACTTGCATATTATTGTATCCTCTCCATAAACCTAGATATTGCTTGTTACAAAATATAACATACTTCTCTTGCTGGACTGGGAGTAAAGAAAAATTCGCGTCCAGCTGCTTCTCTTCCCGAGCATGTCGTAAAAGTCGACTAAGGAGTAGTATCCTCTCCAACATGATGATCTATATGGGCGATGGGCTGATCACCTGTCACCATGGTTCACCATGGTGGATCTGCCCACCGTTAGGGATACGGCCGCGATAATTATGTACATGTACAAAAGAAAAGTAATATCGTGGATTTTGTTGTTTTGCAGGCAGCAAAGCCCAAAATTAGACATGATTGGTATCAAACTGATGAAAGAGTTGTTGTAACCGTTCTGCTCAAGAATGCGCCCAAAGATCTAGTCAAAGTTCAATTTGGAATCCGCAGTGTAAGTATAGATCGTTGTTTTAATCTGTCTGTTACCTTTTTTTCTTTGTTTAACATAATATATCGCTTTTCAGCTCTCTGTATCAAGCCCTCTACCAAATACAGATACAGAGTACAGTCTGGAGTTGGAGCTCGCTCATGAAGTGGAGCCGGAAATGAGCTCCTACGTGGTATCTCCATCCAAGATAGAGGTAACTACATAACATCCAACAATGTAACCAGGTCGATCTGACTTGCCTTCACAATTGTTTAATTTTGAAAGACATGAAAACATTTCTTCCGCAGCATGCAAGTAGGCATTTAAGTTCGCTATACCAGTCCGCTCTGACGGTAAACGAAAACATCGCGAGAAATATGGCATGTTGTAGATCGTAGTATGTACCTAAAAAAGTTCGAAAACATTGTGTCGATACAATTTTCGTTGTATTTATAGTTGTATATTTTTGTTTATAGGTCTACATAATTTTATGATTTTACCATTTAGGTTGTAAGTACTGTATTTCTCTGCTGGACTAGAAGTAAAGTAAAAGCATAGAATGCGTCCAGCTGCTTCTCTCACCAACCATGTCAAAAAAGTCGACTAAGATATAGTATGTGGAGGTGTAAAGGTACGAGTTATCAGCGGACGACATGAGGCAGCAGCAGACGACGTGTCGCAGCGACACTACTGGTGTCTATGTGTTTCTATGAAATTCCCTCCGTAGTTAGCGACACGAAGCGTTTCATAGAATTACATAGAAACCAGTAGTGTCGCTGCGACACGTCTGCTGCTGCCTCATGTCATCCGCTGCCAACTCATACCTTAAGTAGAACATGTAACAGTGACGTCACATATGTAAAAGTGCACACAATTAGTCCTTACATTTATTATTTACTTACACAATCAAAACGTCTGTATAGCATGATGATGATTTAGTATAATGAGTGAAATGAATAGAAGTAGTTGTAGTCGGGCAAGTCTTTAAAAATATATTGTTAATATCTTCAGGTTAAACTACGAAAGAAGGAGGGAGTGAGATGGGCGCAATTAGAGGGGGAGGCAGGAGGGGAGATGGCCAAAGCTATACCACAAGGTTAGTACATAAAACAAATAGTATTTATTTAAAAGAACAAAAAAATTCTAACAAAATATTACAAGGTCTATCCCTCATTTGTCAAAATTAGTACAGCCATTTCAGCCATACATAAACTACACCTTAAATACATTTTGCTCCTTCTTAGCAGTCGGGTAAAAAAATGCAAAACGCGGTTTCTTGCCTAAACCTACCATGCTTAGTTGCTTTACAGACAGACATAAATTCAACCTAGGTTTAAGATGAGTAATTAATAAAAAGGAAATGGTTAAAAAAAGTTTTTAACAACACATCTGATTATCCTACTATATAATAAATGTGAAAGTTTGTGAGGATGTTTGTATGTTTGGTGCCTCAATCACGCCTTAACAGCTGAACGGATTTGAATGAAACTTGGAATAATAATAATAAATATTTAAGGACATATCACACAGCACCATCTAGACCCAAACTAAGCAAAGCTTGTATTATGGGAACCAGATGGCTTATAGAATACATAAATACTTTTTTTTTGTAAATACATACTGATAATACATAATACTACAACATTCAGACCCGGAAGAAATATTTGCAGAGCATGCAAACATTTCTCCCGCAGGGAATCTAACCCGCGCCTCTTGCGTCTCAGCCGAGCACTCGCCCACCTTGCCACAGAGGTCGTCATATACATTATACATAGTATGTGTGCTGGAATAACATATAGGCTATTTTTTATCCAGGTACCACGTGAGCAAAGCCACGGGCGTTCGCTAATTCTGTATATTTCTGTTTCAGCTGTACTGGATGCATCAAAACCTATTAAACCACTGAATCCTTTCAAAAAAGACTGGGCACAAATAGAAAAGGAAATAATGAGAATGGTAAGTAATATTTTTTTTTTTCAGCTGCACTGGGAGTAAAGAAAAAACATAGAATGCGTCCAGCTGCTTCTCTCCCCGAGCATGTCGTAAAAGTCGATTAAGGGATAGCATCCTCCAACATGATGAGATACAATAAGCAAGTATTCCCAAGGAGGGTTGGGTTGACGTCAGGCAGGCGGCCAGTTATACCATAGATTCTGATACCCTGAAACACAAAAAATTCTAGGTACTAGCAATAATTATATACCTAGTACAATTCTTATTTCAGGAACAGGAAGAGAAGCCAAAAGGAGACGAAGCGGTCAACGCCCTCTTCAAAAATATATACTCTGGCGGATCGGAAGAGGTCCAACGAGCTATGAACAAGAGCTTTGTAAGTACTCTCCGAAGACACAAAACCACTCATGCCCTGTTCTAATATTCTACTAATAGGCAACAGACCTTTTATTACCGTAGAAACGATGGCGACAAGCGCCTTTTTTGTTAGTAAACAATGTGGGTGCCGCCATTTTGGATTTTTTTACACTCTATACAGCCTATGGCACTTGTCATTTATCATTTAGATGAATCCAACGACGCCTCATTTGTAAAAATCCGTCCGCCGTCCGAATAATGATAATATAAAAAATACAATACAAGGAGAGAACAAAAAATAAAAATAATACATAATGAGTGAGTTGAGATGAGTGTCGCTGTTGTGTGATGTGATATTACATACCACGAAGTGTTTCTGTATGAGCCCCCTTTTATTCTTTTGTTGTTATAGCAGCAATAGAAATACACAGTACACACTGAAAATTTCAACTCTCTACCTGTCACGGTTCATGAGATACAGCCCGCTGACAGACGGACGGACAGCGGAGGCTTAGTAATAGGGTCCCGTTGGCACCCTTCGGATACTAAGGCCTTTTACCATCTATAGTAGATGATTTATACAGCGTCAGAAGGCAACTTTACCTTCACAGATGGGACGCTGTAGTGCCCGGGACGAATTAAGATGGAGTAGGCTTACCCAGCACCTATTCCATCCTTTCAGCTAAGTCGGCCTTGTCCACAGGAAAGACATGGTCAATACGTGCGGACCTGACTAATAGGGTTTCCTCACGATGTTTTCCTTCACCGTTTGAGAGTACTGGTATAGCGCACATAAATGTTTCGCACAGAAAAATCCATTGGTACACGACCGGATGTGAATCATGATCTTAGGATCGGAAGGCGGGGTCACTACCAACTAGACCACCAGTACTCTCACCCTTCGGATACGGAACCCTAATTCATCATCTCCCTGCCCTTATCCCACTCAAGTGGGGTCGGCACAACATGTTTTCCTCTTCCATCCCCCTCTATCAGCCGTCATTTCAGTATTCACTCCTTTCTTACTCATATCATCATTCACGCAATCCATCCATCTCTTCTTTGGTCTACCTCTACCCTTGTATCCATCCACTTTCATATCTAACATTCTTCTCGTCACATGACATTCATCCCTCCGCATGACATGCCCCATACCATGCTAATCTATTGCTCCTCAACTTTTCCGTCACAGGCGCTACTTTCAAACTTCCTCTAATACCTAATTAAAGTACTCAATTTTTTTCTTCTCCAGGTTGAATCAGGCGGTACAGTACTCAGCACCAATTGGAATCAAGTAGGCGCTGAAAAGGTCGAAGTGAAGCCTCCAAATGGAGTGGAATTCAAGAAATGGCAGTCATAATTACAAGTGGAATAACTACCCCGCTGCTACATTATCGCGCTTTGTCGAACTTCTGCGGCTACATTGTCCTTCGGAAGGAATTTATCGCGAAGACAGATCGATAGTCCCTATTAACAATGTCGGATATTCATTTTTACGAATATTCACTATCTTATATTATAAATGCGAAAGTTTGTGAGGATGTTTGGATGTTTGTGCCTCAATCACGCCTAAACGGCTGAACGTATTTGAATGAAACTTGAAATATACATAGTCCATGTACTGGATTAACATATTTTTTATCCGGGTACCACGCGAGCGAAGCCGCGGGCGGCAGCTAGTTTTACATAAATAGAATCTAAAAAATTCTATGCATACATATATATACATATTATCACGCCTATATCCTTAATGGGGTAGGCACAAGTAATCGTAAGAAAACTTGCAACCTCTTCTGATCCTGAGATGGATATGGTGAACCATAGTGACAGGTGATCAGCCCATCGCCCATATTTATATAGTCTATCATTTTGAATACTATCCCTTAGTCGATTTTTATGTATACAATATTTTGTTTTATTGAAAATCATGATTATTTCTTCAGTTTTTTTGTTAATATTGTCGGTGGTTATAACTTTGTCCCCGCAACAATGTGGGTACTGAGGGAACCGGCGGTAAAAATTGGTAAAAAAAGTATAGAAGACACTGATAATAAGGACCATCGACATATTAGAAATATAGAACGTTATGGTTTAACTTATAATTGATGTCTAAATCATTAGTCTTAGACGCTTGAAACTCTGAGGGCATATTCCTCTTATGGTTGTGGGGTGCACCGGATATCAAATTGTGCTATTGATAGTATTGTCACGTGTTAAGATGTCACGAATAATTACTATAGGTCTACCAGGATCTGATGGCAAAAAGAAATTGACGCTAGCAATTCTTCTTTCGACATTTTCACCACTTTTTAAAGGAAAGAAGCCAAACCAAAAGCAATTCTTCGAAATTTCAGTTGACAGATGACATTTTCTTTGTTGCCATATGAAAATCGCTATTTTTAAACTTTTTTTTGCCATCAGATCCTGGTAGACCTATACTATACCTACTATTTCATATGTATTGTCACGATAGCGCTTTATGATCAATTCTTGTGGCGTAGCTTGCTTAGGCGTTCTTGATTGATCGTTAAAGTTAAGCAGCGACATGCGCGGTCACAAGTTGGAATGGGTGACCGTAACTGGCATTACGAGCTGTGCGCTTCTGTGCTTCGGAGGGCAGGTTAAACAGTCGGTCCCGGCTTTTAAGTTGTGAAGCCATTACGGAGGCCTTTAGGCGGCCTAAAAACTCCGTCACTAGAGTGAGACTACCTCATACGAACATACATACTAATACTATTGATAACGCCAATACTATCGATAGTTTTACGTCCAATAGTATTGATAGGATCTGTTGCCCGCGACTTCGTACGCGTGTAGTACATTACTTTGTTCTATAATCAATAGTTTTCGCAGCGCACGCCAAAAACTATTTTGGGTTTTCTACCTTGGGTTACATTATTGCAATTTTCTTACGGATCCCAAATTTTTCAAAAATAATTGTAGCCTATACTGGACCCTGATAATGTAGCTTTCTATTGGTGAAAGAATTTTTGAAATCGGTCCAGTAGTTTAGGAGCCTATTCGTTACAAACGAAAAAAAAATCCTCTTTATTATATTACATAATTATGTATTTATTTATTTATTTCTACTATAGATATTATCGATAATAGTAACACGTGGCGATACTGTCGATAAACTATCGATAAGCAACCCTAGTGGGCAATAGTCTTCCCCTTACTCTTCTAGAGAAGATAGGCAATCAGATGGAATTGTCTAGTTCCGTTCTATAGTTACGCCATCTATGTATTGAATTAGGAACTAATTGATAGTCATTTTGTTTCAAAACATCGAGCATTCAGTTAAATGCTCGATGTTTTGTTTATATGAATGATTGTTTTGATGTTGTGTCCTTCAATCTGTAAAATGATTTGAAATAAAAAAAAATCTTTAAAAAAAGTTTTAATTTCTCTAAGACATTTTAGATGGCGCCAGGATTCTACAGACTATAAAAGAGGTCGTCTATAAATCACGTGATGTTTTTAGCAACTTTTTATCCATTTTACAGTCAAATATATGAATCTACCTACAATTCAGATCACTTTACGAAAATTACAGGAGTCGCTTAGGGTTTGCTATAAAATCGAAAAATGAATTGCTATAGATGAATTGCACTCTTTAGCCCCACAGTTCTGTGAGGAAAGTGATAACACTTTAAAACTTTTTTGAGTTCATTTACGTGATGTGAACTATATGTACCTATGTAAGCGCACATCAGCTACAAAAAACGGGACAAGTCCGAGTCGGATTCGCACACGAAGGGCTCCGTACCCTTTTTATTATTTCTTGTAGCGGCAATGCACATTGAAAATTTCAACTATCTATTATCATGAGATACAGACCGCTGACAGACGGACGGACAGCGAGGCTTAGAAATAGGGTCACGATGGTACCTTTCAGGTACGGAACCCTAATAAAAAAGGGATTAAATGTTTTTTTTTCTTCTTTTGTTAGACTACAGGGTGTAAAAACCTCTCCACTCGGTTATCGAATTTTACTTTTAAGTTGATTTGTGTCACAATGTGCTGTTGTGAGATTAGATTAATAAAATAATTATAAAATATTCTGTGTTTTATTCGATATTTGACGGCCCGTTAATTGAATATAGGAATTAAGCATAATAAAAGAGGACGTGAAAAAGAGCCCTCCGAAGATCCGATCATAACGTCGTTGTTTCAAATCTGATCGTGCACCGATGGATTTTGCTGTTCGAAATATCGTATACTAGCTGCTGCCCGTGGCTTCTATCACGTGGTACCCGGATGAATAAAAATAAGTTTAGGAATCATTTTTATTCATAAACTATGACTAGAAAACACGTTATTGCTATAATTATTATAAATTATGTTGTATTGCTTAGTATACCTATATTTTGTATGAATTTATACAAGTTCAAGGAAAAGGACACTTAAATTTACTTACAAAGACTTTTTAGTTTTTTTGCAGGGCAATCAGCAAATTCATACTTTAATGGACTTTTCAAAATCACCTTTTTTTAATGTAGGTAGGTACCTAACTTTTTTTACAAATAGTTTTTTATGTAGGTACCTACCTAGGTAAGTTCTTCCAAGTTTCATTTTGAGTCAACGAGCTACGGAAGTTTCTTGAAGACGTTATAAATAATCGTGAACTTGTGTCGCAGACCATACCTAGGTAGGTACTGGGTATCTTGAAATTCACCTAGAGACAAAAAGTCACCAAATTGGTCCATTTCTATTGATTATTTCAATTTCGTTGTCTTGAAACTCATTTTGTGAACTCAAAATAAAAAAAAATTGGAATCACCAAATTACCTTTTTCTTAGAGTCATTTGGAGATTCCAATTTTTTTTAAATTGAAAAAAAAAATAGTAGAAATTAGGCTATTTTGGTGATTATCAAGAATCGATACCTAGGACTCAAAAAAGGCTCTTTTACTCTTGTTTTTAGGTGTCGGTGTGAGATTGAATGACCGAGCAGCCTCGCGAGGCTTCCGCATGAGACGAATCACGTGCCTCGCCCGTCGCCCGGTAAATGCTTGCCTCAGACCAAATAAAAAGAAAAGAAGCCGCGCCGCGAACAACAAAAGTGAAGCCACCTTTTTGTCTATGTGTGTGTGTGTGTGTGCGTCTGTCTCAATGTTTTGAGGTTTTGTGTTCTAAGTAACCTAAAATTCATTAAGAAATGATGTTATTTGAAGTACTTACAAGTGAAAAGTGATTCCGTGAGACTTTATGTGATTTGCTGCTGTTTTTACAAGTTTTCACTACACAGGAAGGAATAATTCTATTTTTAAATTTTAAGTTTACTAGACGACGACTCGAGAGCGATGAGTATGGTTTTAGTGTAGGTGTGTGCGTGAGCGTGTATGTTTACTTGCGGGAGCACGGTTTTGTGTGGCTTCACTTTTGTTATTCGCGGCGCGCCGTCTTTTCTTTTTATTTGGTCTGAGAAGCTTGCTAAATCAGGACGCGCTTAATGTTAGGTAGCTATGTTGAATTCATTCACTATTCTTAAGAGCGGCAGCCGTGAACAAATTGACAGTGGCATCGTTGACGTAGCTCTGCACCCTTCCCTCGACGATAGTAGATATCTCGCCCGAGCTCTGTTTCAAGCCGTTCCTCACCGGAGGAACTTTCTTAGCCAGTGTACCGTTCGGTACTTCTTGGTCTGTGGACAAAAAAAAATCTAGACTATTTGTCTTTGTCCAAATCGTTTACATTAATTATAGAAAGAAACTATTTATTTGGTTCACAAAGACATAAAAAAAATTACACAGTTACAATAGGATATCATTTATCACATTTTCCCGCGCGAGTAAGAAAGATGGGGTAAAGAAAGCACAGAATAAAAAAAAAACAGAATACAAAAAACGTATTCCCGCCAGTTATTTTTACATGACGCAAACTAATTAGGTACCTACATAAATGGTGTCATCACATCGAAGCCACTTTATTGTGTGTTTGTTTCCACTGGTCTCAGTAATAGCTGAACCGATATTTATAACACAGAGATATACCTAGGTCCAGTTCGGATTTTACTCGTACTGGATCACTCACCTTCTTTTACGATTTTCTCTTTCTTCAACATTTCCACCACACAAGGGCCTTTGGCCAGCGACCATAGAGGCACTGGTGGTTCTTCCCTCTTCAAAGGCTCTAGAATATTCCTCCTAGACCTCAAAACGTTCGGAAGGTCACCCCTCGAAACATTCTGAATCTCCCCATTTTGCGGGTAATTTTTCTCCACCGGCAGCACTTTCGCGACCGGTAAACCCTGTTCTATTTTGGAAATTTGACTTTCCACAGTGAAAATTTCGTTATCTTTCTGTAGTGAAGGTTTTATGTCGTCTGAATTATTGGTTTCTGTGCTATCTTGGTTTAAAAGTAGGTTTTTTGGGGAGTCTATTCGCCGGGGTAACCCGTTTAGTCTGGGGGTGTCGCATTCTAGGGAGAGTGGAGGTGCAGTTGCCATGTATTGGGTGTACATGTTCCCAATTAATTCTTCTGTTCGTCTGTAATAGAAAAATAATCATTACATAGAGATAGATAGATTAGTTAGGTAGAGGTAAGTTTGAAGGTGTTAGAAACCTAAGTTAAAAAATCAAGAGCAATAAAAAATAACACTAAAATCATAAGGTGCGCTTGCGTTGTAGGTGGTACCTCCCCTGATAAAAAAATACCCTATGTGTTATTGCAGCCAAATACTCTTTATAATATTAAAAAACGCTAATTTTATAATGAATTTACTTATTATACGTAATTAATAAATTTTAACATCATCTTTTTTATATTAGAAGGAGTATTTGGATCCATGGTCGTGACGTCCAAGGCTGTAACAGTGTGCAAAAAAAATTAGAATGACCCTTTTAAAGTGGCAAAGGAATTACCTTGTGAGTGGTATAATGACAGTTTGTGCAGCGCCATTGCTTGGTTGATAGGCGTTATGTCCAAAACCATCTATCACTGGATTATTTGTAACCTGGGACAAATAATAATAAAAAAAATAGTGTAATATAGTTTTATAATCATCATAATTTTCCTGTCCACTAGGTGGGGTCTACATAGCATAATTTCTCTCTTCCATCTTCTCCTATCACTCGTTATTTCAGTTTCACTCCTTTCTCACATATGTCCTCTTTCACACAGTCCATTCATCATACTGATTTACCGATAAATCCACACATCTCTATCCGTAACGCGCATCTCTAGTTGACAGTGACAATAGCAGTGACAGATGTACAACCTATGATACTCTGTGGTAAACTATTTTAAAATATAAAATTGAGCGAATCGTTGTTATGTAAAATGTGTAGTTAACATATTTTTTAACGTAAAAGCCTTGTTTGAGTATCAGTCTAAAAATAACAAGTAATATTTACCTCCATAACCCCAATTTGCGTTGTCCTTACGTGGTAGGGAAAATTTTTATTTGCGAATACTGGCAATGTTAGCAGCTGAAACATAATTTTTATCAATTTAATAATCTGACAATATTTCAAAAAGTGTTCTTCAAAAAGTTTTATTTCACGGCCTCCTAGATGGCGCTAGAATCAGACTGGAATGATCGGACAGAAAGACAAAAAATGATATCTGAACTAGCTATGCATAATTGGATTTGTTCAGCGGTCGTTTCAATGGTCATAACGTTGTCATTTTAGCGATTGAAAGAATATAAGGTACTCATTGCTGGAGGATCTTAATCAAGGTGGAACAACTTACCAAAAACATAATATGGCCACAAAATGTGATAAATAAGAGCACAGCAGTGACCACACTTTCTCGCACCCATTTGTCTAAAACAAGAATAAATTCACAATAAATACCAGTAACACAAATGAAACACCGATTAGGTATAGTTGTAGGTAATGTAGGCAACATTTCATGGCAATTTCATTGCAACATTATTTTATTTTAATCTAGGTAAAGGAAAATTAATGTATAGTTGGCAGCCTTGAGGGTAAAAGTGCCATGTGCTGGAAACACTTTACTGTCATTCGAGTATTGCCAACAAAAGGTGCCTATTGTTTGATTTTATGCCTAAAATATATATTCCCCTTATGGTGTAGGGGTGCACTAAGAAATGAATTCCCGAATTTCAACTCCTAGAGCACACAGCGGGGAGATGAACGTTTGTATAAAAAAAGTTTAGTTCTTACCGATAAAGGTATTAGCAGTCAGTATAAACAATGGTCCAGCCAAGAACCAAAGAGTACCACAGATGAAGAATGGACAGTAAAACATAGTCTGAAACAATAATAAGCATAAAGGAGTAATATAAAAAATTAGTTCCGCTAGGCAAACTAGATGGCGTGTCTATTTTGTCTTAGGGCACTAGAATATTTACATACAATAAAATACCTTTAGAATAAAAAGTATCATCCATAGGTATTTTTTCCAGGTTACGAACCATAATTATTATTCCGTGTTTCGTCCAAATTCGTTCAACCGTTTATTAGTTACGTTTAAATATTCTTACAAATTTCAGATTTACATCAATTATTAATAGTAACAATTACTAGGTTGGTACCTTCTGTGGATATTTTTTGACAGTACAGAACGTCGAATAAGTGAATACGACCCACGCTGTTATCCGCAGCACCACTATGCCATAGCCGGCTGGACTCTCGTAGAGATACAAAACCTCGCCTGGGTCAAAAGCCTGAAATAAGTTGATTCTTTAAAAATCCTGCAGTGTAGTAGCGAACCTAACTGGGTAGGTGAGGTGACAAAGATGCCAAAGATTTTTTTACGTCCAGAACAAAACAATACAGAATATTATCGAAGGAATCAAACATTATGCTAAAAGAAGACTTGTCAAATTCGCAGTATCGTGATAATGTAGCCACGTTTAGTAGCCTTAATTAGTCTAATGCTAGTAGCTTAAGCCGTCAGATAAGAAGTTAAGCTACGTGCTGAAGGCATCTGATTGGATAGAGCACTGCTACGGTAAGCCCCACTCAGGTTATATTTTTGGGATTAATTTTAAATCTAAATTAGGTATTTAAAACTCATACGTCACTGACTGACAAACAAGTCCTAGAAAGATGAAACTTAAAAGGTCTCTTATAGTGTACGGAGAAACTAAGGAAGAAATTCCCGAAATAGTTTCTGATACCCAGGACAGTGAATCCTGGTGTGGGGTCAGAACTATGTAATATGACTGTTGTCTATTATTTATACACTTACCTTAGCCTGGTACACAAATAGCACGATGTAAGTGCCGAAGTAGCAGCACATGAAAACTGTCAATTTGACGGTGTACCCCAGTTTCAGTCGACCCCGCGTCACTGTGTACCCTTCCGCTAGTAGCAGCAGTAGTAGAACGAAAGACATCTCACTGATGCCGCAGAAGAATTGACCTGGATTAAATATTTTATTTATTCAATATAGCACGAATTTGAAAACAGCAGAAACATTACAGTAAGAGGACATTCTGTACTTAATTCTTATTTTAAGATTGTAGGTAGGTACCTATGTATGTAGCTAACCCCCGAATACTCAAACTCATCTCAGAGTTGAGCATGCCTCAAGTGACGAGTTTTTGACAGATTCTCATCAAAAACTGTCAAAAAACCGTGACTTGAGACGTGCTCAATTCTGAGTCACGTTTGTGTATTCGAGGGTATATCATCCGACATTTTTCTGCTTAGAATATAATAGTAACACAATATAGTTAGTTTATTCAAGTTGCTTAGTTACTGATCGCTCGTACCTAACTAATGCTGGTAGCTTAAGCCACCATCCTTTTCCTATTTTATTCGAGTAGCCTAATTCTCTAGCGCTAGTAACTTAAGCCATTTCATGCTTATACCCAAGCCATTGCCTGTTATGGTTACATGTTATGATGAATAAAATAATGTATTTAAAAAAAGTATTCTATCAACAATCTGGATCTCACAGTACAATATTTACTTAGTATAGGGCTAGATGGCGCTGTATGAAATGTCCAAATATGTTATACTAATTATTACAAACTATTTAAACATTAAAAACTTTAAGGTAATCGGTATAATAATAAGAAACAAAAATGAGCTCAGTTTTAAATATAAAGTTCGCGTACAGATAGAAAACAGAGCTCAGATCACCGACCGCAGGTAAGGTCCCCAAAAGGTTGGCGACGTTATCTCGTTGGATAGCTATACTTATCCTTTGTCCGAGGTAAGCGCCAGCCCTTTTGGTCATTGGTCACATCCATCAGCTTCTTTGATGTTAACTTATTTTAGTGACGGCCTCGGTGGCGTGGCGGACGAATACTCGGCAGAGACGCATGAGGCGCGGGTTCGATTCCCGCTGCGGAAGAAATGTTTGCATGATCTGTAAATATTTCTTCCGGGTCTGGTGTTGTGGTACCATGGTACACGAGTACCATGGTACCACAACACCCAGGATTCACACTAGGATTCCCTGTGTCGTGGGTATCAGAAACTACGAAGTTTCTGACCCACGACACAGGGAATCCTAGACCTAGTGTGGGCTCAGGACTATGTATGTGACTGTTGGCTATTATTTATTTATTTATTTATTAGTACCTGTTATCTTAGCCCCATCCCCGCCCCACCCCTGCGCGGCGTATCTGACATACGCCAAGCTTTGCAACACTATCCCAGCGTGTTGGTAGGACGCCGAAGCACAAAAGAGTTTGTATGTCGAATGCAACAGATGGCGTGACTTTAGCTCAACACTACAGATTACTATTGCAATTATAACTGCTATGTAGGCGAATGTGTACGCCAGGAGGACTGGTAGGACATCTGAAAAGAAAGAAATAAGAAAAATACGTTATACTGAGTAGCTGATTTTGGTTCGGGAGTAGGGTAGCTCGTTGGTTCGGATTTGTCCGGACGTTTTACTCACAAAATTCATCCGCTGAAAAATGTTCCCGCCAAAAATCACCATCCGGACCATTTGTCATCAAAAACTTGTATTTTATATCCAAACCCTGAAATAAAACACATTTATTAATCATAGAAGTACTTCTATGATTAATAATTCTTATCACCATTCTACGTCTAAGGCCTCTTGGGTATTAGATAATGTAGATATACAGCGTCAGGAGGCAGCTTTTGCCCAAAATATGCTTCCAAATATGCAAAAAAATATATCTAACATAGGTACCTATGCACTAAAATTTATAAAAAGGACCAAAATATGCAGCATGAAATATTAAAATAAAAAGTCGTATTTTTAAATGTTTTTGTTTTATTTTAAAAAGCTATTTTTACTCGAACGATAACAATCGGGTATGCGAAAATAAATATATATTGCATTATGTATGCAATATGCATTTCTATATAATCCGGTCTTTAATCATAAATAAATAAATAAATAAATAAATGTCTAAAGATGTCAAATCCAAAATGTCGCCTTCGGACCGCGCTTGATTACATAGGTACCTACCTCCTACGTATGACCCCGCCTTCCGATCCTAAGGACGTGGGTTCAAATCCGGCCGTGTGTGTACCAATGGATTTTTCTGTGTGAAAAATTTATGCGCGCTATACCAGTACCTACTCTCGAACGGTGAAGGAAAACATCGTGAGGAAATGTCTTTCCTGTGGACAAGACTAAGCTGAGAGGATGGAATAGGTGCTGGGCAAGCCTACTCCATCTTTATTCGTCCCGGGCACTACAGCGTCCCGTTTGTGAAGGTAAAAATTTGCCTCCTGATGCTGTATAAAGGCCTTAGTTTTTTAGAAGGTATGACTCACCTTAGGGCTATCACAGTTACTGATAGCTATAAACCACCATCTCTCTCTTGCCGATCGGAATCTCCTAGAGTTATGACATGATACAATAAGTCGTTCTTTAGTGCTGGCTACGTTGTGGGACTCTGCGTTTAACCGGCGACGTCGATACCGTTGAACCAGCTCGTTGGTCGAGCGTTTGATTTTACGCTGGAAAAGATACAGCCGAATTGAAAATCTAATTTCTTCTTAGCGTTCCGTACCCGCAAGGTGCTAACGGGACCCTAATTAAGGCTTATACATTACTAGGACCCGCCCTGGCTTCGCACGGGGATAGACATATACCATTGCGGACTTTTTTGTAGACCTTTTTAAGGTGTACAATACTGTAGTACATTATTTTGATCTATCTCGTAGGGTTCAGCCAGCGTTTGCAATGTAACAGCAAAAAAATGTGTTTATTTACATCACATTAGAAACCTCTAAAATTATCAGTGTTTCTCTACTATATTATGCATGTATTATACATATAAACCTTCCTCTTGAATCACTCTATCTATTAAAAAAAACCGCATCAAAATCCGTTGCGTAGTTTTAAAGATCTAAGCATATATAGGGACAGACAGCGGGAAGCGACGCTATGTAGTGATTTAAGAGCTCTTGTCAGTGAAATGATCAAGTTTCCTCCATTTTCCCCTCTCCAATGCAGTTTCTTTAACTTCTTTATACGACATGACAGCGACTTTCTCCTTTATCTGGCTGATATAACTAATTCTTGGTCTTCCTCCTCCACGCTTTCCTTCCTTCTGTGATCGTCTTTATGAAGCTATCATGTCGTATAAGATATCCAAACATTTTCCCTCATAATAAAGCTAATGACCTTCTTACGAAATTTAAATTAATACCCCTACGTAGCCAGTTGCGTAAACTTACCCCATGTCTATGTTCGCTATCAAAAAGTATCTCAACATCTTTCAAATCAGCTTTACTCTCATTACTCCCGGGTCCAATACTCTCCCAGAGGTCGTCTGGCAACACCGTGGCATTCTCCTCCTCAGTTGGCAACACTTCGTACCAGGTGGAGTTGGGGGTTAGAGGAGTGGTTTTGAGGAACTGGTCGTAGTATGACGGGTGGGGGTGCACGGTTGTGTTCGGTTTCTTTGTTGTCTTCGTTGTAGGGGTTGTAGTACTAAAAAAATATAATTAGGTACCTATATAGTCAGTAATTATCCATACTAAAAGTAAGTAAGTTCGTATGAGCTAATGGCCAACTCTTGTGACGGAGTTTTAGGCCGCCTAAAGGCCTATTATACCATACTAATTCGAGCAGTTCGCTTCGAAATGATATATCGTGATGTCCACAATCCGCCAGTTTTACATTCGCGCCCTGGGTATCAATTCTTGAAAGTTACTGACTGATAAAAAGCCATCAAAATGGTCGATATCCATTGTACCTATTTTTTTCTCAATTTCGAAAGTAATTTGGTGATTTCAAAATATAACATAACAAAAAAAATATATAACAATAATAATAAATAAATATTTGAGGACATATCACACAGCACCATCTAGCCCTAAACTAAGCAAAGCTTGTATTATAGGAACCCGATGGCTGATAGAATACATATCGTCACTGGAAAGGCAAATTTACGTAAGCGCCAATCGAGAAAAAGCCGTTTAAGGTTCATTTTTTAATCATAACTTTCTACCTAATTATCGAATTTTGATGACGTCAACGTAAGATTTCATCCTTTTTTCATTTTCTATGTCCAGCAATTCATATTATTGTATTTGGACTGCTATTTTAGGATAATAACTCAATATGCCTATTTGGCGCCATTTTGGCGCTTACGTAATTTTGCCTTTCCAGTGACGATATATACTTTTTTTTGTAAATACATACTTATAATACATAATCAACAAGACCCGGAAGAAATATTTGCAGAGCATGCAAATATTTCTCCCGCAGCGGGAATCGAACCCGCGCCTCTTGCATTTCAGCCGAGCACTCGCCTGCCTCGCCACTACGACTGCGGTCATCAATACTGCCGTCATAAGGAAAAAAGACGTATCTGACATTTTTTTCATAATTGTATATACATCATCGGAATCAGTAAAATAACGCATCTACCAGTATTTTTTTCTCAATTTCGGAATTTTATGTAGAAACGTCCTTTTTTCTTATGACGGCAGAATAATAGAGAATAAGTGAGAATAACAAATACCTAAGTGAATATTGTGTTTTTACCTCATCGAAGCAGGCAATTCCTTGTTGGCCTTTGTGAGAACACAACCCGAGTATTCCGTATCGGGGTACCAGTGTGACAGGCGGATTATCTGGTTCTGACCACGGTTTAACACGGCCTCCTTCTCTTTGCAGGTCTGAAACAAAATAATACTTCTAGGCGGGCAGCCACTGGGAAACGCGTTTTATTACATTACACGGGTGTAGGCGACACACGTTACCATAATATTTTTTTATATTTTATTTAAATATGGCTATACATTTTGTGTCATAGGTATTTAGATTAATTTAGAAGATTGTTTTATTTTTAATTTCTACTTTTGAATTTTTCTGTGTTCTTAACGCCATCTGTTGGCGACTATTTGAATGAACGCTGAGGATGCAGCCAAGCAGCCATATTACTTTTCTAAAAATTTACAAAATATAAAAAAGCTATTTTCTGCCCCTAGCCGCGACGCCAATAAAAATAGAAGGCTTCCATTTGTTTTATAATGTGTGCATAATTTGTGCACATTATCTGATTCTGATCTGACACAAATCTGATTTACCTACTCGACATATTCTATTATTAGTGACCCCCTCCAAAATTACAGGCTGCGACGGCGAAGACTCCTTTGTCGACACAACACTTTGGTGCATGTTTTCCACGTAGGTAATTCTTTGTTACAAAACTACCCGCTCCTACATTTCATCTTGTGCAAATTAGGTATAAATATAAGACTATTGTAGTTAAGTATGTTCTAGTTTGTAGTACAAACATGTACGCTCGTAAATAATTAATATTATAAAATGTATTTTTAAGTTCTCATACTGTTAAGAGAATATAAATTCTTTATGAGAATAAAGTTCTTAAACCGTTCTTTCCAGGGCAGCCTCCTTCACCTTGATACGACACCAGCTGCCGTCCGCAACTTCGCTCGCGAGGTACCCGGATAAAAACAAAACACATTATAATACACTGTTATGGATGTTTCACCAAAAAATAGTACTATAGAATGTGCACCAATTATAGGCATGCACAGCATTTGCAACAAATTGATTAATTATGTCATACTATAAATGTCCTACTATGAATATTCCAAGTTTCATTCAAATCCGTTCGGCCGTTTGAGCGTGATTGAGGCACAAACATACAATCTTCTCACAAACTTTCACATTTATAATAATATAGTAGGATCAACAGTGTTTACTTACTTCGATTTCAAATAGAGTACAAAAATACACGTTGAATCAACCCCTTATCAAAACAACGCATAGTAAAAAC
This sequence comes from Scotopteryx bipunctaria, assembly GCA_949320045.1. Taxonomy (NCBI): domain Eukaryota; kingdom Metazoa; phylum Arthropoda; class Insecta; order Lepidoptera; family Geometridae; genus Scotopteryx; species Scotopteryx bipunctaria. The sequence continues at coordinate 2,816,953 of OX439470.1, forward strand.
TGTCTATTCTGTGGGACTCGTATTATTAGATTATTATTTTCGCCGATGTCCATCGTAGGCGCCGTGGCTTAGTTGGTTAAAGCGCCTGTCTAGTAAACAGGAGATCACGAGTTCGAATCTCGTCGGGGCCTTGATATAGACGTGTTGTCTTTTTGCATTTTTTTATGTTTCTGTGATAAGTTTAGATAAATACTGTGGTTATACGAATAAATAAAATTCATTTGATATAAAAATATTTGAGAAGTTCGTATGATTAGTGAATTAGAATTATTCAGCAAAGAAACACAAAAAAGTGTTGAACAAATTCGTTTTTGTCCAGTTATTTGCGATAAGATCATTTTGAAATTAATAAAGTGTACTGTAACTGAAACATCATTAATGAAACCTTTTCATGATGATTACCAATGATATTATAATGTAAAAATTGATGATTACACATAATTTATGAGTTTTTTTTAAATTTTTATTGTTACTGTGACATGTGAGGCTGGCATTGGCAAGTAAAAAATGGAGGAAACTGCATGATTCCACCGACTCTTTTAATTATACTTTGACGCCATTGAGTAAGTATCCAAATCTCAGATCCATACTAATTTTATAAATACGAAAGTAACTGTCTGTCTGTCTGTTATATTTTTGATTTGTTGGATTTGTCTCCGCCCCGAATAGCAGAATAACTACCTAATAAAACGTTTGAAAATTTGCATTATTAATTCTAAGACGGTACGAAATTCGCGCGGTCAGCTAGTAACATATAAGGCAACTTTTTATACGGGTACAAAGCGAAGCCGCTGGTGGAAGCTAATAACTTCACACAATATGTACTTCTTAGGTCAATACCTACAAAAAAACAACTTATTTTAGGCCTACGTCCTTGCTACGCCGTAGCACATTTAGGTCACCGTAGCACGCGTAGCTACTTTCGTAGCAGCGCAAGCTGATAAATTATTCAGATTTAATTTGGGTTTCAAACTTGTGAGCTATTTTAGTTTTAGAGTTAGGTATTTGAACTACTAGTAAGTATAGAAGTTGAACTATAGAGGTGGATCTGGTATACGATTTGTCAATTTTCACTGACGACCCCGGTGGCGTGCGGAGCTGACTAAGCCACGGGTTTCCTCCTTCACCGTTTGAGAGGACCGCTATAGCGCACATAAATTTTTCGCATAGAAAAATCCATTGGTACCTACACGACCGGATTCCATGGATTTACGGTACGAGTTGGCAGCGGACGACATGAGAACTATGAAACGCGTCGCTAGCTTCGTGTCGCTAACTACGGAGGGAATTTCATAGAAATACATAGAAACCAATTGGACCACCAGTGCTCTCAGTTGACATACACATAATCAAGTATCGTACTGACCTTGGAGCTGTGGTATACGGCCGGCCACTGGCTACCATCATCGTAGTACAGCAGTAGATTTGGTATGCCCATGTCCTTGTCATACTCAATCAGGTACTCGAACTGACCGTTCAGGGAGAGGAAACAGAATCGAGCGAGGAATGCCCAGTTCTGTAATAAAAAGAAATATACACTCGAGAGCAAAAATTCCGGGTCATCTATAAAATACTTGAATATCTTGGAAACCATGAATACTGAATGTTAAATTAATAATGTTTGATAGACAGTTAAAAACTCCTTAAGTAAATGTTATAAAATTTCATCCAAGTTTCATACGAATCCGTTTAGCCGTTTAGGCGTGATTGAGGTACAAACCAGCCAGTGCAGCCTGAAATTTTGTAGGGGGTCACTAATAATAGAATATTATGTAGAGTAAACCAGACTTTATTGCACAATACACAATTTTATTGCACACATTATAAAACAAATGGAAGCCTTCTATTTTATTGGCATCGCGGCTAGGGGCAGAAAATTGCTTTTTATATTTTGTAATTTTTTTTGAAGATTTTTCAGTTTGACGTGTACGATTCTGGGGGGGGGGGGTCATGTCCCCTGTGACCTCTCTCTCCTCCTTCGTACCGCGCCTAGCACAAACATCCAAACAAACTTTCGCATTTAAGATACCATGGGGGTGGAAATCTAGTGACAATTTAATATACGAACCTCCTTAGTGTCGATGCTCCCTTCGACCCACTTAGCTTCCCCTGCCGGCAGTGACAGGTACAGGAGTAGTCCCGGCCACCACGCCATATCGATCTAACTGGAACACCGGGAATCATATGGATACCAACTTTGTACATAAATTCTACATCTACACTATTAGAAGCTTTTGTATGTTTGTTCCAGCATAAATTGTGGGCGGGGTGGGATAAGTCCGATTGGCGCTATAAATAAATACTAATATTATAAAGAAGAAAGATTTTTTGTTTCTTTGTTTTTTTTGTTTGTAACGAATAGGCTCCAAAACTTATGGACCGATTTCAAAAATTCTTTCACCAATAGAAAGCTACATTATCAGGGTCCAATATAGGCTATAATAAATTTCCAAAAAATTAGGGATCCGTAAGAAAATTGCAATATTGTAACCCAAGGTAGAAAACCCAAAAAAGTTTTTGGCGTGCGCTGTGAAAAGTATTGATTATAGAAGAAAATAATGTACTACACGCGTACGAAGTCGCGGACAACAGCTAGTTAAACATAAAATTAAAAGAAGAATACAGAAAATACGGCTATGGAATACAGGTAGACTTGTGACTACTATGAATCCTAGACTATAGGGACCGTAATACAAAATATGAAAACTTGCGCAGCGCAACATCATAATCATCACCAAACTATAGAATACCACTGCTGGATATGCCTCCCGAATATCAAATCATTTATTTGTTTTCCACTCAAGGTCATAACGAAATAATATTGAATTTCAAAATTTAAATAACCCCCGAGTACCCCCCTACACCAAGTTTCAAATCAATTCACAAGATCCTTTTGTGAAGTAGGAAATGGGCTTATGATCTTCAAACGCGTAAACAGATCTTCATAATTTACAGCTAAGAACCATCTCGATCACATCAGAAAAAACCGCATCAAAATCGGTTAATTCGTTCAGAAGTTATGATGTCGCGGACAAACACAGATACCTACACTATAGTTAAAATTATTATTATAACACCTCTTCGTAGGGGGTTAAAAAGTACCTATAGATAGGTAGATAGGTACCTCTACCTAGATATGTTAAAAGTACCTACCTACTTACAACCTAGATTAAAAAACATGAACGCTTTCATAAAGTTCAGTCCTTAATATAAAATATCATATCTACCTAATTAAGTATGAATGTAAATATTTCGCTTCGATCATGGCCTAACTACCTGCTTTTGACTTGCAGATATCACTAATCAATAAAATTCTGTGTTTATTCTTATTTATATCGTAAAAATATGACTTACCGAGTATTTTTAACACACAATCACATTATTGTAGCACACGGACGACACTTCGCGTATTTTGGAATATATCGACGCTAACTAATGATTTGTTTTGAAATTGAAACTTGTTTTGAGTTTTCGTTGCTATGACAACGCGTATTACCCTAAGAGCGTTCGGAAACATCGAGCTACTTGGTTTGAACCAGTGTGGTGAAAGAATTTAAAGAAGAAAATGCACTTAGCACATGTTTTAGAAACTAATAAGTAGTTCTACTAATATTGAAGTTCTTAGAAACTATAGTTCTACTAAGAACCAGGTTTCCTTCCGTGGTTTTGCTCGCGTTGTGAGAATAGGTAGGTAAGGTACCCACCCGGATAAAAAGTAGCTTACAGTACCTAATACCACCACAGACTAACTATAGGGATGCTAACGCAAGTACCACAAATATTCTGCGCCTCGGCAATTTTCGTCTAGCTCCTGAAATACGAACTAACGCGATGATGTGTAATAAAGAGATGTTACAATAATAATGTAGATACTTATTTTTTTAATGGGTTGGTGCAGTTATTATTTAATTATAGGTAGTACATTCGGACCTCATACAAAGCATGAAGTTTGCCGAGGCGCTAAATATTTGTGGTACTACTGTACATTATGTTATTCTTTCATTCAAAAACGTCTGTTAAGCCGTGTTTGAGGCACAAGTTGTACCTCACCCCTATGCTCACTAACTTTCGGATCTGTGACAGCAAAATGAGAAGTGAACCCACGACCTTTCTGGTACTACCGATACGGACCAAGAGAAAATAAACGACTTCTGAAACCCGTGGATACAGAAATATCAAATACGCCATCTATTTCGCACAATATAGAGAACTAAAAATCAAGATAGTTTGAAAATCGGTAACTAGATGGCGTAAAAATAAAGTCCAAGATTTGTAGGAAATATGTGATCTACTCAAGTGTCTTTCTTTACCATTACTACTAACAGCCCGATCTGTCCCACAGCTGGGCAAAGACCTACTACTAAAACATTCAACGTTATAGAAATATATTTTCATGTTTATTGTAAAATGAATAAAACACAATTAATATCGAAAATTAATCCTTTTATTCCAACAAATAACAAAATACCGTTATAACTACACCAGGAATATAAAATGTATCTACAACTATTAACAAATATTTCTAGAATTGAAGTATAACCATTTAAAACCATTATTGAGCTACATTATAGTATAGTAATGAGAAACATTCATCGTTATCCACATCCCTGTTTTTGCCCACTGTTGGGCATAGATCTCCCTTTGCTTGTTGCATAACGGCCCTGTGCTAGCCTCATTGAGTGCCCACGTTTACTAAATAATCTGAAACATTGTTAAGTTTTAGTTCCTTGTCGCAACCTAGATGGCGCTAGAAAGAACCCACAGGATCACATCATAATATCATCACTCCCGTATCCCTAATAGGATGGGCATGGGCAGAGCCACAAGTAATCATAATAAAACAAACAAATATTATACAAAATGGACTATAAACCGAATTCAGTCGTTTAATCAGACCAAACAGATGATCATCTGCTCTCTATGCAAGGCGTTCTGGTCGTGACGTCTAGGAAGCGACTGGGAACATAATATAGAAAGGAAATATTTGCAATGAGGAACATATTAAAACTATGTTCATCATCATCTTGCTGCCCTTATCCCACTCTATGTGGGGTCGGCACAGCATGTTCCTTGAATCATGCTGTAAGAGTTTTGGCTAAGGTGTTTTATGACCGGCCGCCTGCCTGACGTCAACCCTCCTTGGGAATACTTGCTTATTGTATCTCATCATGTTGGAGGATACTATCCCTTAGTCGACTTTTACGACATGCTCTGGGAGAGAAGCAGCTGGACGCATGCTATAAAAAAGTTATGTTCTTCATTGCAAATATTCAAACATTATTGGTGTCCAAAATTCTACTAGATGGCGTGACATAGACCAAGAACAAAATCTAAACTAAGCTTTGTAGAAAATGTATATACGGCCCAGATCTATCTAGTCGTGTAATATTCGAACAAATTCTGTTTTCACACAAAGCACAAAGTTTGCCGAGGAGCACAATATTTGTGGTACTACTTGTACTATAGTTCGCTTTCCGGAACAAAAATTTATATTGCAGTTCCAATATTCTACTAACGGATGACGTTTCGTTAATTATCTGTCGAAAAGCGCGATAAATTTTTGAAGGAAAAACGACTTGGTTAAGTACGATCCGTCGCGCCGTCCGTCAGTATATTGGAAACGGGCATTAGTAGTGCTGGTACTTTGTAAGGAGTATTATTTTTACATACAAGAGATTTATTATGTCGAGAAAGTTTAAAATAATTTATTTGTTACAGATCTATTTGAGCCACCATTGAGTTATATTTTGTGCGACTTATTGAGAATGCCCAAATATATTTGGTACTAGCTGCCGCCCGCGGCTTCGCGCGCGTTATTCCCGGATAAAAAGTAGCCTATATGTTATTCCAGCACATGTTTTATGTATATTCCAAGTTTCATTCAAATCCGTTCAGCCGTTCAGGCGTGATTGAGGCACAAACATCCAAACATCCAAACTCACAAACTTTCGCATTTATAATATAAGTATCACCGAATAGATTTGCCAAACAAGGATTTGAATAAGCTACGAATTCTGTCAAAAAAGTTGTTGTAAAAATATCTCATTTTATTTTTCAACTTATGAAAATAATCGGTATATAATAATTCTATTAATATAACATTTTGGAATGATTGTTAAAGTGTAAAAATTACAATAATTTAAGATTTTACAAAAACCTAATTGAAAAACAAAATATTTTATTGTTTTAGGAATAAATTCCAGTCATATTAAGTATGTAGTCAAAACATTTAATTAATTTTAGTACATTCATTGAAAAAGAATTGATTATTATTAGGAACAAATTCCAGTCAAATTAAGTAGGTAGTTAAAACATTTAATTTTTAGTAAACAATTATTTTTTTCAACCCGCAACTCAATACTTCAGCCAACCTGGAGATACAATTTATGTAAAAAAACCGTCATGTATTTTTCGTTATTACGATGAAATCACTTGAGTTTTAGGTAAATAAACCTCACAACATAAGTTTTCACACCCTAATTTAACTATTAGTACTACTTAAATCATCATCATCTTCCTGCCCTTATCCCACTCTATGTGGTGTCGGCACAGCATGTTCCTTGGATGTGGTGTAAGAGTTTTGGCTAAGGTGTTTTATGACCGGCCGCCTGCCTGACGTCAACCCTCCTTGGGAATACTTGCTTATTGTATCTCATCATGTTGGAGGATAACTACTACTTAAATGTTCCATGAAAAAACATATAATGAAGAAGTGTGTTTTAGGTTAAGTATGTGTGGTTTGTTTGCATAAATTGTATCTCCAGTTTCGCTGAAGTATTACATGGAGAAAGTAAAATTACTCAGTGTTTTTTTTAAACTGACAGTATGAGGAAATCTGAACACAGAAGAGACAGGAAGTGTCTTATATTCCAAGTTTCATTCAAATCCGTTCAGCCGTTTAGGCGTGATTGAGGCACAAACATACAAACATCCTCACAAACTTTCGCATTTATAATACAAGTAAGATATTCTACAATAACATCAAATTCCTCGGTAAATGTATTACATTACAATTATTCTCTTTGTTTTCTATTTTAAAGATAATCCACTTAAGTCAGACCCCTCCCGCGTTTACGAAAACCAATATTGTTTTGAATTTGAGACTTTAAAATCGCTAGCCGCCAGTTTCCCGTGCCTGGGACACGCAGGGAGTGGTCTGAGTTAATTGTTTTACCTACAACTATGGCTTCTAATCCGATACCCAACTATACCATTACCAGATTTGACCGACTGAAACAAAAGAAAAAGAAAAATTAAAAAAATTACAAATAAAGTTGACGGTCTCGGTGGCGTGGCGGACGATTGCTCGGCAGAAACGCAAGTGGCACGGGTTGGATTCCCGCTGCGGATGAAATGTTTGCATGTTCTGACTTCTGTAAATATTTCTTCCGGGTCTGGGTGTTGTGTTACCATGGTACTCGTAGTTTCTGATACCCACGACACAGGGAATCCTAGTGTGGGCTCAGGACTATGTACATAAGTGACTGTTGGGTTATATTTAGTATTATTGTTTATTAAGTATTTATCCACTTATACCTCGGAGATTCAGAAAACCAGTGATCTACTAGGATTTTTTTCCTTCAAGATAACTAGTTAGTTCAAAGGATTTTATTTTTACATACATACATATTATCATGCCCATATCCCTAATGGGGTAGGCAGAACCACAAGTAAACATAAGAAACATGCAGCCACTTCTGATTAAAAATCCTAAGATGGATATGGTGAACCATGGTGACAGGTGATTTTATTTTTAAAGGAGATAAACACATTTTATGGTTGTCTGACAGGAAAAAAGTTCCTTCCAACTAGTTATTTATGAGGAATCTCTTTTCTTGTCGCCAGGTGGCGTTTTTAGAGTAAACAGCTCTCATTTCGTAATATTTTATAAATAATTCTAAAATATTGAAAAACTTTTGATTTATTCCAATCTTTTGGTGAAAATATAGTAACCTAGTGGCAAGTGCCTTCTGTGAACGTTTTCGTACAAAAGTATACAGTATTATGTAAATAAACAACATTTTCTTGAATTAACCGCCAAACAGTTTTGAAATTGGTGCAGTGCAAAATTGACTGTAGTTCCGTGAGGAGTATGTTGTGAATATAATTTTTAGGGATTTTTTTTATCATATCTGCAGTGAACCTAAAAAGTGTGTGAGGATAGTGTGACGTGCTTTCCAAAAATTTATTGCTAAAAGGGCATACGGCACCACCAAGCGACTGAAATTTGAAATTATTTATTCTTGTCAAAATAGTCCCTATCAAAGTAGTTCATCTGTATGTACAGAGATGGCACCCTTACGCACACCTACACGTAAAATATGCAATAAATGTTGCCAGCCGTTCTTGACAAAACATTTTATGACATGCGCGTCGTGCAAAATAAAGCTACATTTGGACACTTGTTCTACAGTGACTGATAGCACTTATTGCCGTCTAAGTGCACAAAGTAAAGCAGAATGGAATTGTGGACCCTGCATTAGAAAGAATTATAAATTTAGTTCTACCACCCCTCGGCTACAAAGACGGAGCAGTTTACAAGAGACAACCCCTGTTAGCAAAGGCAATATCAGTAGCTACTCCCCTAGGCACCTGAATGTGACTTTCAGAAAAAAGGAAAAAGCTGTTGGTCAGCCCTCACCATCATCATCATTTACAGACAATAGAGATAGTATTCCCGCTACATCTGTAGATGACCTATTGACGAACAGTGTCCTTCTCTCAGAAATAAAAGACCTTCGTGCAGCAATTACCGAGCGACTGAGTAACCATGAAACTAAAATGGAAGATATAACTAAAGAACTACTGGAAATAAAAATTGTTACCACTAAGCTTAACAACAAAATTGATTGTCTAACAACTGATGTAGATGGCCATTTTACCTCTATGGGAAATATTGCAGATGAGTATAGCTTGTTGAAATCAGTAATCCAATCTAACAACGAACAAATAAAAGAAATATCAACGGCTGGAATAGAGCTACAGCAGGTAATGTCCGCTACTAATCAAAGATTGGGAAAAGTGGAAAATCAGATAAATTACTCCAAAACACCCCAAATGGCTGCCACGTCTTCTGTTCTTAAAACACCGAACACATTCGACCCAATAGAAACTCTGATTAACAATAATCCACTTTCGCCGCTTATCACTAATCTGGAAAATCCACAAAAGAAAACACAGCGCAGACGTCGAAGTGAAAGGCAGCGAAAAACTAAAATTGATGATGATATTATTCAAACGCCACCAACAATCACAGAACCGATCATTTTACCCAATATGAATTTAAACCCTGATGATGGCAGTGACGACGATGACGTGGCAGGATGGAAAACCGTAAACCGGAACCTTACAGCAAAACATGTCAGACAACAAGTTATAAAAGGTAGTGGACAGCAACAAAACCAATTACAGACCGTAGAGAGGACCAAAAAGCTTCACGCATGTTTTTTCAAGACAGACACTACAGAGAAAGCTATAACAGCACATATGGAAGAAAGAAGCATGAGAAAAGGTTTTGAAGTCCGTAAGCTGCAGCTGAAACATGATCGTTATGCATCATTTGTTATATCTGTTCCCGAGAGTGTAGTTCAGCTATTCATGAATCCGGAGTCGTGGCCTGCAGGGACTGAAGTTCGGGAATAGTTTCACCATGGAGCCGGGCGTGTTACATTCAACTGCTACAGCCGACCCCACATTCCCGGCCGAAATTCATCAGAGAAGGGTATCGCAGAAGCATCAATATCAAATTAAGAGTTCCAAGCAAGTTAATATTACCTATCAGAACGTAAATGGGCTTAAGACAAAGCTAAAATACTTTCGCCAGAACTTAATTTCATCAGAAGCAGATATAATAGCAGTAACAGAGACTAAATTCGATGCATCAGTTAACGATGCTGAAGTAGTTCCGGGAGATTGGGCCCTACTGCGACGAGATCGGCAGTCTAGAGGAGGAGGAGTACTCCTAGCTGCAAGGCAGGGAATACAACTCATACGTCGCTTAGATCTGGAGACGAGGGGATGTGAAGATATGTGGGCTACAATGAACTACTTAGGCAAAGTTTATTTTGTGTGTGTTATTTACATAAGACCTAGTGCCAAAGAAGAAGAATATATGGACTGGTTCTGTCAAGTAGAAAACAATATGGATGTTATACGTAATTCGCCTATTTTAATTTTTGGCGATTTGAACCTAAATAGTACAACTGTAAATGTAAATAATTATATGTGTTATTTCTTAAATTACTGTGATCTCATAGAACATAATTATATTTTTAACGAGCGGGGTAGTAAATTAGACGTTATATTGATTAGTGCAAGCATGCAAGATGTGAGTGTGTGTGTATATGAGGATGGCCTGGTGGAACGTGCAGACAAACCGCATCCACCACTTGACGTTACGATAGGCTGCGATAGAAATCATGTAGACCAAAAAATGGAAGCCAGCAACATTGAAGCCGCTACAGATTGGAATTTTGGTAAGGCAGATTTTGTTTCTCTTTATTATAAAGTAGTTGATAACTCCTGGAGTGATGTTATTAGCCAATCTGATGCAAACAAAGCAGTTGATTCCTTATATAGCTCCCTGTACAGTAATTTTAATGCATGTATACCCAAAAAAGTTCGTCGTCCTAATGCAACCAGAAGATATCCTACCTGGTATACAAAGGAAATAATAGTGGATCTCAAATTAAAATCAGCACTACACAAAATATGGAAGGCGAGTAGAGATTCTACAATTTACAGTTTTTTCAGTGCTATGAGATCGAGTATTAAGGTAAGAACTTCCTTGGCCTACGACAACTACATCACACGTATACAGAACGAGCTTGTTATAAATCCAAGCGCATTTTGGAGCCACATGTCAAGCTTGAAAACCAAGGGAGGATTTGAACCCTCAGTTATACATAACGGTACTAGCCATAGTGGTCCAAATGCTGCAAAAGCTTATGCAGATTATTTTAGCAGCGTTTTCTTGCCTGACTCCCCGATCCTATGTGCAGATCAAATTACATCTATGGGAAACAATAGTCTTATCAATATAACGAGTATTTCAGTTAAGGAAGTTGAACATCATATAGATAAACTGAAATCCAAAAGTGCAACAGGACCTGACAATGTTCCATCTTACATAATTAAAGCTTTTAAGACCCAACTGTCTGTACCTCTTGCGTATATCTTTAATCTTTCCCTTAATACAGGCACTTACCCTATGCGTTGGAAGCAGTCACGTGTGACGCCCATTCATAAATCAGGTGACAAAACCATTGTTGAGAACTTTCGGCCTATAGCTATACTATCTGCATTTGCCAAGCTCTTTGAATCTATTTTACATACAAATATATACCGACAGGTAACGCCATATCTAAGTGACTCTCAACATGCATTTAGAAAAGGTAGATCTGTAAACACTAATTTGCTCACACTAGTAAATTATATCTCAAAAAGCTTAGACGATAATACTCAAGTTGATGTGGTGTATTTAGATTTTAGAAAGGCGTTTGATCAAGTGGATAATGATGTGCTATTAAGAAAACTCAGCGCTTATGGACTAGCCCCGAAAATCTTACGTTTTTTTGCAAGCTACCTGAGCGACCGAAAACAATTTGTCAGACTTGGATGTTACGACTCTTCATACTATCATACTCGTTCCGGTGTAAGCCAGGGTTCCTCATTGGGACCACTCCTCTTCACTATCATGATTGATGACTTGGCAAAGTATCTGATGAAAGCAAAATGTCTGATTTATGCAGATGACGTCAAAATTTTTACGAAGATTAAGACACCCCAAGACTGTGATGATCTGCAGCATGACATAAATGCTATTCAGGCTTGGAGTGATGAAAACAAACTTAACTTTAATGTTTCGAAGTGTCAAGTAGTTAGCTTCACTCATTCCACTAAGAGCATCGTCGCAAAGTATGTCCTCTGTAATGAGATAATCACGCGGTGCCACTCGGTAAAAGATCTTGGTGTAGACTTTGATACTGAACTTAACTTCCATAACCACATCCGTGCCCTTGCAGTCACATGTTTCAAAAGACTAGGTTTTGTTTCCCGTAATTGCAAAGATTTTAATAACATTAATGCCATAAAGCTCATTTACACATCTATTGTCCGATCAAAACTTGAATACGGTGCTTCAATATGGAACCCTTATGAAGTCACTTACACTTTAATGCTAGAAAAAGTTCAGAAGAGATTCCTGCGATTTCTGTATAAAAAACTTTACGGTTATTATCCGTTTATGTACCCAACGGGGTATCTGCAAGGTACCTTAGGTTTTAATTCCCTTGAAACGAGACGGATATACGAACAGATTCTAACATTGTGCCGTATTCTGCGTGGCATGGCTGACTGTCCTAGTCTTTTAATCGAAGCAAGTCGACTCAGTGTCCCCGAGCAGCGCGCCCGATTCCGACAGTGCCGCGTCAGGTTCTTTGAGCCCGTGTGGGCGCGCACCATATTTTGCCAGCAATCACCCTGCTCCCGAGCGCAGCGCAATCTAAATGTGCTTATCACCAAACATCCTCAGTTAGATGTGTTTGCGGATGGATGGAAGTCGATTGAACGGGTTTGTCTGTATTTTTGTGAAAGCAGTTCTTAATTATAGGTAGTAAATTAGTAGATAATAATGTGTTGTAATTTATATTAATATTAAGTTTTTTTTTATTGTTTTGAGTTGTTATGTTTCTTGTACATATTGTTTATTTATAGATATTTTTTGTAAATTTTTATTATGAGTCCGTAAATATGACTTCTTAGAAGTACTTTTCTGTAATGTTGTATTTATGTTTATAAATAAATAAATAAATAAATAAATAAATTCTTGGCAGTTAACCACAAATTTGTTTTGGTTATCTCGAAGGATTTTTTTACCAACCTAACTGGTTATTAGAATACGAAATAAGCTTATTTTTTATAAATATTTTTTAATTGAAATACAATTGAAAGGTACAAAAATTTAGTACTGTTTACCGAAACATCTTTTAAAATAACAAAAACTTGAAAATTTTAGTGGGAATATAAAAAAAATATACCTGTGTTCCAGTAATAGCTATGTAGTTTTCTCTGGTGATTTTGGTATGTCCATTTTGTTTTGAACTTCTAAATTGAGATTCTCCAAGTTTAAGTCCTGAAAAGAGATATAAATAAATCAATCCAGTAATACAATAGATTTTTCTGTTCGAAAAAAATTATGTGTGCTATACCAGTACTCTCAAACGGTGAAGGAAAACATCGTGAAGAAACCGTCATGTCGTAGAACCTAAAAAGTTCTAAAACATGTGTTAAATTCTTTTACCACACTGTTTTGAAAGACGACCCCGGTGGCATGGCGGGCGAGTGCTCGGCTGAGATGCAAGAGGTGCGGGTTCGATTCCCACTACGGGAGAAATGTTTGCATGTTCTGCTTATATTTCTTCCGGGTCTGGATGTTGTAGTTTTATATATTTCAAAAAAGTATTATAATATTCTATCAGCCATCTGGTGTCCATAGTACAAGCTTTGCTTAGTTTGGGGCTAGATGGCGCTGTGTGAAATGTCCACAAATATTTATTTAGAACTAATGACACCTAGGTATTGATAGAGTGGGTAAATAAGAATTGAGAATTTATGGTAACGATAAGACCTAGTACTTTCCTACTGGACTGGGAGTAAATAAAAAACATAGAATGCGTCCAGCTGCTTCTCTTCCCGAGCATGTCGTAAAAGTCGACTGAGGGATAGTATCCTCTCCAACATGATGAGATACAATAAGTGAGTATTCCCAAGGAGAGTTGACGTCAGGCAAACGGCTTAGCCAAAATTATTACAGCATGATCCAAGGATCATGCTGTGCCGACCCCAAATAGAGTAGGATAATGGCAAGAAGATGATGATGATGATGATGAGATCTAGAGTCTATGTCGGTGCATACCTCATCCAGAGGGTTCAAATGACCATTCCTCTTCTCTTCTCGAAGAGTGTCATCCTCTTCATCGTCTGTATGAACATCGTAGAACTCTTCACTGTCCATTTCTGCATCTGTACCTGATAATGGGAAAAATAACATAAATAAAAAATAATTTACATTTTATGATATACAAAATATATCAAATGTTTGCCGAACCATGGTGATAGGTGATCAGCTCATCACTCATATAGGTCTATCATGTTGGAGAGGAGACTATAAAAAAAAAGATACCTCCACTAGAAGATACCTCCTCCTTCTTTTTTCACTAAATTACATTCATTCACTCAGAAATTAATCCTTCTCTTCATTCATTCGCTATGAAATTAATTCTCACCAAGAACAGACTGGTAGTCGGTGAAGTACTCAGAGTCTGACGCGTAGCTCAGCTCAGGAGCGTCTGGGACGTCAGCGTCGCCGCTAGGAGTTACCTTCTCCTTCTTCTCGCGCTTCGGCCGCTGGGGCTTCGACCGCGCTTTCAGGCGCCGATTCAGACTGTAAATAAATAAATCCTACTATATTATAGACTAGGTACCGCCCGCGGCTTCCCGGATAAAAATAGCCTATATGTTAATCCAGCACATCATCATCATTTTCCTGCCCTAGGTGGGGTTGGCACACTACGTTTCCCTCTTCCATTTTCTCCTATCACTAGTCATCTCCGCACTCACTCTATCACATGCATATCCTCTTTCACACAATCCATCCATCTTTTCCTTGGCCTTCCTCTAGCAGTATATCCATGTTAATCCAGCACATGTACTATGTATATTCCAAGTTTGATTTGAGATTGATGTGAGGTGTTTGTTACGTTTGGGGATCAGTCTTTTAGTGACAACAGTCCTGCTCCCATTGGTTTTCTGGTGTGAACAATATTAGTACTCACCTTTCTCTCTGCAGTTCTCTGATGGCTTCCAACTCGGAACGCATAGATGACACTTGCTTGTCTAATCTCGCTACCTCGTTCACTGAAAAATGTTTTATAATACATTCACATTAGTACAACTACTAGTGGAACACCCCATATTCAGCTTTTTTTTATAAAACTTCATCTTCCCGCTGAGCTCTTTAAGAGTTATATTTTGTATATTTGTTTCGTAGTGAACCCCTACGTCATAAGAAGAATATACCCTACAAGTTTCATGTTTCTAGGACGCATGGTTCAGGCCATTCACTAATCGTCCATTAGTAACGCAAGAGTTTTGCACATTTATATGTGTAAGTCCAAAATTTAATTTAGACAAAGATAGATTATTTACAACAAATTAATAACGAAATGAAATAAACTCAGGTAAACAAAGCATTTTGGTCAAGAGCATTTAGACTAGTTTTCTCTTTCCATCTTAATACGTCCCGGGCACCACAGCGTCACGTTTGTATAGGCAAAAGTTGCCTCCAGACGCTGTATAAATCATCTACTATAGATGGTAAAAGGCCTTAGTTTAGTTAGTAGGAATTAGCTAGCCAAACTACGGTACATAAAAGAGATTTTTACCCAACATTGATCTTCTCTTCTCGGCATACATCTGCTCGTAAATAAACACCCCAGCAGCTCCAACAATACCGACGATAGCGGCACCAACCACCACTCGAGGAGTGAGATTCAAATAGCTACTCATCTTGAAGAGTTTTACCACCACAAACTTTGTAAACTAAACGTAAAGCAGTTTTGCAACGTCCGTAGCACCGGATATAAGGTATTTAGCACATGTAAAGGACTTATCAAGCAATGATGCAATTAGTGTGAATACGTTCTTGAAATTTTGTAGCAAATTTTGGGAATACTAGAATGAGAATTTTGTTCACTGGCACACAGGTTAATAAAATACGCCAAATTATATTAAAAATTCTGTGGGATTTATCTGAGTTTGCGAAGGAGAAATCGGCCTCCTGTGTCGTTTTCGGTCGAAGCTCGAAAATATTTACCAAATCTGTTCCAAGTTCAGTAATGAATCAGTTGTCAATGTCATCGGAGCATCCAACGGCTTAGGAGCGTAGACAGAGAATAGAGAGACCTGGAGAGACCAATATAACTTGAGTAAGACATAGAGAAACAACAGCATTTCATGCTAAAACTATAAATAAATTATATGGAACTTCTTTTTATATGATCTGAGTTTGGAACAAAATAATAAACTAAAACAAGCAAGGCTCATTATGTACATACTTGTATAAAAATAATAAAAATACTTTCTTCTTGGTGTGAGAAAAGTTAGGTACACATACACACATCATTGTTCTATCTTTTCTCAGTGAGAGAAGTTAATGTACATTGTATTTATTGTTCCGAGACGTACATCCTTCACTTTTTTGAGAAATTCTCACACCAAGAGGCGGTGACCGCTTTTGCGTTGTCGATGTCACGTCAAAAATCTATCATTGTCAAATAATGCATTTTCGATTTATTTCGATCAAGTTCGATGTAGGTGGGTGAGCGTTTGTTTTGTTTGAGTGCAATTTTCGGCTATTACTGATATAAACCCCTATAATAAAGCTAATACTACTGGTATAAGCATAGGAAAACCAAGTTTTACCATGAAATATCTAACTAACTCTTGATATTCCGCACACTATTTTTTCACAATTCATCCAAATGTTTTGTTTGTGTTAAGTCGGATTACCCGATATTTTTTAGCAATATGAGTGCCAGCGGCGATGGAAAACAAATCGACGGGATCAGTAAAGACAGCGAGAGCAAAATAACAAGCAAAACTGACAATGGCGGAGATAAAACGGTAACCGAACTTAAAGACAAAATGAAACAAAAAGTAACTGATGCTAATAGAACAGAGGCAGAATTTGATAAAAAAGATGTCACTCTTGGATCGGAAGTCGATAGTTTAGTGTTTAAAAATTATGATTCTAATGTACCCTTAAGTGCTGCTGAAAAAAGCAAACAAGAAACAGATATAACCAATCGAACATCTGAGGATCAAGAAAATGAGGATATTACACAAGAAGGTGATATGATCAACATTGAACCTAAAGAATATTTTCCAAAAGAGATTGCTGATATAATTCAAGCTGATGCAGATAAAGATTCTAGTTCACTTGGTGAGGATTTAGAGTTAAGGTGGGATGAAGATGACGATGAGAGTGAAACAACAAGTGAGGTTCTAAAGATGCTTACAAATGATTCAAATGACGTATCAGAATGTAATGAAGATAAGAAATCTATTGAAAAGTCAGACTTGACTAAAGATTCTGACATTAATGTAGTTTTAAAATCAGATGAACTAAAATCTATTGATTCATCCAAAACGATGCCAGAAAATACTGATATTGATAAAAGGCCAGATGTTCCAATATCATCTGTCAATGATTCTTTGGATAAAGATAACAATGATATTGATAGTATCTCGAGCAAAGATGATAAAACACATGACAATGATGATGTTGAAATGGCGAACACCTCTCTAGAAAGTGAAAAAATCCTCGATCAGATTGACAGTCTAACTAAAGAGTCAGTAGATGTAGATATGGAGAAATTTGATCAATCTACTACCGAAATAACTGACAAAAACCCAATTCCAGATGTTAATATGGAGGAAGAAACAAAAATTGAAACAGAAAATGCTGAAATAGTATCATCTACATCAAATATAATTGTTGATTTAACCAATGACCACAAAAAACAACATAATTTGACAGAAAAAGAGAGCATTATTGATAAAACTTTTGAAAAAGTCACGCAAGACATTGTTAAAAATATTAATGATATTGATATGCAAGATTTAGGAAGCGACAAAGTTACTGATGTTGAAATGGAACCTGCAAATATTGACAAAGATATTGACAATACTGATAACAATCAAGTAAATACTGTAGTTCTAACAAGTCTCACAATAGAAAACGTAATAACTGAAAAATTTAAACCAGAAATTAAAGATCAAACTAAAACAGACTCGGTAGTTTGTGAACAACCAAAAATGAACGAAGATGTAGATATAACTTTTGATGAATATCTCGATGAGACTTCACAAACTGATGATTCTATGCTCAATACAATAACTCCAAACGTACATCACAGAATCAACAAACCAAATGTTATGCTGGATATACCGACTCAGGAACTTAGTGATATTGAAGCAGAATTGGATGATGATTTTGATGAAGCAATTGAAGATGAAGACAAAAACCAAGATATTGTTAAAGACACTTTGGTAGAAGAATTATCTAAAGTTGATGCGCAAATTGATGTTACAACTGAAAGTGTAAAAGAGGAAGCATCAAGCAAAGAGAAGCAAGAAATTGATGAATCAAATATTGATATGAAAGAATCAAAAGAATCCGTAGCAAAAGCACCAATAGCTCTCAAAGATTCAAGTCCAACCATTGAAATTGACGGTACAACATCAAAATTGAACATAACATCTATATCTCCAAAAAAAACCAATGAAACATCAAAATTGATACATGAATCAACTGTATCAAAATCTTTGCAATTCAATGAATTGAAATCAAGTACATCAGAACCAGAAAAGGATGATTCAAAGTCACCAATAAAACTGGTAGTAGATATTGATGAATCAAATTCTGGACCAGTAACTGAGGAAATATCAACAAACGCACAAGATACAGATATAAATAAGGAATCAAAACAAAATGCTGAAGATATAACATCAATAAAGACAGAATTCGATGGATTAGAAACAACATTGAAGATAGAACGAATTGATGAAAAACCATCGACATCAAATCTAGAAAAATTCTCATTGACACCAGACCCTGATAGTGTCCAAGAAGTGACCGACAGTTTAGGTAAGTTTAATATCAATATACAAGCCTTTAGCCAGGGGTTCCCAAACTTATTTTGTCTACTGCCCACTTTGAGAATAAATTATTTTTTAGAGCCCCCATTTTTTCACCTACTTAAAAACCACTATAATTTCAAATTGAATTAATTATTGTGAGCTATAGTAGCGTAGATTAAACATTCATTCTAAACGAGACTTTTACTATAATCCGCAAGAGTTAACTTGAGACCTGAGCGCAGTAGGTAGTACTTAACAGCGCGTTAACTCTTACGGGCTACACCTGAATGATAATGATTATTGAATTGAAACGCAACTTTATAGTATTCAGACATAGATATACGAGTTAGTTTGAGCAATCGCTTAATTAATATTAGTTGATGTTCGCAAGTTGAGAGTTGAGAGCTCAGTAAGTGTCTCAGAGTCCTCCTAGATGAAATTACAAATCACCCCCAAGCCTCTACACAACATCCCCATTTTTCTCTGGGTTTCTTACCGCTTCCCCTTTAGGCCTGCAGCGCCCACTAGGGGGCATTATCGCCCACTTTGGGAACCCCTGCTTTGCTTACTGATTTTAAATAATTGTTTGTTATAAGTATAATATTCGCCTCGTTATGATGCATAAATCATCTGATATTGATGGTAAGAAGGGCCTTAGTTTTACTAAGCTCAAGTTTAATTTCAGGGCTTCTAGCGGAGTCATCGCGTGTGATGGATGATGATGAGG
Organism: Scotopteryx bipunctaria; assembly: GCA_949320045.1. NCBI lineage: Eukaryota > Metazoa > Arthropoda > Insecta > Lepidoptera > Geometridae > Scotopteryx > Scotopteryx bipunctaria. The sequence goes on from OX439470.1 coordinate 2,836,382, forward strand.
ATGATGCTGATGACCCAGAGGCTGATGACAATGATGATGACGAGGACTTCGATCCGTATGATGGTATGTTTTCTCATGTCATTTAAATCATACAATACAATATAACTTTATTGTAAAAACACATCAAATAAAATTAAATTAAAAACAATTTAGGCACTTAACATAGTAATGAGTAATAACTTAACATAGACAATGGGCGGCCTTATCGCTAAGAGCGATCTCTTCAAGGCAACCTTTGGATAGACAGGACATAACTTTGAAAGATAAGGACGGCAGTAATGGAACAATAATGGATTTATACATTACATAATCATTGTTTTTCTAAGACAAATGTTTTCAAAGTTCGCCATCAGCTTTAAGCAGAACATTAAATTAAAACCAGTCAAGTGTGAGTCGAATTCGCATAAGAAGGGTTCCATACCATCATCATCATCATCATCATTTTCCTGCCCATATCCCACTAGGTGGGATCGGCACAACATGTTTTCCTCTTCCATTTTCTCCTATACCATACCATCATACACAAACATAAATGTTTCTTGTATGTCACTTATAGCAGCATATTCCATAATAACAGCAAGCAAAAAATCAAATCTCTTCTATGAGGACACCTCATAATTTTTAATTTTAGAACTATTTTTGTACAAGTAAATATTTGATCGTTTGAAATAAAAATACACAAAAATACTACAAAAAATGCGCAAAAGTAACTCGACCCATCCAAGCACTGACCGCGCCTAGCATTGCTTAATTTCGACGATCAATTACGAACTTTAAAAAAATATTTCTGGGGACCCCAGATTTATTATATTTATTTTCTTAACTTCTCTGCTGGACTGGGAGTAAAAAAAAACATAGAATGCGTCCAGCTGCTTCTCTCCCCAAGCATGTCGTAAAAGTCGACTAAGGGATAGTATCCTCCAACATGATGAGATACAATAAGCAAGTATTCCCAAGGAGGGTTGACGTCAGGCAGGCGGCCGGTCATAAAACACCTTAGCCAAAACTCTTACAGCATGATCCAAGGATCATGCTGTGCTGACCCCACATAGAGTGGGATAAGGGCAGGAAGATGATGATGATGATTTTCATTATTGGTTGTTACAGCGGCAATCGAAATACACACTGAGAATTTTAACTCTCTACCTGTTGCTGTTCAGACGTACATTAAGTTTACTTAAACTAGTTCTATCATAAATTAGTCACAATTGAGATGGGTGACCGCAAGTGGCATTACGAGCTGAGCGCTTCCGTGCTTCGGAGGGCATGTTGAATTGTCAGTCCCGGCTTTTAAGTCGTTAAGCCATGACGGAGGCCTTTAGGCGGGCTAAAAACTCCGTCACAAGAGCTGGCCACTAGCTCATACAAACTTACTCACTTTTACTCACCTCAATCACGCCATAATGGCCTAACTAATGCAACCAAGCAAATGGGATCTATGTATTTGATTGTTGGATTTTATTACTCTCAGAAACCAACAGTGAAATGGCTGAAGATATGGAGGATTCCAACACCCCCCCTCCAGAGCTGGACAGCAAGAAGCCAGGAGTTCAGAGGGAATCTGATGAGGGAACACAGGATGCAGCAGAGACAACCATGATGGATATCGACGATGACATTGAATGTGTTGAGGTATGTTTATCTTTTTAACAGATTGTAACTTCTCCGCTGGACTGGGAGTAAAGAAAAATCATTGCTGTCCAGCTGCTTCTCTCAACGAGCATGTCGTAAAAGTCGACTAAGGGATAGTATCCTCTCCAACATGATGGACCATCTATATGGGCTGATCTGTCACCGTGGTTCACCACATCCATCTTGATACTTTGAATCAGGAAAAGCTGCAAGTTTGAATTTGTTTTATTTCTTTGATTGTAGAATGAATTACCTGAAATGGAGTTGGCAGAGGACGTGGCCTCTGAAACACCATCGATTGATGGAAAGGTGTGTATGTGGCTTATTGAACACCCCGCAAATTTATCCGTGTTGAGTTTTGTTTCATACAAACTTCATCTCCCCCTACGTCCTCTAAACAAACCGCACATACTTAACCTAAAAGACGCCGCACATACTAGACCAAATAAAAAGAAAAGACGGCGCGCCGCGAATAACAAAAGTGAAGCCACCTTTTTATCTATGTGTGTACATAGATACCCGGATAAAAAATAGCCTATATGTTAATCCAGTACATGTACTATGTATATTCCAAGTTTAGTTCAGATCCGTTCAGCCGTTTAGGCGTGATTGAGGCACAAACATCCATACATCCTCACAAACTTTCGCACTAGATGGCAGCACAGGTAAAATTAGTACGCGCTATCGTTGCGTTTTGAGCTTTACGCCGGTAATTTCAGGCAAACTAAAACTTTTCAATTTTATAAGATAAGTATGTATTAAAAAAAAGTATATAAGTATTCTATAAGTCATCTGGTGCCCATAGTGCAAGCTTTGCTTAGTTTGGGGCTAGATGGCGCTGTATGAAATGTAAAAAAAAAACATACTTCTAGGACTTTAATGGCTTAGGTTGTTATTGTCAGTGAGAGAGATAAGTGGACTTATGTTATGATATTGATTTATTTGTATTCCAGGATGAACCAGTAATAATAGCTGATACGGACAAAGATGCAGCCAAATGTCCTTCAGAGAAAATTATCAACATCGTTGAGAAAGTATTGAAGTCAGGATTAACAGGTATATGATAAAAGCTATTAAATTAAGAGAGCACTGGTGGTCTAGTGGTAGCACTCCCGCCTTATGATCTTAAGGTTGCAGGTTGAAACCTGCTCGTGCACCAATGGATTTTTCAATTCGAAAAATGTATGTGCGTTTAACCATTACTTAAACGCGACAAGACGCAAGAGGCGCGGGTTCGATTCCCGCTGCGGAAGAAATGTTTGCATGTTCTGTAAATATTTCTTCCGGGTCTGGGTGTTGTGGTACCATGGTACTCGTAGTTTCTGATACCCACGACACAGGGGATCCTAGTGTGGGGTCAGGGCTATGTATGTGACTGTTGGCTGTTATTTATTTATTTATATAAGACAAAAATGCTTGGGACTGAATAATCCTCCAACTCCTTTTATAAACATGATTGTAAAGGGATCATTTTACAAAAAAATAGCCAAGCGTGGTTTCTTGCCTGTATCTTCCACGCTTGGTCGCGTTACGAACAGGTGTAAATGCAAAGTAGATTTAAGACGTGTCCAAGTGATCCCAGTCATTTTAAGGAATACAAAATGTTGATCCGACATATTTTTGACATTATATAATTTTATTTATTGGAGGGTATGTGACCGTAACATAATTTAATCTTTTTAAGCATGCATTTTTAATATTCTATGTTTGCATGCTAAAAAGCTGATCAAGGTTGCAATATTTATTTTCTACCAGCCATTGTTAAACCCTTGTTTCGCAAAATAAATTGATTTGACTTTGACTTTGACTTTTGACTTTTGACTTTGTTCGCAGGTGCCAAATCCAAGGACTCCACAGTCATGGATAGTGTTAGGAGTTACGTCGAGCTGGAAGGATCATCTGATTCTGATGGTAAGTTTTGAGTAAGTGCTTACATCGTTCCACTTCTGTGGCGTAGCGGGCGAGTGCTCGGATGAGACGCAAGAGGCGCGGGTTCGATTACTACGAGAGAAATGTTTGCATGTTCTGCAAATATTTCTTCCGGGTCTGGGTGTTGTAGTGTTATGTATTTAAGTATGTATTAAAAAAAAAGTATATAAGTATTTTATCAGCCATCTGGTGCCCATAGTACAAGCTTTGCTTAGTTTGGGGCTAGATGGCGCTCTGTGAAATGTCTACAAATATTTATTTATTATTTATTTTTTGAACAAATCCGCTATTGCACGCACACTCTTAATTATTATTAACTAGCTGCCACCCGCGGCTTCGCTAGAGTGGTACTCGAATAAAAAATAGCCTATATGTTAATCCAGTTCATGTACTATTGTATATTCCAAGTTTCATTCGAATCCATTCAGCCGTTTAGTCGTGAAAGAGTAACAAATATCCATACATTCATACATACAAACTTTCGCGTTTATAATATCAGTAGGATAAGTACGATGTCATTATTTTAAGGAGTGGCTTATGATTACTTGTGGCTCTGCCCAACCCATTAAGGATACGGTCTTGAGAATGTGTGTGTATTACTGACAGATGTCCAGGAAGTGTCGAAGCCAGTGACATCAGTGAAGATCCCCTTGGGAGTGGAGGTGATGACGTCAGGTCCTCACACCTCCGAGATCCTCAGCCAGGAGGGGGGACAGATCATCAGCGGACTGCCCACTCCATCCCCCCACAAGATGGTAAGGTGTCTCCCTCCATGTCCAGATTAATTAGCCTGCAAGAGAACTTTACTGATTACTTGTGATCTAGTATTATGCCCCGCCTTCCTATCCTAAGGACGTGCGTTCAAATCCGGTCTTGTACCAATGGATTTTTCTGTGCGAAAAATTTATGTGCGCTATACCAGTACTCTCAAACGGTGAAGGAAAACATCGTGAGGAAACCCGCGGCTTAGTCAGCTCTGCCATGTCTTTCCTGTGGACAAGGCCGACTAAGCTGAGAGGATGGAATAGGTGCTGGGCAAGCCTACTCCATCTTAATTCGTCCCGGGCACTACAGCGTCCCGTCTGTGAAGGTAAAAGTTGCCTCATGACGCTGTATAAATCATCTACTATAGATGGTAAAAGGCTTAGTTTTTTGACTGGCGAATAGCTTACTTGAAGGTGATGAAACAGGCCCTAAGTATAATAAATGAATATATTTTTTTATTTCAGTCAAAAATCAATACATCTGAAGTTACCATTAAAACAGCTGGTACTTCTGGCCCTGCTCTACACATTCCAGAGACTACAGTGAGTATATGCATACTCTAACGGGGTGGGCAGAGCCACAAGTAAACATAAGAAAAACGACAGCGAGTTCTTATTTAGTCCTAAGATGGATATGGTGAACCTTGGTGACAGGTGATCATCCAATCGCCCATATAGATGGTCCATCATGTTGGAGGATATATACCTTAGCTGACTTTTACGACATGCTCGGGGAGGGAAGCAGCTGGACGCATTCTGTTTTTTCTTTACTCCCCAGTCCAGCAGAGAAGTAAGGGCGGTGCGATATTTTTAATAGTAATTTAACGCGTACGAAGTCGCAGGCAACAGCTAGTTTAGAACCATGATGGTTTAAAACGTTTTATCGTTCTACAAGTTTAAATTTTAAATGTAAAGTTAAAATGACTTCTGACAGAGGGAAATGAAAGAAGAATACTTGTTGTGCCGAACCCACATAAAGTGGGACAAGGGCAGGAAAATGATGTTCTACAAATTTAAATCACTGGCTTTTATGTGACGGCCTCGGTTGTGTGGCGGACGATCGCTCGGCAGAGACGCAAGAGGTGCGGGTTCGATTCCCGCTGCGGAAGAAAAGTTTGCATGTTCTGTAAATATTTCTGCCGGGTCTGGGTGTTGTGGTAGCATGGTACTCGTAGTTTCTGATACCCACGACACAGGGAATCCTAGTGTGGGGTCAGGACTATGTATGTGACTGTTGGGTGTTATTTATTTATTTATGTAGTCGGATTTTTTTTAAAGTTGCTATTTTCGTCTTGCAGAGTACTCCTGCACATCTGCATAAGGACGAGATTTACAATCTTATTGATTCTGACGATGAAGACAATGAGATGATGGATTCTATTAAAAAAGGTTTGTATCGATTGAGACGCAGGTGCGGGTTCGATTCTCGAATTACCTGCAAAATTTTCTAACTCAAACTACTAAACTGAGTAGATTGCTATCTAGTCAATGTTTTTATTATTTTCATTTGGTATTTTTGTAAAATACAATTGTATTGATTATGACTTTACTTAATTTAATTTGACATAATTATGTACAGTCAACGTCAAATTGATATGGAGCGTCTAGACTAGAGCGCCTTGGGTGCTTACAACAATTTGATGATTCGAACTGCGTATATCAAATTGCTTTTATGTTTTTCAGATCATTTTGACTACTCTACACGCTCATATCAATTTGACGCTGACTGTAGCTATTATTATTTTTGTGACTTTTGTATTTATTTCTATTAACTTGTGACGGGTGTACCCTTACGAAATAAAGTTTCTGATACACACAGAGCCTAGTGTGAGCTAAGAACTATGTATGTGGCTTGTTGGCTGTTATCGAATCGATTTCAGATGCAGAAGAAGATCCGCCGAAGCCAGACAGGAAGTGCATCAACCCGGAATGCACTGGCGAGAGTCGAACCTACTACCGCGCGGACAGAACAACAGCTGCGTACTACTCGCTCACTGGTCGGAGCGCGGCCGTCTGTGAGGAGTGCAAGCTTAGAGCGAGCAAGAGAAGCGAGGTGAGACTGATCGACTGACTGATTTACTCTATATATATCTAGTCGCGCAGTTAGTTCATTTCGAACCAGTGTGGTGAAAGGATTTAAAGGATCCAAAGGCTCATTTGTGCATTTGAAGCATGTTTTCGAACTTTCTGCGGTTCTACGACATGCCGGTCTACTCACGATGTTTTCCTTAACCGTTTGAGGGTAATGGTATAGCGCATATAAATAACACCCAACAGTCACATTCATTGATATACGACTGGATTTGAACCCACGAACTTAGGTTGTAAAGGCGAGGCCGCTAACCACTAGGCCACCAGTGCTCTCAGCTGATTTACTGTCCTGCTAGATTCTAGTTTTCTAACTGATCGATAATTTAAAGTTTAACTAACTGTAATGCATAATCAATTGATCGGACAATCGGTCAATGCTTTTATGACATGTAATTTTTTTATTTATATATAACACCCAACAGTCACATACATAGTCCTGAGCCCACACTAGGATTCCCTGTGTCGTGGGTATCAGAAACTACGAGTACCATGCTACCACAACACCCAGACCCGGAAGAAATATTTACAGATCATGCAAACATTTCTTCCGCGACGGGAATCGAAGCCGCGCCTCTGTAATGAATATTCCATTAGCATGCTCGTGGTTCTAACCCACGACCTTCGTACCAAAGGTGAAGTTTCATTCCACAAGGCTAGAACTTTTTGTTGTTTCACCTTCATTTCCTCCCTAGGCTCTGATAAAAGGCATCAAGGAACTGCATCCACTATTGGAGTTGGAAATGGATGCCCCTTCGCAACAGCTTGTGGAGATATCCGACTCCGAATCTGAGGGGGAAGGGGGGGATGATACAGAACCACTGGGGGAAACCAACGCTTGGTGAGTCATCATCATCTTCCTGTCCTTATCCCACTCTACGTGGGGTCGGCACAGCATGATCCTTGGATCACGCTGTAAGAGTTTTGGCTAAGGTGTTTTATGACCGGCCGCCTGCCTGACGTCAACCCTCCTTGGGAATACTTGCTTATTGTATCTCATCATGTTGGAGGATATTATCCCTTAGTCGACTTTTACGACATGCTCGGGGAGAGAAGCAGCTGGACGCATTCTATGCTTTTTCTTTACTTCAATTTATTTAATTATTTTTCAGTTTCCTAGAAGAGCATCTAGCGGATATGATAAACGAAACGTGGGTGAAGTACAAGATGGAGTCGCGGCTACATGATACAAGGACATACCTCATGAGCGAACTGGAGAAAATTGAAGGTACTACTTGAAATCGTAACAAAATAACAGCCAAAAGTTACATAACATAGTTCTGAGTCCACACTAGGCTGGATAGCTGGAATCGAATCCGCGCATTCTGCGTCTGAGCCAAACACGCCACGCCACCAGAATCCTAAGATAATAATTAATTAAAAAAGTACCATAATTTCTATAAGTAGCAGTAAAAAAATTAGTCTCCTACCTCAAAAACTTGAGTAATGTCGTGTTTCGTATTTCGAAATATAAACCTGCACGATCTAGAAATGTGAGTTAACATAGCTATAAAATTTACAGAGCTGAGTTATAATTTATGTACTATTTTTTACACACACACACACACATACACACACACACACACCCACCCACTCCTTCGCCGTACACACACATCCCTCACACCCACATCACTCCATACACATACACATACGCCTTTGTGTCAGTAGTACCATTGATTTGTACCATTGATGATACAAGTGACACAACTTTGTATCCTTAGTACCATTAATGGTAGGTACTAGTGACAATTATTTAGGATCAGTAGTACCATCATTTGATATATCGCTAGTACCATGAATAGTACAACTAAACAAACTTGAAGTACCGTAAAAGGGCGGGGTGAATAGACACAATTTACACATTCCTCACACACACCTCACCCGATACACATCTCATCCTATACACTCACCCCCCATACACACACACTCACACACACACAAACACAAACACACACGCACACACACACGCCTTCACACCTCCCCTAAATTAATATGAAGATATGTTTCAGCGGATGCAAAAGAGATAGACGCAATGCTGGACGAATGCCAGAAGAACACAGACGCTATCCGCCATGACTTCTACAAAGATTATGAATCAAGACGCAAGCCAATGGGCGCTATAGTCATATACGACACACCGTTTAGCTCGGTAAGTGGCCTTTCGGCACACTGGTTACACTTTGACGGCCTCTGTGGCGAGGCGGGCGAGTGCTCGGCTGAGACGCAAGAGGCGCGGGTTCGATTCCCGCAGCGGGAATGTTTGCATGCTCTGCAAATATTTCTTCCGGGTTTGGGTGTTTTAGTATTATGTATTATAAGTATGTATTTACAAAAAAAAGTATGTAAGTTTTCTATCAGCCATCTGGTTCCCAAAGTACAAGCTTTGCTTAGTTTGAAGCTAGATGGCGCTGTGTGAAATGTACACAAATATTTATTTTGTCATGTTTTTGTTTTCAGTATTCTCACACGGAAAAAGATCTTGAAGAAGTAAGTTAAATATCAGTTAAAATTCATTTATTTAGGCGCGTTAGAAGGAAATGTTTGCATGTTTAATACCAACTTCATTTTTCCGCTTCGTGCCACAGTTACATTTCAGTAGTTTCTTTCTTAGACAATCTCACAACCATAAGAGAACAGAATGCGTCCAGCTGCTTCTCTCCCCGAGCATGTCGTAGAAGCCGACTAAGGGATAGTATCCTCCAACATGATGGACCATCTATATGGGCGATGGGCTGATCACTCCCTCACGCTGAGGCAATCCCAGCAAACCTATTATTTTTTAAGTCCTTTTTGTATACTTTTCTTTGTGAGTTTAAATTCTCGAAATAAATGCATTTTATTTTCATCATCATCATCTTCCTGCCCTTATCCCACCCACTCTATGTGGGGTCGGCACAGCATGACCCTTGGATCATGCTGTAAGAGTTTTGGCTAAGGTGTCTTATGACCGGCCGCCTGCCTGACGTCAACCCTCCTTGGGTATACTTGGTTATTGTATCTCATCATGTTGGAGGATACTATCCCTTAGTCGACTTTCACGACATGCTCGGGGAGAGAAGCAGCTGGACGCATTCTATGTTTTTTCTTTGCACCCAGTCCAGCAGAGAAGTATGCAGAAATGCATTTTGTTTTATTAATTTTTTATACTTTTACCGTCAGTATTTTGTACGTGTTAATTGCAGCAGGTTTCGATGGGCAATCGTTATCCAAAGCGACGCGCGGCCTCTCTCGCCGAAACACCCGCTAAGAGACCCTCGTTACTGGGGAATGTTGACGACAAAGCTGTAAGTTGATTGTATCCCACTAATATTACTGTGTGAAAGATGCGCTTGTGGGGTAGCTTGCTTACCCCCGAATACTCAAACGCGACTCAGTGTTGAGCACGTCTCGACTCACGGTTTTTTGACAGTTTCTGATGAAAATCTGTCAAAAAAAAACGTCATTTGAGATGTGCTCAACTTTGAGATGCGTTTGAGTATTCGTGGTAAAGACGTTCTTGATTGATCGTTGAAGTTAAGAAACTTTGTGCGCACAATTTGGATGGGTGACCGCAAGTGGCATTACGATTTAATTTACATTATTTTGGCGGCCTCGGTGGCGTGGCGGGCGAGTGCTCGGCCGAGAGTCAAGAGGAGCTGGTTCGATTCCCAAATACATCGATACCTTCAGATGGATAATATTATGATAAAAATGCGAGCAAAACCTCAGGCAAAAACAAAAAAAGACCTACCTATCAAGAGTGATATAATTTATTTTGTGAAATTAATAACGCATTCTTATTTTATTTTCAGTATGAAACAGGCGAACACAGCAGGCCTGATGATGACGTAAGTTGAATTTTCATCAATATTATCTTCTAATTAAGTATAAAGAAGGGCTTTATTCACTATGACCAAACAAAACGTAACGCGGGCAAACGCGGGCGCGTTTTTTGAATCATCGTGTTATCCTATTCTATATGACAGTTTTGTTTCAATCTCAGACCAAATAAAAAGAAAAGACGACGCGTCGCGAACAACAAAAGTGAAGCCACACAAAACCGTGCTCCTGCAAGTAAACATACACGCTCACGCACACACCTACACTAAAACCATGCTCTTCGCTCTCGAGTCATCGCCTAGTAAAATTAAAATTTAAAAATAGAACTATGCCTTCCTGTGTAGTGAAAACTCATTTCTTTTTATTTGATCTGAGGTTTCAATACGATGGTTCCACAAACGTGACCGCGTTCGCCCGCGTTACGTTTTGCTTAGTCATCATGAATAAGGCCCCATGCCTTTCTCTAAAACGTCACCAATTTGATCCAGCTGCATCCACATTCCTTCCAATGTTATCTTCAAGATTGTATACAATTTCAATTGTAATTCACAGAAGGAAGACATATCAGTGGTGAAGCTGTCAGCCGAAGCCGCCCCGGCGGACCTCCCCCCCTGCGGAGAGATCACCCGCCCCCCTATAAAGGTGGGGATGAACGTATACGCCATGAAGAACGTATATGGCACATGGCATAAGGCGAAGATCATGGATATACAGCAGAAAGGTGCAGTTGCTGCGGTAAGTTACCTGTAAGGCTACTAAAGATGCCTTTGATACAAACTCAGACCAAATAAAAAGAAAAGACGGCGCGCCGCGAACAACAAAAGTGAAGCCACCTTTTTATCTATGTGTGTGTCGAAAGTTTTGAGTTTTTGTGTTCCAAATAACCTAAAATTCGTAGTATAATAATTTAAAGAAACGATGTTGTTTGTAGTACTTACAAGTGAAAACTGATTCCGTGGGACTTTTTATGTGATTTGCTGCTGTTTTTACAAGTTTTCACTACACAGGATGGCATAATTCTATTTTTAAATTTTAAGTTCACTAGATGACGACTCGAGAGCAATGAGCATGGTTTTAGTGTAGGTGTGTGCGTGAGCGTGTATGTATACTTGCAGGAGCACGGTTTTGTGTGGCTTCACTTTTGTTGTTCGCGGCGCGGCGTCTTTTCTTTTTATTTGGTCTGAGGATACAAAGGATTGTATTGTTTGTTATCTGTTATGGTATTCGTTCCAGTCTCCATTCACTCATTGCCGCGTGAGGTTCGAACATAAGGCAAAGGCTTCATACAAAGTATTAGCTGCGCGATTTATTGCCTACCCGGAACCCACTAATGTCAGGTTGACCATTGGTAAGCACAATTTAACCTTAAAAACCTTAACACACACACACAATAATTTCCATCATCATCATCTTCCTGCCCTTATCCCACTCTATGTGGCCTTGGTGGCGTGGCGGGCGATTGCTCGGCGGAGACGCAAGAGGCGCTGGTTCGATTCCCGCTGCGGAAGAAATGTTTGCATGTTCTGCAAATATTTCTTTCGGGTCTGGGTGTTGTGGTACCATGGTACTCGTAGTTTCTGATACTCACGACACAGGGAATCCTAGTGTGGGCTCAGGACTATGTATGTGACTGTTGGGTGTTGTTTATTATTATTATTATGTGGGGTAGGCATAGGTATGGCGAAGGTTTTTTTATGACCTGTGTAATTCCTCAAAGTGAAAACACGATTAGAGAAAAAAGTGACTTGTAAAGATCTTGAAAAATCCATGTAATGCGAAGGAAAACATCTTGAGGAAACTGGCGTGTCTTAGAACCTAAGAGGTTCGAAAACATCGAAGGGAGACTTTGAGACGCACTTTAAATTCTTTCACCACACTGGTTCGACACTTAACTTTCTACTGACAAACAATAACCTTGTCGTGTATAGTAATGCCACAAATATTGTGCGCTTCGGCAAACTTCGTGCATTGTATGAAAACCGATTTTTTCCGAATATACAACTAATAGTCAACTAAAAATAACTGAACCAACCCTTTAAAAAATATGTATCTATAAATTTATTGTTACATCTCTATATTACATAACATCTCTATCATACTAATATTATAAAGAGGAAAGATTTTTTGTTTGTTTTTAACGAATAGGCTCCGAAACTACTGGACCGATTTCAAAAATTCATTCACCAATCGAAAGCTATATTATCAGGGACCAGTATATGCTATAATATATTTTCAAAAAAATTAGGGATCCGTAAGAAAATTGCAATATTGTAACCCAAGGTAGAAAACCCAAAATAGTTTTTGGCGTGCGCTGCGAAATCTATGGATTATAAAACAAAATAATGTGCTACACGCGTACGAAGTCGCCGGCAACAGCTAGTATTACATAATCATCATCGCGTTAGATCGTATTTCAGAAGCTAGACGAAAATTGCCGAAGCGCACAATATTTTTGGTACTACTGTGAGTGAAGACTTATATCTCCTACCAAAAACGTTTTTAGTTTGCTTATAATCTAGGTTTTAAATATTTTTATTTTTCAGGTACACGAGTTGTGGCCCTATTCAAAGATCCACACCACAAAAGGAAAAAGGACCCTTTCTATTCTGGGGTCGTTGCGGAAATACCAAACCCTGTCAACAGTTATAGGTGCGTACCATTACACCTCATCCTATATGCGCTTTTTTTAATAAAAAGAAAAGTAAGCTCGTGTGAGCTAGTGGCCTTCGTCATGGCTTAACGGCTTAAAAGCCGGGACCGACAATTTAACCTGCCCTCCGAAGCACGGAAGCGCTCAGCTCGTAATGCCACTTGCGACCACCTATCCCAATTGTGACCGCGCACAACGTTGCTTAACTTCAACGACCAAAGAACGTCTAAGCAAGCTACGCCACGAGCGCTTCATTGGGTCACTGACGCTTGCCTCGAAAGTCCTTACAGTATTCGTTTACAAATATTTCCAGGTACCTAGTATTCTTCGACGACGGCTACGCCCAGTACGTTTCTCATCAAAACACTAGGATTGTCTGCGAGAGCAGCACCTTGGTCTGGGATGAGGTCCATCCCTTCATCCGGGACTTCATCTGTGACTACCTGCTGTCCTACCCGGAGAGGCCCATGGTCAGGCTGCGTGCCGGGGAGAGACTTAAGACTGAGTGGAACGGTGAGTCTACACAAGTGAGAGGAATTGCTCGCTTCGCTCGTCAGAAATTTCATACATTCTACGACGGGATATAATATGCTCGCTTCGCTTTTTTTCTTCTGTTCTACGGGGATTGACATAGTTCAGGCAATTAAGTTACCAACGACATGATACACAGAATATATTCTTTCTTACCCCCGAATACTCAAACGCATCTCAAATTTGAGCACGTCTCAAATGACGATTTTTTGACAGATTTTCATTAGAAACTGTCAGAAAACACCGTGAGTTGAGACGTGCTCAACTCTGAGTCGCGTTTGAGTATTCGGGGATTAGTCTTCTTAATCCAAGTCTTCTTCTTTCTTAGTCTAGAATATATTCTTCTTAGTATAGTCTTTGTATTATCTTCGTCTTGACGCATCCAGTCTCTGGATCCAGTCCAGCAGCAGATCGTGACTCCAGCTAGCCGCAGGGCTGATAACATTACGTTTGCGGAGTCGCGGTCTCAATTCGACATCTCGTTTAATCATAATCATAAATCATTTATTGCATGGTTCCCACCATCTATAACAAAGTACCAACATCTGTTCGTATGTTACCCATTGATGATTTTAAAATACAATTGAATTACATTTAACTAAAAAAAGCTTATTATTCTATTAACGAGTTCTTAAATGATTTAAACATAATTATGTAAGTCGGTACCCAGGGTTATTTAATTTTGTGTTTTTATAAATTCTTTGCTTTGACATTTCGTACATTGACATTGACTAATTTGACATTAAATTAATATTGTAGCGTTGTATGCATGCAATATTCATTATTATAATATTAATTTATTGATATTTTACGAAGTCTAATAATAATCCTAGTGTGGGACCTAGACACAGGGAATCCTAGTGTGGGTTCAGGACTATGTATGTGACTGTTGGCTGTTATTTATTATTAAAAAAAATGTATTTTTTTTTAAATTCAATTACAAGTCAATATTTTTATCATTGAAATGATCATGGATTTACCCCAGAGGTTGTCGGTAGTTTGGCAGCTATGGCCAGTCCAGGCTTCAGTTTGTTAATTCATAAAAATCTACATTTGCAGGTAGATGGTGGGACTCGAAGGTGTTAAAAGTTGATGCTTCTATTGCTCTGATACATTTCTACGAAGACAATCGTACAGAGTGGATATATAGAGGGTCTACAAGACTTGCACCGTTATACTTGGAACTACAGGTTTGTACGAAAAAGAAACAATTGAATAGGTAGGTTACTGTGAGAGCACTGGTGGTCTAGTTGGTAGTGACCCCGCCTTCCGATCCTAAGGTGGGTTCAAACCTGCGCTATACCAGTACTCTCAAACGGTGAAGGAAAACATCGTGAGAAAACCCGCGGCTTATTCAGTTCCTCACGTATTGACCATGTCTTTCCTGTGGACAAGGCTGGTTAAGCTAAGAGGATGGAGGCGCTGGGCAAACCTACTCCATCTTAATTCGTCCCGGGCACTACAGCGTCACGTTTGTGAAGGTAAAAGTTGCCTTATGACGCTGTATAAATCATCTACTATAGATGGTAAAAAGGCCTTAGTTTATTTAGGAGTAAAAGTAAAAGAAAAACACAGAATGCGTCCAGCTGCTTCTCTTCCCGAGCATGTCGTGAAAGTCGACTAAGGGACAGTATCGATAGGACGGCCTCGGTGGCGTGGCGGGCGATTGCTCGGCAGAGACGGAAGAGGCGCGGGTTCGATTCCCGCTGCGGAAGAAATGTTTGCATGATCTGTAAATATTTCTTCCGGGTCTGGGTGTTGTGGTACCATGGTATTCGTAGTTTCTGATACCCACGACACAGGGAATCCTAGTGTGGGGTCAGAACTATGTATGTGACTGTTCGATGTTATTTATTTTGGTTAGTTAATTTGGGGTTAGTTTGTTATTTATTTAGGTGGTTAGTTAGTTAGGGGCTTGATGGCGCTGTGTGAAATGTCCACTAACATTTAAATTTATTTATTTATCATCATCTTCCTGCCCTTATCCCACTCTATGTGGGGTCGGCACAGCATGATCCTTGGATCATGCTGTAAGAGTTTTGGCTAAGGTGTTTTATGACCGGCCGCCTGCCTGACGTCAACCCTCCTTAGGAATACTTGCTTATTATATCTCATCATGTTGGAGAGGATACTATACTAAATTTATTTATTTTTATACTAATTCATTTCCATTCCATGTTACAGGCGGCTGAGAAAGCAGGCGAGGGAAGGACGAGGTCACGATTGCCCAAGAGCAAGGCGACAGTGCGGGTATGTACCGTGACATACAAATAACCAGTGTGACGACCTTAAGGTCTTATGTAAATTAAAGCCCCCCTCAAAGATAGTTTAAATATATATGTAAGAAAGAAGAAAGAAAACAAAGAAAATACATTTATTGTTTCAATGTCAACTACCAACAACCAAATTATAATAACTAATAAACTAAACCTAACTGTATTGGCGCAAGCCAAAGTTCAAACACCATGTCACTTTATATCACTATATTTTGTTCAAGATTATCCAATACAACTTTATAGAACGTTTTGTACACTTTTTGAATATTCGCACGTCCTCTCTTTTTACTAGCTACCAGTCGACTGCCCCAGCTCGCCTCGCGCCATACTTTCTGTAAACCACAATATGGCGGGAGGCGAAATAGCGCCAAGTGTCTTTTTTTTAAATTATAATTATCAAAATAACAATTCTAAAATTCGTTATAAATTATCAATAAATTTAATTAAATTTATATAATCATAAACTTATTTTCTTTATAATTAATTACTTAAATCAGCAATTAACTACATTGATGTTCCGACGGAAATCATTCTTTTACTTTAAAAAAAAACACTTATCAGTTTAACAGAGAAATAATGTAAATAACGCTTACAACTGTTACTAACATATCGTAAAATAAACCTTTACCTAACTATTATGACAATGAACCAAATGGCTCTGCCTCAGCATTATGTTGCTCAACGAGAAGTTGATGCAACGCTGGTTTTCTGACAAGACCTTTGGTTCGTGTATGTAAACTTGATGTGTAATTTATTCCAGTCGAACATGCCTTGCGTGGAGTATACTCGGTCAGACGAACAAGCTAACAACAAACCAACTGCCGAGACGAGAGCCCAGCAACAACATAATGAGGTAATATTAAAAACATGGGCTGATCACCTGTCACCATGGTTCACCATATCCATCTTGGGACTCTGAATCAGGAGTGGCTGCGAGTTTTCTTATAGATTAATAAATAAATAACACCCAACAGTCACATACATAGTCCTGAGCCCTCACTAGGATTCCCTGTGTCGTGGGTGCTGTCCTAATCCCACTCTATGTGGGGTCGGCACAGCATGATACTTGGATCATGCTGTAAGAGTTTTGGCTAAGGTGTTTTATGACCACTTGCCTAACGTCTACCCTCCTTGGGAATACTTGTTTATTGTATCTCATCATGTTGGAGGATACTATCCCTTAGTCGACTTTTACGACATGCTCGGGGAGAGAAGCAGCTGGATGCATTCTATGTCTTTTCTTTACTCCCAGTCCAGCAAAGAAGTAAGAAATACGGGAGAAATGTTTGCATGCTCTGCAAATATTTCTTCCGGGTCTGGGTGTAGTAGTATTATGTATTATGAAGTATGTATTTACAAAAAAATATATGTAGAAGTATTATATCAGCCATCTGGTATCCTATAGTACAAGCTTTGCTTAATTTGAGGCTAGATGGCGCTGTGTGAAATGTCCACAACTTCTTTTTATCATCATTTATCATTAAGGATACGGACGATGATACTATGTATGTATGGATAACGTTATGTTTTACAGGAGTTGTGCCGACAGAGATCAGTGGCCAAGAAGTCAACGTCTGCTTCAACGCAGCCTCTTACAGCTGGGCGAGGCTCGCCTAGCGAAGAAGTTGTCAGTCGAGTTGTGGTAATTACATTATCTATACCTAACTAAGGCCTTTAAGCATCTATAGTAGATGATTTATACAGCGTCAGGAGTCAACTTTTTACCTTCACAGACGGGACGCTAAAAAACCGTGACTTGAGACGTGCTCAACTGTCGCGTTTGAGTATTCGGGGGTATAGTTTAAATCAGAAGTGGCTGCAAGTTTTCTTATGTTTGCTGTTGGCTCTGCCCACCTCATTGGGGATACGGGCGTGATTTTATGTGTATTATGTATGGCGCTGTGTGAAATGTAAAATAAAATGACGTGCTTTCAGTACTACACTCCCAAGAACGCAGTGAGGCCGCTCAAGATGGTCGCTCACACTTGCACAGTGCAGTGTCGCCGCTCGGATCTCCTGACGCTGAAGGACTTGCGCACCTACAACCCTCTGGCAAAGCCCCTGCTGAGCGGTTGGGAGAGGTATGATAAATAAATGACATTTATTTGCACGAACACATGCCATCATCATCTTCCTGCCCTTGTCCCACTATGTGGATTCGGCACAACATGTATTTCTCTTCCATTTCCCTCTGTCAACAGTCATCTCAACGCTAACTCCTTTCTTACTCATGTCATCTTTCACACAGTCCATCCATCTTTTCTTTGGCCTACCTCTACCCACTATTTATTTATATTGAATTGAATTACAGGCTAACAGTCCGTTACAAGGGTCATAGAGCCGTGATGTACAGGGCGCCCTGCGGCCGTCGATTGAGGAATATGCAGGAGTTGCACAGCTACCTTCGTATAATACAGAGCGACATGTGCGTGGACCTGTTCGACTTCACACCGGGCATGCATTGCCTAGCTGAGTTCGTTCTGTACCAGTCTAGGGTCAGCAAAAAGGTGAGTCTTTGTATTTATTTCTCTAAGTCCGATCCTGAGGGCGTGGGTTCAAATCCGGTCGTACCAATGGATTTTTCTGTGTGATAAATTTATGAGCGCTGTACCAGTACTCTCTAACGGTGAAGGAATACATCGTGGGGAAACCCGCGGCTTAGTCAGCTCCGCGCGTATTGACCATTCTTTCCTGTGGACAAGGCCGACTAAGCTGAGAGGATGGAGGCGCTGGGCAAGCCTACTCCATCTTAATTCGTCCCGGGCACTACAGCGTCCCGTCTGTGAAGGTAAAAAAAAGTTGTCTCCTGACGCTGTATAAATCATCTACTATAGATGGTTAAAGGCCTTAGTAGTAGTTGTAGTTATTTCTCTAGATTTTTTCCAATCCAATTGCCGTCCTTATCTTTTTAAGTTTTGTCCTGTCCATCCAAAGGATGCCTGGAAGAATCGCTTTTAGCGATAAGGCCGCACATTTAATGACATTTATATGCCTATTTTGATTGTTTTTTTTTTCATGTTTTTATTGCGTTTTATTAGTAAAGCGTCAGGAGGCAACTTTACCTTCACGGACGGGACGCTGTAGTGCCCGGGACGAATTAAGATGGAGTAGGCTTGCCCAGCGCCTCCATCCTCTCAGCTTAGTCGGCCTTGTCCACAGGAAAGACATGGTCAATACGTGCGGAGCTGACTAAGCCGCGGGTTTCCTCGCGATGTTTCCCTTCACCGCTTGAGAGTACTGGTATATCGCACATAAATTTTTCGCACAGAAAAATCCATTGGTACACGACCGGCCACCACGACCTTAGGATCGGAAGGCGGCGTCACTACCAACTAGACCACCAGTGCTCTAACCGATTTTACGGGTTTATTTTATTTGATCTTGTCTACAGGACCTTTCCCACGGCAAGGAGAACGTCCCAGTCCCATGCGTGAACTACTTCGACGATACGCTACCTGAGTTCTGTTCCTACAACACGGAGCGGACGCCCACCTCTGGAGTGCCTCTCAATCTTGACCCTGAGTTCCTTTGCGGCTGCGACTGTACCGACGATTGTATGGTGAGTGTAGAACTTTTCGACGCGACAGTCTGAAGCTTCCTCTCAATTTTGACGGTGGCGTGGCGGGCGATTGCTCGGCAGAAACGCAAGAGGCGCGGGTTCGATTCCCGCTTCAGGAGAAATGTTTGTATGTCCTGCAAATATTTCTTCCGGGTCTGGGTGTTGTAGTATTATGTATTGTAAGTATGTATTTACAAAAAAAAATGTATTTACTTAAGTATTCTATCAGCCATCTGGTTCCCATAGTACAAGCTTTGCTTAGTTTGGGGCTAGATGGCGCTGTGTGAAATGTCCACAAAAATGTATTTATTTATTATCTTATTTAAAATACTTTATGGTTTTGTTTTAGGATAAAACAAAATGCGCGTGTTGGAAGATGACGCTAGAGGGCGCCCGTACAATTGGCCTGGAAGGACCCAATGTTGGATATGTGTATAGAAGACTACCTGAACCATTGCCTTCGGGGATCTACGAGTGTAACTCCAGGTAAAGATGACAGCTCATTTAGTCGACACACACACACACACACACACACATACAGACATTTATTCACTGCTTGACACCCAATACTAATCAACAATATAAAAAAACAAAGAAATATATACAAAAAGAATAGAACTTTTTTAGAGAATTTTGATTGTGCGTCACAGCAGCAAAAAGGCCTCTACTCAGCATAAATAAATAATAATAAATAAATTGCCTTAACTTTTACACACACACACAGACAGATATTTATTCACTGCTTGAAACCTTGAAAGCAATGTAAAAAAAACAATTCATACACACGAGATATGTTTAAGTCCATAAGTGAGTACAGGTCGTCAAGTGGTAGCTAGTTTCGAAGGTATTGGGTTCGAATCCTGTACCAATTATATTTATCTGTAGTATCATTCATGATTCTTAGTAATTTTCATTGTTACAGATGTAAATGCAAGCATACATGTTTGAACAGAGTAGCACAGCATCCGTTGCAGTCGAAGTTACAAGTAAGTTGTGTCCTAGTCTATTCAATAGCAATTTTTATGGCCAACAACAAAAATCCTACTAATATTATAAACGCGAAAGTTTGTATTTATTGATGTATGGATGTTTGTTACTCTTTCACGCTGAACGGATTTGAATGAAACTTGGAATATAAATAGTAAATGTGCTGGATTAACATATAGGCTACTTTTTATCCGGGTACCACGCGAGCGATGCCGCGGGCGGCAGCTAGTGTGTAATATAAGTAAATATTTACAAAAAAAAACAGTATATAAGTATTCTATCAGCCATCTGGTGCCCATAGCACAAGCTTTGCTTAGTTTGGAGCTAGATGGCGCTGTGTGAAATGTCCACAAATATTTATTTATTTATTACAACTCCTTTGAATCATATATGAACTAACATTTTATGTTTAACTAGTTGACCGCGCGAACTTCGTGCCGCCTTAGAATTAATAATGCAAATTTTCAAATGTTTTATTAGGTAGTTATTCTGCTATTCGGGGCGGAGACAAATCCAACAAATCAAAAATCATGAAATCGGTCCAGCTAGAGGCCCTCACCCACAGCCCTGCAAGAGAAAGAGAGCTGCTGACGACCCGATTGTTATGAAAGACATTGTCAAAATTATCAAAATTGTATAAATGTCAAATTAACTGTCTTGTCATAAATTTATGTCTAAGAAGTATTTATGCGTTATCCTTTTATATACTTTTTTCCATTTTGGAATCGTTTTACAGGATAAAAAATAGCCTATGTCCTATCCCGGGATCAAGGGAATCTATCTCCTTGCCAAATTTCATTAGTCTTTTCAGCAGTTTAGGCGTGAAAAGTTAACAGATAGTTACTTTCGCATTTATAATATTAGTATGGATAATTAACTTCTCTGCTGGACTGGGAGTAAAGAAAAAACATAGAATGCGTCCAGCTGCTTCTCTCCCCGAGCATGTCGTAAAAGTCGACTAAGGGATAGTATCCTTCAACATGATGAGATACAATAAGCAAGTATTCCCAAGGAGGGTTGACGTCAGGCAGGCGGCCGGTCATAAAACACCTTAGCCAAAACTCTTACAGCGTGATCCAAGGATCATGTGCTGACCCCACATAGAGTGGGCAGGAAGATGACGATATATTTGGGTATGGATCATCATCTCCCTGCCCTTATCCCACTTAAGTGGGGTCGGCACAACATGTTTTCCTCTTCCATCCCCCTCTATCAGCCGTCATTTCAGTATTCACTCCTTTCTTACTCATATCATCATTCACGCAATCCATCCATCTCTTCTTTCGTCTACCTCTACCCTTGTATCCATCCACTTTCATATCTAACATTCTTCTCGTCACATGACATTCATCCCTCCGCATGACATGCCCATACCATACTAAACTATTGCTCCTCAACTTTTCCATCACAGGCGCTACTTTCAAAAACTTGGTTTTTTTTGCAGGTTTTTAAGACAGTTAACCGAGGCTGGGGCATCCGCACCCTTAACGACGTGCCTAAGGGATCATTCCTTTGTGTGTACGCAGGAAATCTACTCACAGACGCTACTGCTAACTTGGTGAGTTCAAAATCCTTACTAACATCATAAACGCGAAAGTTTGTATGTATGGATGTTTGTTACTCTTTCACGCAAAAACTACTGAACGGATTTGATTGAAACTTGGAATATACATAGTACATATCTGCCCTCCAAGTGAAGAACGCAGTAACTGTGTCAAACATGTTTAGGTACGTGAGTGAGAACAGAATGTTGTATTTTGTTGGGCGATTCTGAATATGTATCTAACTAATTTTTGACAAAAATGCTGGTTACTGCGTTCTTCACTAGGAGGGCAGATATAGAGGCTATTTTTGTCCGGGTACCACGCGAGCGAAGCCGCGTGCGGTAGCTAGTTATAAATAATTTTAATAAACATCTCTGCTGGACTGGGAGTAAAGAAAAACCATGAATGCGTCCAGCTGCTTCTCTCCCCGAGCATGTCGTATTCGACTAAGGGATAGTATCCTCTGCAACATGATGGAACATGGGCGATGGGTTGATCTGTCACCATGGTTCACCATATCCATCTTGGGACTTTGAATCAGTGGCTGCAATTTTTCTTATTATTGCTTGTTGCTCGTATTACATAATAGTAATAAAGTTAATTATAGATGGCCTAGTAAAATTATTCTTAAAGGTTTTTTAGGACAAAATTGAATTATGCCTGATACATAAATATGCTAAAAAATCAATATGCGGAAATGAATTTTGTCACACTTGTTATGCCATTTAAGATTTTGACATTTAAATTTATGTCCAAACTAGGTCAACCACGGGCTCAGCTAAATCGCGCGGGTTCGACTCCCGGGAGAAATTGCATGTTCTCCAAATATTTCTTCCGTGTCTATGTGTTGTGTTAGTACTTGAAGTTTCTGATATACCCCCTCAGAACTGTGTGTGTTACTGTTGGCTGTAATTAATTATATAATGTTTCTAGGACGGGTTGAACGAGGGTGACGAGTATCTAGCAGAGTTGGACTACATAGAAGTAGTTGAAGCCATGAAGGAAGGATACGAGGACGATGTACCAGAAGCAGATAAGAAACTGGACAAGGTGAGTCTTACTTCTACCGGTTTTTTGAACGACGGGTTGAACGAGGGGTCTTAAGGACAGTTTGAGCGAAGTTGACAAGTATTTGGACGGGTTGAACGAAGGTGACAGGTATTTAGGACGGGTTGAACGAGGGTGACAAGTATTTAGGACGGGTTGAACGAGGGTGACAAGTCTTAAGGACAGTTTGAGTGAAGTTGACAAGTATTTGGACGGGTTGAACGAAGGTGACAAGTATTTAGGACGGGTTGAACGAGGGGGCCTAATATTTAGGACGGGTTGAACGAGGGTGACAAATATTTAGTACGGGTTAAATGTACGTCCCTAGTTCCCGTCTTCTCTAACCGGTCATCATCATCATTTTCCTGCCCTTATCCCACCTAGTGAAGTGGGGTCGGCACACCATGTTTCCCTCTTCCATTTTCTCCCATCACTCGTCATCTCCACACTCACTCCATTCACACGCATATCCTCTTTCACACAATCCATCCATCTTTTCCTTGGCCTTCCTCTAGCAGTTGTAGCAGTGGTATAAAATAAAAAAAAATACATTTAATGGTTCATCACACTAAATGAAATTGTATGCTAATTAAACAAAAGTTCTATAATTGTTATAATTACAGAAGAGTACAGACAGTGAGCCTGAGCCGTCGTCCTCTTCAGAAGAGGAGAAGGAGGAGGCGGCTGACGGAGACTTCCAGCCCGGATACATCCCGCACCCCACTGTGCTGTTCAAGTGTGTACACACCTTTATTTAATTAAACCTATCTTTTCTTACCTCTCTATACTGACCTTAAACATTTCATCTCTCGTCACTATCCTGTCTTTACTGACCACTCTTTATCGACCTTTTTATCCCCCGACGAAAAAAAGGGGTGTTATAAGTTTGTATCTGTGTGTCTGTCTGTGGCATCATAGCTTTTGAGCGGATGAACCGATTTTGATTAAGTTTTGCTGAGTTCTCTTTACAGACCTAATTTTACTAACTTCTCAGAACTGAGCTTTCTTTATGACATACTAGCTTCTAACCGCGGCTTCGCTCGCGTGGTACCCGGATAAAAAATAGCCTATATGTTAATCCACAACATGTACTATGTATATTCCAAGTTTCATTCAAATCCGTTCAGCCGTTTAGGCGTGATTGAGGCACAAACATCCAAACATCCTCACAAACTTTCGCATTTATAATAAAAGTTATCTCTCTTTAATCACTTCTCTTCACTAACATATCTTTACAGTTCTCCTTTTGCTGGGTTCTCTTTACTGACCCTCAGCTTACTTACGTCTCCTTGCGACGCGGCGTCAAATATGCGATTACATAAAAAAATGTATGTATGTATGTTCGTATGAGCTAGTGGCCAACTCTAGTGACGGAGTTTTAGGCCGCCTAAAGGTCTCCGTCATGGCTTAACGACTTAAAAGCCGGGACCGACTGTTCAACGTGCCCTCCGAAGCACGGAAGCGCTCAGCTCGTAATGCCACTTGCGGACACCAATCCCAATTTGTGACCGCGCATATCGTTGCTTAACTTTAACGATCAATCAAGAACGCCTAAGCAAGTTACGCCACAAGCGCTTCATAAAAAAATAGTATCCCTACGTAATAAAGTTCATAGTTTATACATTTTTCTTCTCAACATAGAAGCTAATAACTCTTGTTCCTCTTTGCAGAAAAAGTCTCCGTAAGAGAGAGAAAGCGAAGAAGAAGGAAGAACAGGAGCAGAATGAAGAAGTCAAGAGTAACGACTGCATCACCATCAGTGATGATGAAGAAGGTGTGTTTATAAATACATTTATAGATATAACACTGGATTTACTTCGTTGGACTGGGAGTAAAGAAAAAACATAGAATTCGTCCAGCTGCTTCTCTCCCCGAGCATGTCGTATTCGACTAAGAGATAATATCCTCTCCAACATGATGGACCATCTATATAGGCGATGGGTTGATCTGTCACCATGGTTCACCATATCCATCTTGGGACTTTGAATTAGAAGTGGATGCAAGTTTTCTTATGGCTCTGCCTACCCCACTAGGGCGTGATAATATAAATATAAATAAGAATTTGTGGACATTTCACACAGCGCCATCTAGCCCAAACTAAGCAAAGCTTGTACTATGAACACCAGATGGCTGATAGAATACTTATATACTTTTTTTATAAATAAATACTTTAATACTATAACACTCAGACCCGGAAGAAATATTTGCAGGACATACAAACATATTTCCCGTAGCGGGAATCGAACCCGTGCCTCTTGAGTCTCAGCCGAGCACTCATCCGCCACGCCAACGAGGTCATCATATGTATGCAAATTTGTTCTTATTTATTTTCAGTACGAGAGCCTTCGCGTTTCACAGCGCAGGCTGGTATTGACAAGGATCTAATATCGAAACAGAGGTAAAAGCATTGTATATTACCACTTATAGTTAAGCTACGTTGTGCGCGGTCACAATTGGGATGGGTGACCGCAGCGGCATTACGAGCTGAGCGTGTCCATCCAAAGGTAGCCTGATAGAGATCGCTGTTAAATAAGGCCGCCCATTTTATGACGCATATATAAATACTTATTTTGATTTGATGACTATACCAGTACATAGCTCTCAAACGGTGAAGGAAAACATCGTGAGGAAACCCGCGGCTTAGTCAGCTCCGCGCGTATTGACCATGTCTTTCCTGTGGACAAGGCCGACTAAGCTGAGAGGATGGTGCTGGGCAAGTCTACTCCATCTTAATTCGTCCCGGGCCCTACAGCGTCCCGTTTGTGAAGGTAAAAGTTGCCTCATGACGCTGTGTAAATCATCTAATATAAATAGTAAAAGGCCTTATTGACAGCCTCGGTGGCGTGGCGGGCGATTGCTCGGCAGAGACGCAAGAGGCGCGGGTTCGATTCCCGCTGCGGAAGAAATGTTTGCATGTTCTGCAAATATTTCTTCCGGGTCTGGGTGTTGTGGTACCATGGTACTCGTAGTTTCTAATACTCACGACACAGGGGATCCTAGTGTGGGGTCAGGACTTGTATGTGACTGTTGGGTGTTATTTATTTATTATATTATTATTATTTTGATTTACTTTATATTGTATTGTATTGTATTGTATTTTCAGCTCGCGAGTTTCAGTTCGTACTCTGTTCGGCAAGGACGAAGCTTGCTACATTATGGATGCGAAAGTCCAAGGGAACATCGGGCGATATCTCAACGTAAGTTAACATATTCTAATCATATTTCTATACGACCGATGTACGAAGAATGTTATCAAAGAAGAATGTTATCTTACTTTGATTTTGTTACTTTTGTTAGTTTGTAAATGTATTCCTTCGTATTATATAATTTTTTTTCTCTCTTTACATTCTTCAGTTAAACTAGCACGCTTGTATCCGTTTCCAAAATTTTATTTTCTAACTATTTGTGTAAAACTCATTTGGCCTTATTATTTAAGTATATTCATTGTTTCATGTGTCAAAAAATCGAATGAAGCGAAAGAAGTATGTCAGGATCGTAGCAAATGGAGATCCGTGATCTCTGCCCACCCCTATGGGAAACAGGCGTGATATTATATATGTATTTGACCGGTTTTAGTTAGACTGTTCAAGTCATGTTTTCTCGTTTCAGCATTCGTGCCACCCCAACGTGTTCGTGCAGAACGTGTTCGTGGACACGCACGACCCACGATTCCCGTGGGTCGCATTCTTCGCGCTGTCCCACGTGCGGGCCGGCACTGAGCTCACCTGGAACTACAATTACGACATCGGTTCTGTGCCCGAGAAAGTGTTGTACTGTTACTGTGGGGCTCCCAATTGTAGGGGACGATTACTATAAAAATAATAATAATTTTTTTTTTTACTACGGACCCCTGATTTGTGACAACTGATTACTGTAATGTTTTTAAATTGTTTGAGGCAATATCGCCGGGTAATTCCCATATGTTCCATGGAACATGACTTGATCGGACCAGAATAAGATGTTTTTTTTTCTTATTTTGTTATGTGGAACATGTAATACTTTTGTTTCTCAAATTGTTCTATAGGACAAGATAAATAAGACCTCTTTACGATTATCTTATCATACTGGCCTCTAGAAAATAGTCAAATTTATTGTGGCACTAGTCAAGGTGACTGATTTGATTGTCGCATTATGAGAAATGTCCTCTAACTTGAGATTGGCAGTAATGATTGTTCGCTACTATACGACCGATTGCCTATGTTATATTCATGGTTATGTTTAAGATAGAATAATTGACATTATCAGTGTCATTTAGCTTCTCATGGAAGATTTTGGGAAAATCTGATTCCCATTTCGTTCTATGTCATGAATCTCGAGTGAAAAGCTAGTATGTAGTTCTATGGAAAAAAATTGGGAAGAAAATGTGTCATTTTGTTCGATGACGTCATGTTCCATTGAACAAATGGGAACTACCCTTATCGCCGAATTTATACAAAATCAAACCAAACAGACTAAGGGACAAAGACAAATAGACACAAAAATTATATTCTGTGTCTGCGCTGTTAAATTTTGTGAACACTTTCAGTCTCTTGAACTCAGCTTAAAGCTAAACGCCGTTTAGTTTGAACGGTGAAATCGGTCCTAAGTAGATTTGTGTAATAAAATATTCAGACTAACAAAGCACTTATGATGTACGTAAGTTCGTTATCCCTTTAACTTCTCTATCTATAATTTGCTGTTTCGTACTTTGTTAGAACACTGATTAGATAATTACTTATTCATAATTTATGTATGTATGTTCGTATGAGCTAGTGGCCAACTCTAGTGACGGAGTTTTTAGGCCGCCTAAAGGCCTCCGTCATGGCTTAACGACTTAAAAGCCGGGACCGACAGTTTAACGTGCCCTCCGAAGCACGGAAGCGCTCAGCTCGTAATGCCACATGCGATCCCTATTCCAATTGTGACCGCGCACAACGTTGCTTAACTTCAACGATCAATCAAGAACGTCTAAGCAAGCTTCGCCACGAGCGTTTCAAATAATTACTAAACTTATGTGATTCTACTACTAATCGAAGCGCTCGTGGCGTGGCTTGCTTAGACGTTCTTGATTGATCGTTAAAGTTAAGCAACGATATGCGCGGTCAAAAATTGGGATGGGTGACCGCAAGTGGCATTAAGAGCTGAGCGCTTCCGTGCTTCGGAGGGTACGTTCAATTATCGGTCCCGGCTTTTAAGTTGTTAAGCCATGACGAAGGCCTTTAGGCGGCCTAAAAACTCCGTCACAAGAGTTGGCCACTAGCTCATAACTTACTTACTTTACTACTAATCGTGTCACTAGTTATTTCGAACCAGTGTGGTGAAAGGATCTAAGGTGCCCCTCAAAGGCACCTTTGGTGCACTTGAAACGCACTTTCGAACTTGCTGAGTAGGTACTAACAGAAAGAAAAACAGATATACACAAACGGCGGTCTTATTGCTTAGAGTATTTTTTTCTAGACATCCTTGTAGAAGGTAAGACTATAACTCTATCATAAAACTTGTGAGGTACAGTAGCACCACAAACATTGGGCGTCTCGGCAATTTTCATTTAGTTTCTGAAATACGAACTAACGCTATGATTAAGGTAATTTAAGAAATAAGGTATTACACGTACGTTTTGCAGAAATTATGAATAAGAGAAATAAAACCATACCACCTTGAAATATAATCGGGTTTTGTTTTAAAGTTCGTACGAAAAATGCCTAAATGATAATAAACGTGCTAATTTTTACTGTATACATTTTAAGGTTTAAAATAGTTAGGCCAAATATTTAGAATCTTTCTTCGCAATCTTGAAGTACCCTGTTAAGTATTCTGTAAACTATAATCGTGTATAAATAGTAATTGTTTTGTAATAAAGTTTAAAAGTATAGAAACTTCTTTGATTTACTATATTAAATCCCTATTGTTCAAATAAATCTGAAGGTGAAAATGTTCGTTACATACATAAATATTATCACGCCCGTATTTTTAATGGGGTGGGCAGAGCCACAATCCTACAAAGTTGTGTGAGGATGTTTGTATGTTTGTGCCTCAATCACGGCTGAACGGATTTGAATGAAACTTGGAATATACCTACATAGTACATGTGCTGAATTAACGTATAGGCTATTTTTATCCGGGTACTACGCGAGCGAAGCCGCCGGCGGCAACTAGTTAATCATAAGAAAACTTTCAGGCACTCCCTGATTCAAAGTCCCAAGATGGATATGGTGAACCATGGTGACAGCTGGGCGCATTATATGTTTTTTCAAGTAGGTATACATAGCTATACAAGTAAGTAGACCTGTCTAATTTATAACGGGATATTTACCACGATTCGAAGTTTTTGGAGCTTCTCGATCGGGATATTTGCATGCACTAAAATCATGAAAAAAAGAAGTTAGATTGTTCAAGGTCCACAGGTGTAGGTACCTAAAAGCAATGGGTTTAAGGCGGAGCCGGTGCAAATGCAACTTAGATTTAAGACGTGTCCAAATGATCCCCGTGATTTTAACAAATACCTACCTACACAAACTCGTTAACAAAACGCGCCTAGTGCGTAAATCTGCGCGGCCAATAAAAACACGCCTGGCGTGTGAAACCGCTCTTCTGTTTTGTCAATTTTATCACAACTGTTGTGTGCGTCCGCATATTTAGTTTAGTTAAACGCCAGTGCGCGTAAGTGTCCAGATTTGCACGCTTTGTCGTAGGTAGGTACCTACATATTAAATCGGCTCCGTAGTCAATGTGTTAAGGAATAAAACTAAAAACTTTACCTTTATTTTTCTCGTTAGAATGCTTCTATTATTGCTTATTTTAGTTCAATTACAGACAGCTTTGCGGTGCGTAACACACGCGCCAAAGAATCGAATCTGTAACATTTCCCTTTCAAAGCAAGCGTCATGACGCCATGACAAAGAAATTACGAAAATGACTCGCCGAAGGACGTTCTTACACAAGTGAAGTTAATGTCAGGAGGCAACTTTTACCTTCACAAACGGGACGCTGTAGTGCCCGGGACGAATTAAGATGGAGTAGGCTTGCCCAGCACCTATTCCATCCTCTCAGCTTAGTCGGCCTTGTCCACAGGAAAGACATGGTCAATACGTGCAGAGCTGACTAAGCCGCGGGTTTCCTCACGATGTTTTCCTTCACCGTTTGAGAGTACTGGTATAGCGCACATAAATTTTTCGCACAGAAAAATCCGGGATGTTCACAGTCCTCCGATCGAAACTGCGATTGGTAGGAGTGGGAATATTTTTTCCTATTATTCCGATTGAATAGTTTTTGTTTTTATTACTTAGTTTATTCCGCCAAAAGTACAGTCCAGGCCATAATGTACCTACTGTATTTTTGACTGAACGATCGGATTTCAACTCACGACCTTAGGATCGGAAGGTGGGGTCACTACCAACTAGACAACCAGTACTCTCCTAGCATATATAAGTATCTACTACCTACCCTACCTATGTATATTTCAAGTTTCATTCAAATCCGTTCAGCCGTTTTGGCGTGATTGAGGCACAAACATATATCGTCAAATGCACACATACTTTCGCATTTATAATATTAGGTACCTAGTAGGATTGAAATTGTACCTTTAAGTTGTGTTGTGGTACCATGGTAGGTACTCGTAGTTTCTGATACCCACGACACAGGGAATCCTAGTGTGGGGTCAGGACTATGTATGTGACTGTGGGTGTTATTTATTATTGTTATTTAGTAAGTATTTATATAAGGTCAGATTTTGTAATCGTCACCCTTTCAAATCGTCAAGAGTAGGTACCTACCTACAGTCAAGTGTAATGATATGTACGTAGGTACCTATCTTCACCTGCTGCTCTGCGATGAATACCAAAAATGATTAAAGGAAAAATAAAAACAACGACGGTTTTTTCTACTTTTATTCACATTCAATAAACATTTACAATATTTATCTTAAAATACCTAGTAATACTGAAAATATTTTTAGAAAACATTAAAAAATGTGTGAATGTTTCATGTCAAAAATTGATTCGGACATTGATATTTTTTGTGATTCGTTGTGAACTTTCAAAACTAAATTATTTAGCCGATTTAGCTCAATCTCACTTATAATTATGTTATTTCAGTTTGTATATCTGTTTAACCTACTACCTATGTGTTCATTCTCTCTCTATTATCGTTGCTTTACCTGTATTATATCTTAAAGTTTTAACTTTAATTTTAGTTATTTTACTGTTTCTTATCTTTATTTTTCATGTAATTTTCACGAGCATAATTATATTAGTGTAAGTTATGTACCTGCACCCTAATTGTCCTATACAACGTGTAACATAATGTCCCTATAAGCCCGAAAGGGGTGTATTCAGACCGAGCACTTGAATACATTGACGTGTGCAAAAGTTCAATACATCATATTTGAAATTCCAATACAATTAAAAACAAATTATTTCATGAGAAATTTGTGACAACCCTATGTGTTTGTTTACCATTTGCGTAGGTAACAAACACACGCGCACCCTCCTATCGCGTCGGACCCACACATACGCAGACAATTGAACGCGCGGCAAGTTTCAAAAAGTACCTAGGTGTAATCACCAAAGTTTTCGTAAGAATTTGCAATTTTTTTAATTCTACGTAGAAATTAAAGCCGAAGATTAAAATCACGATATCTTTCACACATAAAAAAACAACTACCTACCTACATCTACCTAGGTAGTTACCTAAGGACCTAGGTACAGGAAAAGTTAAGTTATACCTTTTCTCCCTTCTTCTTGGTTGGCTCGGAACACGGCTAATTGACATGGTAGGTATTAGGTAGGTATGTAGGTACCTAGGTTGGTATTACTGGTACACATTCACATTCACAATCACAAAATTATTTTTGTCATTTTTTATTAGTAAGCTAGGTACTAATGGGGTACCTACTAGGTAGGGTGATAGGTTAGGTACCTACCTATCATCATACCTACCTATCACTGAATTTTATCACTGTTGACACACACAGTAGGTACTCGGTATCCATCAAAGGGAAGTAGGTACAACACACCACCGAATTCCCGGTCTTCCCTCACTGGTGCGCCGGTGGAAAGATCCCGTCGAGAGAAGACGGTTCACCAATCCCAGAAAATAGCCCGTAAGATGGCAATGGCCGCCCTGGATAACGCTCTCTGTAGAGCTGACGCGCCGCTACTAAGCTATTAATTATTTGGTGCTGCTCCAACACACACACACACAACACCATATCATAATACTCACCGTTTGAGTACAAAGCCGACATCGTATCGTTAATTAGTTACGCGAACCGAGAGATTGCTTGTTGCAGTTGTTGCAAGGAACGAATGCTAATTGCGACTGATAAAAACCGATCTGTTTTGCGACCAAAAGTAGGTACCTATTGCCGAAAGCCGAATTTTTAGGGTTCCTTGTCTGGGGTAACCCACTAAATACCGATTGGGAAAAAAAAGGAAAAAAACTTCACCATACATCTACTACTACTACTACTACTGTCGTCGTGTCCGTGTCGCTAGCTCTTTTGAACCAGTGTGGTGGAAGGATTAGAGTGCACCTTGAAGGTTCCTTTCGTACACTTTGACACACGTCTATGACATGCCTGGTTTCCTCACGAGGTTTTCCTTCACCGTTTGAGAGCATTGATATTGCACACATAAATTTCGAATCGAAAAATCCATAGATTCGAACTCACGACTTAAGGATGGGAAGGCGGGGTTCATACCAATATGCTACCATGTGCTCCATCCCCATTTGCTACTAGGTACCTACCTACTTACATAATAACCTACCAACAATTACGTAGTTCAATCAAGAAAAGTAAAAAACAAATAAACCTACGGAACCAATTTGATTTTATTAAACAAACGCTTGCGGTGCGGTGTCGGTTGACGGTTGCGGATTTTGAATTTAGCAAAGGCACCGACAGCCAATTAGGGCGAGGTGCCATCCCACTAGTTGTTGTTGTTGTTTCAATGCAACCAATGACAAATAGGCTGTTCACGATGAAAATGAAGATTAGTAAGACAGATAAGTCACAACCTTTGACTTTAGTGCCCAAGTAGGTAGGTACAAAATTGCATTGAAAAATGCTCCAATGAATATTGGAATAATACATCGTTGGAAAAACTAAAGTGGAATAGGGTCACGGCTTTATCCTCAGGCACGGTAGACCTCTTCTCATACTTCTTGTTACCTACTCAAGATGCTTTTAAGGCCCGAGTAGGTAGGTACAAAATTGAGTAGGTATCACGGCTTTATCCTCAGGCACGGTAGACATCCTCTCATACTCCTTGGCACCCACTGAGGATACCTTTAAGGCCCGAGTAGGTAGGTACAAAATTGAGTAGGTAAGGTACCTATCTCCTATACTAGGTACTTAACAAAGAGATCTGAAAGGATGTTTACGGTGCCTAGGGATTTTAGTCGTGATGTGACCTTACATTTTAATTACCAATAAATACCAAGGTACCACTAGGCCTTCAAAAAAAATAGAAATTACTTATTAAGCCACCTCGTTATTAGGTAAGTAGGTAGGCATTTTACTAATGGTGTCTGTTCTGTAACCTGTTTCATCTAGAGTTCACACTTAAAGGTCAAAAAACAGCTGTAAATATGGATGCCTCATGTTGTGTCAAGTTACGTATTGGAGCAAAGTTTAAGAGACATTTCATGAATGAAAACCTTTGAAATTTTAAAAGTCGTTGAACAAACGTTGTTCGCAATGACGTATAGAACACCCCCGTTTCGGGCTTATAGGGACATTATGTTACACGTTGTATATCGGAAATGTACCTACCTATCTTATGTGATTGTGTTTTTTTTTTGTTATAGGTGTATATTATGTGTGTGTACTTAAATAAACAAATAAATTACATAAATAGAAGTCCAATACTGCCTATGCAATGAAGTTTGTCGTCCATGCTGACACGAACAAAGGTCCTGTCAGAAAACCAGCGTTGCATCAACTTCTCGTTGAGCAACATAATGCTGAGGCAGGGCCTTTTGGTTCATTGTCATATATCATATGATGGGTGACCGCAAGTGGCATTACGAGCTGAGCGCTTCCGTGCTTCGGAGGGCACGTTAAACAGTCGGTCCCGGCTTTTAAGTCGCCATGACGGAGGCCTTTAGGCGGCCTAAAAACTCCGTCACAAGAGTTGGCCACTAGCTCATACGAGCATACATACAATGCTTAGGTACTGTAGTTTATTTTAAGGTATTTTAGTAATAGTTAGTTTTAGTTTATTAGTTATTATAAGTTTGTTGTTTGTAGATGATAGTGAACCAATAATTGTATTTTTTTTCTTTCTTTCTATTCCTTCGGAAAACGAGAATAAGGTTTGTCACGTTTGTCAGGTTCTCACTATACCTACTTACAACCTTTTAGTTACCTACTACGTATTAGTCATTCATAATACGAAACCTTTAAAACATTCACATATTTTTGAATATTTCATTTGGTTTTACTTAGGCTGAATTATTAAAAAACTTCATAAAAATTTATAATACAAACAGTTAAAATTAACCGATGAAAATCTGTAAACGTCATAGGCCTTTCAACTAAAAACAAATACATCGAATTTAAACGTCTTTGTACATAATTTTAACTTTAATTTTGTACTCAAAATTGGTGTGAATAGTTTAGACTATATTAATTTAACAATAAATACGTGCACAGCAATCAATACAGCACTTTGCAAAAACGAATCAAAACAGAAGTAATATTTCATCATCATCTGCTTGCCCTTATCCCACTCTATGTGGGGTCGGCACAGCATGACCCTTGGATCATGCTGTAAGAGTTTTGGCTAAGGTGTTTTATGACCGGCCGCCTGCCTGACGTCAACCCTCCTTGGGAATACTTGCTTATTGTATCTCATTATGTTGGAGGATACTATCCCTTAGTCGACTTTTACGACATGCTCGGGGAGAGAAGCAGCTGGACGCACTCTGTTTTTCCCCTGTTGTTTCACCAATCCAGTAGAGAATTATTAAAGATAATATTCTGTTTTTTTTTTTAAAGTACTTTGCACCAAAAAACCTCACTAACCCCAGAATACTAAAACGCGATTCAGAGTTGAGCACGTCTCAAATCACGGTTTTTTTTGAGAGTTTCTGATGAAAATCTGTCATTTGAGACGTGCTCAACTTTGGGCTGCGTTTGAGTATTCGGGGGTAAGTATCACTAGGGGAGAGGGAGGGGGAGTTAAAAAATTGCTAAAAACATCACGTAATTAATGGACGACACCATAGTAAAAACAAAACAAACAGTATGTATACATTTCCTTAAATTGTCCGAGACAAATAATGATGTCTAAAAATAAACGAAGTTTTCAACAAGTGCCGTATTATTTGCCGCGTACTGTAAGCGCTACAACCTCTTACAATACAACACCTAACACTCACTAGTTTTAAAGGTAACTTCCCATCCAGGCACAGAAAGCAAAGTCGTTATAAATTTACTTGTCAAATAGCTGTGCTATTTTTGCTCAAGGATAGCGAGCCTTAAGGAACAGAAAACACCGCTTCCAGCGATAACTCTGTTAAAAACAAAATATTATGTAAAATAGGGAATTTCAAAAACCTCCTAGAATACAAAATACAGCTTATTTTTAAGATGTGCGTGTTAACATTATAACTACGACATTTACCATCACTTAACTAATTTAAGGTCTCCTACCCACTACACCGCCACCGGTTCCACAATCGGACAAGCCCACTATTGACAGTAATGTTGACATAACGGGGTAATGGGTAGAGATCTTGTTACAGCAAGCAATTCTGTGTACGGGATATTTTTCTCTTTTACAAAGACATGGTCAACACGAGCTGACTAAGCCGCGGGTTAATTCTCGGCTTAGTCGGCTTTATTCACAAAAACATGGTCAACAGAGCCGTATTGGCCTAGTGGAAAATAACATATATATGAAGATACCAAGTTACGAGATTTTTAAATGCTAAATGTGAATACTGTATCAATCCTAGTAATTGTTACTCAAAGTAACAATATACTAGATGTATTTCCCATATGTTCTATAGAACATGACGTCATCGGACAGAATAAGATATTTTTTTCTGTTTTTGTACTATGGAACATGTAATACTTTTATTTCTCAATTTCTATAGGACAAGGTAAATCAGACCTCTTTACGATTATCTTATCATACTGGCCTCTAGAAAAAAATGATAATTTATTGTGGCACTTATCAGTGACTAATTTACTTGATTGTCGCATTATGAGAAATGTACTCTAACTTGAGATTGGCAGTAATAATAATAATAATAATAAATTGTTCGCTACTATACGACCGATTGCCTATGTTATATTCATGGTTATGGTTAAATAGAATAAATTGACATTATCAGTGTCATTTAGCTGCTCATGGAAGATTTTGGGAAAATCTGATTCTCACTTTGTTCTATGGCATGAAACTCGGGTGAAAAGCTAGTATGTAATTCTATGGAAAAAATTGGGAAGAAAATGTGTCATTTTGTACGATGACGTCATGTTCCATGGAACAAATTGGAACTACCCAATACTAGTTTCTTTGTTTTCTATAGATTTCTACAGACAGACAGACATTTTTTTATTTAGAACGCTATTTACAAAACGAATTACACTATTAATGGCGCATTCAATAACAATGCTCAAGCTGGAATCAGTACTCAAGTATTTTCACAGTTTTCGATGGAATACCTACTAACTTGAGTTTTGGCTGCTTGAGTCACAAGTTGAGAGTTTAGACTCAAACCTGCTCAAGTCATAGGCTTGGAATCTAAGCTTGAGCAGGGATTTTCACTTGAGACAGAAGACTGGAAGAATAATATCGTCAGTTAGGTTTCGAAAAAACAATTAAGTCGTGAATTCGTGTCAACAAAGTCACATTCTTGGGCTCCATGCTTGAGTCGTGATTCCCGCTTGAGCAATTGTCTTGAACACGGGCCTTAAATTACTTAAAATTAATTGTAAAATGATCAAAACTTAATCAATATTAGCTAAGCTTTTATGATACGGATTCCGATTTATTTTTAATAATAATTAATTCTTTATGTATCACAGAGTTAAAAAAATGCTAGCAATATTATGAAAATAAGCAAAAATATATATTTGACAAAAAATAACGTCAAATGATGATGCTTACATCTACTGATGAACTGGATCAGGTGAGCTAACTATAGACAGTATCTTTAGATAGCCCGACAGTTTATTTTGTGTTTTATAAATACTTACATTCGTTTTTATTTCTGTAAAAACTAAATGAATATTCGATCCGGCATGACAAAAAACGCAAAAATCTTATGAAATTCTGACTCGAATAATTTGCCGTCATTCGCCACCTGTGTATAAAACTAGAGAGGCGGACATTAAAAAAAATCTAAAATACAATATTATTGCAATTTTTGAAAATACAACGCCCTTATTAAATTATGTAAAACCTCCGAACTTATTTTTTTCATAACAAATTGATTTATCAAAAAGATATTGATTTAACATAGCTATTGTAGAAGATATTAGTGTTAATTTTGTCCTCGGAAGTTCTGATCGCTTTATAACTCTACGAATCTTATCAGTGACGCGCATCTTGTCTTAACGGAACTGTCATATTTCCCACGATCTTCCAAACAAATTACGTATAAAAAATTTATAAAAAAAATATTAGGCCATCAACTTTAATATACTTAAAAGGAAGACAAAATAAATGGATTTTCAATCATGTCCGCTTCCACTACTTGTATTCAACTTAAAACGGAACAAATAAAGTTTTTTCTCGTACGATAATAAACAAAAACATATGTTCGTATCACATTTTGAAATATTCACGATAATTTTTATACATTTTGCGTAAATAAAAATTATTTCAACAATAACCAATTTTTTTAAACTACTTAATACATTAAATTACCGATAAAGAGGTCACTCAACAGGCTCACGAATTATTATATAAATTATAAATATTTGTGGACATTTCACACAGCGCCATCTAGCCTCAAACTAAGCAAAGCTTGTACTATGGGATACCAAGATGGCTGATAGAAAACTTATATACTTTTTTGTAAACACATAGACTTATTATAGATAATATTACAACATCCAGACATGGAAGAAATATTTGCAGAGCGTGCAAACATTTCACCCGCAGCGGGAATTGAACCCGCGCCTCTTTCGTCTCAGCCGAGCACTCGCCTCAGTATTTTAACTGTCTTGTTCGAAACAGAATAAAGTTGCTTATTTGTGTGCAATACCTGCAAAAAAATTGTGTAAGGTTAGTATTTAAAATCACTACATATAAAAGTGTTTAACCTAACTGACTGACTGATCATCGCCGAGCCGAAACTGAAGCTAGAAAGATGAAATTTGGAAGGTAACTTCCTTTTATTGCAAAACCACCCACTAAGAGAGCACTGGTGGTCTAGTTGGTAGTGACCCCGCCTTCCGATCCTAAGGTCGTGGGTTCAAATCCGGTCGTGTACCAATGGATTTTTCTGTGTGAAAAGTTTATGTGCGCTATACCAGTACTCTCAAACGGTGAAGGAAAACATAGTGAGTAAACCGGCATGTCCTGAAAGCTTTGTCAAGTGCACGAAGGGAGCCTTCAAGGCGCACTGACACGACAAGTAAGTACCTCTCAAAACGGCATAACTTTTAAAGTTCAACTTACCCCCCAAACTAGCATATCTGGGGTCGGGGTGATCAGGGTGGTCAGGGTCGGGGGGCGGGGCGCGCGGGACGCTCTCGTCGCCTCCCGGGAGGCAAGTCTCCACCATAGCCTCCAGGCAGTTAACGAACAGTTCTGCGCTCTCCGCTGTGCACTGATTCTGTAGGCAAAATGTTATCTATACTATCACATCTTCCTGCCCTTATCCCACTCTATGTGGGGTCGGCACAGCATGATCCTTGGATCACGCTGTAAGAGTTTTGGCTAAGGTGTTTTATGACCGGCCGCCTGCCTGACGTCAACCCTCCTTGGGAATACTTGCTTATTGTATCTCATCATGTTGGAGGATACTATCCCTTAGTCGACTTTTACGACATGCTCGGGGAGAGAGGCAGCGTCTATACACTTACCCACATATTCACATATCCCAACACACATAAAATCTCTATTTGAGCTATTGTAGTACAAATACTGTGCTCCTCGGCTAACTTCGTGCTTTGTGTGAAAACCGAATTGGTCCGAATATACAATAATAATCATCTAATAATAACTGAACCAAACCTTTAAAAAAATAACTATTATTCCGTGTGGCAATGTAAATACGTACTTTATAAGGAATAATATAATAATAAAAAAACACACACACGATATACAGGGTGTCCCGTAATGAATGGATAATCCGGTAGGTACTCGTAGGGGGTGCCACGGCGGGTGCAAAAAAAAATAAAAAATATATATTTTCCACCTGTTCCGGAAAATGCGACACTTTGAAAACAAAAAAATTGCTGCCTATCATGACATTATTGGCCACTGCAACGGCAAATTAAGGAATTAATCGTGAGTTTTTTTTGTAAAATGTTTCTAAATGTTGGGCCTTGCCGACGTGCTACTTAAGTCATACGTAGCTATTGCAAGTTTTTTTTTTTCAAAGTGTCGCATTTCCTGAAAAGTTGGAAAGTATTTTTTTTCGGACCCGCTGTGGCGCCCCCAACGAGTACCTACCGGATTATCCATTCATTACGGGACACCCTGTATATAAACAAAAGAGATTAAAACGAACAGAAAAGAATTAGAAGATTAAAACTACGCGAGCGATCGATCCCCGGTAGGCCGCGCGCTCCGTCACGGGATCGACCGCTCGCGTAGTTTTTAATCTTCTAATTGTATCTTGACCCTTTTCTATAATTATATCGTGTGTGTGTTTTTATAAATTATATTCTTTCTTATTTAAATACGTATTTTTATTGCCACACGTTATAGTATCTACATAATTATTGTCACATCTCTATATTACATATCATCATCGCGTTAGTTTGTATTTCAGAAGTTAGACTAAAATTGCCGAGGCGCAAAATATTTGTGGTACTACTGTACATTGATATACTGTACCTGAACGGTGAAGGAAAATATCGTGAGGAAACCCGCGGCTTAGTCAGTCACTGACCATGTCTTTCCTGTGGTCAAGGCCGACTAACCCCCGAATACTCAAACGAGACTCAGAGTTGAGCACGTCTCTAGTCACGGTTTTGTGACAGTTCTTGATGAAAATCTGTCAAAAGCTCGCCACTTGAGACGTGCTCAACTCTGAGTCGCGTTTGAGTATTCGGGGGTAAACTGAGAGGATGGAGGCGCTGGGCAAGCCTACTCCATCTTAATTCGTCCCGGGCACTACAGCGTCCCGTCTGTGAAGGTAAAGGTTGCCTCCTGACGCTGTATAAATCATCTACTATAGATGGTAAAAGGCTTTACTGTACCTTGGTGAATGGTCCTGCAAACCGCCAGAGTCCACCGAACCCACAACTCTGCATGTAGTGCAATTGCTGCTGGCTCGCGTCCTCTGAAGCTATCATATTCTACAACAAAACACATGAAAAACATTAAATAAATAAATATTTGTGGACATTTCACACAGCGCCGTCTAGCCCCAAACTAAGCAAAGCTTGTACTATGGACACCAGATGGCTGATAGAATACTTATATACATTTTTATTTGTAAATACATACTTATAATAATAATAAAATAAATAATAAATAACACCCAACAGTCACATACATAGTCCTGAGCCCACACTAGGATTCCCTGTGTCGTGGGTATCAGAAACTACGAGTACCATGCTACCACAACACCCAGACCCGGAAGAAATATTTACAGATCATGCAAACATTTCTTCCGCAGCGGGAATCGAACCCGCGCCTCTTGCGTCTCTGCCGAGCAATCGCCCGCCACGCCACCGAGGCCGTATAATACATAATACTACAACACCCAGATCCGAAAGAAATATTTGCAGAACATAGAAACATTTCTGAATATAAATTTAAGACGTGTCCAAGTGATCCCCGTGATTTTATGGAATAAAAAATGTTGACTTTGACTTTGAGTTCTTTGGTAGATTTTGGGGGCTAAAAAAGCCACTTTGTCACGGTGCACGATATCGTGGGTTCAAGTCCCGTCACATGAAGTAAAATAATGGTGGTTACAAGGAATCCTTCAGTCTTACCTGAATGATGCTTTGCACAGCGCTCA
This sequence comes from Scotopteryx bipunctaria, assembly GCA_949320045.1. Classification (NCBI taxonomy): domain Eukaryota; kingdom Metazoa; phylum Arthropoda; class Insecta; order Lepidoptera; family Geometridae; genus Scotopteryx; species Scotopteryx bipunctaria. Next base: position 2,877,346 of record OX439470.1, read on the forward strand.
GAATGACTTGGTCGTGGCAATGCATCAATACATGGTTTATCTTCATATCCAACAGGCTGTGTCTGTAAACAAGGAACAAAAAATATTATATTTAACAAAACCCACGACGATATAAAGTTAATTATCTAAGTAATGCAAAAAACTACATCGAAATCCGTTCAGTAGTTACTGAGTTTCAGCCAGCGCCCTCTGGTGGGCTATGGCCGTAACATATCTAAGAACCTTCCCTAAAATTACACCAATAAAATACAAAAAACTGCATCGAAATAGATTCAGAAGTTCTTGAGGAAAATGATAACAGACAAACAGACTTCTTCGCTGGTCTGGGAGTAAAGAAAAAGCATAGAATGCGTCCAGCTGCTTCTCTCCCCGAGCATGTCGTAAAAGTCGACTAAAAATTTATTTGCGCTATACCAACACTCAAACAGTGTACGAAAACGAACGGAAGCCGGCATGTCGTAGATCCTAGAGTTCGGAAACAGAGCCTTCGAGGCGCACTTTAAATCCTTTCAGCACACTGGTTCGAAAGATCTAGTAATATGAACAGTGACTGATTAACCCTTAATCAAATTAAGCAATTGACTAGGGCATCACGTCTGAGGGGGCACCAGAAGAAGCCCCAAAAAAAAACCGTCCTTAGGGCATCACGTCTCACTCTCACGTCACCAAAAAAAGCATGGATTGCTTAGGGCATCAAGTAGTCTTAATCCGTAAGTGGATATGAACAGAAGCAGTAGTACTTACATAACAGGAAAAACTTTTGGGAAAACAACTGACCCTTCAGCTAAATACTGGTATAGGATTCTGATTTCCTTTTCATCTGGAACAGTTAAAATAATAATAATAATAATATAATAATAACAGCCAACAGTCACATACATAGTCCTGACCCCACACTATGATTCCCTGTGTCGTGGGTATCAGAAACTACGAGTACCATGCTACCATAACACCCAGACCCGGAAGAAATATTTACAGAACATGTAAACATTTCTTCCGCAGCGGGAATCGAAGCCGCGCCTCTTGCGTCTCTGCCGAGCAATCGCCCGCAACGCCACCGAGGCCGTCACAAAATTACAATAAATAATGTTTAACAGCCTCGGTGGCGTGGTGGGCGTGCTCAGCAGAGACGCAAGAGGCGCGGGTACGATCCCCGCTGCGGAAGAAATAACAATTCATTTTAGTTTTAGGTAATAAACCTGACAACATTCGTTTTCACACCTTAATTTAACTATTAGTACTGGTTAAAAGTTCCATAAACATGTAATAAAAAAGTTTTAAGTTTACAACATTGAATTTGTATTGGGTATCCTTCTTTGCTGGACTGGGAGTAAAGAAAAAACATAGAATGTGTCCAGCTGCTTCTCTCCCCGAGCATGTCGTAAAAGTCGACTAAGGGATAGTATCCTCCAACATGATGAGATACAATAAGCAAGTATTCCCAAGGAGGGTTGACGTCAGGCAGGCGGCCGGTCATAAAACACCTTAGCAAAAACTCTTACAGCATGATCCAAGGAACATGCTGTGCCGACCCCACATAGAGTGGGATAAGGGCAGGAAGATGATGATGATGAAATTGTATTGGGTATAATATTTTTATAGGTATCTTGAAATGAATAAATAAATTAAATCAATATTATTTGTAATTTTGACATCCATTAAAAATTTGCATGCCTAAGATAAGGGTAGAATATAAATGGACATTCCTTAATTTTAAGACCTACATTGTAACGTATTCTTTCTTGCAAATAAACATTTCATTTCATACATATAAGTATGGACGGTTTGTTTAAACTGTATCTTCAAATTGGCTGAAGTATAGCGGCTAGTACAGTCAGCGCCAGTGCAAAGCAAGCCTACTCCATCTTAATACGTCCCGGGCACTACAGCGTCCCGTTTGTGAAGGAAAACATCGTGAGGAAACCCGCGGCTTAGTCAGCTCCGCACGTATTGACCATGCCTTTCCTGTGGACAAGGCCGACTAAGCTGAGAGGATGGAATAGATGCTGGGCAAGCCTACTCCATCTTAATTCGTCCCGGGCACTACAGCGTCCCGTCTGTGAAGGTAATGGTTGCCTCCTGACGCTGTATAAATCATCTACTATAGATGGTAAAAGGCCTTGTAATTACCTGTGGTGTATTTGACAAGAGTGGCCAGTACAGTCAACACCAGCGCCTGTGTGGTGAAGTCCGACAGTACTGAGGGGTCCAGAAGGCCGTTGCTTTCAGGACTTGTGGAGTCCTTATCCGTCGACTGTTGTTGAGAAGAAAAATATGGTAGATGAGACTCACTATATTATCCAGGCGCGGTCGCAGCCTCAAATTTTGGAGATGGTCACTAATAATAGAATATGTCGAGTAAATCAGATTTTATTGCACAACACACTTTTATTGCACACATTATAAAACAAATGGAAGCCTTCTATTTTACTGGCATCGCGGCTAGGGGCAGAAAATTTCTTTTTTTTTATTTTGTCAATATGACGTGTACGATTTTGGGGCGTTATGTTTTTTTTAATGTTTCGTTTCTGTATTTATTATGTGTATTTTGTCAATAAACTACTTATACTTCCTAAGGAACTATCCTCCCCAACATGATGAGATACAATAAGCAAGTATTCCCAAGGAGAGTTGACGTCAGGCAGGCGGCCGGTCATAAAACACCTTAGACAGCATGATCCAAGGATCATGCTGTGCCGACCCCACATAGAGTAGGATAAGGGCAGAAGGATGATGATGTTGTCAATAAACTATTTTCTTTCTTTCAACTGGCGGTTTACCTTCACGGTGGAAGAGTCTGGGAAGTCACTGTCCCCGGACTTGGTTGAGCCTGGTCTCTCCACATCATCAGTGCTAGCGGGCGAGCCACGCCCGTCGTCGTATATACCCTGGTTTTTGAAAAACTTTATAACGGTTAAATGCATAGTTCTAAGCGCACACTAGGCTCTGCGTGGAATGTATCAGAAAACACACACACACACACACACACACACACACACACACACACACACACACACACACACATACACACACACACACATATACACTCACACACACATATACACTCACACACACATATACACTCACACACACATATACACTCACACACACATATACACTCACACACACATATACACTCACACACACATATACACTCACACACACATATACACACACACACATACACACACAGAGATAGAAGAGAGAGAGAGAGAACAGGAACTAATATTTGCACATGTAAACATTTTTCCAACTGCAGTAATCATACCACATCTCTCACATCTACTAATCCTACTAATAATATAAATGTGAAAGTTTGCTGAGAGCACTGTTGGTCTAGTTAGTAGTGGTTAAGGTGGTGGGTTCAAATCCGTGTACCAATGGATTTTTCTGTGCGAAAAATTTATACCAGTACTCACAAACGGTGAAGGAAAGCATCGTGAGGAAACCCGCGGCTTAGCTCCGCACGTATTGACCATGTCTTTCTTGTGGACAAGGCCGACATAGCTGATTTACGATGACATATATACTTACGTCCAAGCCACTTTCGTCCCCGCTCTGTTCGGACCTCGCGCAGTCCCCAGTGGGCCCGTGAGACATAGAGTGCGCCCGCCCTTCGCTGTCCTGCAGATTAGCACAAGTTACAACATGCTTTGAACTGTCTATGTCAAACTCAAGCTTATAGCAACCCCATAGAATGAAAATCCATACTAATATTAAAAAAAAAAGTAACTCTCATTTGTCTTTTCATTTCTAAAGCGCTGAAGAGATAAAGATTTGGATAGAGCCCGTGTGTATTGTATGTATTTAGCTGACCAATATGGGCCGGTAGTTTTTAATAACAATTGCTAGTGCGCACATTGCTGTATAAGGTTGAAAGGTGAATTAATGCAGTTCGCCGTTCACTACTGCTTCAATGTATAGAATAGACAAGGACTTTCCCAGATTTTCTGAAGATTATATTCATGACCGCGCCCCTTTTACGAAATGGGTAATTCAATGTGAATAGATTTCAAGATTTCACTAGCCAATTATAGTTGAAAGTAGTAGGAAATACAACGAAATAAATTCTAAAATGGGGTTTCTTAAGCCGGTTCAACAGTAGACATTGGAATCCTAAATTATTAGTAAGGAAATTGGGGTTACACATAGGGATAGTCTTGATACTTGGCTGGCTTGGTGTTCCGTATAAAAGGAAAAGACTAATGATTTGTATAGTTTGACAATGTCAAACATTAGGTTTGGAAAATTAGCTACCGTTACGTCAAACTTTGGAAACACACAAATGGGTGATTGACTTTTCTTACCAGAAACTTTATGTATTTAAATACTATGATTATAAATAGTTCAATAAATTTATTTTATATAAGAAGCTTGACCAAGTATCAAGACATTTTACGACATTTATAGACCAAAATAGATTTTAAAAAGGGGTACACTGAATTGAAAGCAAAAATTTTCAACAGATTTTTATTTAGGATCGATCTAAATAAGCTACTCAAAACTCTAATTCAAATTTTTGACCTTTTTTTAAATTTTAAGTAGCAAGACAAAGCTTTTTCTATATTTTCGTGTGGCAAATATTCTCATCGTAAAGTGCTGTATCTGTGTTTCTTTAGTGTTTCATATTGCAAATGTTACATTTATTAAGTGCTAAATTTCTATGGAAATACATGTGTATAATACAATTAAAGTCTTACGCCATAATAATCACATAAAATTGCAATTTTTTAAAGACAATTTTGCCATTATTTTTGTTAAATAGTGATATTTATAGAGCAAAAATTGTTTTATAAGGTTACTAATAACCGGTTATGTTTTTTACTTTTACAAGATAAAAGTGTTGAAATCTAGACGTGTATGGTCAGATTAAGTAGTGTTTTCAAATGTGAATTACTACGTAGCTAAAACTATGACCCTAAATGCAAAATTACATGATTTCATTAAAAATCCTATTTCATCTAATATTCTAAAAGAAATCTAAACACAGTGTAGCTTTATACAGAATAATCAAAAATTTCAAGACCATTTTGCTTTTTAACTTTAAATTAACTAAAGTTTAGTTTAATTTGGAATCATCTGTAATCATCTCAAAACACAAATTGTAAGAATTAATAGAAAAAAGTTACAATTTTATATCGTAAAAAAAATCTAGTTACAAAACGCCTCTCTTTATAAGGTATTTATTAAAATACTGCTGATTCTAAAATTTGGTTAAAATATACTGACTGTAAAAACATATTACAATATTCGCTGATAGTAAATAAGCGGTTTATAAAACCGGTTACTGCGTTAAACAGGTTTTACCCGCGGTGGTCCAATCGTATCTTTTGAAGTCGGGACAGAGAAGCTTCTCTGAGTTTTAAAAAGCATTCTAGCTGACGTCTATAAGTCATTTAAGCAGTGCAAGGCGACATGCATTGTAACAATTTACGTCACATTACGAAACATTAGTTCCGTATATTGTATATTAGTAAAAACGGTTTTCGTAAATTGTCACACAAACATTTTGCGTTACATTCGTTATTAATTTTTTTGTTGTTTCAATAAAATTGGATTATGCATTAACAGTTATATTAAACCAAGTAACAGTTAATGCATATCGCAGGGTTAAATAAGAAACGTATTATTTCATAGGAAAATTGTATTTAACGGTTTCGAAAATACCGGTTAAACCGTTAAATTTATAACGGATAATAACGCATAGCGTGCGCGGGGATGACGTGAGTGTTATTTGAATGCATACGAACGATACACGATTCATGTCCAATAAAGTAGCGTGTAAACAGACCAACAGTGTGAAAACAGTAGATATTTACGATAGTTGTGTACTGAAAGGAAAATATGAATTAGTTGTTTGAATGCGAATCAAAGACCATTTTTTTTTCTTTTAATACAAATATCTTTAATTAAGGTAGCATTAGATGAAGTTACAAGACCTTTTTAAAGTTAAATCTATATTGCTATAAAATTTAAAACTAAATTAGTAAGTAGGTTTCAAATTAATTATATTTATTTCGTCTTGGTCAAAGAAAAAACCTTTAACTTTCATCTAAATTTTTTTAGATATTCTAGAAGATACTTAAATCTGTATTCCAGTTTTAAATAATAAAACCGATCAAGTGCGAGTCGATTTCGCACACGAAAGGTTCCGTACCATCGTACATAAACAAATGTTTCTTGCATGGAGGCCACCTTTATTACTTATTTTCTTTTATTTTAATTGTTTGTTGTTACAGTGGCATATAAATACACATTCTGTGAAAAATTCAATCCTCTACCTATTACGGTTCAGGAGATACAGTCCTATGAGTGTTTTTAATGGTCTTCAATTCGCAAAATAATAGGAGAAGAAAGAAAAGTAACAATATTTCAACTAAATTACTTTAGGAGCTTGTTTCACTGTAGCATAGATATAAGTTTGGTCTATTTTTAGTCGATTAGAATGAAACATTTATGCATTTAGAAAAACGTTACCTTTCACTTAAACTATGATTGCACCATCCTTACGAACTTGAGGATATACAATCCTACTATATTATAAATGTGATAGTTTATGAGGATGTGTGGATGTGACGATGTATGTTTGTGCCTCAATCACGCCATCGCGGCTGAACGGATTTGAATGAAACTTGGAATATACATAGTACATGTGCTGGATTAACACATAGGCTATTTTTTATCCGAGTACCACGCGAGCGAAGCCGCGGGTGGCAGCTAGTGTTAGATATATAAATATGACACAAATCTGTAAGAGTCATAAATTCGATGCTACAGATATGGACCTACGCCCGCTATGCAGTTCTATAGCTGGATAGGACCGCCAAGTTACACAACAGACTTTAACGTTTGACTTTTGATTTTTTTGTCGGGCGGTGACAATCTTATGCGACTTATGGAACGGTCTATTTATCAAGTCTTGTCACTAGTTCTTTCAAACCAGTGCGTGAAAGGATTAATATGCACCTTAAAGTCTCCTTTTGTACATTTAACACGTATTTTTTTAACTCTTTGGAAGTTAAGGAACGGTGAAATGGGCAGACGATTATGATAAATATGAAATATACTATAATACAGTGAGTCAAGCTCTTTTTGACGCCAACAATGATTCATAAATATTTTATGAATGATCTCACACACAAAAGCCTCATTTCATACTATTAAATAAAACGCTAAAAGCTAATTTATTATCCGATTGGGAATTATAATTAATTTACTAACAAATTATTATATATTTCCAAAACTTTGTAAATCATGTTTTTATTTTTAAATAATTAAAATTAAACCTCTAGCAAAACATTTAAATAGTTACTACCTATCGCCTTACCTTAGGTGTTACCTTGGTAAAGTTTAACAGGTCTACTCTAATTATTTTAATTGACATCATAGTTAAGAAAAACAATAATTAATATTTATAAAGTGAATTGATGATAGAAGTTATGTACCTACTAATTATACAACTGCAATATTCCCAAATCAGATATTATTTTAAAGTTAAAACAAAACATAAGTTTGTTCTGAACTGCCATTCGTTTTCTAAACACCGACAAACTCAATTCATTACAAAAAGCTTACCGCACCATCTGTTATTTGAATCTTACTTCTTTTAAAACAAAGTTTTAACTGAATAATCGGTTCTCGTATCAATTATATTTCAATCGGGGTTCAATGAAATAACCGAGTTCCCTATTAATAAAAGTAAGGCTACTGGATAAGATTTTTTTCAATAACGATTTTTAACTGTTTAACCGTTAATACAAGTTTAAATAGAAAAATAAATCAGATTATTCGAGATCTTTTTCCTCTGACTAAGTAACTCAGTAACACTGACATTTTCAAACGAGACAGGAATTTTAAATTTTGCTGTGTTTATCTTAGTGACAATATAGTCGGTATTATTTTCTTTCATTATTCACTGACGACGAAAATTCTGAATAATTTAATACGATAATATTCCTTTTACTCACAAACTACACATTAATCGGCTTAATTTTGTAACACAATCGAGTCATCGCAATAGTTTACTTTCACCACACTGGTTCAAAAGAACTAGTGACACGGCTAGATAGATAGATGCATCCCTAACACACGAAAATACAAACTGTAAAACTGTAAGTGTGAAAAGTACTGGTGACGTAGACAACTGCGACGACGACTCAAATTTGTTACAAGAAAATCGCACATCTGATATTTATAACACGCATAAATAAATATTTAACCTTTTAGCGGGAAAAAACCGCTTATTTAACGGATAGGATAGTGCGGCAAGATAACTTAAATAATGGTTATATACGAGTATGATTATTATCATTATTAATTATGATCATAATGAAATAGATATTACCTGGTGGGATATTGTCATCAGATGTGGGCTATGACCGCCGCTGCTACACTGCATGGTAGGTGATTTGCCTGCACAGATATCTATGTTACACGGGTTCGAATCCCGTCGACCGTTTGTGACGATCTTTAGATAGGCTGACTGTATCTTTTTTGTTTTGTAAATGCTTGTATAAATAAAAAACAATAAAAAACAATAAAAATAAATGCGGACATTTCACACAGCACCATCTAGCCCCAGACTAAGCAAAGCTTGTACTATGGGCACCAGATGGCTGGTAGAATACTTATACACTTTTTTTGTCAATACATACTTATAATACATAATACTACAACACCCAAACCCGGAAGAAATATTTGCAGAACATACAAACATTTCTCCAGTAGCGGGAATCGAACCCGCGCCTTTTGCGACTCAGCCGAGCACTCGCCCGCATCGCCACCGAGTCCGTCGCCAAGTTGCAAGTCTTTTATAAAATCAATTACCCCCGAATACTCAAACGCGACTCAGAGTTGAGCACGTCTCAAGTCATGGTTTTTTGACAGTTTTTGTTGAAAATCTGTCAAAAACTCGTCACTTGAGACGAGAACTCTGAGATGCGTTTGAGTATTCGGGGGTTAATTAATTAGTTCTTACCACCGTGAGCTGAATAGATAGCCGCCTGGTCCAGAACATCCCAGGACTTCTGTCGTCTGCTCTGACAAGACGACTGGGACGACGACGGGTGAATTAACATCGAAGACTGAAAAAGTAATTTCGTATGAGCTAGTGGCCAACTCTTGTGACGGAGTTTTTTAGCCCGCCTAAAGGCCTCCGTCATGGCTTAACGACAAAGCCGGGACCGACTATTTAACGTGCCCTCCGAAGCGCGGAAGCGCTCAGCTCGTAATGCCACTTGCGATCACCCATCCTAATTGTGACAGCGCACAACGTTGCTTAACTTCAACGATCAATCAAGAAAATATAAGCAAGCTACGCTACGAAGACTGAAAATAAAGTAGGTATTACTTTTTATGAATTCGTGGGACAGCCTATCACTACCTGGTAACAGTAAGTGTTATAATGACACTAGTTAATATAGTAACACTAATACTATAGTGACGCCAGGTACTATTGTAACATCAGGTACTAGTAACACTATGTAATATAGTAACATCAGGTACTATAGTAACACTAAGTGTTATAGTGGCACCAGGTACCATTGTAAAATCAGGTATTATAGCACACACGACACAGGGAATCCTAGTGTGGGGTCAGGACTATGTATGTGACTATTGGGTGTTATATAAAAAAAATAGTAACACTAAGTATTATAGTGACACCAGGTACCAATAGTAGCATCAGGTTCTGATTTAATTTGTTTGACTTACATAAATTTTGAGATTATTTTGCCTAGTCCCCAAGAATAATGACTCACTTGGTGTATTAGTTCCGATGTGGGACAGTAATGGTCGCAGTTGTCCGGCAGCCACTTCGGTAGAGAATGTTTCACGTGACAACGGGATCTGACCTCCTCGCTGACACAGACCAGAGCTACAACACCACAAATAAATAATTTACATGACGGCCTCGGTGGCGTGGCGGGCGATTGCTTGGCAGAGACGCAAGAGGCGCGGGTTCGATTCCCGCTGCGGAAGAAATGTTTGCATGATCTGTAAATATTTCTTCCGGGTCTGGGTGTTGTGGTACCATGGTACTCGTAGTTTTCGATACCCATGACACAGGGAATCCTAGTGTGGGGTCAGGACTATGTATGTGACTGTTGGGTGTTATTTATTTATTTATACATACGTAAAACCACGCCTGTTTTTCATAGAGAGAGAGTTTTTCGCTACATTTGCTACGATCCTGACATACTTCTTCCGCTTCATTCACTCTCATTACATTTCTCATGCATACTCGTCAGTTTAAGGTACTCTAGACCTGGCCCTTTTCTAAAACGTCGTTGATTTGGTACGCCAAGGTATTTTTAAATAATTCAATGGGTTAATATGTGCTTCTAAGCCAACAGAATGTCTTAAGTTCTGTGATTGGTCAAATTCAGATCTGAATGGCATGAAATGGGGGAGGCCTGTACCCAGTAGGGAAGATAAGGGCTGGGCAAGTATCAGTTATACTAACCAGTGAGGTACGCCACAGTGCTCTGTCCACAATGGAACTTGTCCTGCTTGGGCGCGGCGAGCGCCAGCAGGGCGGCCAGCACACGGCACGTGCGCGACACCGTGCCCGCCGCTGGGTGCCTGTACCCCTTGATCAGGTGCCCCACCAGGGCGAAGTGAAAGTTTGAACGGAAACTGTCAACACATTATATTTTATGTAGCATTCCATTGGCCCGGCTCTTATAACAGTCAAATAACGATTTGAATATATTATTCCACACTCCTCTATCAGCCATCATTCCAGTACTTTGAAAAATTTTAATTTATCGAAGGTTTCGTACTAACCTTAGTCCCACAGAGTGGTCCAATTGTTTAAAATGCCATTCCAATGGCTCTCTTGTCCCCATCATTACTTGTTCTAATGTCTGTAACAAAAACAATTATTAGTACTATTGTAACATTCATATTAATGTAACATCGGATACCATAGCAACACTTAGTACTACTGTAACAAGCCCCCGAATACTCAAACGTATATCAAAGTTGAGCACGTCTCAAATGACGATATTTTTTTTTTACAGATTTTCATCAGAAACTGTCAAAAAACCGTGAGTTGAGACATGCTCAACTCTGAGTCGCGTTTGAGCATTCGGGGGAAAGAGTACTAAAGTAACATCTTAATAACGCCTGGTACCAAAGTAACATGTTACATTGTATTGGAAGGGTCCAGGTACTATAGTAACATGTATAAAGTCACCTTGTGTTGGAAATGCCGGTGCGAGTCGAGAGTGTGCAGGTTCTGTTCCATGAGTGCGAGGCCGGCAGCGTACAGTGTTGGCTCGTCCAGCTGTAGCACTGATACCGACACCCAGAATAACGACACGTGGATTGGAGAAGCCTGGAAAATGTAAATAAATAATAACAGCCAACAGTCACACACATAGTCTTGAGCCCACACTAGGATTCCCTGTGTCGTGGATATCAGAAACTAAGAGTACCATGCTACCACAACACCCACACCCGTTTGTGTATTTCAGGTGTTCTTTTGTTAGTATCTAAGTTTTTATTATTTTGTTTTAATTTAATATTGTTATACAACGGGAAACAATAAAGGGTTCATCTATCTATCTATCTAAGAAGAGACCAGTGTGGTGAAAGGACTCACCGGGTACAATAACGGCTGCAGTCGCGTCAAGCACATTATGATAGCCTCCAGCAGCGCGAGGTCATTGAACGACTCCAAAGCTTTGACTAGTATACGAAGAAGTTGCTTCATGTCATCGTCAGTCACATTTTTACCTGCAAAAACACGTTGAAACTAGTTTAAAAGTCAACAAGATGATGCTCGAAGCGTAAATACATATTAACACGCCCGAAGATTGAGGTGGCCACCTTTTACTCTAAAAACATTTAAAGAAGCATCGACACGAGAAGAAGAAGAAGAACACGCCCGAATCCATAACGGGGTATGCCACAAGTAATCATAAGAAAACTTGCAGCCACTCCTGATTCAAAGTCCCAAGATGGATATGGTGAACCATGGTGACAGGTCATCAGCCCATCGCCCATATAGATGGTGCATCTTACTAACAGACAAGTTGTACATTAGTTCAACAAATTAAACTAGATGGCGCTCATATCAAATTCGAGTCAAGCTTATACAAGACCTTTTCATTTTCGATGAAAAAAAAATGGCGCTTACAGAATTCAGTAGCTTAAGAAATTATACCCCCCAAACAAACTTTAACCCCTTATATTAGTAGAGAGTATTTATAATAAGTCTGATTCATTCTTTTATTAATCATATTTTGAAACAAGTGGTGCTATATAGTTACCCAACACAAAACACTTACTGATGCATCCAAAGACGATGAGCGCGCGAGGCTGCAACGCTGGGTTGAAGCAAAACGCGAAACTCTTCGCCAAAGACGTCCTGTAAGCAAAACTACACTGAAGATCCATGCAGTAGAGTAAAAAGGCTGCAGCCAATCTAGCCCAGGACATCCGCCTGACAAGCCTCCATGATCTCCAGCAGTGCGTCAGTGATACTTTCCAAGCTCTGTAGTGGTAATCTCTGGCTGTCCAAGTGTGCGCTAACAGATGGCGCTGTTACTAATTTCTGACACATTTACACTTATTTTTGAGTTCTTACCAAGTCTGCAGCCAATCACAGCCCGGGACATCCCCCTGACAGGCCTCCATGATCTCCAGCAGTGCGTCAGTGATACTTTCCAAGCTCTGTAGTGGTAATCTCTGTCTGTCCGAATGTGCGCTAACAGATGGCGCTGTTACTAATTCCTGACACATTTACAGTTATTTTTGAATTCTTACCAAGTCTGCAGCCAATCACAGCCCGGGACATCCCCCTGGCAGTCCTCCATGATCTCCAGCAGTGCGTCAGTGATACTTTCCAAGCTCTGTAGTGGTAATCTCTGTCTGTCCGAATGTGCGCTAACAGATGGCGCTGTTACTAATTCCTGACACATTTACAGTTATTTTTGAATTCTTACCAAGTCTGCAGCCAATCACAGCCCGGGACATCCCCCTGACAGGCCTCCATGATCTCCAGCAGGGCGTCAGTGATACTTTCGAGGCTCTGTAGTGGTAATCTCTCTCTGTCAGTGTGTGCGCTGACCGAGGGCGCGGTGGGGGCGGGCGCGGGCGGCGCGGGGTGAGGCTCGGTCACGTGATGCTCCGAGTACCTGTGACCGCAGCTATGGTCAACTTTTATAACCGGTCTCTAACACAACCGCGGTAATGGTTGAAGGACGTCATTTTGTTTTTTGCGGCAGTTTAATAGTCTATTCGTTTTTGTAGGAACTTTCATTTATTTATTTATTTATTTTATTTATTATAAACATAAATACAACATTACAGAAAAGTACTTCTAAGAAGTATATTTATATATATATTTATTTATTTGTATATTCATATTTATGACTTCACTTTGGCAATGATTAAAATTGGGTAATCGTTCCCTGGTCGCCACGATACAGGCTTCTGCCTAGTGTGGGGACCGGAGATAATTTCACTATGCCAAATAATGTACCTATTTAGATTTGCATATTGTATCTTTTGTTTTTTTTCTTTGTAAGTATATAGTAATAAACATTTTTTCATTTCATTTTCTTGTGCTGTCATTGAGAAAACATGACAAATACATTAAGAAAATAGTGAAAATTTTACTGAAACATAATGCAAATTTCAACGTATATTTAATACATAATCCTTAAAATATATTACCAATTAGGATTATATAAATATTTTTTTTATAATAGAATCAAATACTACTCAATATACTTTTCAAAGACCCCCAGATACAGAAACCAGTTTATTGACCTACCGCAGGGTGAATGAACTCAACTTATTTAATGTAACTGTCTGTTTAGCTCAACAAATAAAATAACTCACCAATCAGAGCCGTGTCTGTTATAAGGGCTTCTGAATGCCGTGACAGCTGCCGACTTCACTTTAGAGATCCCGAACATTTGGTAGAACTTGGGCAGTCCAAACTCGTCTAGAGACAGCCTTAGGACGCGCTGTGTTTCCTCTGCAAAATAAAGTTTAATACTCAATGCTACTAAAAAAAAATCAGGTCTTCATCTATACTTGATGATTTGTATGGTGTCAGGAGGCAACTCTTGCCTAAAATAACGGGACGCTGTAAGTTTGCAGCACCCATACCAGCTTACTCGGCCTTTGTACACTTGAAAAATTTTGATCTTTCAGTCAAGGAAGAAAGAAAAAAACATTTATTTAGCACACATAAAACAAACAATAAATAGCGGAAAAGGGATAGAATTAAACACAAAAGAGAAATATATAGAAAGACTAGCTGTTGCCCGCGACTTCGTACGCGTGTAGTACATTATTTTGTTCTATAATCAACAGTTTTCGCAGCGCACGCCAAAAACTATTTTGGGGTTTCTACCTTGGGTTACAGTATTGCAATTTTCTTACGGATCCCTAATTTTTTTGAAAATATATTATAGCCTATACTGGTCCCTGATAATGTAGCTTTCTATTGGTGAAATAATTTTTCAAATCGGTCCAGTAGTTTCGGAGCCTGTTCGTTACAAACAAACAAAAGAACAAAAAAAAATCATTCCTCTTTATAATATTAGTATGACAAACAAATAGCAACGAACCTACATAAATGTACCTAAAATGAATCCCTAACCCTTTCAGACTATAAAAAGGACGCCTCGTGGCTATAAGCTACCCGTCAATGCCCGGTTCCCATATTCAACTAACAGACGCCTCTATGAAGAGGACACCTTATGCCTAAAAGCTACACATGGTAAGTCACAAAGGGTGTGGTCAGTATAACAGCGGTACCTGAGAAACTGGGCGTGGTGCAAGTGCAGAGCGAGTGGATGATGTTTATAACGAGGCCGTGGGTGGCGGCGCGCATTGATACCGTCCCGCTGCAGACCAGGAATGTCACAGTGTGGAACAGGTACGGAAGGTGTCTGGCCACATCCAAGCAGTTGTTGAATGACAACATCAGCTGGAAACAAAATGGTTGAATGTACATCTTACTTCCTTACAAATCTTACTTATATTATTTTGTTTGCTTGAAATTACCGGCGTAAAGCTCAAAACGCAACGATAGCGCGTACTAACTTTACCTGTGCTGCCATCTAGTGCGAAAGTTTGTGAGGATGTTTGGATGTTTGTGCCTCAATCACGCCTAAACAGCTCAACGGATCTGAACGAAACTTGGAATATACATAGTACATGTACTGGATTAACATATAGGCTATTTTTTATCCGGGTACCACGCGAGCGAAGCCGCGGGCGGCAGCTAGTATTTATTATAAACGCGAAAGTTTGTATGTATGGATGTATGGATGTTTGTTACTCTTTCACGCAAAAACTACTGAACGAATTTTAATGTAACTTGGAATATACAATAGTACATGTGCTTGATTAACATATAGGCTATTTTTCATCCGGGTACCACGCGAGCGAAGCCGCAACCGGCAGCTAGTACATACATAAAATCACGCCTGTTTCTCTTAGGGGTAGGCAGAGATCACGGATCTCCTTTTGCTACGACCATAACACACTTCTTTCGCTTCATTCAACCTCATCACATTATTCACGCATGCTCGTCGGTTTGGGGTACTCTTAACCTGGCCCTTTTCCAAAACTTGGTTAAATGTAACTTTTTGTATTATGTTTTTTACAAACTATTTTGCTTTGATAGGTAGATAATAACTATTTATTTAGTGGTTGAAACCAGTTTGATTAATTTTGTAGTTTCCTTGTAAGTCACTACTATTTGATTTGGCGGGTTATTTGATTTATTTATTTTACGCGGTCTCACTCTGACTTTCTTTTCACACACACGAAATTCGTAGCGCAATCTCTTTCGAAACCGGTCTAGACTCGATAGTTCGGAAGCCTCTTAATATAAATGAACATTTGAAGTTTTTTAAATAGCTTTTTTCAGTTATGTAGGGAACTTGGTTTGTGAAAATAATGCATAATTAAAACTTACCAAGTATCTAGCAAGTATTGCGATATCATCCCACATCATGTGTTGCTCCAGCATAGCGGTGGGCGAGTGGCATGTCTTATCAACCACCTGAAAGCAGTACTAGATTCGAAATATCTTATACTACACAATGTTATCCGTTATAGTTCTGATAAGAAGAAAAACAGTGACAAATGGTTATAGGCGCACACTAGGCTTTGTGTGTATCAGAAATCACGAAACCAACACAAGCGGAAGAAACATCTGCAGAACACGCAAACATTTCTCCCGCAGCGGTAACAAAGATGTTTTTAAATCAGATGTTTTAAAAGTACCTTATAAGAACTATATACGGGCGTGTAGAATATATTAAAATGTTATTCTTTTTATGTAAAAACTACAAACTATAAACGTCTTTGGAATTTGGGATGTTAGGCCAATCACCACCAGATTAGAAAATAAAGGTAAAAATTAAAAGCTAAAACATAAATTAAACAAACAATATAATAAAGACAGACTTGTTATAATAAGGTTTAGCTACGTCACTGTGTTTTTTTTTAAATAAATAACTAAAGCCTTTGATGATCTATAGTAGATGATTTATACAGCGTCAGGAGGCAACTTTTACCTTCACAAACGGGACGCTGTAGTGCCCGGGATGAATTAAGATTGAGTAGGCTTGCCCAGCACCTATTCCAACCTCTCAGCTTAGTCGCCCTTGTCCACAGGAAAGACAAGGTCAATACGTGCGGAGCTATCTAAGCCGCAGGTTTTCCTCACGATGTTTTCCTTCACCGTTTGAGAGTACTGGTATAGCGCACATTCATTTTTCGAACAGAGGAATCTATTGGACGACCGGATTTGAAGCTACGACCTTAGGACCGAAAGGCGAACCGCTAGGGCTCTTAATAATAGCAGCGTTTTACCTGAAATAAAACGCATATTAAAATACTTACCTCACTGGAAGCTTTACCTATTGAGATGCATTTCCGTTTCCGTCGATTTCCTACCAGTTGACGTACTTTTATTCCCTGGCTCCGTGGCGCCACCTAGCGGCTGCGAGTCATTTTATGTTTCGTAAAAATGGACTCGCCATTTTTCTTCATTGGCTTAGAATTTCACCAGGCAGAAATTAAAATGAAAGCTTCCAGTGAGGTAAGTATTTTAATATGCGTTTTATTTCAGGTAAAACGCTGCTATTAAATTACTAGACCGTCACTGGAAGCTTTACCTATTGAGATCTGTTTGTTATCGCCTGGTGACGCCACGGTAATCCTAATTTGAAAACAATATTAACTATTAGGTAACCTGAGATAACGCCAATGTGATGTGATTGGTTTAAGGAAAAAACAAAGATTCATACAAAAATATTTATTTAATCATTTAGCTGCTATATACATCATATTCATGTTGCAAGTAATGCTTAATCATAATATTAATTTCTTTTTAAATCATGTAGGTATTTATTTGTGAATCAAACTGCGTTAAATAACTGTGTTACATTTTCAGAGTTATTATTTTCAATTAATTCGCGTCTGTAAAATTGATGGAAAGTGTTAGACGAACGCCAGTTTCCTCGAGCTAAGATTTCCTCTAACGAATGGTTCTCGAACCAACTTTTCGAAGCTACTGCAGATCGAACACTTCCTGGCGTAGCTGTGATACCAGCTTCTTTGAACAGAGTTTTTATCCATCCAGCGATAACTGTACGTGAAGCAGGTTTTGCAATTCCTCGAACTGTAATAAATAAATTGAATACTTTTGCAGCATCACGCTTCTCTTTCATCAGAACAATCAATCTGTCAATCCAAAAAAGGGGATTAAGGTTGCGATTACTGTTATTTACCAGTAACTTCCAACCGGATTGTCTGAAACTACTACTGTCGGTCTTCGAACCGAATTCCGGCCAGAAGATTATGCTATCATTTGATTTTATATAGTTCTTTGGATCTACTCTTAGCAATGTTAAGTCGTGTATTCGTCTACCTGAGCAAAGTAATAACAACATCGCCGTATGGCGTGATACTTGAAAAGGATTATTTATATCTATAGTATAGTTGGTCAGGTATGTATTAAGGTCACCCACATCCCATATTGGAGGTTTTGGAGTCTTTGGGTTTTTAAGAGCAATAGACTTTAAAATATGTTTCACTAAAACATGCGAGCTCAAATGACTTGATGACTCCGCATTACACAACGTAGATACGACAGACTTGTGTAAAAGTATTGTATTGTAAGAAAGCTTATGAATTAAATACAAGTCACATAAATATTGAGCTAGTTGTGGGCCCGTTGGATTATTTATGTCCACGTTATTTGTACTAGACCAAGATCTCCAACGTTTCCAAGCCACTTCATATGTTTTTATAGTAGATTTTCGCCAAGAATTTTTAAGTAGTGACACTTGTTCAGTGTTCCATGAATCTACCGCCTCGGACCACCCCCACACTTCCACACTTCGAGGACGATGTTCTCGATTTTGGGAGGTGGAAGCCCTGTCGACGTGTCGATCAGATTCTTGTGTAGGTTCCTTAGGGTGATCGGTGCAGCTAGCGCCCGAGCTTTGAGGTCTGCGCGCCAGAAGACCTTCTTCCATCGAGGGGCTATTATTAAATAAATTCCTGTCGACTGATTTAGGTGAGCCAGGACTTTGGGCATGAGAAATGGTGGTGGGAACACCCACGCGAGTGGGTAATTCCATGGAACACTGAATGCGTCGTAAAATAGGGCTTGAGGATCTGTCAGATCTCGAGATACATAATTGCAAACCACATGAGCTGACGCAGAGGCAAAGAGATCTATCATGGGAGTTCCCCACTTCGCAAACACTATCTCCACGCAAGCCGGTAACAGGTGCCATTCCGGGGGAAGTCGATGACGCGATAGGCGATCGGCATGGTTGTTGAATTTGCCTGGGAGATAATGTACGCTGAAGTGTATTTGGTTTAAATCTAGAAGATTTAGAACTTGATAAGTAATTTCCATCAAAGGAATTGATTTCGTACCTCCTTCCCTTTGCAAGTGTGCTACTGCAGTTTTGCTGTCGCACTGTATCAGGACAGAACTGCGACGCAGTATGTGGGCAAGATTCTGTAGAGCGTGCAGTATCGCCAGCATTTCTTTCTGGTTGCAGTGCAGTGGTAGTTCTTCCTTCGACCAAGTTCCAGAGAGAGCCAACTCGTTCATTTGCGCCCCCCAAGCGTGGTCCGATGCATCGGTTGTCAGAAAATGCATTGGAGGGGGATAATGCAGAGGTGTTGATAGGTGACAGTTCTCCGTCCACCATGTCAGATCGGCAATTACATCTTGTGGTAGCAAGAAGGTCTTTGTTGATGGGTCTGGTAGAGCATTCATGAACCTTAGTATTTGTCGATGATTGAGCCGACCTCGTGGTACAACAAAACTTGCAAAATTTAGTAGTCCTACTATTCTCTGAAGGTCTTTTGTGGTCACTTGCCTTTCTTCGAGAACTCGATTTACTTTTTCGACTATAGCAACAACTTTTTCGCTTGGTAGAGTTTTTTGATTTTCCCAGGGTCTCCATAGTACACCTAAATAAGTTAAGCTCTTTTGAGGATAGAGAACAGATTTCTCGAAATTTATTTGCCAACCAAGTTTCCGTAACGTAAGTATTGTTACCTTGACATGCTCGCGAAGCGTGCTTTGTCTCTGGCTTACTATTAAAAAATCGTCTAGGTACACTATGATCCTCATGTTCAAAGTTTCTCTTAATGTGCGTGCTACCCAGTTTGTTAGTATAGAGAAAGTTTTTGGTGCGGTGCTCAAACCGAATGGGAGGCACGTCATTTCTAGCAGTTTTTGATTGTAAATTAGGCGTAAGAAGCGCCTGTGTGATTTTGCTATGCTGAGATGAAAATAAGCTTGGGACAGGTCGATTTTGCACATCCAGTCCCGATGTTGAAGGAAGTCTGGGATGCGAAACATATTTATGAGATGAAATGGCTCGGTCAACACAAATTCGTTTAGGGCCTTGAGGTTGAATATTGGCCGGTGAGACCCATCGGGCTTCGGCACCAGGAATAGAGGGGAAATGAAGCTTGGTGAGGGTAGAGCCTTTTTTAGGACGCCTTGTTTTATCATTTTGTTTATGATCGCAGACATTTCTTCGGAGACAGGAGTTAGAAATGGACCCTTGGTTACATTTGGATAAACAAGTGGGGGCTTCTGAAAGAATGGTATGCGATACCCTTGAATCAATTTTAGTATTATTTCTGGTGCCCCCATTGCCTTCCATTGAGAATGGTAGTGCATCAATCGACCTGCCCGAAACCGATTCGAGTCATTGTTTATACCGTTTTTGGTTACCTCTAGAACCTCTGGGTGCGTTGAGCGTCCCCTGCTAGTGCCACGGTCGGGCCGCGAGCCCTGGTGGTGAAAGGAACCTCTCCCACTTGCATTGTATTGATCGTATCGTGATTTTGGGTATTGACCTCTAGAAGGGTAGTTATGTTGGTATCCACCTCGCGAAGGTGGGTTGCAACAGGTGTGCATTTGCCCGTTTTGTGCTGGACAACCTGATTCTTGAAAGCAACATTGAGCTCCACGCGATGGAACCCCTGAATGTCTTACACCATGCCCCCGCGAGAGGCGGCTTTTGGATGGGTTATTCTTTCCTTGAGAAAAATCATCACTTTTTGGCGGCCAAAAAGCCTTACGGACTCCACCTGCCTTCTCCAACGCAGAGGTAAATGGCTCAGAATCAAAAAGGTAGACATTTGATGGTGGTATCTTATTCAAAGCTGCCTTTACCAACGGATCTTTAACCTTACTAGTTATATTTTCTCGACGCATTTCAATGCTTTCGGCACGATGACCGCAAACCAATTGTAAAAGATCAGAGGATGTTTTGTGGGTTTCACCCGTTTGAAATAATTCCTCAACCTTTGTGCTTAAATTTTCATGATTTACTTCGGTATTTCTAGCCCAGGAAAGAAGATCCCGAATGCTTTTTTGCAAGGAATCTTTTAGTTTCAGTACACAGTAAGTTAAGGCTGCATAGGATTTGTCCGCATAAGCTAGGTTACGTAAGGTATCGTACGTTTTCACCTCGTCGTTTGTTTCTAGGTCTACGAAACCTGGAGTATGGTTATATAATTTCTGTGTGTCAGCGTACCTAACCTCGGACCAAGAAGGACTTCCTAGTCGCTGAACATCAGACAGCTTTTTTAAAAAGCTTTCTGGCGTTTTTGGAACAGCTGGTTCCTTCAGCTTAGTTTCGATATCGAAGGTGAAGTCGTGACTAGAGTTTTGACCTTCGTCACTAAGGCATCTTTCATCAGCAATGTTATGATGCTCGTATAACTCTCCACTAACCTCAGAGCACATGTCATCATAAACTGTCTTATTGTTGCTTGACGCAAAAACATGTGAACGTAACTCACCCATTTCCTTCAATAGCTTGTCTATGATGCGGCCTGAATGTCTAGCGCGCTTACTCCGCTTGTGTCGGTGACGACCTGACCGCTTCAGATTCCTTCGTTTGTTGCCGCGCGAGGATGAACTTGAGCTGCTAGAGCTGCTACTGCTGCTGCTGCTGCTGCTGCTGCTCCGGACGCGCTTGCCACACTCTCCACTGGGGCCAGCTACAGCACTAGGCTGCGTGGGATCATAATTATCCATGCCTGAAAATTAAAAATGTTAGATCTCATCAAAAACCTTGTCGGTAGTTGATAAAATGTAGCAAGAAATTGTTGAAAACAACTGTATATACAAGCAAAAAACAATTCGAAATAGAAAGATCGAAAGAATAGAATCGAAAGTACTTATCTATGTAAAATTATTCAATAAATGTGGGTAGTTTGTACCTACTAACGCAAAAATAATTCTAAAAAGAAGTAGAAATATTAAATCTATATACGTGACCCGAACGGAAAACCGTTAAAAATAAATTATGATCACGTAACTTCTATTAGCAAAACTGGTAGGTAGCCATACTGGCATTTATTCTTTAAAAAGTGTTAACAGTACTTACTTTTTCTTGGAACTCACTTTATTTCACAGTTCACACTGATATTTTAAATTTTTACAATTTATAAAATAAATAATTTTTGAAATTACTAAAAAAGAAGCAACGGTCTTGTGAGCAGTTGCAGACTGTGTTGTCTCGACGGAATACGAAACGCCAATGAAGAAAAATGGCGAGTCCATTTTTACGAAACATAAAATGACTCGCAGCCGCTAGGTGGCGCCACGGAGCCAGGGAATAAAAGTACGTCAACTGGTAGGAAATCGACGGAAACGGAAATGCATCTCAATAGGTAAAGCTTCCAGTGACGGTCTAGTAATTTAATAATAAAATTTTCCTGTTTTTAGTCTTGTCACTAGTTCTTTCGAACTAGTACGGTGCAAGGATTTAAAGTGCGTCTCAAAGACTCCATTCGTGCAGGCAATCTTACTTTTAAAATATAGGACTTTTAAGTTCAAGTGATAAAATGAAGTGTGGACGTAACTTAACCTTGTGTCTGTCTGCACTAAACTTTAGGTTAAAAAAAAAGGCCTTTTATCATCTATACTAGATGATTTATACAGCGTCAGGAGGCAACTTTTACCTTCACAAACGGGACTGTAGTGCCCGGGACGAATTAAGATGGAGTAGGCTCGCCCAGCACCTATACCAACCTCTCGGTTTAGTCGGCCTAGTCTACAGGAGAGACATGGTCGCGATATGTTTTCACTACAAATTAGGTATATAAAGATGAAGCGGAAAAATTAACATAGCAAACGTTTTTTGTCAAAAAATGTATAGCGCTTTTTGACAGCCAACATCGTTATTTTTATTTTATTTATTTATTTATGCTAATCCGTAGTCCGTTAGTTCAAAACAAGAACCGGACTTAAAGGATTTGACCCGAATATGAAGTTGAGTACTAAAATAAACGTAAAGTTTAGTGCGACGCGTATAAAAATAAATGAAAATAACATAAAAATAACAAAAAAATAACTCACAGTGGCCGGGGTAACGGGGCCCAAGGCGTTATTAGGCAGTTTTGATAGTGCCTGTACAGACAAACAATGCTCTAACAACCCATAATTATCACGCTCGTTTCCATAGGGGTAGGTAGAGCGCGGTATAGCGCACATAATATTTCGAGCACAAAAATTCATTGGTGCACGACCGGATTTGAACCCACGTCCTTAGGATCGGAATGCGGGGCACCCACCACAGTGCTCTCTAAATAAAATCAGCTTAAGTTCAATAAAAACAAAAAATAAATTAGATTTATTTAAATCTTCGTTGAATTTGCCTGGTAAGAAACCAAGCTTGGCTATTTTCTTCAATAAAAACAACAATACAGTAAATATTGACGTTTTACCTGAAATAAAACGCTTCTTACCTTATTCGAAGCATAATTAAACAATTGAGATAAGCGTATCTCTTTTTCCTATGCCGTTTCCCTTTGTTTTAAATACTTATCTAGCTCTCTCTCGCTGACTCATGACATCACCAGGGGAGTGGGCAGTGCGCTTTATGGCTGCGCGCCCCAGTATTGTTCATTGGCGTTCTATTTCTTGCCGGAGGCGGTCGTCAGTAAGTGAATTATATTCAACTTTTGCTTCGACCGTTATTTTTTCCAATTATTCAAAAAATTGACGATCATACATACATACATACATAAAATCACGCCTGTTTCCCATAGGGGTAGGCAGAGATCACGGATCGCCATTTACTACGATCCAGACATACTTCTTTTGCTTCCTTCACTTTTTTAATATTAACTCACCCGGCACATTCGTCCGATGACCTTCTTTGATACAAGCTGGACATTAGCTGACGCCAACGCCACGGCGGTGTCGGCCATAATCTCTATCATTGGTGAGCCCAGACCTGGAAAACATTAAACATCACATATTTTAATGTCATGTACAAACCGACTATGACTGCCTATGTCTATGATAATAAATAAATAATAAATAAAATAATAAAATAAAATAAAATTCATTTAATTCAGGCACATTAAAATATACATAGGCCCATATCACACATTAAAAATAAAAATAAAACGCAAAATTTGAAACAGATCAAAAAAAATTAAAAATAGATTAAAATAATCTAATCTAGTCAACTCTTACGGGTCATCCATTCTGTCCATCTGGACAAAAACAAGAAATAAGCAGGTAGTACCTACCTATTTCCTATTTCTCTCCAGATGTACAGATATCCTATGAGTTCCTATGTATGTATGTTCGTATGAGCTAGTGGCCAACTCTAGTAACGGAGTTTTTAGCCCGCCTAAAGGCCTCTGTCATGGCTTGACGACTTAAAAGCCGGGACCGACTGTTTAACGTGTCCTCCGAAGCACGGAAGCGCTCAGCTCGTAATGCCACTTGCGGTCACCCATGCCAATTTGTGACCGCGCATATCGTTGCTTAACTTTATCGATCAATCAAGAACGCCAAAGCAAGCTACGCCACGAGCGCTTCGACTTCCTATGACTGTAACTATTAATCACCGGAAGTAAAACTCCTTTTTTAAAGCTATCTAGCACTATATTAATAAGCTCTGGTATATAGCATATGGACTCCAAGATCTTGAGATACATCTCTGTCTCCTCAATGACTATGACTGATTATGACTATGGCTGACTATGATAGTCACTGTCTGTGACTATGACTGACGGTGATTGAGTATAGCTATGACTGACTATGTCTATGACTGACTACGATGACTCACCAGAATTAACACTCCTCTGTATAAAACTGTCCAGGACCATATCAATCAATTCAGGTACATTTCCAATGGACCCCCAAATCTTGGCCTGAACTGACGGATACATCTCAGTCTCCTCAATGGTCAATGTGATGAGCTTCTCCAGGATACCAGCCACTTGCTTCTGGCGTCGGGACTCGTCTGATGGCTTGCAGAATCTATGAACAAACATATTGTTTAAGAAATCTTACAAACTTCAAACTTTAAATTCATTTATTAAATAAAATAATATATTAACATAAATAAACTTACAACAAATGAAAGTATTTACAAATATATTTTAATAAACACAAAAGGTAGTGTTATATTAGTTAGTTATTATTACTATTACAGTGGGACTATCTAAAGACCGATGCAAACAGTCTATAGATAGCTTACCTCATCCAGATCATCAGCAAAATCAACAAAGAATCATTATGGCAAATCTTACCAAAGACGTGAAAATCAAAAACTACTATTTATTTACAAAAACAAACTCAGAAATGTAAGTATTGACGATTAGCATATACAAAATAAGAGTTGGGCTATCTTAAGATCGGCGCAAACGATCTATAGATACAGATTGTTAAATGAAAAGTGCTCAGAACACTTTTTTATGTTAGAATTTGCTTCAGCGCGCGGCTTTAGATAAATATTAGTATGAGAATATTAGAAATACCATGGTTCACAATATCCATCTTGGGGTTTTTAATCAGGAGTGACTGCAAGTTTTCTTATGATTACTTGTAGCTCTGCCCACCCCATTAGGGATACGGGCGTGATAATGTATGTATTTATTAGTAAGAGTCAAGGGTATTATGAGGGATGAAAGTCATGTTACAAGGAGAGTTATGAATATTAATGTGGATTGGTTTAGGGATAGAGGTAGGTCAAAGAAAAGGTGGAGGGATTGTGTGAAAGAGGACATGGTTAAGAAGGGAGTGAGTGCAGAGAAGACGGCTGACAGAGGGGAGTAGAAGAAGAGGACATGCTGTGCCGACTCCACATAGACCACTCCATATAACGCTTTTTAAAGCGTACTGCCAAAGCTTCTACACCGGGAACCTATGGGTTAGCTACACCGAACGACCGCTAGAGACCCTACGTGTACAATATAATAATATTTTTAGGATGATGTTGGGACTGCCCCGTTTCTGCAGTGCATCGGGGATGTTTGCAGAGTACGAGACGGATGGGTTTGCTGCCATCCTCCGTAAAAAGAGCGCATCCCTGATGCGCAGAGTGCGTGGCAGCCCCAACACCATCCTACAAACAGTAGCCGGTAGAATCACCTCTCCCACGTGGCATTGCTTCGTGAGGAGGGTGATCTACTAAAATATTTAGTAGTAGAATTTAGTATTTAGTATTAGTCTAATAACTAACCCTAATTATATGTGCTTTACTAACAAATTATAGATCCTGTAGTCTGAAATAAATTATTTTTATTTATTTATTTATAGAATGGGATGAGGGCAGAAAGAAGTAAGATTTCCTTACCTGACCAAGTTAGCCAGCCACGGAGTCATGTACTCCAGACACAAATGTTTCAATTCTATCGTGGATCCTCTGAAACCCTGTAAATTCAATAAATAATTCATTCATTCTGACGACATCGGTGGCGTGGCGGGTAAGTGCTCCGCTGTGACGCAAGAAAAAATAGCCTATATGTTAATCCAGTACATGTACTATGTATATTCCAAGTTTCATTCAAATCCGTTCAGCCGTTTAGGCGTGATTGAGGCACAAACATCCAAACATCCTCACAAACTTTCGCATTTATAATATAAGTAAGATGTTAAGTCCTAATTAAATGTAATGTTATAATCATTTTTAAGAATGTCTAGTATGTATGCCACTCGACAGCACCAACAGTGACCTCAACAACACCATCGAGGATACTGGAACACTGCTGCCAACATCCCAAGGTCCTCCGGTACTTCAAGGAGTTGGGCTGGCTGGGGGAGGGTTAGCAGAGGGGATAATGCACAATGCACCCCATCGAGGGACGTCAGTGCAGATCTTTGTTCCCCTAACATTAGAATTAGAATCGGGACGTCAGTTCAGATCTTTGTTCCCCTAACATTAGAATTAGAATTAGAATCGGGACGTCAGTGCAGATCTTTGTTCCCCTAACATTAGAATTAGAATTAGAATCGGGACGTCAGTGCAGATCTTTGTTCCCCTAACATTAGAATTAGAATTAGAATCGGGACGTCAGTGCAGATCTTTGTTCCCCTAACATTAGAATTAGAATTAGAATCGGGACGTCAGTGCAGATATTTGTTCCCCTAACATTAGAATTAGAATTAGAATGTAGGCCACTGTTGGCTATTTACGTGCCATACCTGTATACATTCCTCTAAAAACTCCAATGTCAGGCGAGGTTCATTGTGGGCCAGCTTCTCACTGACTGATTTGATGAATATCGTATTATTGGAAGGAATACACAGGCCTGGAAGTATAAATAAATAAATAAAATAAAATAAAAAGCCTTTTATTTCTTGAAAACCTTAGTATACATATACACACTTAAACCTAACACTTTTAATCTTACTATTTTTTTATTATTATTACTAGGTCTATATAGGTTCGATTTTGTTGTTTGGCCTGGAAGTAAAGGAACATAAAGTTGTGAAAACAATTTTGGCATAGTAAATTTAGGGTGAGTTAGCCATGAAAATATGTGAGTTTGGCATAAGTTTTAAACATTGCTGTCCCAGTAACGGATGGTCCTTCTTATCTGTGCACTTATTATTTTATGTTTTTTAGGTTTACATTTTTGACATTTATGTAAGAAATGTTCTGCAAATATTTCTTCCTAATCCGAAACCTAAGTTAAAATAACGATGTTTTCCTTCACCGATTGATTTCTCACCTGAAGTCT
Source organism: Scotopteryx bipunctaria (assembly GCA_949320045.1). Taxonomy (NCBI): domain Eukaryota; kingdom Metazoa; phylum Arthropoda; class Insecta; order Lepidoptera; family Geometridae; genus Scotopteryx; species Scotopteryx bipunctaria. Next base: position 2,904,859 of record OX439470.1, read on the forward strand.
CCAGCAGCTGCCCCTCGATCTTCAAGTGGAAGGTGGCAGTGAGGGCACAGAGCTGGTTGTAGGCAGCGGTTCTCAAGTTGGGATCGCATGAACCCAAGTTCAGTAGCGCCATGTTGAGAAGCGTCCCTGGTACGTCTTTCGGGCGAATTTTTTGATGAACTGTTACTGAATCCTGAAATTATTAATATGATTTATTATGTGCGCTATATAAGTAGGTACTGTAAAAAACAGGCCTTTTACCATCTATAGTAGATGATTTATACATCGTCAGGAGGCAACTTTTACCTTCACTAACGGGACGCTGTAGTGCCCGGGACGAATTAGGATGGAGTAGGCTTGCCCAGCACCTATTCCATCCTCTCAGCTTAGTCGGCCTTGTCCACAGGAAAGACATGGTCAATACGTGCGGAGCTGACTAAGCCGCGGGTTTCCTCACGATGTTTTCCTTCACCGTTTGAGAGTACTGGTATAGCGCACATAAATTTTTCGCACAGAAAAATCCGTTGGTACACGACCGGACCCACGACTTTAGGATCGGAAGGCGGGGTCACTACCAACTAGACCACTAGTGCTCAAAATAAAATTATCTATGTCAAAATATGTCGGATTTTTAATTGTTAAAATGTCAAATTGATATAAAAATTACTAGAATTTGTCTAAGACAATCATTGACACTATAATAAACCTGTTGTTATGAAAATGTCTTTAATTTAAATCTGAAAATACCAATTGAGTTTGCTTCGATAATGTCAGAAGGCAAATGATTGCGCAATACAAAACACACAGTTTGAAAAAACAGGTGCACGAAAGGATTCTTTGAGCACTTCAAAATCCTTTCACCACACTGGTTCGAAAGAACTAGTGTAACACGGCTAGTAGTATACTGCCGTTATATGAAAAAAAGACGTATCTGACATTTTTTTTAATAATTGAGTTATATACATCATCGGAATCAGTAAAAAAAGACGCATTCACCAGTATTTTTTTCTCCATTTAAGTATATTATGTAGAAACGTCCTTTTTTCTTATGACGGTAGTATTGTACTCACAGGCTGGCTTAGTTCCCATCTGTTTCGGATGTGTATGATGGATTGCACAATGTTATCGCAGTCGTTATGAATAAAACTCAATGGAGTCGGGTCGTTGATGATCGACAGTGAGAACTGATTGTCGTCGACCAGGCAAACCTGAAAACAAACATAATTTAAACAATTGTTTTAAATTAGTTTTTATTAGGTACTTTTATCGTTTGTGTCTGTCTTCTGCTCTTTTGTACCTCTTTTTTTTGTCTCTTTTCCGTTTGTAATGTCTTTGTGTGTGCCAAATAAATGTGATTTATTTCTTCTTTCTTTCAATTGTAAAATGAATAAATAAAACCCCAACTGCGTGGAGTTCAGTTATCCACACTTCTACACTTATATTATAAAGAGGAAAGATTTTTTCTGTTTGTAACGAATAGGCTTCGAAACTACTGAACCGATATAAAAAATTCTTTCACCAGTAGGTAGCTACATTATTACGTAATAACATAGGATATAATTTATTTGCAAAAAAATTTGGGATCCTTACTAAAACTCCAATAATGTAACCCGGGTGTAAAAAAATCCTAATTACAAGTCAACGCTTGAGTAGTACTCACTTCATCGATTTCCGATGCGTAGTAAACATCGTTTAGAAGCACAGGTAATCCGAGCACTTTAGTTTTTTCAACCGAAGTTATCTGAAGAGCGGTCGGTCCCACCTAGAAATCAAATAAATAAGAGAATAAGATAGTGTAGCGGCCACACTTAGTGCTGCTCCTCGCCCCCCGCCAGCCCCGTTACCTCCTGAGGTCCGGTCGCCTGGCAGAGCGCCCGGCCCACGACGCCGGCGCCGGCACTAGTCGTAAACTCATTACCGAGCCGGTAGGCCGCGCGCTCCGTCACGGGATCGATCGCTCGCGTAATTTTAATCTTCTAATTGTATCCTGACCCTTTTTTGTTTATACAACGTGTAACATAATGTCCCTATAAGCCCGAAAGGGGTGTATTCAGACCGAGCACTTGAATACATTGACGTGTGCAAAAGTTCAATACATCATATTTGAAATTCCAATACAATTAAAAACAAATTATTTCATGAGAAATTTGTGACAACCCTATGTGTTTGTTTACCATTTGCGTAGGTAACAAACACACGCGCACCCTCCTATCGCGTCGGACCCACACATACGCAGACAATTGAACGCGCGGCAAGTTTCAAAAAGTACCTAGGTGTAATCACCAAAGTTTTCGTAAGAATTTGCAATTTTTTTAATTCTACGTAGAAATTAAAGTCGAAGATTAAAATCACGATATCTTTCACACATAAAAAAACAACTACCTACCTACATCTACCTAGGTAGTTACCTAAGGACCTAGGTACAGGAAAAGTTAAGTTATACCTTTTCTCCCTTCTTCTTGGTTGGCTCGGAACACGGCTAATTGACATGGTAGGTATTAGGTAGGTATGTAGGTACCTAGGTTGGGATTACTGGTACACATTCACATTCACAATCACAAAATTATTTTTGTCATTTTTTATTAGTAAGCTAGGTACCTACTAATGGGGTACCTACTAGGTAGGGTGATAGGTTAGGTACCTATCATCATACCTACCTATCACTGAATTTTATCACTGTTGACACACACAGTAGGTACTCGGTATCCATCAAAGGGAAGTAGGTACAACACACCACCGAATTCCCGGTCTTCCCTCACTGGTGCGCCGGTGGAAAGATCCCGTCGAGAGAAGACGGTTCACCAATCCCAGAAAATAGCCCGTAAGATGGCAATGGCCGCCCTGGATAACGCTCTCTGTAGAGCTGACGCGCCGCTACTAAGCTATTAATTATTTGGTGCTGCTCCAACACACACACACAACACCATATCATAATACTCACCGTTTGAGTACAAAGCCGACATCGTATCGTTAATTAGTTACGCGAACCGAGAGATTGCTTGTTGCAGTTGTTGCAAGGAACGAATGCTAATTGCGACTGATATAAACCGATCTGTTTTGCGACCAAAAGTAGGTACCTATTGCCGAAAGCCGAATTTTTAGGGTTCCTTGTCTGGGGTAACCCACTAAATACCGATTGGGAAAAAAAAGGAAAAAAACTTCACCATACATCTACTACTACTACTACTACTACTGTCGTCGTGTCCGTGTCGCTAGCTCTTTTGAACCAGTGTGGTGGAAGGATTAGAGTGCACCTTGAAGGTTCCTTTCGTACACTTTGACACACGTCTATGACATGCCTGGTTTCCTCACGAGGTTTTCCTTCACCGTTTGAGAGCATTGATATTGCACACATAAATTTCGAATCGAAAAATCCATAGATTCGAACTCACGACTTAAGGATGGGAAGGCGGGGTTCATACCAATATGCTACCATGTGCTCCATCCCCATTTGCTACTAGGTACCTACCTACTTACATAATAACCTACCAAAAATTACGTAGTTCAGTCAAGAAAAGTAAAAAACAAATAAACCTACGGAACCAATTTGATTTTATTAAACAAACGCTTGCGGTGCGGTGTCGGTTGACGGTTGCGGATTTTGAATTTAGCAAAGGCACCGACAGCCAATTAGGGCGAGGTGCCATCCCACTAGTTGTTGTTGTTGTTTCAATGCAACCAATGACAAATAGGCTGTTCACGATGAAAATGAAGATTAGTAAGACAGATAAGTCACAACCTTTGATTTTAGTGCCCAAGTAGGTAGGTACAAAATTGCATTGAAAAATGCTCCAATGAATATTGGAATAATACATCGTTGGAAAAACTAAAGTGGAATAGGGTCACGGCTTTATCCTCAGGCACGGTAGACCTCTTCTCATACTTCTTGTTACCTACTCAAGATGCTTTTAAGGCCCGAGTAGGTAGGTACAAAATTGAGTAGGTATCACGGCTTTATCCTCAGGCACGGTAGACATCCTCTCATACTCCTTGGCACCCACTGAGGATACCTTTAAGGCCCGAGTAGGTAGATACAAAATTGAGTAGGTAAGGTACCTATCTCCTATACTAGGTACTTAACAAAGAGATCTGAAAGGATGTTTACGGTGCCTAGGGATTTTAGTCGTGATGTGACCTTACATTTTAATTACCAATAAATACCAAGGTACCACTAGGCCTTCAAAAAAAAATAGAAAAAGTCTTATTAAGCCACCTCGTTATTAGGTAAGTAGGTAGGCATTTTACTAATGGTGTCTGTTCTGTTACCTGTTTCATCTAGAGTTCACACTTAAAGGTCAAAAAACAGCTGTAAATAGGGATGCCTCATGTTGTGTCAAGTTACGTATTGGAGCAAAGTTTAAGAGACATTTCATGAATGAAAACCTTTGAAATTTTAAAAGTCGTTGAACAAACGTTGTTCGCAATGACGTATAGAACACCCCCGTTTCGGGCTTATAGGGACATTATGTTACACGTTGTATATATCGTGTGTGTGGTTTTTTTATTATTATATTATTCCTTATAAAGTACGTATTTTCATTGCCACACGGTATAATAGTTATACATACTCGTAACATATACATAGTCCACACAAGGCTCTCTTGTGTAGTGGATTGCACGAAAATCATGTAGAATGATTTGCACGTAAATCATGTTGAATGAACTGCACGTAAATTATGTCTAATGGATTGCACGAAAACCGTGTGGAATGGATTGCACGAAAATCATGTGGAATGGATTGCACGAAAATCATGTGGAATGGATTGCACGAAAATCATGTGGAATGGATTGCACGAAAATCATGTCGAATGGATTGTATGAAAATCATGTTGAATGGATTGCACGAAAATCATGTCGAATGGATTGTATGAAAATCATGTTGAATGGATTGTATGAAAATCATGTTGAATGGATTGCACGAAAATCATGTCGAATGGATTGTATGAAAATCATGTTGAATGGATTGTATGAAAATCATGTTGAATGGATTGTATGAAAATCATGTTGAATGGATTGTATGAAAATCATGTTGAATGGATTGTATGAAAATCATGTCGAATGGATTGTATGAAAATCATGTTGAATTGATTGTATGAAAATCATGTTGAATGGATTGCACGAAAATCATGTCGAATGGATTGTATGAAAATCATGTTGAATGGATTGCACGAAAATCATGTTGAATGGATTGCACGAAAATCATGTCGAATGGATTGTATGAAAATCATGTTGAATGGATTGCACGAAAATCATGTCGAATGGATTGTATGAAAATCATGTTGAATGGATTGCACGAAAATCATGTCGAATGGATTGTATGAAAATCATGTTGAATGGATTGTATGAAAATCATGTTGAATGGATTGCACGCAAATACTGTGGAAGACAAAAGCCGCGAGACAAAATATCTGGCGATATCAGTAGATATCGCCCAACATCTCTGTCGAATTGAAAACCTCCTTTTTGAAGTAGGTTAAAATTTATTTAAAAAAATAAAAGTCAACTGTCAATCAATAAACATTTCCAACATTTTTTTAAACCTCTAACTTGTCTTTTAGTTTATTCTTGATACTTACCTTGATAGCAACTTTTGTATCCTTATGCGATAGCTTCAGAGCGTTATTGAAGACTTTCAGATCCTCTTCTAGTGCTAAAGTCGCGCCGGGCAACTTTTGTTGCTCAACATCCACAAAATCGCTCAGCCGACTGTGGTTGTCAATGAATATCAACTTTCTGTTGTTCTGGAAACATACAAACAGATGAACATACATACATACATACATCATGAATATCTATGTTTGTAGTCATAGGGTTTTATCAATAAACTAGCGACGCGCCCCGGCTTCGCACGGGTGCAATGCTGATACTAAATATAATACAGAATGTTATCATCTGTGTCATCTATATGTTGTCATCTATACGTCATTACATAGCTGTCATTTGCGTTTTGTTATTCCAAGTCTGATTCTTTTTTTCTGATTTTTTTTTCGGGATAAAAAATATCTTATGTCCGTCTCCTGGCTCTAAGCTAACTCCCTACCAATTTTCACCCAAATCTGTTCTGCCGTTCTTGAGTTATAAGTGGTGTAACTAACACGAATTTCTTTTATATATATAAATATAAGATAAGATATTTTATATGTGTATATCCTACTAATATTATAATAGCGAAAGTTTGTGAGGATGTGAGGATGTAAGGATGTGTGGATGTGACGATGTATGTTTGTGCCTCAATCACGCCGTAACGGCTGAACGGATTCGAATGAAACTTGGAATATACAAAGTATGTGTGCTGGAATAGCATATAGTGTGGTACTACTGTTTGTGTATGTGTATGTATCTATATATGAATCTTTATTTGTACATATGTACATACATATTATCACGCCCATATCCCTAATGGGGTAGGCAGAGCAATAAGTAAACTTGCAGCCACTTCTGATTTGAAATCCTAAGATGGAAATGGTGAACAATGGTGACAGGTGATCAGCCCATCGCCCATATAGATGGTCCATCATTTCGGAGAGGATACTATCCCTTAGTCGACTTTTACGACATGCTCGGGGAGAGAAGCAGCTGGACGCATTCTATGCTTTTTCTTTACTCCCAGTCCAGCGAAGAAGTATTTTCTTCTCTGTTTAGTCTTTATTTGTGTATTATTATGCTATTTGTGTATCGTGTGACACAGGCTAGGCATACACTTTATTTGGCACGTCCGCTCTCGCCGATGGCTCTCATGCGACTGCCCGTGAGTTGCGTTCGAGACAGTGAAGTGTTAGTTGTGTATGTTTATGTATAGTGTTGTTCATTATTAATATAAATATAATTTTTAGATATATAATTTACTAGCTGCCGCCCGCAGCTTCGCTCGCATGGTATCCGGACAAAAAATAGCCTATGTTTATCCAGTTAATGTACTATGTATATTCCAAGTTTCATTCAAATCCGTATAGCCGTTTAGGCGTGATTGAGGCACAAACATCCAAACTCACAAACTTTCGCATTTATAATATAAGTAAGATATATTCACAAACACTACAATTTGTATGTGTATTTGATTGAATATTTGTATTTTAAAATATACGTACCTTCAACGGAGACAGTATGCTATCATGGAACTTCGTATATTCCCTCACCCAGCTATTGCAGTTGTATATATAGCACGCGTGTATATTTATATAGGCAACTTCGGGGAGGACTGTAAACCACTTCTGTAAGAAATCCGTCCTGGAACACACGCTATAAAAGTCACATAGTCATATAGTCCAAACATCAGTTTAGATAAATATATATATATATATATATTAGCACAAGCACAAACTAAACAAGAGCTGGGTACTTATTCGGCTCAACGGATCAGTGTGGCAATGCGGCCAGCGTCTTACCCCCGAATACTCAAACGCATCTCAGAATTGAGCACGTCTTAAGTGACGAGTTTTTGACGGATTTTAATCAGAAACTGTCAAAAAACCGTGAGTTGAGACGTGCTCAACTTTGAGATGCGTTTGAGTATTCGGGGGTTAGGCACGCTTCCACGCTATAATAATAAATAAATAACACCCAACAGTCACATACATAGTCCTGACCCCACACTAGGGTCCCCTGTGTCGTGGGTATCAGAAACTACGAGTACCATGGTACCACAACACCCAGACCCGGAAGAAATATTTATAGATCATGCAAGTTTCTTCCGCGGCGGGAATCGAACCCGCGCCTCTTGCGTCTCTGCCGAGCAACTTATATGTTAATCCAGTACATGTACTATGTATATTCCAAGTTTTATTCAAATCCGCTCAGCCGTTTAGGCGTGATAGAGGCACAAACATACAAACATCCTCACAAACTTTCACATTTATAATATAAGTAGGATTAGTTCTCTTTCTGTTAGTAAAGATAATTATTTGTGGACAGCGCCATCTAGCCCCAAACTAAGCAAAGCTTGAACTATGGGCACCAGATGGTTGATGGAATACTTATATACCTTTTTTAATACATACTTATAATATATAATATTACAATACCCAGAACCGGAAGAAATATTTGCAGACATACAAACATTTCTCCCGTAGCGGGAATCGAACCCGCGCCTTTTGCGTCTCAGCCGAGCATTCACCGCCACGCCACCGAGGTCGTCATTTCAGCTTTATAAGAAGTTGTTTCGTTTCTCGAAAGTACTCTGTTTAGTTTATGCTTATTAATTGTGCTATAAGTAGTAAATATATATAATAATAAGATCAATCGCCTGGCCGTTATGGGCATCCGACGATTGTTACGGTCTCCGCCCACTCTACCCAAAGCAAAAAAATTACAAGCAAACATTTACAGAACATTTGCTTCTGCGGGAAGAACTTCATAAGAACTTATAGTATGACTTCGTTGATTATTTGTAGTTTTTATTTACTTTTTTAGTGTTCCGTACCTAAAGGGTGCTAACGGGACCCTATTACTAAACCTCCGTAGTCTGTCCGACCGTCTGTCAGCGGGCTGTATCTCATGAACCGTAACAGAGTTGAAATTTTCACAGAGCATGTATTTCTATTGTCACTATAACAACAAATAATAAAAGGGCCCCACACAAGAAAAAAAAAATCGTTCGTAACCGATCATTGAAGTTAAGCAACAGTAGGCGCGGTCAATAATTGGATGGGTCGAGTAACTTTTTGCAAGATTTTTTTGCGTATTTATTTTTCAAACGATTTAAAATTTACTGTGTTGTACCAAAATAGTAATAATATTAAAAATTAAGGGGGTCCTCTCCGACATGATGGACCATCCGTACGGGCGATGGGCTGATCTGTCACCATAGTCCACCATATCCATCTTGGGACTTTGAATCGGAAGTGGCTGCAAGTTATCTTATGATCACATACGGCCCCACGCCATAAGGGACACTGGTGTGATATGTATGCATAAGTTTTTTTTTTGACAGAAGTTTGCTTTGGTTTTGCTTTGTGCAAGTGGACGGAGACCCTTGTTACGAACTCACCTAAATCTGTTGTCGGAGCCGGTGTGCGTGAAGTCCACGATCAGCTCGAATGGCTGCTGGCAGAACGGCTTCAAGGTCAGGATCACGTGGTATATCAACAGGTCTGCGTTCACCTCGCCGATCCTGAAACAAATCTTACTTCTTACTTTATCTTACTTATATTATAAAATTGAAAAGTCTTAGTTTGCTTGAAATTACCGGCGTAAAGTTCAAAACGCAACGATAGCGCGTGCTAATTTTACCTGTGCTGCCATCTAGTGCGAAAGTTTGTGACGATGTTTGGATGTTTGTGCCTCAATCACGCCTAAACAGCTGAACGGATCTGAACGAAACTTGGAATATACATAGTACATGTACTGGATTAACATATAGGCTATTTTTTATCCGGATACCAAGCGAGCGTTTAGGCGACCTCAAAACTCCGTCACAAGAGTTGGCCACTAGCTCATACGAACTTACTTATCGGGACTGATGGTCCAGTGGTACCTGCCGATCTTCGTCGTTCGGACGTGGGTTGAAATCCAGTCGGGCACCAATTGATTTTTCAGATCGAAAAATGTATGTGCGCCATACCAGTACTCTCAAACGGTGAAGGAAACTGGCACCAAAAGTTCGAAAACACGTGTCAGGTGCACAAAAAGAGGCTTTGAGGCGCACTTTACCTTTCACCACACTGGTTCGAAGGAACTAGTGACTAGATTAAAGAGTAGGAAGTAGAATCATCATCATCTTCCTGCCCTTATCCCACTCTATGTGGGGTCGGTCCTTGGAAGCTGTAAGAGTTATGGCTAAGGTCTTTATGACCGGCCACCTGCCTGACGTCAACCCTCCTTGGGAACACTTGCTTATTGTATCTCATCATGTTGGAGGATACTATCCCTTAGTCGACTTTCACGACATGCTCGGGGAGAGAACCGTAGGAAGTAAAATACTCACTTATACCTCCTAGATATGAAGTAAAACACAGGATTTCCGAGCTTGCTTGTCCCCGCCTGGTAGAATATGTTTAAACTCTTTATACTCTTGAACTCTTCCTTCTTATGCATGTTGTGTTTCACTATGAACTCCTCGAAATTGGTCGAGGATATGTCTATTGAGGACCAACGAGCGTATGACGAGAAGAGTAGACTTGATGTTCTGAGAAAAAAAACATTATTCTTGTATGTCAACCATCTGTCACTCATGAAATGCGATGTGCTTGATTTTTTTGGATACGTATCTTGGATTTTTTATATGTTAACCTGTACAATTATTGTTTTTATAAGCAAATTGCACAATTCGCACAGGGCATGCTGTGCACTTTTTAGTTAAATAAAGCAGTGCACGTTTGGACTCCGCCGTGTATCCATGAGCAATAAATCAGTCTTATCATTTAATCAAATCATCATCATCATTTCCCTGCCCTTGTCCCACTTTATGTGGGGTCGGCACAACATGTATTTATCTTCCATTTCCCTCTGTCAGAAGTCATCTCAACGCTCACTCCTTTCTTACTCATGTCATCTTTCACACAGTCCATCCATCTTTTGTTTGGCCTACCTCTACCCACATATCATTCCACATTCATATCTAACACTTTATTTTACATCTTTAATCAAATCATTATTATCATTTAAAGTTGTAGGGCGCAACCCTTACATCTTTATGGTCCTTCGAGCCGGATTTGGAAATATAATCACAAAAATAGGGAGGGTTTATGTATTTGTCAACAAAAATCAAAAATGTACCTAAAGTGTTAAAAACTAACGTTACACGATAAAGTTCAAACCATAAAACACTTAAATTGTCGACATTATGTTGTCATAACTCATAGGAGAAGCCATTGCCTCTTGAAACACAGTTTTTACTAATTCAGGAGACTAAGGATTCATTTATTTTGTATTTGTAACATTATCTGTCTAATTCAAACAAAACACAAGCAAAACTATTTTTCACTGCTTTTGCTAAATAACCCCGGAATACTCAAACGCGACTCAGAGTTGAGCACGTCTCAAGTCACGGTTTTTTGACAGTTTTTGATGAAAATCTGTCAAAAATTCGTCACTTGAGACGTGCTCAACTCTGAGATGCGTTTGAGTATTCGGGGGTAAGTCCGTCATTGTAGCGTGCCAGAGCGGGTTTCATTCTTTATTCATGAATTAAACTTGACTTATTGCTGTATCATTGACCTATAGCAATGTACTGCTGGACATTACATGCCACATTTTATTCTGGAATAAAGCGAATGAATCCGCGGGCGGATCTTTGTATAGTCAAATATAACTTACGATTCTATAGGCTTGTGTTCAGGAGGTCCTAAATATGCCAGCAGTGTCGCCATCTACAAAACAATATATAAAAAAGTTTAGTTAAAATATACGTTCATTAGTCTTATTCTAAAGAAAATAAGGTTGAATATCTTTTGACTTCATTACCAACTCCAAAAATTGTTATTTGTTCAACAAATGAGCAGAGTATTTTTGCTGAGAGTGCTCACTTTACCACGAACCAGCGAAGTAGTCAAGAATTGAATCACGGACTGACTAGCGAAGTAGTCTAGAATTGAATCACGGACTAGCGAAGTAGTCTAGAATTGAATCACGGACTAGCGAAGTAGTCTAGAATTGAATCACGGACTAGCGAAGTAGTCTAGAATTGAATCACGGACTAGCGAAGTAGTCTAGAATTGAATCACGGACTAGCGAAGTAGTCTAGAATTGAATCACGGACTAGCGAAGTAGTCTAGAATTGAATCACGGACTAGCGAAGTAGTCTAGAATTGAATCACGGACTAGCGAAGTAGTCTAGAATTGAATCACGGACTAGCGAAGTAGTCTAGAATTGAATCACGGACTAGCGAAGTAGTCTAGAATTGAATCACGAACTAGCGAAGTAGTCCAGAATTGAATCACGAACTAGCGAAGTAGTCTAGAATTCTAATATAGATTACTGAACTACTAGACATCAAAAAAGTCAGCTCTCGTGTAAAACATACAACTTTTCACCTCTACGAGCGAAAATTTTTTCTTGTATAAGGGACATAGGGTGTAAATTCAGCATTTGCTGCATGACACACAGCCATGCAGCACCACGCTAATTTACAATGAAGCGCTCGTGGCGTAGCTTGCTTAGGCGTTCTTGATTGATCGTTAAAGTTAAGCAACGATATGCGCGGTCACAAATTGGGATGGGTGAACGCAAGTGGCATTACGAGCTGAGCGCTTCCGTGCTTCGGAGGGCACGTTGAACAGTCGGTCCCGGCTTTTAAGTCGTTAAGCCATGACCGAGGCCTTTAGGCGGCCTAAAAACTCCGTCACTAGAGTTGGCCACTAGCTCATACGAACATACATACATAATTTACCCCTCTGGGGTAGATTTTCACCGAGAATAAAAGATATAGACACAGGTTCAATGTACCTTGTCAAAGGGTCGTCTGCCGACTGCCTTGTGGTCTCTGCTGCATGATAAGTAGTCTCCGATCCTCTCCTGATGGTTCCAAAGCAACCGGTGCAGCGCCACCACGTTCACATCGCTGATGAAGGACAGGTTGTGGGAAGACTGATCTATGCTTTCGCAGTCCGAGGCTATTTGGATGAAGAATCTGTAAAAAATACACATATGTATATTCTAAGTTTCATCCAAATCCGTTCAGCCGTTTAGGCGTGATTGAGGCACAAACATCCAAACATCCTCAGAAACTTTCACATTTATAATATACTAGCTCTCGCCCGCGGCTTCGCTCGCATGCTATCCGGACAAAAAGTACCCTATATGTTATTCCAGCGCACATACTATGTACATTCCGAGTTTCATTCAAATCCGTTCAGCCATTTAGGCGTGATTGAGGCACAAACATCCAAACATCTTTACAAACTTTCGCATTTATAATAATACTAGATGGCAGCGCAGGTAAAGTTAGCACGCGCTATCGTTGCATTTTGATCTTTACGCCGGTAATTTCAAGCAAACTAAACCTTTTCAATTTTATAATACAAGTAAGAAGTAGGATTATTTATTATCTAGGGCAGGGATTCCCAAAGATATCGACCCCTTGGGGCCGATATCGGTTTCCTAGGGGTCGACATAAACGAAAACTGATTTTGGGGGTCGACGAGGTCTAAAAATCGACCCCTATTAAATTAACACAAGTTCTTATTTAACACTTTCAAGATAGGTAGGTACTGTATTGTTTATGTTGTGTCACGTGTACTAAGAATAATTAATATTTTTGTAGGAAATAGCATTGTTGTAGTAATGTAAAGTCTCAAGATGAAAAACTCGCAGCTGTTTTAAGTTAGCGGACCATTATGAATAAGAGGGTTGATCTTAAAAGTAGGTCTAGGCCATGGGGGTCTGAGGTAACAGTTCATTTTGGAAAAGGGGTCACTTATCCAAAATAGTTTGGGGATCCCTGGTCTAGGGGATTTAGGGGATGCTCACTTGCGTCCGGCCTCGAAGTGCGCCCTCAGGAAGTGGTTGAACGGCAACATGTGCTGTTCCTTAGAGAATTCCACGTGGTTGGCGATGTTCTGCAAGATCTTCGACATCAGCATCAGGCCTCGCTTGATCTTCGGCGGCACTGTCTTGCTCACTATGCCCATCTCCTGTGGAGATACTGCAACAAAGTTTAAAGGAATTAATAAAGGAATGAATGAATGAATGAATGAATGAATGAATGAATGTATGAATGAATGAATGAAAACACTTTATTGCACATCTCACAAATTAGATAACTAGAATTAACAAAATGAAGATAAAATTTAAGTATATAATGAATAAAAAGTATAATGAAGTTTAAATTAAAATTCAAAGTGACTGCCTCGGTGGCGTTGCGGGCGATTGCTCGGCACGCAAGAGGCGTGGGTTCGATTCCCGCTGCGGAAGAAATGTTTGCATGCTCTGCAAATATTTCTTCCGGGTCTGGGTGTTGTGGTACCATGGTACTCGTAGTTTCTGATACCCACGACACAGGGAATCCTAGTGTGGGGTCAGGAAGGACTATGTATGTGACTGTTGGGTGTTATTTATTTATTTACAACATCTATCTGATGAGCTGGATTAGGTGATCCCAATCAAATCTTTCCTCTTTATAATATTAGTGTAGAAAATTTGTGACTTTGATCCTTTTTTATGAATTTGATCCTTCTTTGTGACATTGTCCGACTTTGTGACTTTGTCCCACTTTGTGACTTTGTCCGGCTTTGTGACTTTGTGGCTCCGAAACGATACAAACAAACAATCAAATCTTTCCTCTTTATAATATTAGTGTAGATATGGATTACTTTAGGTAACAAGATTTCTTGTCTTCTATCATCATCATCATCTTCCTACCCTTATCCCACTCTATGTGGGTACTCTTACAGCATGATCCAAGTATCATGCTGTAAGAGTTTTGGCTACGGTGTTTTATTTCTTGCATAATTATAAAAGACACGAAATTATTATTATTATTGTTATGTGTCTCACCTATAGCCGGATTGATGAACCTCAAAAACAGCACAGTCCCGACTGCGCCTACGCTGGTTTGAGGAAACTGCGCAAACCTTTTACTGAGAACCTGGAAAATAAGAGCATAAGCTTATTCACGGAACAAAAACAAATCGAACCCGCGCCCGCGCCTCTCATGTCTTAGACGAGCACTCATCCGGCATCGAGGCTGGAAATATTGCCAGTCATGTCGCGCGACATCTCTAGACACACGTATCTCGGGACTTTTGTCCCCTAGTGAATACGAGGCGCTACAAACAATGGCAAATGACGGCCTCGGTGGCGTGGCGGGCGATTGCTCGGCAGAAACGCAAGAGACGCGGGTTCGATTCCCGCTGCGGAAGAAATGTTTGCATGATCTGCAAATATTTCTTCAGGGTCTGGGTGTTGTGGTACTATGGTACTCGTAGTTTCTGATACCCACGACACAGGGAATCCTAGTGTGGGCTCAGGACTATGTATGTGACTGTTGGGTGTTATTTATTATTATTATTATATGCTGAGAAACTGCATTTTGATCGGTAAGCCGATCAGTCAGTCAGGATAATACTAAATAATATTTTAAGATCTTAAAATACTTCTTCGCTGGACTGGGAGTAAAGAAAAAACATATTCAGCTGCTTCTCTCCCCGAGCATGTCGTAAAAGTCGACTAAGGGATAGTATCCTCCAACATGATGAGACACAATAAGCAAGTATTCCCAAGGAGGGTTGACGTCAGGCAGGCGGCCGGTCATAAAACACCTTAGCCAAAACTCTTACAGCATGATCCAAGGATCAAGCCCGCATACAGTGGGATAAGGGCGGGAAGATGATGATTTTAAGATCTTAAAATGGATTTCCGCAAAGTCATGCCTAAATTAAGTAAGTTCGTATGAGCTAGTAGCCAGCTCTTGTGACAAAGTTTTTAGGCCGACTAAAAGCCTGAATTAATTAACTATGTCAGTCTGTCAGTCAGTCCATCAGTCCGTCAGTAAATCAAACTATCAATCAGTCAGTTAGAGCATCAGTCAGTCAGTTAGTCAAACAAACAAACAAACAAATCAATTTATTGACATAATAAAATGGTTACAATATAAATGAATCCTTAGGCTCCTGAACTAGTAAAAACTGTGTTTCAGGACAATCAGTCTGTCTGTCAATCAGTCAGTTAGAACATCAGTCCGTCAGTCTATCAGTGAGTGTTACCTGGTAGAGGCAGTGACACATGCTGCGCAGTTGCGGTGGAAACTTGTCAGCTGAACTGACGATGCTGTCAAAAACTTCCGTCGTCAAGTTTATCAGGTTCGCGCGGTTCATCTCAATGTCATCCATGGGCTCCAATCTAAAACCATTCAATTTATCATTTACTAGCAGCCCGCCCCAGCTTCATTAACAAATTAGGATTTTTTAGGTAAATTTTTCACACCTCGGGTTACATTATTGGAGTTCTAGTAAGGATCCCTGATTTTTTGAAATAAAATTATAGCCTATGTTATTCCGTAATAATGTAGCTATCTATTGATGAAAGAATTTATGAAATCGGTTCAGTAGTTTTGGAGCCCATTCGTTACAAACATAGAAACATACAAAAAAAATCCTCTTTTTTTTGTCCAAAGCCAAGTACCAAAAGCCAAGGTAGAAAATCCAAAATAGTTTTTGGCGTGCGCTGCGAAAACTAATGATAAGAGAATAAAATAATGTACTACACGCGTACGAAGTCGCGGGCAACAGCTAGTAACAAATATAATCAAGTTGATTTAATAATGTCAAATCTTGTAATCTAAATATTCTTTAATGTTGTAAAAACTATTATGTTTCATTTTATTTTTAGATATTAGTGTAGATGGAACTTACCTAGCAGTGTCAACTTCGAAGCTAAGGTTGGTATTGGCCTCCAACTGATCCAGGAGTGTGGATATCAGAGGCTCCAGCAGTGACTGAAACATACAAATAACAATCGTCATATAGACGGCATCGGTGGCGTGGCGGGCGATTGCTCGGCGGAGACGCAAGAAGCGCGGCTTCGATTCCCGCTGCGGAAGAAATGTTTGCATGTTCTGTAAATATTTCTTCCGGGTCTGGGTGTTGTGGTAGCATGGTACTCGTAGTTTCTGATACCCACGACTCAGGGAATCCTAGTGTGGGGTCAGGACTATGTATGTGGCTGTTGGTTGTTATTTATTTATACTAGATGATTGATACAGCGAGAGCACCAGGTCGTAGGTTCAAATCCGGACGTGCAGCAATGATTTTGTTAGAACCCACGACCTTGGGATCGGAAGGCATGGTCACTATCACTAGACCACTCTCTGTTTGTTTACAAATAACATTGTATTATCACGCCCGTATACCTAACGGGGTGGACAGAGCCACAAGTAATCGTAAGAAAACTTGCAGCCACTCCTGATTCAAAGTCCCAAGATGGATATGGTGCCACTAGACCACCAATGTTCTGCCAAGAAATATTAACCCCCCTAGGGGTTAAAAGTAAGTAAGTTCGTATGATCTAGTGGCCAACTCTTGTGACGGAGTTTTTAGACCGCCTAAAGGCCTCCGTCATGGCTTAACGACTTAAAAGCCGGGACCGACAATTTAACGTGCCCTCCGAAGCACGGAAGCGCTCAGCTCGTAATACCACTTGCGGTCACCCATCCTAATTGTGACCGCGCACAACACTGCTTCTTCAACGATCAATCAAAAACGTCTAAGCAAACTACGCCACGAGCACTTTTTTAGGGGTTGATTTTCCTAGACAATTTACATTCTAAATTTCACCGAAATCGGTTTAGTAGTTACGGAGGTACGCGGTGACAAACATTAACACGCACAAACGCATCGCATTTATAATAAAATTAATAAATAAATATTTGTGGACATTTCACACAGCGCCATCTAGCCTCAAACTAAGCAAAGCTTGTACTATGGGAACCAGATGGCTGATAGAATACTTATATACTTTTCTTTGTAAATACATACTTATAACACATAATATTACAACACCCTGAAAGAAATATAAGTTGGTTGAAGAAGCTTACCTGTAAATAATGGTATCCGTATATCTTGAAGCAGTACGCCATTATTTTGCTGCCAAGAGAATTGCCTCGGAAAAGTGTTTGCATACAATCCGACACCTGAAAGTAATAACAATCTTTCAGTCTATCCAGTCGTGTCATTAGTTCTTTCGAACCAGTGTGGTGAAAAGATTCAAATTGCTCCTCAAAGGCGCTTGCTTGACACATCTTCGAACTTTTTGACGGCCTCGGTGGCGTGGCGGGCGATTGCTCGGCAGAGACGCAACAGGCACGGGTTCGATTCCCGCTGCGGAAGAAATGTTTGCATGTTCTGTAAATATTTCTTCCGGGTGTGGGTGTTGTGGTAGCATGGTACTCGTAGTTTCTGATACCCACGACACAGGAAATCCTAGTGTGGGCTCAGGACTATGTTGTATGTGACAGTATTTACAGTTTACAGTATTTTTGACAGTATTTACAGCGGGACGCATTCTATGAGCCAATTCTACGAACATATTCTACGAAACAATTTTATTATTTCATGTTTTTCATCTTTTTTCTTGTGTCTTACCCTATTGTTATATTTTTTTGTGTCTAGTGTTTTGTGTGTCAAATAAACATATTCTATTCTATTCTATTCTATGAGCAGAGAAGACAAACTCACTTCAACCTCTCTATAGAATATATTCCACAGCAACGGCGCCAGTAGATGCTTTGCGTCGAACAATGTGACGAAAACGCGAGCAAGTTCGTCCATCTGCGATGTGCTGACTACGTTGGCCAGAGCCATCGCGATAGGCAGCTCTCCCTGCAACAATAAGTATAAAATAATTTTAAGGAAAACATAATTTTTTGTACCAACACATGTATTGTATACAGAGGAGTAATTACCAATTGACTCTTGTTTATCCTCTCTAAACTCTCTAAACAATTTGTTCAAATTTTTCAACCACTCTTTAACTGTCTCTAATTTTTCATCCAAATTGTCTGCAATTTTACACCCCTCTCAAATTGTTTCTAATTTTTCACCCCACTCAAATTGTCTCTAATTTTTCACCTCTCTCAAATTGTCTTTCATATTTCACTCCTTTCAAGTTTTCAAAAATTTTTCACCCCTCTTAAATTGTCTCAAATTTTTCACCTCAAATTGTCTCTAATTTTTCAGCCCTCTCAAATTTTCTCTAATTTTTCACCCCTCTCAAATTGTCTCTAATTTTAACCCCCTCTCAAATATCTCAAATTATTCACTACTCTCACATTGACCCACATATTCTAACTGTCAAAACCATCCCTGTTTTTAAAGTCATCACAAATAATTTCTATTCACATCTTCTTTCACTTTCACCCTCAATTTTTTTTTGTAAATTCACCTTCATTTTCAGTTTTTCACCTCCCAAAATAACCGTGATTTTTCATCTCCTCTAAACTGATATTCTTTTTTTACCTTCTCTCAAATGGACCCTCTTTTTCTCCTCATCTAAAATGTTCCCTTTGCACCTTTAAATTTCGTCGAACTTGGTGCTATGCACGAACCTAGTCAGCCCCTGTCCATGAACACACACCTTGTCAGAGATCATGGTGACCAACTGCACGAGCTGCTCGAACCTGTCTGCCAGCACTGTTTCCGCGAGGGTGTCGAACTCCGTGCCCTGTTGTAGGATCTTAGTCAGCACCTCCATGAAAGCCGCGCGAGTTTGGAGATCCCTGTGGTAGCCTAGGTCTGGGGAAATGAGGAATTAGTCAATTAGGAACACTTTTACTATATGTCTAACGATTAACTGTGTAGGCTCCTTAAGAAGACTTATCTTTGGTTACAAATCTTATGTGCTTAAGGTCTTGAACTTAAGCCGCTTGACTGAAGTCTTGTATGAAGGCTCGCGTCAATAGGGAATTGACGCGAGACTTCATACAAGACTTTACATATGCATGTGATTCAAATGAGGGCCAAATATTTATGTAATTGGTAAACTTTCTTACAACAGAATTTTTGATTATAATTTCTTTTTGAGCAAGAAATTAATTTAAAAAAAGTGCAAATAAAACTGTGGGAAATTAAATATTTGAAACGCGACGCCATTTGCCAGAGCGTATATGCAGACTAATGTCACGTAATAGTCTATGCTCTATGACAACAAAACTGTCAATGCCACCCAGTGTATAGTTGTTTGGTGTTTTGCCTGTGAGTGATAGACCTCCTCAGTTAAGAGGCCTGCATCTAAGGGGCATAACAACAAAAACCTTAACTCCATTTTGTTTGCTACTTAAGAGTTTACTTTGATAAAACCTACTCTCAGCGGGATCAAGCTCCTCCCAAATCTAAATCCTGGATTCACTGCTAGTCACTAGATCCTATAAATAACACCCTATTGACATAAGTTCTTACCAATGCTATGCATAAGTCCAGAGTCGATGTTAGCGCTCAGCAGGTTGGACATAGCTTGTATAGTGGCGTTTCTCAACGTCTCCAGCCTTCCAGGTCCCTCAGTCAGTTCCACCTCATTGCAGTCATTCAGCAGATTCATGAATAATGTGAAATATCTGTCGGAAAATAATCATTTTAAGACAAATACGTAAAAACTAACCTTTCGCTGAGAGCACGGGTTTGCATTAGTTACGGTCATGACATACGGTCTCAAGATCGCCCCATAGGGAGACCACGGATTTTCATTTGCTAACGTACGGTCCTGACATACGTCTATCGTTTTTTTCACTCTGACTAGTGCACGATAGGAGCCTTTGAGGCGTACTTAAATATCTTTTAGCACGACTTGTAGAAGTAGCCGTACTCTGACACTAGATATATTGTAATACTGTAATACATATTGTAATATGACTGGACAAAGTTCTGCGAAGAACAGATAACTGTTGGAGAATAAAGAAGAATTACGTCTACGGACCGGGAAACGAATGTGGGACCCCACCCAATGGACCGATGACATTGTAAAGATCACAGCTGGTTTGTGGATGAAGGCAGCACAGAATATGTCGTTAAGGAAGTATATTGACGTGGAATAAGTCCAACAGTGGACTTTTATAAGTTAACGATGTTGTGTACTGACTTGAAGAAGGTATGTCTTGGCTGATCCAAAGACGTAGGACACGCTCCGGCTAGATGGATTGACAATTTGCTGCTGGCTAGTGGCAGAGACTGGATATGGCAAACTGATCATATGATGATGATGAGTACCAAACTCACTTGAGGAAGAGTTGACTCTTGGCTTCCATAAGGTCTCCCCTGTCGGACTCCTCAGGCTGAAGCGGCAGTCCCTTCAGTAGAGCAGCCACTGCTTCCATGCAGGCCTGGTCCAAGTCCCTGAACAACAGACTTCACCATGCTTATTATACTCCGCTCAAGGTTAGACAGGATGACTCACTAATATCCGTGAGCACTGGTGGCCTAATACTAGTGAACCCACCCACCGATCCTAAGGTCGTGGGTTCAATCGTGCGCCAATTAATTTTTTTGTTTGAATTCATGTGCGCTTTACCAGTACTCTCAAACGGTGAAGCAAAACATCGTGAGGAAACCCGCGGCTTAGTCAGCTCCGCACGTATTGTTAATGTCTTTCCTGTGGACAAGGCCGACTAAGCTGAGAGGATGGAATAGGTGCTGGGCAAACCTACTTCATCTTAATTCGTCCCGGGCACTACAGCGTCCCGTTTGTGAAGGTAAAAGTTGCCTCCTGACGCTGTATAAATCATCTACTATAGATGGTAAAAGGCCTTAGTTTATTGTGACGTGTTAAGGTGATATTTACCTTGTGACGGAGGACGCGTCGCCCCTCAGCGGCGGCGCTATCTGGTGACTTGTGCCGAGCACCCAATCCGTAACGTACTCCACCATTTTGTTACGAAACTTCATCTCCTGAAAATAACAAAATTATCATCTTCCTGCCCTTATCCCACTCTACGTGGGGTCGGCACAGCATGATCTTTGGATCATGGTGTAAGAGTTTTGGCTAAGGTGTTTTATGACCGGCCGCTTGCCTGACGTCAACCCTCCTTGGGAATAATTGCTTATGTATCTCATCATGTTGGAGAGGATACTATCCCTTAGTCGACTTTTACGACATGCTCGGGGAGAGAAGCAGCTGGACGCATTCTATGTTATTTCTTTACTCCCAGTCCAGCAGAGAAGATAAAAATATACAATTAAAAATCTTAATATACGCAATGCGATCAAAATCAAAATCAAAATATATTTATTTGGGAACGTGAAAAAAGGTTCTTTATGAACTAATTGCAAACGATGATAGCTGCAGTAGTTTTAGAAAAACTTTGTCGCAGCTGCTAACGCCCACCTCCTTAGCCAATAGTTGGGTGGCCGCAAGTGGCATTACGAGCTGAGCGCTTCCGTGCTTCGGAGGGCACGTTAAATTGTCGGTCCCAGCTTTTAAGTCGTTAAGCCGTGACGGAGGCCTTTAGGTGGCCTAAAAACTCCGTCACAAGAGTTGGCCACTAGCTCATACGAACTTACTTTTACTTTTACCGGAAATTGACGCTTTATATCTAAAACTTAAAGGTCAAAGTCACCTGTCTAAACGCGAGGTCATCCCGTCTCCTCATCATAGCTTCAACGACTTGACATAACTTCGTCTTGATGTGAACTGACAGAACTGTCATGTCTAGATGTCGGACGTATCTGTCAAATAAAAATAAATAAATAAATATCTGTGGACACAGCGCCACCTAGACCCAAACTAAGCAAAACTTCTACTATGAGAACCAGATAGAATACTTGTATAGTTTTTTTTTGTAAATACATACTTATAATACATAATACTACGACACCCAGACCCGGAAGAAATATTTGCAGAACATACAAACATTTCTCCCTTAGCGGGAATCGAACCCGAAAATCTAGCACTCAAATTGAATCCTCCTTTGTTTGTCTGTTTGTGTCGTTGGAATTGCCTAGATGACGAGATCTTCATATAGTCTGTCACTTTTTTGACACTTAGGTGTAGAAAATCCAATATATCGGCTTTAAGGTGCCATTTTCAATTAACTAAGGTGGTACATATTCATCATCATCATCATCATCGTCATTATCATCTTCCTGCCTCTATCCCACTCTATGTGGGGTCGGCAAAGCATGATCCTTGGATCTTGCTATAAAAGTTTTGGCTAAGGTGCTTTATGACCGGTCGCCTGCCTGACGTCAACCCTCCTTGGGAATACTTGCTTAGTCGACTTTTACGACATGCTCGGGGAGAGAAGCAGCTGGACGCATTCTATGTTTTTTCTTTACGATGACAACGCATCTACATACAAAAATGCATTAGCTGTACCCAGGCTACCTACTGAATAAATACTAGGCACATCATGTGTCACAAAATCAAATTCGTCAGACCTATGCTACCCAATTTCTACGCCGTCGAATTTTTTGTTCTTTGAAATCTTACTTATATTATAAATTTGAAAAGTCTTAGTTTGCTTGAAATTACCGGCGTAAAGCTCAAAACGCAACGATAGCGCGTACTAATTTTACCTGTGCTGCCATCTAGTGCGAAAGTTTGTAACGATGTTTGGATGTTTGGATGTTTGTGCCTCAATCACGCCTAAACAGCTGAACGGATCTGAACGAAACTCGGAATATACATAAAACATGTACTGGATTAACATATAGGCTATTTTTTATCCGGGTACCACGCGAGCGAAGCCGCGGGCGGCAGCTAGTATATACTAATTTAATTCGGTCAATACTAACCTCACTATAGCCAACATGAGACCCTCGATTGATGTAGTACTGAGATGCTCTTGGCTTGATGTCGGTTGACTCTTCTTATTGTCCAATATACTCTTCATTATGTATATTGTATGCTCCACAAATTGCGTGTTTATTTCTGTCAGCATCACCTGAAAGAACACACATACATGTCAAGTCCGCATCCCTAATGGGGTGGGCAGAGCCACAAAACATGCAACCACTCAAAGTCCAAAGATGGATATGGCGAACCATGGTGACAGGTGATCAGCCCCTCGCCAATTTATGTGGTCCACAAACATTGGCATTAATAACATTATCAGACCTTTTACCATCTATAGTAGATGATTTATACAGCGTCAGGAGGCAACTTTTACCTTCACAAACGGGACGCTGTAGTGCCCGGGACGAATTAATATGGAGTAGCCTTGCCCAGCACCTACTCCATCCTCTCAGCTTAGTCGGCCTTGTCCACAGGAAAGACATGGTCAATACGTGCGGAGCTGACTAAGCCGCGGGTTTCCTCACGATGTTTTCCTTCACCGTTTGAGAGTCCTGGTATAGCGCACATAAATTCGCGCAAATCCCATTGGTACACGACCGGGTTTGTGCCGACGACCTTGGGATCGGAAGGCGGGGTCACTACCGACTAGACCACCAGTGCTCTCCAACATTATTAGGGTAAACTTTGATTTTGAACAACCAGACTGTTCGAGCTGATCCCACCTGCTGCTGTTGATCGAAGAACTTGTCGATGATCGCCTTGATCTGGTCGAAGAGGATGGGATAGAGTGCCGGAGACAACTCCAGCCCGACCAGTTCCTTCACGTGAGCTTGTATCGTCTGGCCGAAGCGCTCGTTACTGCAGAGAAGCAAGCGCAGCAGCTGGCCTATGAACCTGGGGAGAAGCAGAACTTCAGAAGCATAACTTGCTTTGTGAGGCGCACACTGACGGTTTCCATGCCATCATAAGGAATCGATGTGCGTCGCTCTTAAAACGCCTGCGTGGTAGCCCCAACAACATTCTGAGCACATTGACGGACAGGTTGGACTCTCAGTACATGGGACACTAGATAAGCCTGCAAACAACACTTTAAGGGATGCTGTCCCAGTAACGGATGGTCCCTCTAATCTGTGTAATTCCTATTTGTGTGTTTTTGACATTTATGTTATTTTAATTTTATTTTTATTTCATTTGTAATTATTATTTTATTTAAAACTTTTATGGACTACTAGCTGCCGCCCGCGGCTTCGCTCGCGTGGTATCCGGAGAAAAAATAGCCTAAATGTTAATCCAGTACATGTACTATGTATATTCCAAGTTTCATTCAAATCCGTTCAGCCGTTTAGGCGTGATTGAGGCACAAACATCCAAACATCCAAACTCACAAACTTGTTTAATAACAAACGCATTTATAATATAAGTAAGATTATTTGTCTGAATTAAACCGTTTTTAAGTACGTCAACTCTAAGGGAACTACTTTATTCGCCTTGGTTTGAGCTTCGTTTCTTTTTATCATTCTGCCTCCTCTGACCGACAATTTAACGTGCCCTCCGAAGCACGGAAGCGCTCAGCTCGTAATGCCACTTGCGGTCACCCATCCCGATTGTGACCGGGATATAGGATATAGATGTACTTACTGGGTAACCGGACAGTATTGAACTTCTTGAGTACTATTCGGCAAGACGGTATATTTCCTCGTATCTGCAAATTATTTACAATAAATAAATAAATGCTTGTGTACGTTTCACACAGCGCCATCTAGCAAAGCTTGTACTATGGGCACCAGATGGCTGATACAATACTTTTTTTCAAATTCATACTTATAATACATAATACTACCAACAACATGATCCTTGGATCATGCTGTAAAAATTTTGGTTAAGGTGTTTTATGACCGGCCACCTGCCTGACGTCAACCCTCCTTGGGAATACTTGCTTATTGTATCTCATCATGTTGGAGGATACTATCCCTTAGTCTACTTTTACGACATGCTCGGGGAGAGAGGCAGCTGGACGCATTCTGTTATTTCTTTACTCCCAGTCCAGCAGAGAAGTTACAACCTATTAAATAATGTAAATGGCTTGCTATACGCGTTGGCTTGCACTGTAAGTGCAGCAAGTAACTGAAGTTAAATAAATGAATAAATACCGCAATTATGTGTCCATGAAGAGGGTGGACGCCGTTGTAGGCAGACGCCGCCAAGCGCGCACAAGAACGAAGTTATATTTGCCCACTCTTGAATCTGCATCTAAAACAAACATACATGTAAATTAAACCACCTATATGGGCGATGGGCTGATCACCTGTCACCGTGGTTCACCATATCCATCTTAGGACTAAATCAGAAGTGGCTGCAAGTTTTCTTATGTTTACTTGTGGCTCTGCCCACCCCTTTAGGAATACAGGCGTGATAACATGTATGTATGTAAATAAATTCGACAAATATCGCGTGTGATCTTAATAGTATTACAAGAATTAGAAATTTGAAAGTGCTTAGAGAAGTTGGGAACCTAACTGTCCCGCGACATATTTTATAATTATTAATACTTGCATTTGACATGTGTCCTAGAGAATTCCTTCCTCTAAGTCACCCGAGGCATGTGTCCTAGAGAATTCCTACCTCTAAGTCACCCGAGGCATGTGCCCTAGTGAAGTCCTACTTCTAGATCGTGTTCGCTGCTGTTGTGGTGCGATACGCGTCTCTTCGCCACAGCGCGGTGGATGGCATCTGACATCTCTAGCGACACTTGTCCCGGGGCATGTGTCCTAGAGAATTCCTACCTCTAAGTCATGTTCGCTGCTGCTGTGATGTGATACGCGTCGTTTGGCCACGGCGCGGTGGATGGCATCTGACATCTCTAGCGACACTTGTCCCGGGGCATATGTCCTAGAGAATTCCTACCTCTAGATCGTGTTCGCTGCTGCTGTGGTGCGATACGCGTCGTTTGGCCACGGCGCGGTGAATGGCATCTGACATCTCTAGCGACACTTGTCCCGGGGCATGTGTCCTAGAAAATTCCTACCTCTAAGTCATGTTCGCTGCTGCTGTGATGTGATACGCGTCGTTTGGCCACGGCGCGGTGGATGGCATCTGACATCTCTAGCGACACTTGTCCCGGGGCATGTGTCCTAGAGAATTCCTACCTCTAGATCGTGTTCGCTGCTGCTGTGGTGCGATACGCGTCTCTTTGCCACAGCGCGGTAGATGGCATCTAACATCTCTAGCGACACTTGTCCCGGGGCATATGTCCTAGAGAATTCCTACCTCTAGATCGTGTTCGCTGCTGCTGTGGTGCGAGACGCGTCGTTTGGCCACGGCGCGATGTATGGCTTCCATTTGACAATCGTCCATCTTATCACCCTGCCCTTTAGGATATTTCTGGAGCAACTTGCACAGTGAATCCCTAAAAACAGAACACAGTTGAAAACAAGTATCTATTTATTTAAACGTAATATTCAAATGATTCCATTTATATTCTAAGAACATCTATTATAGCTGAAGGTTTTCCGAAAATAAATAAATAAATATATTCGTATTTCTTATTTGCAAAAATATATGTACCTACTAGCTGCCGCCCGCGGCATCGCTCGCGTTGTACTCGGATGAAAATAGCCTATACGTTTCCGGCACATGTACTATGTATATTCCAAGTTTCATTCAAATCCTTTCAGCCGTTTAGGCGTGACTGAGGCACAAACGTACAGACATCCTTACAAACTTTCACATTTATAATATACATAGGGTTGTCTCAAAAGCTTACTGTATTAAGCTCCTGTTCTGTATTTAGGTACATGTACGATGGTACCGTTTGAGAGCACTGGTGGTCTAGTTAATAGTGACCCCGCCTTCCGAACCTAAGGTCGTGGGCTCAAACCCGGTCGTGTACCAAAGGATTTTTCAGTGCGAAAAATTTTTCTGCGCTATACCAGTACTCTCAAACGATGAAGGAAAACATCGTGAGGAAACCCGCGGCTTAGTCAGCTCCACACGTTTTGACCATGTCTTTCCTGTAGACAAGGCCGACTAAGCTGAGAGGATGGAGGCGCTGGGCAAGCCTACTCCATCTTAATTCGTCCCGGGCACTACAGCGTCCCGTTTGTGAAGGTAAAAGTTGCCTCCTGACGCTGTATAAATCATCTACTATAGATGGTAAAAGACCTTAGTAGTACGATGGTACTTAAGCGGTTATTCGTAAATTTATTTTACATGATGTGCAATATACTTGCCAGCATCTGAAAGTTTCCTCCCAAACAGGTTGTACCCCGTTGACACAATGTTCGATCTTTCTAAGCAACGCCATGATACGCTTTTGTAGAGCGGCCGAACCTACAATAAATAACACCCAACAGTCACATACATAGTCCTGAGCCCACATGGACAACTCGCGCTTGACCAAAAACTTTACAATAATAATAATAATAATAGCTTCATTTCAGGCAACATTAGAAAAGTTACAACTGTTATAAACTTATTCTACGGCCCATAGAAATGTATACCTTAGCTAACATACATAGAAAAACACAAATTAAAAAACCAACTAATTTACACGATTGAACTGCGCCGTGCTACGCAATGTCTCGGGGTCTTGTAGGCGCCCGCGGAAGCGCCTGTACTCGACCCCCTTCGGTCAAAACTCCGCATCCATGAAGGTCGATAGTCGAGCAGTAGGCACTCTCGCCATAAATGATTTGAAGTTCACATTATGACGAGACGATGTACATACTATGCCAAAATTGTTTTCACAAAAAGACGTAATGACTTCGGATTTTCCCATACTGTCCCAGTTAAAAAAAAACTCTGTATATATGTCACCGTAAAATCGTAAATAACATTAGATTATAATCTAATAGAATGCGTCCAGCTGCTTCTCTCCCCGAGCATGTCGTAAAAGTCGACTAAGGGATAGTATCCTCCAACATGATGAGATACAATAAGCAAGTATTCCCAAGGAGGGTTGACGTCAGGCAGGCGGCCGGTCATAAAACACCTTAGCCAAAACTCTTACAGCTTGATCCAAAGATCATGCTGTGCCGACCCCACATAGAGTGGGATAAGGGCAGGAAGATGATGATTAGATTATAATCTATCTCGCGATATTGTAAACTGTCGAAAGATTGTGAATCGTAACATACTGTTTTCAATTTAACTGCTTTAAATTTGTGTCGCTTTGGCGGCAAAAACGCGACGAGGCGTGTTACAAAAAATATTACGAGCTGTCAAGTTTTGTTTGGTCACAGCGAATAAGGAGCCGGGCATAAATTCAAGACGTTGATAAATAATCTCATCGATTTCGGTGAATATTAACTTGCGACTTTGACGTTCTCCCAAAGCTAAAATCGAATACGCACTTCTCGCGTCACAGCCGAGCACTCGCCCATTCTCAACAGTCATACAGTTCTGACTTAGGTTTTATATATACTTACTATGTATGTTCTTATACGAACAATTTCTTGCCATATCCTGATTTGCTGCTTGCACAAGTAAATAAAATATAAATAACAATAATAAATATTTATGGAAATTTCACACAGCGCCATCTAGCCCCAAACTAAGCAAAGCTTGTACTATGGACACCAGATGGCTGATAGAATACTTATATACTTTTTTTTTAATACATACTTATAATACATATAATACTACAACACCCTAGACCCGGAAGAAATATTTGCAGAACATGCAAACATTTCTCCCGTAGCGGGAATCGAAGCCGCGCCTCTTGCGTCTCAGCTGTCTTTTGTCAATAACACCTGTCAAATCCTAACTGTGAGCACTGGTGATCTGGTTGCTAGTGACCCTGCCTTCCAATCCTCAGGTCGTTGGTTCAAATTCTAGTCGTGTAATGGATTTTTCTGTGCGAAAAGTTTATGTGCGCTATACCGGTACTCGCAAACGGTGAAGGAAGACATCGTGAGGAAACCCGCGGCTTAGTCAGCTCCGCACGTATTGACCATGATCTTTCCTGTGGACAAGGCCGACTAAGCTGAGAGGATGGAATAGGTGCTGGGCAAGCGTCCATCTTAATTCGTCCCGGGCACTACAGCGTCTCGTTTGCGAAGGTAAAAGTTGCCTGCTGACGCTGTATAAATCATCTGCTATAGATGGTAAAAGGCCTTAGTTCAATCGTACCTGTGGTAAGAACAGTAGAGGTATGCGCTATCTCCTGGAAGACAGCATAGTTGGGCAACAGTTGGTGTGCCGTGATCTCATCGGCGCCGCAGCGGATGTCGGCTTCTTGGCATAGCAGGGCGAAGCAAGACATGCCGACCAACACCACGTCAGTGTCTATCGACCATAGGCACATGAAGAATACCACCTGGAGAATATAAACAAATAAATAATAATAAATAACACCCAACAGTCACATACATAGTCCTGAGCCCACACTAGGATTCCCTGTGTCGTGGGTATCAGAAACTACGAGTACCATGCTACCACAACACCCAGACCCGGAAGAAATATTTACAGATCATGCAAACATTTCTTCCGCAGCGGGAATCGAACACGCGCCGTCATTACGAAAGATGCCGAGAGAAGATTTGCTAATTCAATTCAATTTATTTATTGGTAACAATAAAAGGTTACACAAGTAAATCACTACATAGTATAAAACAAAGTCGCTTCCCGCTGTGTCCCTAAAGTCCCTATGTAGTATTATGCTTAGATTTTTAAAACTACGCAACGGATTTTGATGCAGTTTTTTTGACAGATAGAGTGATTCAAGAGGAAGGTTTATATGTGTAATACATGCATAATATAGTAGTGGAACACTGATAATTTTAGAGGTTTCTAATGTGATGTCGTAAATAAACACATTTTTTTGCGCTTACATTGCAAACGCTGGCTGAACCCTACGAGATAGATCAAAATAATGTACTACAGTATTGTACACCTTAAAAAGGTCAACAAAAAAGTCCGCGATGGTATATGTCTATCCCCGTGCGAAGCAGGGGCAGGTCACTAGTTCTACATAAAGTAAGTTTACCTCCAGTTTGATGTGCGCTTGCTTGCATATAGGTATAGAGGATCCTGTATTAGCGTATTCTTTCTGCTTGCTGAGGAACTCGTTGCGACAGGTCAGGATGTCCCGCAGCCAGCGGAGAACCTCGCGGTAATTGTTGCCGATCTGACGCTGGATCAGCTTCTGGCTTATGTTGTATAGAACTTGTGAGCTGGAATGGATTTTTTAAAACAAACTCATCATCTTCCTGCCCTTATCCCACTCTATGTGGAGTCGGCACAGCATGACCCTTGGATCATGCTGTAAGAGTTTTGGCTAAGGTGTTTTACGACCGGCCGCCTGCCTGACGTCAACCCTCCTTGGGAATACTTGCATAATGTATCTCATCATGTTGGAGGATACTATCCCTTAGTCGACTTTTTCAAAACAAATTCGTTCAAACTAGACTAGAATAATCGACTGACTTGTGGAAACACAGTCGACTAACTTGTAAAGACAATTGACTAAGATGACAAAAGCGTCCTGACTTGACAGACCTGTATGTATAACTTTTTAATAGATTGTCTTTGGTCGAATTAATCACCTATCTTTTGCTAGACTGTCCTTTGTCATAACTGTAAGCTGTCTTTTGTCGAATTAATCAACTGTTTTTTTTTAATTATCTATTGTCGAATTAGTCAACTGTCTTTTGTCGAATTAGTCCACTGTCTTTTGTGAAATTATCTATTGTCGAATTGGTCAACTGTCTTTTGTCGAATTAGTCAACTGTCTTTTGTCGAATTAATCAACTGTCTTTTGTCGATCTAGTCAACTGTTTTTTGTGAAACTATCTATTGCCAAATTAGTCATCTGTCTTTTGTCGAATTAGTCCACTGTCTTTTGTGTCTGTATTTTTAATAAACTGTATTTTCTGTACAAAACTGTCAAATGATAGATTTCCTCACCTAATGTCCCAGAATGTGTTGAGCGGTGCCTCGGGGTTCCACATATGGACCCTGTCGGGCCTGTGGACCGCCAGGAGCGCGTCCATGGCGGCCTGGGAGACCTCGCTCATGCCGGTCTGATGGATGAGAGACACCAGGCCGTTGATCAACTCTGTGGTTGATGATTGGATCTCAACAGCTGAACGTCCTGGGCCCTAGAATAGGATTGAAAAGATGACGACCACGGTGGCGTAGCGAATAATTTTCCGCTGTAGGTGAAATATTTGCATGTTCTGCAAATATTTCCGCCGGGTCCGGGTGTTATAATACTATGTAATTACAAAAAAACTTATCAGCCATCTCGTTCTGGTTCCCGTAGTATAAGCTTTGCTTAGTTTGGAGTTAGATGGCGCTGTGTTAAATGTGTGAAATATACATAGCTTGTGACCTGGAAAAAGACATAGTCTACTTACCTAAGTACCATGCGAGTGCAGCCGCGGGTATAAGCTAGTTATATACAAAAGAACCCAAGGACAAACACTTGCACTCAACATGACCATAGGATCAGCCATATATTACTAACACTCAACATGGCCATAGGATCAGCCATGTATTACTTACATTCAACATGACCATCGGATCAGCCATATATTACTTACACTCAACATGGCCGTGGAATCAGCATGTATTACTAACACTCAACATGGCCATAGGATCAGCCATGTATTACTTACATTCAACATGACCATCGGATCAGCCATATATTACTTACACTCAACATGGCCGTGGAATCAGCATGTATTACTAACACTCAACATGGCCATGGAATCAGCATGTATTACTAACACTCAACATGGCCATAGGATCAGCCATGTATTACTTACATTCAACATGACCATCGGATCAGCCATATATTACTTACACTCAACATGGCCGTGGAATCAGCATGTATTACTAACACTCAACATGGCCATGGAATCAGCATGTATTACTAACACTCAACATGGCCATGGAATCAGCATGTATTACTAACACTCAACATGGCCATGGAATCAGCATGTATTACTAACACTCAACATGGCCATGGAATCAGCATGTATTACTAACACTCAACATGGCCATGGAATCAGCATGTATTACTAACACTCAACATGGCCATGGAATCAGCATGTATTACTAACACTCAACATGGCCATGGAATCAGCATGTATTACTTACACTCAACATAACTATGGAATCAGCATATATTAGTAACACTCAACAACATGGCCATGGAATCAGCATGTATTACTAACACTCAACATGGCCATAGGATCAGCCATATATTACTAACACTCAACATGGCCATAGGATCAGCCATATATTACTAACACTCAACATGGCCATAGGATCAGCCATGCATTACTAACACTCAACATGGCCATAGGATCAGCCATATATTACTAACACTCAACATGGCCATAGGATCAGCCATGCATTACTAACACTCAACATGGCCATAGGATCAGCCATATATTACTAACACTCAACATGGCCATAGGATCAGCCATGCATTACTAACACTCAACATGGCCATAGGATCAGCCATATATTACTAACACTCAACATGGCCATGGAATCAGCATGTATTACTTACGTTCAACATAACTATGGGATCAGCATGTATCAACTTACACTCAACATGACCATAGGATCAGCATGTATCAACTTCACCATACACAGCAATAGGTTCTTGTAGGCTGGCATCTCCTCAGCTCTGTTGTACTTGGTTTGGACGTCCTTAGACTTTAGGGACAGTGATATCATTCGCAGCGGAGTGTTGGATATGTAGCCTTGCTGGAATAAGAAATAAGACCTCTGTGGCGTGGCGGGTGAGTGATCGGCTGTGACGCAAGAGGCGCGGATTCGATTCCCGCTACGGGAGAAATGTTTGTATCTTCTGCAAATATTTCTTCCGGGTCTGGGTGTTGTAGTTATTTTATGTATGTATTTACAAAAAAAGTACATAAGTATTCTATCAGCCATTTAGTTCCCATAGTACAAGCTTTACTTAGTATGGGGCTAGATGCACCTTATTTGTGAAAACTTTTAATTGGCCTTCCTTTATTATGCAACTTTTTCAAGGTTACATAATACCTATTTTCTATTATTATAATTATGTATATAAAATAAAAAAATAAAATTCTATTATGTTAAAGATGGTATACCTGGGTAGCCTTGTTAGAGGTGTCATTGAACATGGCTCTTAGTTCACCTGAGCGAGGGTATAAGAGCTCTATCTGCGGCCACCAGGGAAGTCGCGGCTGCTTGATTATCCTGTTATTCATAGAAATTGAGGTTTATTCCACACAAAAGATACTAGATTGATGGCTTGCCTGATAACTTTATAGCTTGACAAACTAGCATGATGGTTTGACACACTAGCTTGATGGCTAGACTTACTAGCATGATCACTTAACGCACCGCTTTGATGGCTTAACTACCTAGCTTGTCAATTCAAAGTGCTTACCTCAATAACGAGTTGACGATCACATAATGATAAGATATATGCGTGTTCAGGTTCAAGCACACTTTGAGGGCGTCATTGTTATGCGGTTGGATCCTGAACAGGGAGACGAAGCAATCAGTCATCAGGTCCAGTTCCGAGTATCCGGATATCAGGTTCCCACGTAGGTACGACTTGGTGGGATTGAAGAGGAGTGTCTGGAAGAGTTAAAAAGATTCTTTCTTCTTTTTAAATGTATAAAATTCTTATGCTACTGTTAGCTGAAAAATTCTATTACAGTACGGCCAGATTCGAATCCACGACCTCAGGATCGAAAGGCGAGATGGCTGTCTTACCTTACCTACAAACATACATATCATCACGCCCGTATCCCTAATAGGGTGGGCAGAGACACAAGTAATCATAAGAAAACTTGCAGCCACTTCTGATCCAACACTCCCAAGATGGATATGGTGAACCACGGTGACAGGTGATCAGCGCATCGCCCATAAATAGGTTCATCAAGTCTTACCTTCAGATCGTTGATAACTCTGTTCACCAGTATAAAGGTGACATTGCCCGAGTCTGATGAGTTGAGGTAAGTCGAGGCCTTGCATAGCTTCACAGATGTCACCACAGCTGCTTCCGCCATCTGCTTAGAGTTGTTCTGAGGACCTGGAGGGTTAAAAAGGCTATCAGATCTGCTGCTGAATTGAATTGCGTACTGTTAACACAGAAACTCAGACCCTACCGATCCTTACGAAAGGTCGTCAAGACCCATCAAGCTCATCTTCAGCCTTTAGCAGTCCATTGCTGAACATATAGTATCATCTCCAAAATGATGGACCATCTATATGGGCGATGGGAAAGGCTTTTTTTTAAGTTTTTTTGAATTATCATTGAATTTTATTAAAATTGACGTACAATATAATTGAAAATAGAAAATATTGATTTTGTATGGATTTGAACGAAGTGCTCGTGAAGAGGGCTGGGACCGGACTGAGGTGCAGATAGGTTTAATTATGAAATAATAGATGATGATTGCAGAATTAAGGCTTAGGTCAGCAGAAGGCAGTAGAGAGACGGGGTATAGAAGTACGATTTACAAAAATTCCGACCATTTTACGGCCAAATATGAATCTGCTGCTGAATCGAATTGCGTATAATTCATCTACAATTTGAATCAATTTTCGAAAACTACATGAATCGCTTAGGATTTGCTATAAAATCGAAAAAATTATTCCTATAGATGAATTGCTCAAAGTGGCCTGTTTAGCCCCACTCAAGACATCGCACTATTTTTTTATTATAACGTCCGTATCCCTAATGGGGTGAGCAGAACCACAGTGTCAGATCATAAGAAAACTTGCAGCCACTCCTAATTCGTATTTTCAAACATCTTTAAATGCAGTTTTGGTTCTGTTTAAAAATAAAGGAAGGCGTCCTTTGAATAAAATTTACTATTTTCAGTATTTAGAGAACTTTCCCTCCAGGCGGCATTATAAAATTCCACTCTATATAAGGTAGTTAGCTATTATTCGCTTAAAATACTCACTCAGTCCTCTTTTAACAGAGTCAATGAAATGTTTCTTCTTGGTATGTCGCGGGCTGCAAGGCGCGCCGCTGTCTGCATTCACTATCTCTTCTAAAACTTTCTGTAATGCAAAATAGTAGATTGTTTAGAGAGAAGAAAGCGAACATCTGTTTGTAAGGCGAGAGGGTGAGCGAAGCGAAGGGTTCTATCTAAAGTAGAATTCTGAGCGCAGCGAGGGATTCAAAGTACTTACAGTAGTACCACAAATATTGTTTACAAACTTCGTACTTTGTACAATACTATCGAGGTTTATATCACCCTACATGAGAAAATATCTAAGTTAACTTATGAACCTTACTCATATTATAAATGCGAAAGTTTGCGAGGATATTTGGATGTTTGTGCCTCAATCACGCCTAAACGGCTGAACGGATTTGTACGAAACTTGGAATATACACGGTACATGTGCTGGATTAACATATAGGCTATTTTTTATCCGGACTAAACGCGAGCGAAGCCGCGGGCGGCAGCTAGATTTATATATAAAAAAAATTGACTCTGACTATGACTAAGCAATAATGAACCTTATGCCCATACTCACAGGGTTCAAAACCAGCAGCATTATCTGCAGCGGCCACATAGCCAGCCTGGATTTCTTGTTGTCGGAGAAGGAATCTTGCAATATGTCGAATAGGGTGTCACAGCATTTGCTGAGATCATCGTTAGGCCGGCATTGTACTTCTGAGAACTCCTGAAAACAAACAGAACCGGTCAAGTGCGTGTCACAATGTTTCTTGTATGGGCCCCCCCTTTTCTTTTCTTAATGTGTTGTAATTTATATTAATATTAAGTTTTTTTTTTATTGTTTTAAGTTGTTTATGTTTCTTGTACTTATTGTTTATTTATAGATATTTTTGTAAATTTTTATTATGTGTCCGTAAATATGACTTCTTAGAAGTACTTTACTGTAATGTTGTATTTATGTTTATAATAAATAAATAAATTTTCATTATTAGTTGTTATAACGACAATAGAAATACACACAAATAATGAGAGTAAAGAAAAAACATAGAATGCGTCCAGCTGCTTCGCTCTCCGAGCATGTCGTAAAGGTCGACATGGACCATCTGTTTTTACCTGTGTATCACAAGTAAATAAATTGAAATGAATAAATATGAACTTACTTGTGGGTAAGTGTCCATCCAGTTCCATATAGCCTTCTCTAAAGATGTCACTAATACTATGTGGGCTGATTTCCTTAACAATTTAAATTTTTGTATAGATTCTGTAAAGAAAAACACAATTTAACATAAATTTAACATGAATTTACCTAAACCTCTTATTCATAAAGACAGATGAATTCATAAAGAAGGAAAAAAAAACTACTAAGGCCTTTTAACATCTATAGTAGATGATATATACAGCGTCAGGAGGCAACTTTTACCTTCACGAACGGGACGCTGCAGTGCCCGGGACGAATTAAGATGGAGTAGGCTTGCTCAGCACCTATTCCATCCTCTCAGCTTAGTCGGCCTTCAGAATGAATGTGGATGAATTTAGAGGTAGAATAGAGGTAGACCAAAGGAAAGATGGATGGTTTGTGTGATAGAGGGGAGTGGGAGAAGAGAACCATGCTGTGCTGACCACTCATAGAGTGCGATGAGGGCAGGACAATGATTCATAAAGACAGATATGTTTTGAAGCCTTGACTATGAACCGTAAACCAGTCATTATATCACACTTTTTACATGGTTTATTATGTAAAATATGGTGTCAGTTTTGATGGCCTAGATGGCGTAGCGGGCGAGTGCTCGGCTGAGACGCAAAAGACGCGGATTCGACTCCTGCTGCGAGATAATTTTTAGCAAATATTAGTTTCGTTTCTGTATGTGCTGTAGTTTCTGAAACACACACAGGGGAGCCTAGTGTGGTTCAGAACTATGCATGTCACTAGTAGTAGATATAGTAGGGTTAGTCAAGGGCAAGTCCGTCACCTGTAAGTAATCGTATAAGCCTCAGGATGTCGACGTTGATGTGTTGAATCAACTCTATATCTGTAAAATCGGGGTTTTCTTCTGAACTTGACGACATTTCCTGAAATAAGTCCTGTTCAATTTATTATAGCGAAATTCATGATTACTACACAATCATTATCATCAGCCTATAGTAGTCCAATGCTGGACATAGGCCTCTCCTAATGAGAGCCATTGCATCTTCGACTTGAAGCATCCAGTCTCTGTCAGCAGCTTTTCCATGGCCTACCCTTTCTCTAAAACGTCACCGATGTGGTCCAGGTATGTAATTACAAACATTATTTAATTTGGTACTCATTGGCCTCAGACTGAAGAAAAAACAGAATGCTTCCAGCTGCTTCTCTCCCCGAGCATGTCGTAAAAGTCGACTAAGGGATAGTATCCTCCAACAAGATGAGATACAATAAGCAAGTATTCCCAAGGAGGGTGGACGTCAGGCAGGCGGCCGGTCATAAAACACCTTAGCCAAAACTCTTACAGCATGATACAAGGATCATGCTGTGCCGACCCCACATAGTGGGATAGGGGCAGGAAGATGATAATGATGAAGTGCTAATAACTTGTTAAAGGTACCTGCAACCGGGCACTGATCCTGTTAAACACCGCGTTGAAGAAGTTTAGGCTTAAAGCAAACAGCACCTTGCTGGCTAGCTGACGGAGTAAGCTATTATTCAGTATTCCCTCGTTTCGGGTGTCTGAAACAACATTTCATAATGGCTTATGGATGATGGTGGATACATACATGTCATGTAGCGATAACAATTATAAATAAGGGTGATTATTATCATTCCCCTATACACACATACATATTATCACACCCGTTTCTCTAATAGGTTAGGTACTAACCTAACCCACTGATTTCAATCTAAGCCGATGTTCAACTGTTTACAATTTTACAGTGACATATTCATTTCAAAGCAAGTATTCCCAAGAAGGGTTGACGTCAGGCAGGCGGCCGGTCATAAAACACCTTAGCCAAAACTCTTATAGCATGATCCATGTATCTTCCAGGGATCATGCTGTGCCGACCCCACATAGAGTGGGATAAGGGCAGGAGGATGATGATGATATTCATTTCAAAGTAGGTATTTATATTACTTTAGTATAATTATCTCTTCAGTCAGTGTCTTATTTAAATGAATGTTTCACTCGAATGTGTATGTCACTTTAGTGTGTCTTATTCAAATATCGCCCTAATGTGACTTACTAATTTACAAAGCCTCACACTTGGCTGTCTTTGGGCTGAGAACTTTCACCAAGCAGTTTATTATTTTTTTGTTTTTCATATGCCAATAGTGTGCAACTTTAATTTGCGCGTTCTGTAATGTGCATGTCACTTTAGTGAGCGTGTTACTTTAGTGAGCATGTTACTTTAGTGAGCGTGTAACTTTAGTGAGCGTGTTATTTTAATGAGCGTGTTACTTTAGTGTGCATGTTACTTAAGTGAGTGTATAACATAAGTGTATGTGACTCACCAATAAACTGGCAGACCTCTCTCAGCAAAATCTTCACGTTCATCGCCTCCTCATACTTGGCTGTGTCTTTGGGCTGAGAGCTGAGACATATCTCTAGTGTGTCCAGTACTATGACTAAACTGTCGTGGTATCCTTTCTCCAGGTCTGTTTGAAGGCGATTGCAACCGCTGGAGACTATTGGCTGGTACTGCAAGAAAAAACTAGATCTTTACCATCTACATACATTATCACGCCCATATTCCTAATGGGTTGAGCAGAGCCACAAGTAATTATAAGAAAACTCAAGTCCCGAGATGGATATGGTGAACCATGGTGACAGGTGATCAGCCCATCGACCATATAGATGGTTCATTATGTTGGAGAGGATACTATCCTTTAGTCGGCTTTTACGACATGCTCGGGATAGAAGCAGCTGGAGGCATTCTATGTTTTTTCTTGACTTCTAGTCCGGCAGAGTAATACATAAATAAAATCACGCCTCTCTTAATGCGCCATCGCGTCCTATCTTTGACTTGACGCATCCAGTCTCTGCCATTCGAAAGATATCACGCGTTTCCCAAAGGTGTAGGCAGAATACACGGGTCTCCATTTTCTATAAACGCTCGTGGCGTAGCTTGCTTAGGCGTTCTCGATTGATCGTTAAAGTTAAGCAACGATATGAGTGGTCACAAATCGGGATGGGTGACCGCAAGTGGCATTACGAGCTGAGCGCTTTCGTGCTTCGGAGGGCACGTTAAACAGTCGGTCCCGGCTTTTAAATCGTCAAGCCATGACGGAGTCCTTTAGGCGGCCTAAAAACTCCGTCACTAGAGTTGGCTACTAACTCATACAAACATACATACATACATAATACATTTTCTATGGTTCTGACATACTACTCTAACTTCATTCGCTCTCATAACATTTTTCATGCATGCTCTTCAGTTTAGGGTACTCTTGACCTGGCATTCTAATACTCTATGATAAAATGCTGGAATAAATAGAGGGTAGCCTTTGCCAGTGATGATAACACAGGCTAAAAATAACGAAACTCACCAACTCATTGACCCTCTGCAGAATCTTTGTGAGGCCGGAGATGACCAGCGAGAACCGGTGCCGGCTAATCTGGACCAGGCATGCCTTGCATTGCTCCTCATTGATCCGAGAGTACAGGTTCTGAGCTCCAGTCTTGTATGGGAGCTGAGGCAAATACAAAATATGTGAAGTACATCATCAGCCAGGTGGTCTGATGTTGTGAAGACACCAAGGATCCACTGGATTTGGTTAGAACAGAATCGGAAAGAAGGGTGTGCTAAAGAGGCATATATCCATCAGTGGGTGGACGTAGGCATGTTCGTACCAGTGAGTTGAAAGGATTTAAAAGTGTCCCTTCATGCACTACTAAATAAGATAAATTCCAGTTTTATTTTCATAACATGATTAAAAAATAAATAATTGGTCATATTAAACTTAGAGATATGTTTACAATATTAAACTGTATCTAAAAAATAAATTGTGACTTGAATCATAGATAGACCATCAAATCTATGCTTTAACCATCTGAGCTACTCAGTTCACTTCTGTCTAGTCTCAGGGATTTGCATGTCAAAAAGTTATTTTCAAGAAGGTATTATTTAGTAGTAGTGATTTATATTACAAAGGACTTCTTCAAAGTCACTCCAGAATAAATCATACAAATATTATACAAGTACAAAATGGTGTATGACTGTTTGTTCCTTATCTATTTGGATGAAACTTGGAATATGCGTTTTCACGTTTGAAATATAATACCCATTGTGAGTACTAGTTTTAAGGAGACTATGTAAGTACTACCAAAAAGTGTGCGAAAATAATGCCGAAAAATGTCAGAGCAAAAATTGATTTTGCGTGGGTGGCTGAGCTTATACCAACTTCTAGTTACAATCATACGCTATATATGACGAAGAATGAGTTCTAATTAGGTAATTGGATGTAAGAACCCAGGATATTGTTAAATTGTTTACATTATACACAAAAGGGTGGGTCTTCATAGAGTTATTTTTTTTAACGTAGAACAAATAGTAACCTGTTCCTCGAATCTTGCTATGAGAGAGTTCGCCCATTCTCCAGGCTTTTGAGTTCCCATTTTCACTAATTACACGTAACTTTACATAAAAAATAATTATAAAACATTCCTATTTTTCACTGCCCCATTTGCCATTTCTCTCTCATCCTCATCGATCGATCGATTTGATTTATTTTTATTTACTTGCAACAATTTTGTCTACCAAAAGCTACCAAAACAAATAATGTTGCATGATAG
The DNA here is from genome assembly GCA_949320045.1 of Scotopteryx bipunctaria. Taxonomy (NCBI): domain Eukaryota; kingdom Metazoa; phylum Arthropoda; class Insecta; order Lepidoptera; family Geometridae; genus Scotopteryx; species Scotopteryx bipunctaria. The sequence continues at coordinate 2,945,685 of OX439470.1, forward strand.
AAAATTTATTTTGTACTAATTCTGATGGAGCGCAAAGAGTTTGTTGTCTAAACATAAGACATCATACGTACGAAAAACGCGTTTCAAACATATTGCTGACCTATCAGACAAAATACAGACAGCCTGTCTGTATTTTGTTATGTTAAAAGTTTTACACTTGGCCAATGTTTCAATTTAAAACATGGGCCGTTAAGGCGTTGTTTAAGACGCGACGATCTCGACTGCTTCGACAAGGAGTGGTGGGAGATCGTGAAAGACCGGAATTAATAGTTGAAGTTCTTGGGGAGGTCTTTGCCCAGCAGTAGGACAGAATAGGCAAATAAAAAAAATCATTAAACCCTTTTGGGTATTATCATTATGTTTGCCTACCATCATTATGATCATCATCTCCCTTCCCTTATCACACATAAGTGGGGTCGGCACAACATGTTTTCTTCTTTCATTCCCCTCTATCAGCCATCACTTCATCACTCCTTTATAATTTTTCAAGCAATCCATGAAATCCATCCATCTCTTCTTTGGTCTACCTCTACCCTTGTATCCAACCACTTTCATAGGTATCTAACATTCTTCTCGTCACATGACATTCATACCTGGTCTCCGCATAATATGCCCTTAACATGCTAATCGATTCCTGCTCAACTTTTCCGTCACAAGCGCTACTTTCAAAATTCCTCTTATCCATATACGTCACTCTTAATATTCTCATCTTTGTTGCATGTAGTCTTCTTTCCTCCGTCTCTTTGGTTGCCCAACATTCTGATACATAAGTACATTACGACAGGTCTTACGATTGATTTGTAAATTTTCCCCTTATTTTTAAGGGGCATTCTTGGATCGCAAGTTGCCCCGGTGACTTACCGCCATTTTATCCATCCCGCATTTATTTTATTTTTCACGTCCCGGTCTGGGTCGTTAACGCCGTCGTTGTGGATCAATGGCCTATTGAGCTTTAAATCCTACCATATTCAAAAAATACACAAAAGATGGCAACATTATGACATTTCAGTTTTCAATTTGAAACCGTCAAACGTTTTGACATTGACAGTTAGTTTGAAATGAAAGCCATTTTTTGTTTGCTGCTCAGGAATTTCTCGGCTTACACAGACACAGAATTACTGTTGTTTTCTTTGAAATAGATCTTTGAAGCTGTGTTTTTCTAAACACAGACCGATCTTTACGTGAAGCTGTTGAAATGATGGTAAGTTTCCCCTCGAAACTTCGTTTTTACATAATAATTCCTGAAATAATTATCCCTATCGCCGGGGGCGTATCTCATTGAAATCATTGGCGAAAAACTACAAATTAAACTGAATTTCCTGTTGTTGTGACTCACAAAGATTATGTTTAACTGCTTGTAATTATGATAATTGCTACTATAGTTTCTAATCTTCTTATTCCTTGTTTTCACGAATATGACGTGGACTGTAAGTTTTTTGCATTGTAGTACCTATATAGGTATATGCAGTGTCCATCGAAAGTTCTGAATCAGCCCAATAATATGGAGAAAAACTTACATTCTCAACTTGCAAACTATCGAGTCCAGGCATTCCATCACATGAATCTTACAATTTCAAGTTTAGCTTGCGAGCAAAGCTTATTGAACTTATCTGTGATTCCAGGACTGTGTAGAAGAATCCAATCATGATCCCCTCTCTGCCCCAGTCCAAGCACCCCCATCGGGAGCCAGCGATATCAAAATAGACAAGAAACCGAGTGAGAATGTGTCACTGGCTGATAACAGCTTGCTGGTAAGTACCTACATCTATTCTTTGTATACACCCAACAATCACATACATAGTACTGACCGCATATGATTACTGATACTACCACTAGGACAAGGGTGTCACCAAGGGGGTTACAAGGGGCAGCTGCCCCCTCTAGAGATTCAGTGTAAAGGTTGTGCTCTTAACTGTACCTACATTTCATACTTTTCCCATCATCCATTATATCAACTTGCCCCCCCCCCCCCCCGCCCCCCCTCGGCTGTCGGCAAGCGACGCTTTTGCACTAGACCAGAGGTTCCCAGACTTTTTTCTCATAGACCACTAGGAACCCCTGCAGCTAACATTTCTACTAGATTCCCAAAACTCAACTAAAAATGTGAAGATTAGATCAAACTATGGAAATTTGCGTTGCGGCTGAGTTCCAACCACAAATGGGGAGTTTTCTGGAGAAATATTAATGAGAATTGATTGGTTAATACATTAATTGATTTTGCTGTGATTGGATGTCAAAAACTTTCAAAGACCCCCGCTGAGTCTTCCGTGGACCCCTGGGGGTCCACCTGCACCACTTTGGGAACTACTGCACTAGACCATGAGTACTCTCGGTGATTACTCATTTACTAAAATTGCAATGACAAATGTGTCACACAGATAAAGTTAATAGGTAATGTGTATCACTTTTTGGTGATGATAAAAATAACTGACCTTGTTTTATATATTTTTACCCAACTTTGTAGTGCAAAAGGAGTGTTATGAATTTAGCAGTCTGTTAAAACTGTGTGGTCAGAGCTAAAGTGGTCATAAGAAAACTTGAAACCACTCCTGATTCAAAGTCCCAAGATGGATATTATTATGGTGAACCATGGTGACAGGTGATCAGCCCATCGCCCATTATAGATGGTCCATCATGTTGAGGAGGATACTATCCCTTAGTCAACCTTAACATGCTTGAAGAGAGAAGCTACTAGACATACCCCCGAATACTCAAACGCATCTCAAAGTTGAGCATGTCTCAAATGACGATTTTTGACAGTTTCTGATGAAAATCTGTCAAAAAATCTCCATTTGAGACGTGCTCAACTTTGAGATGCGTTTGAGTATTCGGGGGTTATTCTGTTTTTTACTCCCAGTCCCACTCCAGCAGAAAATAAAATAACTAAGCTTCTCATCTAAATAAAAATTTAATTCCACAGGTAGACATATCAGATGCTCTAAGTGAGAAGGAAAAGGTTAAATTTACTGTTCACACCAAAACCACCCTCCCCGAGTTTCGGAATGCCGAGTTCACTGTGGTCCGGCAACATGAGGAGTTTGTGTGGCTGCATGACAGATATGAGGAGAACGAAGACTATGCTGGCTATATCGTAAGTGAACAATTCATCACTACATAGTATAAAACAAAGTCGCTTCCGAAGAAGTCGAAGAGAGCTCAGATCACCGACCGCAGGTAAGCTCCCCAAAAGGCTGACGACGTTACCTCGTTGGTTTTCTTTCTTTCTAATAGTAGTAGAAGTATCTTTATAAAATGACTTGGCTACATGCTCTAGCCAATTGGCTGCGGGGTTTAGCCTCACCTTTATGCTTGGAAGTCATCCTGTCGACTTTGGCGACAGCCTCCTTCAAGTGTGAGTAGTACTCCTGTAGAAATGAAGTCTCTTGCTCGAAGAAGTCGTTGACGTCTCTTACTGTGGCTCCGAGGTAGATCTCATCCGTGGTTGTGGTCATTGACCTCATCTGTAATGTTTCTTGGTCAGTATCACTACATAGTATAAAAAAAGTCGCTTCCCGCTGTCTGTCCCTATGTACGCTTAGATCTTTAAAACTACGCAACGGATTTTGATGCGATTTTTTTTAATAGATAGAGTGATTCAGGAGGAAGGTTTATATATATAATACATGCATAATATAGTAGAGAAACACTGATAATTTTAGAGGTTTCTAATGTGATGTCGTAAATAAACACATTTTTTTGCGCTTACATTGCAAACGCTGGCTGAACCCTACGAGATAGATCTAAATAATGTACTACAGTATTGTACACCTTAAAAAGGTCAACAAAAAAGTCCGCGATGGTATAAGTCTACCTCTTAGGGATAACAATGAGATGGCTAATTTACGAAGCGATTTTAAGTAATACAGCATTAATCCTTATCCAAATACAAAAAAGTTGCGAACATTGTATAAATCACTAACTATATGATTATTGCTCTAATCTATCCGGAAAGGTAACAGACAGAAAGACAAACCCCCGAATACTCAAACGCATCTCAAAGTTGAGCACGTCTCAGATGACGATTTTTTTTTTTGACAGATTTTCATCAGAAAATGTCAAAAAATCGTCATTTGAGACATGCTCAACTCTGAGATGCGTTTAAGTATTCGGGGGTGTGTCTAGTAGCTTCTCTCTTCAAACATGTTAAGGTTGACTAAGGGATAGTATCCTCCTCAACATGATGGACCATCTCGACACGTCCTATGTAGACCAGTGTATGTGCCTGATACACCAAAGTATTTTTATTGCATTTTTGAGCTCTACGTACCCAGATCTACAATACGATTTTCTTTTTCCTATCACAACACACTTTTTTCTCAAACATATAAGTATTTATCTGCATTGACGGTTCAAAACGCACCGAAAACGAGAGGGTTTAGAAGAAAAAATAATCACATTAATATAAACTGCTATCAAAACAAAAGCCTGTTTCCAATTTTCAAAGCTATAGATCTGCGCAAGACTGAGTAGGTAATAACGAAATAAAGAAATTGAAATCTTAAAACCGCTCTCCTGTAAAATTTGTTTTTTGCCGATACTTAGTTTAACGTAGGACGTGTCGATCTATAATGGGCGATGGGCTGATCACCTGTGGAAAGAGTTACTTTGGGATTTATAATATTGGTTTGTTTACAGATCCCGCCAGCGCCGCCTCGGCCGGACTTCGACGCTTCGCGCGAGAAATTGCAGCGTCTTGGAGAAGGCGAGGGAGCTCTTACACGAGAGGAGTTCCTCAAGATGAAGGAAGAACTGGAGGAGTGAGTAATGATCCAACTCGTTTCATAAACATTGTATGGTTTATGCAAACTTCACAAATTCCAACATGTTCTCTTGATGAAGTCACTATATTTCTACATACATATCACGCCTGTTTCCCATAGGGGTAGGCAGAGATCACGGATCTCCATTTGCTATGATCCTGACATACTTCTTTCGCTTCATTTTCAGAGCTGATAGACAAATGTTGAATTGGTTTTTATAATATTTTTTTTAATGATAAAATAAGAATAATTTCTTTTTAAAAACCCACGACGATGAAAAATAAGTTATCTACAGTAAAAGCTGGCATTTAACTAAGAACCTTACCTAAAATGATAATAAATAACATAATGCAAAAAAAAAACTGCATCGAAATTTGTTCAGTAGTTATTGATTTTCAGAGGTGTAAAAAACTATGCTAGTTGCAGCGCCCCCTAGTGGGCTATGGCCGTAACATATCTAAAAACCTTCCCTGAAATGACACCAATAAAATGCAAAAGAACCTCATTAAAATCGGTTCAGTATCGGTATCTGCGCCCTATGGAAACAAGCGTGATATGTATGTGTGTACTAACTTCTTCCATCCCAGTCACCCATCTCAATCGTGACCGCGCACAACGTTGCTTAACTTCAACGATCAATCAAGAGCGTCTAAGCAAGCTAACCCACGAGCGCTTCCGAGTGTGTACTAAGATCAATGTAAATTTCCAGTGAATACCTAGCCACATTCAAGAAGACTGTCGCCATGCACGAAGTTTTCCTCCAACGTCTAGCGGCCCACCCGGTGTTCCGGCACGATACGCATCTGCGCGTGTTCCTTGAGTACCAACAGGATCTGTGCGCCAAGCCCAAAGGGAAAATGGACCTAATCGGCGGACTGGTAAGACTCATATTCACTTGACAACTTCAGGGCTTTAAGGACTATCCCTTGAATACTCAAACGCATCTCAAAGTCGAGCACGTCTCAAATGACGATTTTTTGACAGATTTTAATCAGAAACTGTCAAAAAACCGTGAGTTGAGACGCGCTCAACTCTGAGTCGCGTTTGAGTATTCGGGGGTAAGTTTGTTTGTGTTAGGCTGAGACCTATAAGCGTACTTCGACTTAGCTCGTTAGGTAGTAAGTTTCGTCTATCTTCAGAAATACTAACTAACGCGATGATTTTATTGATATGTAACATAGAGAATGATGTTACAATAATTATGTGAAAGGTTGGTTCAGTTATTGTTAGACGACTTCTGTGGCGAGGCGGGCGAGTGCTCGGCTGAGACGCAAGAGGCGCGGGTTCGATTCCCGCTGCGGGAGAAATGTTTGCATGCTCTGCAAATGTTTCTTCCGGGTCTGGGTGTTGTATTATGTATTTACAAAAAAAAAAGTATATTATGTATTCTATCAGCCATCTGGTTCCCATAGTACAAGCTTTGCTTAGTTTGGGGCTAGATGGTGCTGTGTGATATGTCCTCAAATATTTATTTATTAGTTGCATATTCGGACAAATTCTGTTTTCATACAAAGCAGGAAGTTTGCCGAGGAGCACAATATTTGTGGTACTACTGTACGCTCTATTTATAGATAGCCTTAGAGTACTTTAACTGACATTCAGTACATTCCTACGTTTGAATAGTGATTCTTTTAGCTTTCATGAATTAATAGAGCTATGTACCTTGTGAAACATACTTTCCCTATTCAACTAATCTCATTTAGGACTTTCGTTTTATAAATGACGGCCTCGGTGGCGTGGTGGGCGATTGCTCGGCAGAGACGCAAGAGGCGCGGGTTCGATTCCCGCTGCGGAAGAAATGTTTGCTTGATCTGTGAATATTTCTTCCGGGTCTGGGTGTTGTGGTATTGGTACTCGTAGTTTCTGATACCCACGACACAGGGAATCCTAGTGTGGGCTCAGGACTATGTATGTGACTGTTGGCTGTTATTTATTTATTTATAAATACATACTGACCAAGGAACATTACAGGTGAGGTCAATGACCACAACCACGGATGAGTTTTACCTCGGAGCCACAGTAAGAGACGTCAACGACTTCTTCGAGCAAGAGACTTCATTCCTACAGGAGTACTACTCACACTTGAAGGAGGCTGTCGCCAAAGTCGACAGGATGACTTCCAAGCATAAAGGTGAGGCTAAACCCCGCAGCCAATTGGCTAGAGCATGTAGCCAAGTTATACTATATAAAGCTCGATTACCACTGACTGACTCACTGACAGAATTGTTCTCCCAGAAGGAGTGGAGATGGGTGAAAATGATGTATGGGGGTATGTTCGATGAGTTCCTGTGAGTATGGGAAAAATCTGAAAACCCCCATTTTCCTCCCCCCTCGCCCCCCCCACGTTCGGTGTCCCAATTCTTCCCGACGAGGGCATGTTTTTTTATAGATTCGGATAGAGGGTGCTCGATATAATACATTTTTTTTACTCCCCCCCCCTTTGGACCCCCCTTTGACCCCCCCTTCTATCGGTTCTCCGAAACGACTCGTGATATGGGATTTTTTAAAGTGGATTCGTATAGAGAATAGGATGGCGAGTAAAATTTTATAAAAATTTCCCCCCCCTCCCCCCCAATTTTCACCCCCTCTTGCTTGTATCTCCGAAACGGTTTGTCCGATTGGGCTGAAATTTTGGTTCCAAGGGTTTTGAGGGTCTCCTCTAAGAAACAACATCTTCGCGGGCTGCTTGCAGCCCGCGCCCCCACGCGACCTCCAAGAAACAATACCCTCGCGGGCAGCTTGCAGCCCGCGCCCCCACGCGACCTCCAAGAAACAAACGCCTCGCGGGCTGCTTGCAGCCCGCGCCCCTACGCGACCTCAAAGAAACAACCTCCTCGCGGGCTGCTTGCAGCCCGCGCCCGCAAGCGAAAATACTAGTCATTTTATAAAGATACTTCTACTACTATTAGAAAGAAAGAAAGAAAACCAACGAGGTAACGTCGCCAGCCTTTTGGGGAGCTTACCTGCGGTCGGTGATCTGAGCTCTGTTTTCTATCTGTAGGCGAACTTAGATAGAAAACTGAGCTCATTTTCATTTCTTATTATCTTATATTATAAGCATCTTTGTCCTGACTGACTGACTGACTGACTGACAGACAACGCACAGCCTAAACCGCTGGACGTAGAGACTTGACATTTTCAGTGTAGGTAAACCTTGGTACGTAGGGGTGTATTAAGAAGGGATTTTTCAAAATTCAACCTCTAAAGGGGTGAAAAGGGATGAAAACCTGGAATCAATTTTTGGTCTAAAACTGCACATAACCTATATCAAATTAAAGAGCCGATTTTTCTCATTTAGTTGATGTCATAATTACCTGTAAATTCTTTATTTTTGGCATATTTTTCATGAAAAATAGAATACTTTTATTTTGACATATGACAGCTATGATACCACAGATTAGTAACAGATGATACAAAACATATGGAAAAGGAACTGTCAATGTCAAATTACCTGAAAGGAAGCATAAATTAATACTGGTCTAATAAGTTTCCAATCTTGATTATTCATGGAGTTCTGACGTAATTCTACGTCTGATAACTAGATGTCGCTGCTAATTTTGATCAAATCCTTGGAAGAATAAAATCAAATCCTAGAACGCGCTATCATTGCATTTTGAAAAGTTTACCTTTACTCTCAAAATTTTTACTAAATTCACCGAAATTTCTTAATTTTTAGATTTATGTATGTTTGTTACTCTTTCACGCAAAAACTACGGAATATACTTACATACCCTATTATTCATATTCGTTCGCTAAAGTTAGCCATTGCTTAAAGTTAGCCCTGTCACTGTTTGTCATTATGAAATGGTAAGAGATGGCAATACTTTAGTCATGGTTTAGCGTACACTATATTATAATGAATAATGAGGATAGTAGGTACCTACGTGTGCTGGAATGGGACATAGGGTACTTTTTATCTGGGTACCGCGTGAGCGAAGCCGCGGGCGGCTGCTAGTTATATTATATTAACCTTCTCTGCTGGACTGGGAGTAAAGAAAAAACATAGAATGCGTTCAGCAGCTTCTCTCCCCGAGCATGTCGTAAAAGTCGACTAAGGGATAGTATCCTCCAACATGATGAGATACAATAAGCAAGTATTCCCAAGGAGGGTTGACGTCAGGCAGGCGGCCGGTCATAAAACACCTTAGCCAAAACTCTCCCAGATCCAAGGATCATGCTGTGCCGACCCCACATGGAGTGGGATAAGGGCAGCAAGATGATGATATTGAGTTTAATTATAACTTGTTTTACTTTAGTACGCGTGTTTTGTGTTGAACAGAGGTAGCGGACGCGCACATAAAGCTGTCATCATGTCTCACTCAGCTGGCGACGCGCGAGCAGCAGACGACCGAGAGGTTCCTGACGCGCGCCGCTGACACCTTCGACAAATGCAGGGTAAGATATCATCACAAACTGCGGGAGCGTCCATCACGTGAGGCGCTCGAAGGAAAGGGAGGGGGGGAGAGATATCAAGCCTACTCCATCTTAATTCGTCCCGGGCACTACAGCGTCCCGTTTGTGAAGGTAAAAGTTGCCTCCTGACGCTGTATAAATCATCTACTATAGATGGTAAAAGGCCTTAGTTTACTACGCTGAATATGGCTGCTCTAAAACAGTATCGTAGAACATCTGTTACAAACATATATTACGCAGTCAATTATATATGACTAGCTGCCGCCCGCAGCTTAGCTCGCGTGGTATCCGAATAAAAAATAGCCTATATGTTAATCCAGTACATGTACTATGTATATTCCAAGTTTCATTCAAATCCGTTCAGCCGTTTAGGCGTGATTGAGGCACAAACATCCGCACATCCAAACTCACAAACTTTCGCATTTATAATATAAATAAGATTATGATTTTTGTGTTTATTTATTATGTTCCTGAATGTGTTTCAGAAAATCGAAGGTCGCATAGCCTCGGACCAGGACTTGAAGCTAGCGGACACTCTCCGCTATTATATGCGGGACGCGCACGCAGCCAAGGCCGTACTCGTCAGGCGACTCAGGTAAACACATACCTTCTGTAACTCCCAGCCATTCCCGTTTCAAAGTCCTGGTGAACCATGGTGACAGATCAGCCCATCCCCCTTATAGACAACCTCGGTGGCGTGGCGGGTGAGTGCTCGGATGATACGCAAGAGGCGCGGGTTCGATTCCCGCTACGGGTGAAGTGTTTGTATGTTCTGCAAATATTTCTTCCGGGTCTGGGTGTTGTAGTATTATACAAGTATGTAATTACAAAAAAAAAGTATATACGTATTCTATCAGCCATCTGGTGTCCATAGTACAAGCTTTGTTTAGTTTGGGGCTAGATGGCGCTGTGTGAAATGTCCACAAATATTTATATTTATTTATAGCTAATAATAAGGAACCTGTTATTAATACTTCTCCGCTGGACTGGGAGTGAAGAAAAAACAAAGGGTTGACGTCAGGCAGGCGGCCGGTCATAAAACACCTTAGCCAAAACTCTTACAGCATGATCCGAGGATCCAAGGATCATGATGTGCCGACCCCACATAGAGTGGGATAAGGGCAGGAAGATGACGATGATACAAACATTTCTCCCGTAGCGGGTATCGAACCCGTGCCTCTTGCGTAAGCCGAGCACTCGCCCGCCACGCCACCGAGGTCGAGAGTATGCCCGGAGTGGGAAATTACAGTGACTCTTGTGTTACAGATGCCTCGCGGCCTACGAAGCGGCGAATAGGAACTTGGAGAGAGCACGAGCAAAGAACAAGGATGTACACGCCGTGAGTAGCGTTTCCCTGCTTCTGTGCTTCTGTGCTTCTCTTCTTTGCTTCGGTGCTTCGATAATGCGCCGTCCACACTTATAAATGTTACTTAAAGCCTCATTCACTATATTCTTAATAATAAAGTAAATGACGGCCTCGGTGGCGTGGCGGGAGATTGCTCGGCAGTGACGCAAGAGGCGCGGGTTCGATTCCCGCTGCGGAAGAAATGTTTGCATGTTCTGTGAGTATTTCTTCCGGGTCTGGGTGTTGTGGTACCATAATACTCGTAGTTTCTGATACCCACGACACAGGGAATCTTAGTGTGGGGTCAGGACTATGTATGTGACTGTTGGCTGTTATTTATTTATTAGTTCACAATTGGGATGGGTGACCGCAAGTGGCATTACGAGCCGAGCGCTTCCGTGCTTCGGAGGGCACGTTAAATTGTCGACGCCGCGGGCAAAGCTAGTATGATTCATAGAAAATCAACTGAATGTAGGCCTTTGGCACTGACTGACCTCTGATACCCAATACCAGTCTGCTTACAGGCTGATTAAAGAATAAAATAATATTGTAAAGACGTCAATGGGTCGAAATTATTGTAGATATGTCAATAGGACCGACAATTAATAAATAATAAATAAATAAATATTTGTGGACATTTCACACAGCGCCATCTAGCCCCAAACTAAGCAAAGCTTGTACTATGGACACCAGATGGCTGATAGAATACTTATGTACTTTTTTTTCTAATTACATACTTATATAATACCTATATAACTTCTCTGCTGGACTGGGAGTAAAGAAAAAACATAGAATGCGTCCAGCTGCTTCTCTCCCCGAGCATGTCGTAAAAGTCGACTAAGGGATAGTATCCTCCAACATTATGAGATACAATAAGCAAGTATTCCCAAGGAGGGTTGACGTCAGGCAGGCGGCCGGTCACAAAACACCTTATCCAAAACTCTCACAGCATGATCCAAGGAGCATGCTGTGCCGACCCCACATAGAGTAGGATATGGGCAGGAAGATGATGATGACATACTTATATAATACTACAACACCCAGACCTCTAACTTTAAGATTATATTGAAGGATAAGGTCATCACAAACTGTTTTTATATTTTTCGTGTACTTAACACCATATTTTGTTTTTGCACTCACAAAGCCTATGGAAGTCCAAGAGGTAAGAACACACAATTTAATTTGGCTGTGTACATGTTTCCAATATGCCTGCATTAAGATGTTCATTGCAAACTCAGACCGAATAAAAATAATTTTATTTCATTTTATTTGGTCTGAGATTGCAAAGCAATCCAAAGGATATTTTAATTTCATTCCAAAAAAGAACCCCCATTTGTTCTAATAATAAATCTATTGGTTACTAGCGACTCGCCCCGGCTTCGCTCGGGGATAAACATATAGGTTTTTCCAGCAATAATTCTAATTTTTCTCGCCGTAAAAACCATCCTTGAACTTCAACGAACATTTTAAAAAAAGATTTGGCCAAATTGGTCCAGGCGTTGTTGAGTTATGCGCTTACCAACACATTTTGCGATTCATTTTTATATTATAGATTACATTAATTACCAATATATTTCTCTGTGGACTGGGAGTAAATACCTATATTGTTGAGTTTTTGTAAATAAATATTTGTTTTAATAGTTTGTTATTTTTTTTTTTTAAGGCGGAGCAAGCTCAGGCCAATGCGTGCGCAAAGTTCGAAAAACTATCGGCGCGCGCGAGGGAAGAACTCATAGACTTCAGGAACAGAAGAGTCGCCGCGTTCAAAAAGAGGTAATACCTACCAACAGATCATCATCATCTTCCTGCCCTTATCCCACTCTATGTGGGGTCGGCACAGCATGTTCCTTGGATGTGGTGTAAGAGTTTTGGCTAAGGTGTGTTATGACCGGCCGCCTGCCTGACGTCAACCCTCCTTGGGAATACTTGCTTATTGTATCTCATCATGTTGGAGGATACTATCCCTTAGTCGACTTTTACGACATGCTCGGGAAGAGAAGCAGCTGGACGCATTCTATGTTTTTACTTTACTCCCAGTCCAGCAGAGAAGTCCATAGAACTATGAATAATGACTTTTAACACTTAAAAATAGCGTTATAGCATTATAAAGGCCTTTTACCATCAATAGTAGATAATAGATGATTTATACAGCGTCAGGAGGCAACTTTTACCTTCACAAACAGGGCGCTGTAGTGCCCAGCACCTATTCCATCCTCTCAGCTTAGTCGGCCTTGTCCACAGGAAAGACATGGTCAATACGTGCGGAGCTGACTAAGCCGCGGGTTTCCTCACGATGTTTTCCTTCACCGTTTGAGAGTACTGGGATAGCGCACATAAATTTTTCGCATATAAAATATCAATTGATTTTTACACGACCGGATTTGAACCCACCACCCTAGAATCTTAAGACGGGGTCACTACAAACTAGACCACCAGTGCTCTCATAGCATTATAAATGCGAAAGTAACTCTGTATATCTGTCTGTTACCTTTTCACGCCTAAACTGCTGAACAAATTTTGATGATATTTGGCAAGGAGATAGATTCCATCCCGGGGAAGGGCATAGGCTACTTTTTATACTGTTAAACGATCCCAAAATGGAAAAAGGAAGTAAAGGGATAAACAAGATAACGCATAAATCCTTCATAGACATTAATTCATGACAAGATCGTTAATTTGTCATTCTCTTTCAGCCTTATAGACCTGGCCGAGCTAGAAATAAAGCACGCTCGCTCTCAGCAGGACTTGTTAAGGAAATCACTGCAACTGCTGAAGGAGTGCCCTTAACTATGATATACTTAAATTATAATAAGGTTTAAGCTCATTTTCGCATGACCCTCTTCACTACATTCAAAAATATATTTTGAGAGGCCATCACAGATATAGCTGTAATATATATTAATATACTACGCTTTTGTATGGTGTGCTATAAATATATAATATACCTATAGCCTGCATCTGTGGTCATTCGAAAATTACTATAGAAAATATACATACATACAAATTATCACGCCTGTATCCTTGATGGGGTGGGCAGAACCTAATTTGCTATTCCAGGTCTCATAATTTTTTATTTCATAAATAATTTTCAACAAAATCGTTCTGTTTGTATGAGCTATGACTCATACAAACGATCACGCGAACGTCGCAACTTTCAGATTTATAATATTTGCGTTATTTTATGTTTATTTCCCTAATCTATGAGGCAAAATGACAAGATTTATGGAAATAGAAGGGTATTTGAAAAGTTTCATGCGAAAAAGGGCTTTTTGAAGGAAGATTCTTAAGAAATTCCGGTCGCTTCCAAGATGGCGTTTGTTTCAGAGCAAACCATCATTCTATTGTACTGTTAATGACAGAAGTTCATGAAATATTTGATGTTATGTTAAATCTTCAATAAACCCGTTGATACAAAATGACAAAAAGAAGGAAACTATTTAATAATAATAAATATTTGAGGACTTATCACACAGCGCCATCTAGCCCCAAACTAAGCAAAGCTTGTACTATGGGAACCAGATGGCTGATAGAATACATAATACTTATACTTTTTTTTTTTAAATACATACTTATAATACATATTACAACACCCAGACCCGGAAGAAATATTTGCAGAGCATGCAAACATTTCTCCCGCAGCGGGAATCGAACCCGCGCCTCTTGCGTCTCAGCTGAGCACTCGCCCGCCACGCCACAGAGGTCGTCATTTATATTTGTTTGGTTCACAAATATAAATAACAAAATTACACATTTATAATCTAAAATTAATAAAATTGTGAGTCAAAAACGCCCGCTATAAGTGAAATCTTTGAATGCTATGCAAATATTTCTTCCGGGTCTGGATGGTGTATTTATTATGAATGATAAGTATATATTTACAAAAAAAAAGTATATAAGGATTCTATCAGCCATCTGGTGCCCATGGTACAGGTTTTGCTTAGTTTGGGGCTAGATGGCGCTGTGCGAAATGTCCACAAATATTCATTTTTAACACGTAATTAGAAGAAAAAACTGAAATCGTTCATGAACTTTGTCGCTGAGAGTACTGGCACAAATTATATAACTTAAGTGTTCTAGTTTATTAGTCTGTGCCGATGGGATACATCCCAGCGCCATCTAGGATGCCTTTTTAAAACTTATTATAATGAATGTTTCTTAAAATGAATGTATTATGCCAAAATATGAATGTTAAATCCGGTGTAAAGGTAATAATGGTATGTTTGTTAAGATTTGCAAGTTATGCTTAAGTAATAAATCTGATTTCATTTTAAATAAATGTTTTAAGATCTCGGTTAAGCTTAATTCCATGGAAGCCGAATTAAAATATTATATTTGTCTTGTTTATATATTGAAGCAGAGTTAAAGTTGCCTGTATCTCGGACTGTCTTTGAATGCTACTGCTTTCAAGTTGTTTCTAACCAGTGTGGTGAAAAGATGGTGTGCCTAGACGAGGCTTCTTTCACTTGAGAAATGTTTTTACCATCATAAGACGCAAAGTGCAGGTTCGATTCCGGTCCGGTTATACAAGGCAGTAGTGTCCGGCGAGCCTTTTAATTGCATTTTTATGGTGCAATTTTATTACAAACCTAGCGCTTAACTGAGGAGGCTCCTAAGGTAGCAGAGGCGTGCGGGGGGTGTCACATCATGTGATGAATGGTAAAATATGATGAAGCGCTCATGGCGTAGCTTGCTTAGGCGTCCTTGATTGATCGTTAAAGTTAAGCAACGATATGCGCGGTCACAAATTGGGCCTCTCAACACCCCTCTACTACCTAAAGTAAGGAGTCTCCTCAGTTAACCGCTAGACCTATATCGACGGAAGAAAGCGATTTTGTCGTATCTCAAAATATTCAATTTTACACCAGAGCAAAATAAAAACCTTTATTTACAGCAATTAGTCGTGTGAACATTAAAAAAAACTAGGAAAATATCAAGGGCGCATCATAAAATTTAACATCGTAGAAAGACGAGACATTGACCGTTCGACGCGGCTTTTTTTGCTTATCAACAATCAAGTTTTAAGTCATTTAGGCCATTTTTTGAGATAGGTACGACATTTCCGCTTTCTGCTGTCGATATAAATAGTCATAATCTGTTTATTAAGTTTCATAAATACTATTAATTCTTATGATAGTTATAATTGTTGGAATTATGTTGTCATTCCATGTTTTTTTTATTATTTTGTACATTTAAATATGTGTATGTTTAATAATAGGAAAAGTCCAGATTCAATGTTAGTCACCGTCATTTCTTTGGATATAAAGAAATATTTGAATGTACCTATTTGCTATTTTTTAAATATATTGACCAAAATATGTTTTAAAAGTAGGTAAGTCATTTGTTGTATTTATTTATTCATACTTAAAATGAACTTTTATTCATGGTCAAGAAAGATATAATAAATATAAATTATTTGTGTAAGAAAATATAGATATTCAATATTCGTAATTATGTTTTTTATTACATAACATCTAATCCATTCTCCAACTAGTGTCACCGGACCAGTGTGGTGAAAGGACATACTCCTTTCGTGCATATAATCTGAACAGCAGAAGTTAGTCAAAGTTAATAAATAAAATGTTTCATACAATAGGAAGCGCTTGTGGCCTAGCTTGCTTAGACGTTCTTGATTGATGTTGAAGTTAAGCAACGTTGTGCGCGGTCACAATTTGGATGGGTGACCGTAAGTGGCATTACGAGCTGAGCACTTCCATGCTTCAGAGGGCACGTTAAATTGTCGGTCCCGGCTTTTAAGTCGTTAAGCAACGACGGAGGCCTAAAAACTCCGTCACAAGAGTTGGCCACTAGCTCATACGAACTTACTTATTTTATACAATAGGATAATGCAATAGTAGTACTGAATCGTGTTCTTTTTTGGATTCGATTACTTTTGAATCGATTAATCATACGACTACAGCTATAAAACTGTCACATTGACATCTGTCACAGAGCACAGAACTACTGAAATCTATTTTTTACAAACTAAAAAAGTACCTAGTGGACAAAGGCACGGTCGGCAATCTGTGAACTGAAGAACCTAGCCTATTTTTAATATATGCTCATTTATCATAAGTGACGTCTAATGCTTGATTCGAGTCAAATGCGTTAGCATCCCATCCCTAATAGTCTGTGGGCAAAGGTTGGAAGAAATAATACCTACACGAGGGTCTCCCCCATGGATTTCCAGACATCCTTCTCCCGATTCATCTCCCACCACCCTCCCTCGAAGGCATCTAGCTCGTCCCAACGCTTTCTCGGCCAACCCTGACGCCTTGAAACCTCGAAATGTCATAGAAGACAGAAAAAAAGCGGGAAAAAATTGAAAAAAAATGCATGATTCTGTCAATTGTATTTTATTACGCTTCATAAGCCCTGGTTCATAAGAAACTCGGAGTTGCATGACATCCTTAAGGTCAACACAGTAGCTAAAACTTTTGCTCTATCAAAATAAGTTACAACACCATCCAAATCAACTGGCACAGCGACTGACAACATCCTCATACACAAGGAGACTCAAGAGAAAAGATGTCATGCAACTCAAGTATGGCTGCAAATGAAGAGTGCTGGCCATGGGGATGGCAGGAGAGTGTTCTAAGCGACACCAAACCCACAAAACATTAGCTCATAGTTGTGAAACTGATTGCAAATAAAACCCACACAAAAAAATCTCTTAACTTCTATTAACTTCTCTGCTGGACTGGGAGTAAAGAAAAAACATAGAATGCTTCCAGCTGCTTCTCTCCCCGAGCATGCTGTGCCGACCCCACATAGAGTGGGATAAGGGCAGGAAGATGAAGATGATGACAAAAAAAATACACTTCAGAATACGTTTTTGACAGGTACATGTTTATCAATCAACACGTTTTGGACACATGTCTGTCCTCACAGCCCCGGCATGATGTAAGCGATGTTATGCAGGGTATCCTGGAGGAGGGCCTCAGGCGGGGCTATCTCAGGCACGGCTCTGCAGACGCCCAGCAACGGAGCCAGCGAGCACAGCAATGTGTCCAGTAACACAGACACAGATCCTGACACCGCAATCTGACCCTGTTAACAATGAAGTTAGCATGAGCTAGCGGCCAACTCTTTTGACGGTGTTTTTAGGCCTCCGTTGTGGCTTAACAACTTAAAATAAATATTTCGATGGTCCCTATTAACAATGTCGGATATACTTTTTTAACAGCGATGCGCTGTTTCCTTCAGAACCCACATTGTTGCGGGGACAAAGTTATAACCACCGACAATATTAACAAAAATCTGAAGAAATAATCATGATTTTCAATAAACAAAATATTGTATACCATAGAATTTTTTTGATCCTATTTATGAAAAAAGTGAATATTGGTAAAAATGCATATCCGACATTGGTAATAGGGACCATCGATTTGTTATTTGTAAAGAAATTTTTGCATGCTCTGCAAATATTTCTTCCGGGTCTGGGTGTTGTAGTATTATTATAAGTATTTGCAAAAAAAAGTACATAAGTATTCTATCAGCCATCTGGTTCCCATAGTACAAGCTTTGCTTAGTTTGGGGCTAGATGGCGCTGATATTTTAGATTTATTTGTCGACATTTCACAAAGCGCAATCTAGCCCCAAACTAAGCAAAGCTTGTACTATGGAAACCAGATGGCTGATAGAATTCTTATATCATATACTATTTTTTTTGTTAATACATAGTTATTTTACTTATATTATAAATGCGAAAGTTTGTGAGGATGTTTGGATGTTTGTGCCTCAATCACGCCTAAACGGCTGAACGGATTTGAAGGAAACTTGGAATACACATAGTACATGTTCTGGATTAACATATATGCTATTTTTCATCCGGGTACCACGCGAGCGAAGCCGCGGGCGGCAGCTAGTACATATATATATAGAAGATTACCTCATGTTCCTTCAGCCTCTCTCCAATAATAGCCAGGCTCTCCCCCAGCAGTCGCAGGTGTGCGGCCACCTCCACCGCGCCCCCCGCAGCCCCCGCACCGCTGGCGCGAGTGCTAGTGGACGGGGTGGCAACTGGCTGTAAATATTATAGCAGAATGTTATTAGTAACTTCGTATGATATTACACTTCTTCGCTGGACTGGGAGTAAAGAAAAAACATAGAATGCGTCCAGCTGCTTCTCTCCCCGAGCATGTCGTAAAAGTCGACTAAGGGATAGTATCCTCCAACATGATGAGATACAATAAGCAAGTATTCCCAAGGAGGGTTGACGTCAGGCAGGCGGCCGGTCATAAAACACCTTAGCCAAAACTCTTACAGCGTGATCCAAGGATCATGCTGTGCCGACCCCACATAGAGTGGTATAAGGGCAGGAAGATGATGAAGTTCGTATGATATTATGATATACGACGACCTCGGTGGCGTGGCGGGCGAGTGCACGGCTGAGACGCAAGAGGCGCGGGTTCGATTCCCGCTTCGGTAATGTTTGTATGTTCTGCAAATATTTCTTCCGGGTCTGGGTGTTGTAGTATTGTTATAAGTATTTACAAAAAAAAAGTATTCTATCAGTCATCTGGTGTCCACAGTACAAGCTATGCTTATTTTGGGACTAGATGGTGCTGTGTGAAATGTCCACAAAGATTTATTTATTAACAACATATCTTTTTCATTATTTGTTGTTATAGCAGCAATTAAAATACACACTCTGTGAAAATTTCAACTCTATCTAATACGACTAATAAGATACAACCCACTGACAGACAGACGGACAGCAGATTCTTAGCAATAGGGTCCCGTTGGCACCCTCGAACCCTAGGCTATACTATAGCCGCTATAGTTACATAGGTGTTAGTACTCACAGTTACTGCCTGTGGCGGCGGCGTGGCGCGAGGTGGCGGCGCGGGGCGGGCCTTGGGGGGGCGGCCCGGGCCCGCGTGCCCCGTCGGACGCACGTCTGCAAATTCAACTCAATTTCACCAACCATTTAATTCACTTTAGACAATAAATTACTTACTATATTTTGTAAGTACATAATGTACTGAACTTCTGTTGCTGACTGTATGTTAGTTTGCATACATACATACATAATGTACATGTCATGTCTAAGTTTGTTTAAATGGGTTAAATCCCGTTGGTAAAATGAGTTTGTCACAATCGCCTTCAAAAGAAAAGAAAATAAACAACAGAGCAAGTAACTGTCACTGACAGTTGCTGATGTTAATCAAACTATTCTACCTGCCAGTGTGTTGTCTTTGGTTGGAATTGAATGATAAAAGAAATTATTATTATCTGTGGTATAAGAAAAATATGGCGGCAGAAAGATTTTGGGAACATCCCGCGTCGTAGTGTTCAAAAGTTTGTAAATTGAAATAAAATGAAGAAATCGGTTCAAAATTACATTTTGAGTTTACATACATATTATCACATCCGTATCCTTAATGTTGGAGGATACTATCCCTTAGTCGACTTTTACGACATGCTCGGGGAGAGAAGCAGCTGGACGCATTCTGGTTTTTCTTTACTTCCAGTCCAGCAGAGAAGTTAAGTTATCTTTGTTCCCCTAACAATAATTAGAATTAGATACGACCAAGGGTTTGAGATGCAGTCAGGACTTACGCTTGGCTATTTTACCCATCCACAATACTTACGCGAGTTAGAAATGATTTTGTTAGTGGTGTGATTGCTTTGTTCCTTCTGCAGTGCAAATCGCTTTGCTTTACGTTTCCAAACGTAGCGTTCATTGTAATTCACCTGGAAGAATCCATTCTGATCATATAATTCTGACGACCTCGGAGGCGTGGTGAGCGGGTGCTCGGCTGAGACGCAAGAGATGCGGATTCGATTCATCATGTAAAAAAAATGTTTGCATGCTTAAAAATATTTAGGGCTAGATGGCGCTGTGTGAAATGTCCACAAATATTTCTTATTTTCTTCTTTTTCTTTATTAATAATACTAGCTTCCTCCCGCGGCTTCGCTCGCGTGGTACCAGAATAAAAGATAGCCTATATGTTATTCCAGCACCCATACTATGTATATTCCAAGTTTCATTCAAATCCGTTCAGTTGCTTAGGCGTGATTGAGGCACAAACATCCAAGCTCACAAACTTTCGCATTTATAATAAATAAATAAATAACACCCAACAGTCACATACATAGTCCTGACCCCACACTAGGATTCCCTGTGTCGTGGGTATCAGAAACTACGAGTACCATGCTACCACAACACCCAGACCCGGAAGAAATATTTGCAGAACATGCAAACATTTCTTTCGCAGCGGGAATCGAACCCGCGCCTCTTGCGTCTCCTCCGAGCAATCGCCCGCCACGCCACCGAGGCTGTAATATAAGTAAGAAGTAAGATTAGTATAATTTTGAGTCCAGTATATGAAGTACATACGTTAGACCACATTTCCCCCAGTCGTTTGGAGATAGCTGAGAAGTCCATGTCGGGATGTTTGCGGATCACCTCATTGCGAGCCTCTTTTGCCCACATCATGTAAGCTGTGATGCGGGTTTTTCCTGGAACATTATAAGGAGTGTGTATTCAAAATCGATATAGAATTTAAAATAATACATAATATCACGCCTGTTTCCCATAATGGCGATCTGTGATCTCTGCCCAACCCTATAAGAAACAGGCGTGATTTTATGTATGTATTAGAATCATCGGTTATAAGGTGTGTTTAATAAAGCATTTTAATTCATTCATTTATTACAGCTAAAATAATCCCTCCCTCCTTATCTCACTTACATGGGATCATGAAGCGCTCGTGGCGTAGCTTGCTTAGGCGTTCTTGATTGATCGTTAAAGTTAAGCAACGATATGCGCGGTCACAAAATGGAATGGGTGACTGCAAGTGGCATTACGAGCTGAGCGCTTCAGTGCTACGGAGGGCATGTTAAACAGTCTGTCCCGGCTTTCAAGTCGTTAAGCCATAGGTGTAAATGCAACGTAGATTTAAGACGTGTCCAAGTGATCCCAGTGATTTTATGGAATAAAAATTTTTGACTTTGACTTTGACTTTGACATGACCTTTAGGCGGCCTAAAAACTCCGTCACAAGAGTAGGCCACTACCTCATACGAACATACATACAGCACATGGGGTCAGCAGCACAACATGTTTTTCTTCCACATCCGTATCAGCCATCATCTCAGTATTGACTTTCTTGCTCATGTCATCTTTCATGCAGCCTG
The DNA here is from genome assembly GCA_949320045.1 of Scotopteryx bipunctaria. Classification (NCBI taxonomy): domain Eukaryota; kingdom Metazoa; phylum Arthropoda; class Insecta; order Lepidoptera; family Geometridae; genus Scotopteryx; species Scotopteryx bipunctaria. The sequence continues at coordinate 2,967,345 of OX439470.1, forward strand.
TCTATTCTTACAGCTAAAATAAGGTAACAAAAGATGCCACAATACCTTTATCCTTCCTCTGAGCTTTAACCCTCCCGACGATTCTGCCGTCCTTGACGACAAGCTTCTTCTTGGCGCTCTTCTCCATCATGTAGAGCGAGTTGGCTGGAGTCTGCCGGGTCTGACCACCCTCGTCAGACTGAGAGCTGTCAGATTCCAAGCTGAAAGGTTTGAGGTCACGATGTCATGGTCAAGTCATAAATAAGTGGAGTGTGGAATGATGATAGTAAAGTTGTAAATTGGTCAGTGGTGAATAATTATTGTAGTTACTTTGGAAAGAAAGAAAAAGCATTTATTGGAGCCACCACTAAAAAGACTTTAAATTCTACACTATAAATAAGAAAAACGAAATAAAAATAAATAAATTCATATGAGCTGGTGGCCAACTCTTGTGACGGAGTTTGAGGCCTCCGTCGTGGCTTCACAACTTAAAAGCCGAGACTGATAATTTAATGTGCCCTCCGAATCACGAAAGCGCTCGGCTCATAATGCCACTAGATCGAAACAATAAGAAAGAAATAAAATTTAACATAATAAAATTATTTACTTAGTGTGGTGATGAATTGGCCTACAGCTCAGCTTAATGCTTACTGCATGTTGGCATACTGTAGTTTAAAGTATATATTATGCAAAATTTAAAAGTTATTTTTAATCATTTTACTTCTCTGCTGGACTGGAAGTAAAGAAAAAGCATAGAATGCATCCAGCTGGTTCTCTTCCCGAGCATGTCGTAAAAGTTGACTAAGAGATATTATCCTTTCCAACATGATGGACCACCTATATGGGCGATGGGCTGATCACCTGTCACCATGGTTCACCATATCCATCTTAGAAGTAAATCAGAAGTGGCTGAAAGTCTTCTTATTTTGTGGCTCTGCCCACCTATTAGGGATATGGGCGTGATCATTATGTATGTATTTATAATCAATTATCTTTAGCTTTATGTATAACTAGCGTGTAGTACATTATTTTGTTCTATAATCAATAGTTTTTGCAGCGCACGCCAAAAACTATTTTGGATTTTCTACCTCTGATTTTCTACAAAATTGCAATTTTCTTACGGATCCCTAATTTTTTTGAAAATATATTACAGCCTATACTGGTCCCTGATAACGTAGCTTTCTATTGTTGAAAGAATTTTTGAAAACGGTCCAGTAGATTCGGAGCCTATCTGTTACAAACAAACAAAAAATCTTTCCTCTGTATAATATTAGATGATGGCTGTCAGATATATTACGCTCTGGGATCCAATATAATATTTAAAAATATACCTCTCAGCTTGCTCAGCATTATTCTCATAGTAGTCAGACTCGCTCCCCGAGCCGGCTCCACCCGCGTCTTCCACGGGCGCCTGTCTCTGCGGCTCCTGAACATGATATTCAGGGGTTTCCTCCTGTCTGAAGTTAGCATACGACTTCACTGGCGTCTGCCGGCGATACCGAGTCTCGATATCATCCGGAGACTCGAAGTCCATAAGCTTCGAGCTTTTCTTCCTCACACGACCGCTTCTTGATATTCCAGTCACCTCTAAATCTTAAAAAAAGGCGTACATGGTAGTTGCAGTATTTTTTTGTTTATCACAGAGAGATTGAGGCGAAATTTGGGGAAGTTTAACAGTGAATTATAGCTTACCTTCTTGCATGTTGATTTGTTGTAGAGTTCAGGTAAAAATGCTGAAAGAAAATTATAATACAAATACGACAAACAACCAACACAACCACACGCAAAGCAAATCACCCACAGACTAAATAAATAAAAAAAAGATTGGATTGGGCCTTGGAAATATTAAAATAATAAATTGTTCCGAACGAAGGCTTCCATCACAGTCACAGACTACGGGGTCCAGGGATGATAATAACTTCCATGTCTTTACTGTTCCGAGGGTTGGGCGGTTAGGCTGTTGGCCTTGTCTTATTTCCCCGTAATCCCCGGCATTTTAGGGCGGATTAGATAATTTAAAGGTAGGCAATGTTTGTTTTTTATCCGAATGCGAAGGAGGGTTATTCTTTTTATTTGAGGTTTTTTACCATACTGTGACCAACTATGACTTAGACGATTCCATATATTTTTTATTATTTTGTTGTAAGTAATCTGTTTAACTAACTTCGACGGCCTCGGTGGCGTGGCGGGCGATTGCTCGGCTGAGACGCAAGAGGCGCGGGTTCGATTCCCGCTGCGGAAGAAATGTTTGCATGATCTGTAAATATTTCTTCCGGGTCTGGGTGTTGTAGTACCATGGTACTCGTAGTTTCTGATACCCACGACACAGGGAATCCTAGTGTGGGGTCAGGACTATGTATGTGACTGTTGGATGTTATTTATTTATTATTTATAACTTAATTTTTTGCGATTTTTGAACGAAATTAAAAAAGACAATGTCAGCTACTTACAAATGTCAATGTTCCAATTGACAATAAACGTCATTCGATTTTGAAGTTTCGCCCCTTGCAAAGATCGGTGATATCACTCCTCCACAAAAAATGGAACTATAAGTTACTAACTAATAATTATTTATTACAATATATATTAGGTGTAGTATGGTAAAATGGCAGATAGAATACGCCAGCTTGCCCAGAGGCTGAGAGACAAGGTGCATTTACAGAAGATCAACGTAACAAGTCGTGATAAAGTTGACCAGTTTATAACCAAGTATGCACCTGCTTCGAAGGTTTTGGAAATAGCTGAAAAGTTCAAACACGGGGCGTTTTCCAATAGAGTCCAGGATTTAGTGCATAAGTATGAGCAGTTCACGGGAGTGGAAGAGATCATGGCCATCCAGAATACTGTTATAGAAGCCCAGGTTAGATGATGTGATGATGAAATTTTTTTAGACGAATTCAGATTCACAAAGCATATTACGGGATAACAATACCTATCTATTATGTAAGCGAGCTGTTGCTATTGAATGAATTGTTAGTTTTATAAAAATGGATAATATTGTGTAATGCTTATGTATGATCACTAGTTCAATCTTTCAATTTATGAAATTAACTTCTATAAGGTGCTTTTTACCATATTTTTTATATATTAGACATTGTTAATTGAAATTGACGAGTAGGTACATAAATACAAAAAATCACACCTGTTTTTCCATAGGGGTAGGCAGAAAATAAAATCTCCATTTGCTACGATCCTGACATACTTCTTTGGGTAGGCAGAGATTGCGGATCTCCATTTACTATGATCCTGACATACTTCTTTTGCTTCATTCACTCACATCACACTCCTCATGCATGCTCGCCAGTTTAGGGTACTCTTGACCTGGCCCTTTTACAAAATATCACTGATTTGGGCAAGCAACATATGGTTTTCCACTTCCAACGGTACCATTCACACTAGCCTCATACACCTGCCTTGTTAATCTTTCATTCATCCTCTCAATCTAGTGCTTCTAATTCTAATAATTAATGCTACCGTCTGCAGTCCCGAGTTATATAGTTATAGTTATCTAGTGCTTAATTGACCCCGGTTTTTCTTATTTCATGAATTCAAATAAAATTTTAGGAGAAATTCATGTCAGCGCAAGAACAAAGAAGGGACCTCGGCAAGCAGCTGGCAAATATCGAGGCTCGGTTAAAGGAACTCCATGCTGAGATGCAGAACACCATGAAAGGGGATGAGAAATACCTACATTTGTGTACAGAGGAGCATAAGGTATAATAAGAAGGAAGTTGGGTGTTTAATTTATTTAATCAGGATATTTAAATATGACAAGAGATTACTTCTCTGCTGGACTGAGAGTAAAAAAAAACATAGAACGCGTCCAGCTGCTTTTCTCCTCGAGCATGTTGTAAACGTCGACTAAGGGATAGTTTCCTCTCCAACATGACGGTCCATCTATATAGGCGATGGGCTGATCACCAGTCACCATGGTTCACCATATCCATCTTGGGATTTTGAATCAGGAGTAGCTGCAAGTTTTCTTATGATTACTTGTGGCTCTGCCTTGTACTCCATTTGGGATACGGGCGGTATATGTATGTATATTGAGATGACTGGTGGTCTATGTGTCCCAAATGGGGTGGGCAGAGCCACAAGTAATCATATTTCATCTGTACTGTGTTACATTCATTACTTTCGCGTTTAGAACCTAGGATCTTTATTTATCTGTCTCTTTCTTAAGAGAAACAGGCGTGATGATATGTGTGTACTATCTTTCCAGCTTATAATCCAAGAGAGAGCACTCCGAACTCTCTTCGCTGACGCGGAGAGGGAGGAGAGAGAACTATTCGCGACCATGTCCGCCGCTGTCAAGCTGGGTCACGAGAGAGAAAGGGCTCACGCTGAGAGAAACAAGTATTGGTACATTGTTGCTTCGATATTCGGTAAGTTTGTAAGTATTCGGTGACAACTTTCAGCTATGGGGGCGCTCCTTGGTGACTTCATTATAAAAGAGTAGCTTTTGCCATTTTTACCAGGAAAAAATGTAGCCTATATGTTATTCCAGCACACATATTATGTATATTCCAAATTTCATTCAAATCCGTTCAGCCGTTTGGGCGTGATTGAGGCACAAACATACATCGTCACATCCACACATCCTCACAAAATTTCGCATTTAATTAGTAGTAGTTATTAGTAGTAAACATCACAGAAAATATTCATATTTAAATGTTCCACAAAATATAAACAATTAGAAAAAAACATAGGTATAATAAATTAATTAATTAGCAAATTGTAATTTATAACTAAACCTTCCAGGCACGGTTCTCGGCATAGCCGGTTCTACCATCAACAATCGTCTCAAAATGGCGGAGTTCAGAGACATGATGGAACAACAAATGGCGAAGAGCGCCAGTGTGTTATACACCATCGCGGGCGGCGGGTCTGCTAGCCGAACGGACATCAACGAGGCTATGAAGACCGAGTTTGCTTACCAGGTAACGTATTTGCATACCAGGTGACTTACAACTGCTAACATACCAAGCGGCATATAGCTACTAACGAGGCTATGAAGACGGATTTCGCTTACCAGTTGATTTGCAGTTGTTTACCAGGTGACATAGCTGTTTGCATACCAAGCAACATGTGGCTACCAGTTTGCCTGTACAGTCGCCCATTCTATACATTTTAAGACTTCAAAATAATAATAAAATTTTGAGGACATATCACACAACGCCATCTAGCCCCAAACTAAGCAAAGCTTGTACTATGGGCACCAGATGGCTGATAGAATACTTATATACTATGAACAAAGAGTATGCCAGGTGAATATTAGCTTCCTATGTAAATATATTTTTATTGGTAACATTTGTGACATTAAAATGATAATGTTTTGTCCTTACGCTTACAAGAGGGCAGCACAAGAAAATCAGGTTTGTACATACATACATATTATCACGCCCGTATCCCTAATGGGGTGGGCAGAGCCACAAGTAAACATAAGAAAACTTGCAGCCACTTCTGATTTAGTCCTAAGATGGATATGGTGAACCATGGTGACAGGTGATCAGCCCATCGCCCATATAAGTGGGCCATCACATTGGAGAGGATACTATCCCTTAGTCGACTTTTACGACATGCTCGGGGAGAGAAGCAGCTGAACCCATTCTATGCTTTTTCTTTACTTCCAGTCCAGCAGAGAAGTAAGAAAAGTAATGTATTATAATTTTCATTTTTATTTTACAGGAACAACTCGCGTACAACTTGAAATTGATGCAGGAAAACATCAATCATCTAGTCACTAAACAGAACACTCTTATAGGTAAGTCAAAATCAAAACCAAAAAGGTTACACTAGCCAAATTCGATACAAAAATCTAACCTTAAATGTTGGCAAAAGCCACACAATCTAGCCCCAAACTAAGCAAAGCTTGTACTATGGGCACCAGATGGCTTAAATACATACTTATAATACGTAATACAACACCCAGACCCGGAAGAAATATTTGCAGAACATACAAACATTTCTCCCGTAGCGGGAATCGAATCCGCGCCTCTTGCGTCTCAGCCGAGCACTCGCCCGCCACGCCACCGAGGTCGTCGAATAAACTAAAGGATATGAAATACAATGCATTTTATTCATTTTAGATATAATGTTTCACAGCAACATTTAATGCTTAAGACCTACACAATCGATATCCAAATAGAAATAATGTAGGTTTTATTTTTCAATACGATCTGGTTCGATTCTTCAACTGAGTTGAAGTTTTTTTTAAATCTATGTATGCATTTTTTCTTGTCACTAAAATCGATGACATGGTTCCTAGGAACAGATCTTTGTTTGTCTTATAGTTACAGACTTGCCTGTACTGACCGATTTAAATGTTACACCCTGTATAGTGTATATTATAGATCTTCTCTAAAATTATTGACCACAATATGGTCGATGGGCTGATCACCTGTCACCATGGTTCACCATATCCATCTTAGGACCAAATCAGAAGTGGCTGCAAGTTATCTTATGTTTACTTGTGGCTCTGCCCACCCCATTAGGGATACGGGCGTGATAATATAATATGTTATTATTGTTTCAGAGCGTATAAGTAAACAAGAACAGGTATCTGCCAACCAATTTAGAGATCTGAAACGCCTCGTTGTCGCAGCTTCGCAAACCAGCGCCAAGTCTGATGCGGAACTGGCCAAAGCCCTGTCCATAGTCCACCAGGATCTGGACGATGACCACAAGAACTTGGAAGTCACTAGCAGAGAACATAGAGCGTTTGAATACAATCAGATTCTGACTGGAGTAGGGATTTTGCTGTGTATTCTTGTATTTGGCAATGTTTTGGGGAGGGTCAGCTGATTTGGCTTTTCTTCTGCGACTTTTTTGGCCAACAGTTGGTTTTGGGTAGTTCCCATTTGTTCTATGGAACATGACGTCATCGAACAAAATGACACATTTTCTTCTCAATTTTTCTATAGAACTACATAAATGTACTAGCTTCTCACCCGAGTTTCATGCCATTGAATAAAATGGGAATCAGATTTTCAATCTTCCATGAGACGCTAAATGACACTGATAATGTCAATTATCTTATGTTAACCATAACCATGAATATAACATAGATAATCGGTCGTATAGTAGTGAACAACCATTACCGCCAATCTCAAGTTAGAGGACATTTCTATAATGCGACAATCAAGTCAATCAAATTAGTCACTTTAACAAGTGCCACAATAAAATATTATTATTTTTTAGAGGCCAGTATGATAAGAAAATCGTAAAGAGGTCTTATTTACCTTGTCTTATAGAAAAATTTGACAATTAAAAGTATTAGATGTGCCATAGTACAAAATAAGAAAATAAAATCTTATTCCTTCTGATGGCGCCATATTCCATAGAACATATTATGGGAACTACCCTTGGTTTTTAATAATATTGATGTTACTGACTATCCTAATGTTCGTTCGTGTGGTAAAAGGTTCAAATGCCTATGTCGTCGAAGGCAGAGGCTAGTAAACGTACGAGTAAACGAAAATCGCTGTATATCTCCTAAAATCAGTCCATACATGTCTTTTTTTTAAATTCAAATTGGTTTAAAAATAAAAAAATACAATTTTAAAATCAAAGTCACAAACAACAGGGTTTAGAATATCAATAAATGGTTAAATATACGCAGAAACTAATAACTAATTTATTTTATAAATGAAAGTGAACACAGACAAATGTTGTGATTATAAATAATAGTCAAAATATGGGTTTAAGTTAAAACTGGGTTTAAATTGCAAGTTTACATACAGACATAGATAGTCCCTTAGTCGACTTTTACGACATGCTCGGGGAGAAAAGCAGCTGTAGGTTTATTTTGCCAAAAATACCTACTAGGTAAAGTATATTTTTTGGACGTGCCTCTGACAAGCTCCTTTTGAAAGGATACAGTCGTAGAAATTGTTGGTTTAACGGCCTCGGTGGCGTGGTGGGTAATTGCTTAGCTGAGGCGCAGGTTCGAATGCCACTGCGCTAATGTCTGCATGTTCTGTGAATATTAGTTTTTGTCTGTGTGTGAGGGTACTTGTAGCTTCTGATACACTCCACACAGAGTCTGGTGTGCGCTCAGAATTAAGTATGACACTGTCGGCTGTATGTAATTTATTTATTTATTTATTTTGGAAAAACCAACAGCTATATATAATAAATGTCCTTAATAACTATGATAGAAACAGTGAGACAGTTATAGGTTTTCACTGATAGTAGATAATTTAATAAAGACTTTTTTTTAACTAATTTTAACCAATTTTAACTTAAACCATGATCCATAATAAGTTGAAGTTTTGTTTTTAAATGGCGACTACACTTTTATATCTAAATTATTTTGTTTTTTTGTTAGAAAGTGATATTTGTTTAGGTTTAATTAAGTTAAATTTAAGCATTTACAGTGTTTTGAATAAATGATTATTGTAAATGTTAATTGGTTTTTTTTTATTTTTACTGGAACATTATTCAACATATCATCATGCATATATCAACCAAAGCTACAGAACATTATTTACTAAGGTATGTACAAAACAAAGAAAATTATGGAATAATAGATCATTTTGTGACTACTATCATACTTTTTCTTCTTGTTTTCATATCGACTCTTATAATACTTAGGCTGATTTGATCAGGGTACTACACGAGCGATGTAATTTTAATTTAAACCCACGACGAAAAATAGGGGTGTTATAAGTTTGTACCGTGTGTCTGCGTTGTGTCATCATAGCTCCTGAATGGATGAAACGATTTTAATGCGATTAATTATATGTGAAAGTTGATCGAGATGGTTCTTAGTTATAATTTATGAAGATCTGTTCAAGCGTTTGAAGATTATCAGCCCATTTCTTACTTGAAAAAAGGATCTTACCTATTTTCATTAATCCGATTGATTTGAAACTTGGTGTGCTGTTGGGGGGTTATTTGAAGTTTAATTTTTTTTCTGGGTGGTCTAGGCCGTAGTTTGTATACGATAGGTACAGGAAATCCTAGTGTGGGTCAGTTGACAGTGATTATGGGGACATTATCTCGTCGCTGAAAAATACGGAACATAAACATACCTAGGTATGTGTTATAGGTCAATAGAACTAGATAAGTAGAGGTAGGTAGGTTTGTCATTTTTAACTTAGGCATATTTTTTATTACATTACTTCTCTGCTGGACTGAGAGTAACAAAAAGCAGAATGCTTTTCTCCCCGAGCATGTCGTAAAAGTAGACTAAGGTATATTAGGTACCCTCTCCAACATGAACCATCTATACCTATTAGGTATGTGCGATGAACTGATGACCTGTCACCATGGTTTACCATATCCATCTTGGCCCAAGATGAATATGGTGATGAACCATGGTGACATTGCTTGAAAAAATGTTTACACACCCGGGAATCGAACCGACTAAAAACCAAAAACTTTCTGTACTTTTATGTCACCAATAAAGGAATGTTTCATTTGCTTCATTTGAGTAAAATTTGCTATCTTCAGTATAATAAGATCTCTTTGATTTTAAGGTTTTCAATTGTAATAAATTTTTACGGAGCTAATTGTAGGCTTTTTAATTGTTGAGCTTCACGTGGCATCCTATAATTGGAGGAACACATAGACCTACCATTTTAACTTTAATTCATAAATTTCATGTGATTTCTTCGTTGGATGTCCTCAATAAATAAATACTTTCCCTCCAGGTGGCATTATAATACTCTGTACATACCTAGGTACCTACTGCGTCTGAGATTAGGGCAGATTATGGCGATGCGTTGACTGTCGCATTTTAATACGATAGATAAATCTATAGGACCACTTGCACCGCGACAGGTTTCTGAGCAAACGCCCGTGGCGCGCGATAGACCTACTATGTATGTTCGTATGAGCTAGTCGCCAACTCTAGTGACGGAGTTTTTAGGCCGCCTAAAGGCCTCCGTCATGGCTTAACGACTTAACGAGCCGGGACCGACTGTTTAACGTGCCCTCCGAAACACGGAAGCGCTCAGCTCGTAATGCCACTTGCGGTCACCCATGCCAATTTGTGACCGCGCATATATTTGCTTAACTTTAACGATCAATCAAGAACGCCTAAGCAAGCTACGCCATGAGCGCTTCTAAAAAAGCAAAAAGTTTTTGCAGTAGGTACGTACTTAGCTCTGTTGCGTGCCACGGGCGACGTTTTTTGCCAAAAACAACAACGCCGCAACAGAGCTACTAACTTGGAAGAGGGAAACCTGTTGTGCTGACCCCACCTAAAGGGATAAGGACAGGAAAATTATGAAGGAGTGAGTTGACGAAACGCAAAAATAATATTATTTGCGATCCTGTTTCGTTCCATTTTTGAAGTTCTAAGTAAAACTTTTTCTTTATTTAAAAAGCTCTTCAGACTCTTTCACATGCAAGCTTTAACCCATTGTTTAAAGTTTAACCGTCGATGTAACTGGCCCCGGACAAAGGCCCCCGACGTTCGAAGGACTCTCGTTGAACGTCACGACTTGTTACTCATGCAGTGTACACGATGTTATAAATATTATGTCAGATCTTTGTTTCATCCAAAACCCAAAGAACAATAGTCAAGATTGACTAAGGCCTTTTACCATCTATAGTAGATGATTTATACAGCGTCAGGAGGCAACTTTTACCTTCACAGACGGGACGCTGTAGTGCCCGGGACAAATTAAGATGGAGTAGGCTTGCCCAGCACCTATTCCATCCTCTCAGCTTAGACGGCCTTGTCCACAGGAAAGACATGGTCTATACGTGCAGAGCTGACTTAGCCGCGGGTTTCCTCACGATGTTTTTCTTCACAGTTTGAGATAACTGTCGAACTTTGTGAATAAGAAGAATGAAAAAGATCTTTTTAATACTAGGTAGGTACCTATTAAGTAATATAAAAAAAAACAGTTCTCTAAGTTCGTAATGAAACCCACACCGTTCATTCTGACTGATGTTTCGAGACGGGTAGGCACCCTAATTAGTTAGGTATTTTAGACATGTTTTCTTGCTTGTTATCGTCTGTACTACGGAGCCCTGCTTGCGAAAGCCTGACTCGATCTTGACCGATATTTTTAATCACCCAACTCGTTTTATCAAACTGATGACCCATCCGTCACTTTATAAGACAACTAGCTGCCACCCGCGGCTGTTTGGATGTTTGAATGTTTGGATGTTTGTGCCGCAATCACGCGTAAACGGCTGAACCGATTTGAATGAAACTTGGAATAAGTATACATAGAACATGTACTGGATTAACATTTAGGCTATTTTTTATCCGGGTAATACGCGAGCGAAGCCGCGGGCGGCAGCTAGTTTTAGATAAATTTAAAATTAAGTTAGTATAGGTATACTTAGGTAGGTACCTATATTTCTGTTTTCCTTAAATAAATATTTTTTCTTACTTTTTCTTCATTTTGTTTCATCTGTGTCGCAGTTATCGTAGATTAAAATGTATGACTAGGAAAGGGGTTTGTATGGAGCCTGGTATACTGTACGCCATTTTGTTCAAAATTGCGACTAACCTATAAAAGTTTGGTAAATCAGTTGTTTGTCGATGAGTGTCGCTACAAACACATAATTATTCATTGATATAAAATCTATAAAGTGTCACGTTTCCAACTTATAAGCCGTCAAAGTTGTACTGTTTCTAGCTTTTTGTGGACTATGAGGTCTTTGACTCCATCGAAACCTAGGCTTAGGCTGTACTGGAATTCTCGCCAAGTGGACTAAAGTTATATCGAAGTGTTCAGATGTCTCTATGAAGCCACCATGCGTGTCCAAGTACAGAACCAGCAGTTTAAACCCATCAAACTACGCAGTAGGTGTATCAAAATCTCCAAACCCCTTTGACATTTAATTATGTTAATGTATGATTTGCCATCATTATAAATGGGCGTTTTGAATAGGAAAATATACATCCTGGTTCTATATATGATTGTTTATTGCTTCGCGCGAATTTTATGTAAATTATGAATTAAACCTTATGCTTAAGTAACACATAAGCGAAGTGTGTTTTAACCACGTGACTGAGAATATTTATCAATCGACTGACTGACAAGTAATTATCACACCCGTATCCCTAACAGGGTGGGCAGAGCCACAAGCACTAATCATAAGAAAACTGCTAATTCAAAGTGCAAATTCATACATACATATTATCACGCCCATCCTTAATGGGATTGGCAGAGCAACCAGTAATCGTAAGAAAACTTGCAGCCACTTCGATTCAAAGTCCTAAGATGGCCATGGTGACAGGTGATCAGCCCATCGCCTTAATGGTTCATCATGTTGGAGAGGATACTATCCCTTAGTCATTAACGACATGCTCGGAGAGAGAAGCAGCTGGACGCATTCTGTTTTTTCTTTATCCCCAGTCAAGCAGAGAAGTATTTATATAAAAGAACATTTAACCCGATTACGCAATCTGCCTGACCGCAAGTGGCATTACGAGCTGAGCGCTTCTGCGTTAAACAGTCGGTCCCGGCTTTTAAGTCGTCAAGCCATGACGGAGGCCTTTAGGCGGCCTAAAAACTCCGTCACTAGAGTTGGCCACTAGCTCATACGAACATACAATGGTCCTGGCAACACTGTTATCTTCTATAATCGATTACATCGTGATTGGAACTGGTCAATACACTGTCACGTTGCGAACCTTCGCCGAATCTCGATAATATGTCCACAGGGTCAGTACTCACATTTGATTAGACCAAGGTTTGACAGCTAACGAATCTTACCTACTTATATTATAAATGCGAAAGTTTGTGAGTTTGGATGTTTGGATGTTTGTGCCTCAATCACGCCTAAACGGCTGAACGGATTTGAATGAAACTTGGAATATACATAGTACATGTACTGGATTAACATATAGGCTATTTTTTATCCGGATACCACGCGAGCGAAGCCGCGGGCGGCAGCTAGTAGTACATACATAGCTAAACGATGATTCGTTTTTACTTGGAAATAAGACTTGTGGTCAGTGACGGATTAACCCTTAATCAAATTAAGCAATTGCCTAGGGCATCACGTCTGAGGGGGCACCAGAAGAAGCACAAAAAAATCCGTCCTTAGGGCATCACGTCTCCCTCTCACGCTACATCTCATCATCTTATTTTACAAAAAACTAATGTTTTTAGGCGGTAAAGGTTTAAAGACCGATTCTAGTTGACATACGGATAGGGGGCCCACAGGCATGGATTGCTCAGGGCATCAAGTAGTCTTAATCCGTCACTGCTTGTGGTCTAATGGTAGCGATCCTGCCTTCCTATTCTAAGATCGTGGGTACAATTCCAGTCGTGCACCAATGGGTTGGTCGAAGAATTTATGTAGGTACGCTACCAGTACTCTCAAACGTAGAATTAAAACATCGTGAGGCTCTTTTCGTGCACTTGACACCATGTTTCTGAACTTTCTACGATGTTTTCCTTCACTGTAGTTTATGTTTTGAGGTGCCAATTACTAAAATAAGTACTTTTGTAATTTTTTTTAATATTCTTTCTGATTTAATTTGTATTTATTTGTCTGTCTGATTGTACGTCCGAAAAGGGCAAACTGTTTGTACTTTCTTTACTTTACCTAACAACTTATACTTTCAACAGTTAACAATAAAGATTATTCTATTCTATTCTATACTGTTTGAGAGTACTGGTATAGCGCACATACATTTTTCAAGTGCATTGATGCACGGATTTGAACCCACGGGCGTAGGATCGGAAGGGTACCACTAGGCTATTGCACATCTGTGGTCATAACACGATTGCATAAATAATACGCAACGTGTTGATGCATTTTTTATCGTAGTTGCATTGCACACTCAGACCAAATAAAAGAACGGCGTGCCGTGAACAACAAAAGTGAAGCCACACAAAACCGTGCTCTTGCAAGTAAACATACACGCTCACGCACGCACCTACACTAAAACCATGCTCATGGCTCTTAGTACGTTACGAGTCTTAAAAATAGAATTATGCCTTCTTGTGTAGTGAAAACTTGTAAAAACAGCAGCAAATCACATAAAAAGTCTCACACGGAATCACTTTTCACTTGTAAGTACTGCAAATAATATCGTTTCTTAATTATTGTACTATGAATTTTAGGTTATTTGAAACACAAAACCTATACACAGATAAAAAGGTGGTTTCACTTTTGTTGTTCGCGGCGCGCCGTCTTTTCATTTATTTGGTCTGAGATTGCACATCAATCAATGCGTAAGTAACTCTTTTTAATTATCTTTCTATTGCATAGGAACGTGGAATATTTCTCTTATTTTTATACATGTAGGTAGGCTATTATGCATACATAATATCACGCCTGTTTCCCATAGGGGTAGGCAGAGATCACGGATGTCCATTTGCTACGATTCTGACATACTTCTTTCGCTTCATTCACTTTCATAACATTCTTCATACATGCTCGTCGGTTTAGGGTACTCTTGACCTGGCCCTTTTCCAAAACGTCGCTGATTTGGTCCAGGTACGTGCGCCGAGGTCTTCCCCTTCCAACGGTACCATTCACACTCGCCTCATACACCTGTTTCGTTATCTTCTTTCATTCATCCTCTCTACATGACCGAACCATCTTAACATACCTTTCTCAATTTTCATCACTACATCTTCGCTCTTATCACGCTATTTATCGGCTATTATTCCAAGGTACCTACTTTATTATAGGTATAAACAAAGTTATAGGTACTCACTACTTCACCATGTGGGTTTATTCAACCAAAATACATCGAAATCAATATTTTAATATTAATTAACATATTGTTCTCATAAAAATATATTATATCTGCCGCCTTTTTTATATTTTTTTCATTCACCTCCAAATCGGTACTAGACAAAGGAGAATTTTATCATTCCACAAAAAAAAAAATGATGTTTGTCATAATGTTTTACGGCAATAGGTACAGAGTGCATATTTTCAAGCCAAGAAAACATTCTGGATACCTATATCTCTCGAATCTAATTATTTATCAATTTGTTTAATTTATAGGTATATCTATTTTGATACTATAAATGATGTACCTACCTACTAAATTACTTGAATGTAATAGGAATAGAATAAATTAAAATATAGATATTAAAATAAGTAGGTTATTTAAAACAAACCAGTAACAACCTAGGTAATATAATTAAGCCAAAAAAATAGTATATTCTTTTATTTATTTTGAAATGGAAATAAGTAAATGTCTAGGCCATATTGCATCAAACAGTAAGTACATTGTCTGCACTTGCAGACTAGTGAAGCAAACTTCACTTTTTACAGCATTATGACGTCGTAAGCTACATTAATTAATTAATAAATTTAAATAAATATTTGTGGCCATTTCACACAGCGCCATCTAGCCCCAAACTAAGCAAAGCTACCACTATGGGAACGATGGCTGATAGAATACATAAATATTTTTTTTTGTAAATACTTACTTATAATACATAATACATTAGTAAAATCAGTCAAATAAAGGTTAAACAAATGTCATACACTAATACAATAATAATAATAATAATAATTTAAATTTGAAAAAAATCATTTAGATTGTAAAAACAACCGTCAACTAACTATAAGAAGAGAATATTATTATGTTGTTGTTGATAAAGAGATCCTTAAACCTAATCAAGGAGAAAGTATAATTATCAGAAGGCCGACCACTTCAACAAAATGAATATATGAAGAGGTTCCTCTAATTATTGTTAAAAGTTTAGACTGATTTATGTGTGATTAAATTGTTTACAACTCAATAGCGTAAATTTTTGATTAAAAATATTTAAACTTGATCCTGCGTTTGTTTCTCTGACTGTACCTTTCCATACTTTTAGTTGACCCCTTTTATTTTGTGGGTTGAAACGAAAATCTTAAAAACATACATACATATCACGCCGTATACCTAACGGGGTGGGCAGAGCCACAAGTAAACATAATAAAACTTGCAACCACTTCTGATCCAAACTCCCAAGATGGATATGGTGAACCATGGTGACGGGTGATCAGCCCATCGCCCATATTGGTGGTCCATCATTTTGGAGAAGATCCCTTAGTCGCCTTTTACGACATGCTCGGGGAGAGAAGCAGCTCACACATTCTATGTTCTTTCTTTACTTCCAGTCCAGCAGAGAAGTAGGTATTTTAAAAAGAGCCGGTGAGAAACGAAACAATTATTATTATTACTTTTAGCTTGTGGCGCGAAAAATTTGGTGCGAAACAGCGCTACACCGTTTGAAACGGCTACCTTTATGAAAATATTAATAATATAATACATATTATTTTTGCGTCTTGGGCACGCTTCCACCGTCTGATGAGCTGGATCAGGTGAGCTATCTATAGACCGTTTGCAACGGCATTTATATTTGTAATAGTTGTAAGTTTATTAAATGAAAGGGCTTTGATGTGTAGGTATATTCTAAGAATGAAATGTTTCACATAGTCAGGTTTTAGTTATCATGTGTTCATAAATATATTTATCTAAGTAGATAGCCATAGTAAGTACTAAGCAGAGTACCTACTTGATGCCCTAAGCAATCCATGCCTTTGGGCCCCCCTATCTATGTCAACTAGAATCGGTCTTTAAACCTTTACCGCCTAAAAACATTAGTTTTTTTGTAAAATAAGATGATGAGATCTAACGTGAGAGTGAGACGTGATGCCCTAAGGACGGATTTTTTTGTGCTTCTTCTGTACCCCCTCAAACGTTATGCCCTAGGCAATTGCTTAATTTGATTAAGGGTTAATCCGTCACTGGTACTAAGGCTTTGACTAGTCGTACATAAGCTACATTTTATAACGGGCTCAGAAACTTCTATCGTAAGCAACACTGATTTAAATTATAGGAGAGGCCATGGATGACAGATGAATGGTTCTACTAGGCGTAAGGTTAAACTTATTTCGCAAGTCGACGTGAGCCGCGTCGGTCGAAGATCGGAACGCACGCGCGCGTTCTTTCCAAAATCAAAATATTCTATTTAAAAAAAGTGTTTTTTATTTTCGGCCAGTGTTTTTTTTTATGTTTCAAAAAAGTTTTGTGTGTGTCAGTTTCGAAATTTATCTAGTGTGCTGAGGTCAGTTGGTAATTAGAATATTTTCAATATCTTATTGTGTAATTAAAATTACTGCATTATGTATTTACGTTATGATTTTATAATCAATGCCTTCTTTCACTGTATACGAGGGTAGTTATTTTTTTCTAATTTAAAATTTGATAAAACGAATTATAGGAACACGCGTAAGTATTACCAAAATCCGTTATTGGTTTTTTAAATATCTACTTACCAATTACGTACCCAGATAATTCTATTTTTTCCTTAAATTTCATTATAGTTAATTATTTATTTAGGTACCTTCATAAAACTAATATAATTAGTGTTATAGCTTAAAGATAAATCTGTCAACCTTTAAACTATATACAAGGTTGATTTATTAAAAGTTAGTTGCCATAAAATTCGCTAAGTATCTCGTAAAACAACTAAGTACCTAACTTTTTAAGTAAATACTTAGTTAGTTGATGTTCCAACAGGCTTCCAAGAGCACTTGGCGGTAAGTTGCCCACTTATATTCTACTTTGCAACAAAAAAGTATGAGGTAAGGATTAATACCTACCTACCTACTATCCTAGTATGCATTTGAAGATATGTTTTTTTTATTTGTATCTAATCATGTTTTAATATAAAAAAAGAACTTAGTCACGATTGTTATTAAGTATTCTGGAATAGAAAGACTTTTTTTCAATTTTTGATGTACTTAATAAAAATAAAAATATTATTAAATCATGCGACAAAAAGTTTTGTGATCAAGTTTCTAATTTAAATAAAATAATATTTATTTACTAAAATAAATTTACATAATTATTTACAAATATTTTAATTAAGTACTCCATTGCCTTTCGTGTGAACCCTTAAAAAAGTATACCTACTCATTTTTAAGCTATCTGTAGGTACAATCGTTAAAAATAAAAAAACATTTTTATTAAACATTCAAAACAAAATAAATGCGGAATTTTGTTTTTTAATTCTTACGACTCGCACTTGACTTCAAACACAATGGAATTTACGCTTATTTTTGAATGAACTTGAAACAAAGAACTTTACTTGGATGTTTATTTCTTATTTCCGTGAAATGAAATAACATGGTCCAGTCGGTACAGCTAAGTCTCTACCAAATATTTTATACTCTTTTATTTATCTATCTTAATTCTCTGCTGGACTGGGAGTAAAAAAAACATAGAGTGCGTCCAGCTGCTTCTCTCCCCGAGAATGTCGTAAAAGTCGACTAAGGGATAGTATCTTCCAACATGATTGACCATCTTTATGGGCTATGGGCTCATCACTTGTCACCATGGTATGCATCTTGGGATTTAGAATTATGAGTGGCTGCAAGTTTTCTTGTGATTTAGTTTACTTGTGGCTCCGCCCATCCCTGTAGGGATACGGGCGTAATAATTATGTATGTAGATGTGGTGGAATACCTAGCATAGATCTGTATTGACAGATCTGTCAAACCCAGGCAGGTAGGGACATAAAAACAACCCCTGGAATACAGTTTTATGCATATAGCGCAATAGTTTTTTTTTATTTTTACTATTGTATTTTATCCTACCTAGGTATCACTAACTTTATTATCTGGTTTCATAGTTCACAGTAGTTTTTTAAGTTAAAATATCTATTGCCTGCCTGAAAGGGCGAAAAAGATATAAAAAGCGCTTTTACCTTGCTTTTACCAAAATATTCCATATTTTTTAAACTTGAATGTTAAATTATTATTGTTCGTGTAGTAATTCTCGCTTTCAAGATGGCGAATGTTCCCGAGTTCATAAAAAAAGTCTTTAAAATTAAAGATGGACCACCATAAACTGAGGCCAAACAGCTCACCTATGTTCACTCCCTAGCATGAAAACAATCTTTTTTTTTCGTATTCATTTTCTTTGAGAATATATCCCCCTGCTAACCCTCCCCCAGCCAGCCCTGAAGTATCTGAGAAGGGACTTTGGGATGTTGGCAGCAGTGTTTCATTATCTTCGATGGTGTCGAGGCTGTTGGTAAATAATAATTATTTATTCATTATGGTTTATTATACAGGAAGAATTAGGTATCTACAACTATAGTGTCATAAATGTACCTACATAGTTATGTTCCTAATACACGAGAGCCTGAACTAGGTAATCCTGTGTTTCAGGCGGCACAAAGTCAATTATAAAGAATAGATACAAACAAAAGTAAAATATAAAGAATACAAACAACAAAGAGAGAGGATTAATTTTATATCTTTTACACACCGATTGCTCAAAACATTATATTCCGCTACAAGGTTACAATAGCATCGATCTCGGGCTAATTCTAAAATGATTCTCGAACTATAATTTTATTCGTATTCAAGAACAATCCTACTGTTTGTGAGGATGTATGTTTGTGCCTCAATCACGCCGTAACGGCTGAACGGATTTGAACGAAACTTGGAATATACATAGTATGTGTGCTGGAATAACATATAGGCTACTCTTTGTCCGGATACCATGCGAGCGAAGCCGCGGGCGGCAGCTTGAATAATAGTAAGGCACACATCGCTGACAATTTTCTGTAGAAAACTGTCAAAAAATCTTTACATGTCCGTATTTGAGCATTGAATGCGAACCTGCGATGAACACTAGCAACGATTTGTATTTTGTTCTACGGATATTTTATTTACAAACACTCAGTTAAATGTTGCCAAAATTACAAGGTAGGTAGGTATTTATTAATGGTCCCCGCAGGGCTAGCCTGTGTCGCGAGAGTAAAATTATCAAATAACAAAGGGGAAACGAATATAAACAACAAATAAATAAAACAAGAGAAAACAAACAAAAGAAAAAAGCTAAGTTACTATCTTAATTTTCATGCTAGAATCAAACTTGTTTTTGCTAAAAATCTGTCGCAATCAAGCACATGGTCAAAACTGGACAAGGTAGGACTTCAGTGTAGGTTTCCAAGAAGGTTTCAAAGAAACCTTCCAAGAAGGTTTCAAGGCGGGATCAAATCCCTCTATGATACCATCTTGACATGCATCAAGGCTGGCCACCAGGTTTTAGTGGGTCATCGAGTCCGACAACCCCAAACTCCCCAGCTGCGACCCTCAATCGCAGTTGAGCGTTTGGGTTGGAAGCAGATTTTTCCACCTTGCAACTAAAAATATAAAAAAAAGTTCTATAGCCAACAATTTTTAGAATTAGAATGAGATAGGTAGTTTCGAAACGATATCATTTCTACAATCGATGACGCCTATGCACGGCAGACCAAACTGCGCAAATATGGTAAATCTATCAGAAACTTGATCTTCCACCAGTTAATTTACAATCAGAATTTGCAACTCAAGGCTTTTGAGTCTAGTAACCCTGATTTGCGCAGTTTTTACATCTGTGGCTAGCATAAATTTGATTGAACTGTGACCCTAGATGTGACCTAGGACAATATTTGATTGAACTGTCGCCCTAGATGCTAGATGTGACATTTTGCGGCTTTTAGCGAAGCTTTTGTAAATATTTTTTGCAAGGAAAAAAAGAAACGCATTTTACCGAATTCGAACTTTTTTGTTCTAAAAAGTTGTTATCACAGGTGACACTAATTAATTTCTGTTTTTTCAGTTTTATCCTATGACAAATTATATTTCAGTAGCCAAAGAAAACTAAAAAAAAAATCGAGATAAGCTAAGTCCTGCTCGAAAGCGAAACATTGAGCAAAATATTTTTTTTTAAAGTCGCTAGGTCATTTGCGGTAACAGCCTAGCTATATGTAATTTAACAAATGAGGTATTTTTCAATGGCAAGGCAAATGATTAAAATAAATAATAAGTAGGTAACAACAATCACTTTTTTAAAGGCTTTTTCCTTCTTATTTGGAGGATATAGCTATCCGAATTACGCAGAATTTCTTTATAGGTAGGTCAGGTACCTAAATTACTTATCGACAAACAGACATCTCTATCCGTAACGATCATTTCTAGTTGCAGTTGAAGTTAGGTAACGTTGTGCGCGGTTGGGATGGGTGACCCCAAGTGGCATTACGAGCTGAGCGCTTCCGTGCTTCAGAGGGCACGTTAAATTGTCGGTCCGACGGAGACCTTTATGCGCCCAAAAATTTCCGTCACAAAAGTTGGCCACTAGCTCATACGAACTTACTTACTTTTGGCCTAAATGTGTTTGTTTTCGGAAGTAGTCATAATACAGTCTGAATTTTAAATGACTTTTTAAGTATTTACTCGTAATTGCAATGAAATTGTGTCAAATGTTTTTATTTCAAGGGTAATATTAAACTTGCGTTTTTGTAAATATGAGTTTTTTTATCGATTTTATCTGAAAATACTTAAAAGTTGCAAAAAATATATACCTCGACCTTTTTATGAAGGTTGTTATGACATAATAGTAACTTAACCCTTTAATTACAGAGTAATTAGCTTAAACATTGCTTATTATGCACAAGAGGTATTCATTTACTTATTTCTCTGCTAAACTAGGAGAGTAGGTACCTAAAGAAAACAGAATGCGTCCGAACATGTCGTAAAAGTCGACTAAAGGATAGCATCTTTCAATATGATGGACCTATATGGATTTATATGGGCGTTGGGCTGATCACCTGTCACCATGGTTCACCATATCTTGGGACTTTGAATGAGGAGTTGCTGCAAGTTTCCTTACGATTAGGTACTTGTTCCTCTGCCCATCCCTTTGATACAGGCGCTTGTGATATATGAATATTTCTTACTCTGCCCCCTAGTGAAGAATGCAGTAACAATCTTAAACATGTTTTGATACGTGAGTGAGAACAGAATGTTGTATTTTGTTAGGCTATTCCGAATAATGTATCTACCTAACTATTTTTTTCTGAAAGTGTTCAAAACTTTTCGTAAAAAACGAAGACGACGCGATTGAGCGCGAAAGAACGAATGATATGATTTGGTTATGTTACAAGTTACTAATATATTTTTTCCTAGTTATGTTGCAGTGCTGCACAAACTTTAGACATGCGAATTATAGCATGAAGGTATCGAGTACTACTCAGTCATCCCAGAATAAGTAATCTTACTTATTACTTATATTAATAAAATTGAAAAGCTTTAGTTCCTTGTAATTACCGGCGTAAAGCTCAAAACGCAACGATAGCACGTGCTAATTTTACCTGTGCTGCCATCTAGTTCGAAAGTTTGTGAGGATGTTTGGATGTTTGTGCCTCAATCACGCCTAAACGGCTGAACGGATCGGAACGAAACTTGGAATATACATAGTACATGTATTGGATTAACATATAGGCTATTTTTTATCCGGGTACCACGCGAGCGAAGCCGCGGGTGGCAGCTAGTTGAATAATAAAGATAGAACTTCACTTACAGGTACCTAAGTTCATTTAATCCTGTAAAAATGTATCTAACTATTTTGTTTGTCAAAAATACTAGTTACTGCGTCCTTCACTAGGAGGGCAGCACTGTGGATGACATTATTTTTTGCATGTTCTGTAAATATTTGTGTCTGTGTGTTGACCTATCTACTCGTAGTTTTTGATACAGACCACTTACACACTCACAGAACCTAGTGTGGGATCAGAACTATGTAGGTAGGTAGATGGATCTATGGCTATCTATGGATTTTAGTGACCTTTAGACATACACTTTAGATAAATTCTCTAACACAAAAACAAATAAAATTAGTTATTTGCAATAACAAACGAGGAAAATAGATACCTACCCCAATAAGGAAGTAAGTAAGTTCGTATGAGCTTTTACAACAGGTACTCGTAACAAACGAGAAAAATAGATACCCCACTAAGTAAGTTTGTATGAGCTAGTGGCCAACTCTTGTGACGGAGTTTTTAGGCCGCTTAAAGGCCTCCGTCATGGCTTAATGACTTAAAAGCCGGGACCGACAATTTAACGTGCCCTCCGAAGCACTGAAGCGCTCAGCTCGTAATGCGTCTGGTTTGTTGATGCTTTTTTCGCTCGTGTAGGATACAAAATGGAAACTTATGTTGGATTCGATTGGAAAACTGCCACCTATCAATTTAATGCAGGCGTTTAACTGTTTTCTTTCATCGTGAGGAAACCCGCGGCTTAGTCAGCTCCTAACGTATTGACCATGTCTTTCCTGTGGACAAGACCGACTAAGCTGAGAGGATGGAATAGGTGCTGGGCAAGCGTACTCCATCTTAATTCGTCTCGGGCACTACAGCGTCCCGTTTGTGAAGGTAAAATTTGCCTTCTGACGCTGTATAAATCATCTACTACCTATAGATGGTAAAAGGCCTTAGTTTTTTAACTGTTTTGAATATTTTACTGTTGTTTCTACTTCCTTAATAAAAGCTAATCTATCAGCCACTCAAAGTATGATAAATTTTTTTCTAAGTTTTTTTTTTCAATTTGCATTTATAGTTACATAGGTACATACATAGTTCTTTGTCTGAACTACTGACTCATCCAACGACGCCTTCTCCGCGGCTTGCGACCGGTCTTCACTATTTAAATTATTTAGGTAAAATAGATAATCCCACAGCAACCATAAACTCATCCTCGTCGTCCATATCTCACAAGATAATTGGCCCCGGTAATTGTTTAAGGTATTTATTTATTACTAGCTGTTGCCCGCGACTTCGTTCACATTGAATATCATCATCTACTAAGGCCTTTTACCATCTATAGTAGAAGATTTATACAGCGTCAGGAGGCCACTTTTACCTTCACAAACGGGACGCTGTAGTGCCCGGGACGAATTAAGGTGGAGTAGGCTTGCCCAGCACCTATTCCATCCTCTCAGCTTAGTCGGCCTTGTCCACAGAAAAGACATGGTCAATACGTGCGGAGCTGACTAAGCCGGGGGTTTCCTCACGATGTTTTCCTTCACCGTTTGAAAGAACTGGTATAGCGCACATAAATTTTTCGCACGGAAAAATTCATTGGTACACGACCGGATTTGAACCCATGTCCTTAGAATCGGAAGGCGGGGCCCCTACCAACTAGACCACCAGTGTTCTCATATCATCATCATCATCAGCCTATAGCAGGCAACTGCTGGACAATGGCCTCCCCTAATAACATCCAGTGTCTGCCAGCAGCAGATCGTCACTGCCTAGCCGGAGGGCGTCCTACATTACGTTTGCCGAGTCGCGGTCACTCAAGAACTCGTTTACCCCAGCGGTTGTCGGTTCTTCGGCAGATACCTATATCCAGCCCCTGCCACTTCAGTTTGCTGATTATCTGAGCTATGTCGATGACTTTGATTCTTTGTCGGATAACATTGTTACGGATAGTATCCCTCAGAGAAACTCCGAGCGTAGCTTTTTCCATAGCTTGCTGAGTGACTTTGAACTGGTGGACTAGCCGCACTGTGAGTGTCCACGTTTCGGCTCCGTATCATCATCATTATCTTCCTGCCATTATTCCACTTAAGTGGGGTCGGCACAACTTGATTTCCTCTTCCATTCCCCCTCTATCAGCCGTCATATCAGTATTCACTCCTTTCTTACTCATATCGTCATTCACGCAATCCATCCATCTCTTCTTTGGTCTAGCTCTACCCTTGTATCCATCCACTTTCATATCTAACACTTCTCTCGTCACATGACATTCATCTCTCCGCATGACATGCTCATCCATACCATGCTAATCTATTGCTCCTCAACTTTCCGTCACAGGCGCTACTTTTAAACAACCTCTAATATATTCATTACATTTCGGCTCCGTATGTCATCATAAATAAAATATCATAAATCAACCAAGCTAATTTCTCCTCTTAGCCTCCTTTAAAGTTGTTTCTACCCAACTGTACAATCTGCCTGAAGTATATATATTCCGAAACAGCTTTAAAAAGGTGGCCATTTACGACGACAGGTTCCGGATCGATGCGGTCATTGAACATGACCTTGGTTTTATCCAAATTCATGCTGAGACCATGCCATTAGGACTATGTCATTTGCGAATCGTAAAGTGTGAGATGTGCTCGCCGTTTGTCCACGCCCTTCCAGTCTAGCGTCTTAAACATATCTTCCAACGCGCTGGTGAACAGTTTCGGGAGTATGACATTCCCCTGTCTAACTCTTCTGCGCAGTTGGATGGGTAAAGACTGCTGGTCCTGTACTTGGTCACATATTATGGTGGTGGCTTCTCAGAGACATCTCAATACTTCGATATAACTTAGTCCACTTGGCGACGCTGTATGGATTTCAGAACAGCCTAGGTTTCGACGGAGTCAAAGGCCTTCTCATAGTCCACAAAAGAAAGACACAGATGCTGATTATACTTCTGTATAATCTGCCTCAACATGTGAATGTGGTCTATGGTGCCAAATACTCCTTGAAACCCCGCCTGCTCCGGTGTCTGATGCTCGTCAAGTCTTCTCACGAAACTGTTCGTGATGACTCTTGAGACGTGGCTCAGAAGTGAGTTAGGTCTATGGTTTTTACGAAGAGTTTCATCACCCTGCAAACATTTCTCCCGTAGCGGGAATCGAACCCGCGCCTCTTGCGTCTCAATCGAGCGCTCGCCCGCCACGCCACCGAGATCGTCAATGTGATTCTCTTCTAATGTAACTTTTATGATCTCTTTCATTTCAAGGTTTTTACTTGTTAGATGTTTTTATATTATTTACGGAGTTAATCGTTATTTGTAAGCCTGTAGAGCTTAACTTAACGAATCGTGCTGTGGAATCCTATAATTATAATTGGAGGAAAACATAGATCTAAGATTTTATTAACTTCTATTAATAATTCTTATGTGATTTCTTCGTTGGGTTTTCCCTAATAAATCATCATCTTCCTGCCATTATCCTACTCTATGTGGGGTCGGCACAGCATGATCCTTGGATCATGCTGTAAGTTTTGGCTAAGGTGTTTTATGACCGGCCGCCTGCCTGACGACAACCCTCCTTGGGAATACTTGCTTATTGTATCTCATCATGTTGGAGAGGATAGGTACTATCCCTTAGTCGACTTTTACGACATGTTCGGAGAGAGAAGCAGCTGGACGCATTCTATATTTTTTCTTTACTCCCAGTCCAGCAGAGAAGTTCTTGTCCTTAATAAATAAAATAAAGTAACGGACGATTAGTTCTTTGTCACGACATCACGACAACCTGTAGAAAAGCGCCATATTTTTTGACAAAAGCTTGGGTTGCTATGGCTATGTACGACCCGTCGACCGTCAGTTGAAAATTGGAACCGGATCGTGGTAACCTGAATTTTTGAGAGGATGTACTTAAACGTTTTTATTTTTAAAATATTGAAACTGATGCACACGTGCAATTGAATTCGAGAATTTTAAAGTCAAAGTTATTGACCTTGCGATCACGTTTCGGTCAAGTTTGAGCCGGTTTGTGTTGTAAGGGTTCAGTATGGTTTTCGTGCACTTGACACATTTTCGAACTTTTTATCTTCTAAGACATAAGGAGGAGCCTCTGAGGTGCACTTTAAATCGTTTCACCACACTGGATCGAAACTGGTGACACGACCAGATAAGTATAGTTTGTGAAAAGTTGATTATATTTAATTGAAACGTCACGATTCTAAAATTTTTGTTTGTGAATAAATTATTTCATTTAATTTTACTTATTATAAATTTATTTTAAACCACTATTCATTTTCGTTGATGTATGTACCTACCTACCTACAATAAGCAAGTATTCCCAAGGAGGGTTGACGTCAGGCAGGCGGCCGGTCATAAAACACCTTAGTCAAAACTCTTACAGCATTATCCAAGGATCATGCTGTGCCGACCCCACATAGAGTAGGATAAGGGCAGGAAGATGATGATGATGATGATGATGTATGTACCTACCTACAATAAGCAAGTATTCCCAAGGAGGGTTGACGTCAGGCAGGCGGCCGGTCATAAAACACCTTAGCCAAAACTCTTACAGCATGATCCAAGGATCATGCTGTACCGACCTCACATAGAGTAGGATAAGGGCAGGAAGATGATGATGATGATGATGTATGTACCAACCTACCTATAACCTATGGTATGGTATGATATCAATGATTGTCAATGATCATTGATCTGGTGCAATCACATATTTGGGTCAGGCCATCATCGGATACCAATTTGTATTCATTTAAAATGCATTTGGCAAAATGATTCAGCGTTTGTTCTGGGTTCTCTATACCTTGGTAGTTATAACCGAAAATATATTTATTTATTTAGTTAGATAAATATAGATTTTGTACAACAAATTAATTGTAGACTGTCGTGATTATTTCGATATTTTTTGAGTTTCCCGATATTTATAACACCCGCCTCGGATGTTAGGCTTTGTACTTAGGTAAATACTTGAGTAATTTTATGTAGGTACAACAAATTAATAATAAAACGAAATAAACTCGTATATTGTGCAGTAATTAATAATATATTATTTTTTACTTTCACTTTGCTCCTATGATTTTAATCATTAGGTAATTCATTTTACTTTCTGGTACAAAAGATAAACAAGACTTGTGTTGTATTTATTTAATATACTTAGTAGGTATATTAAATAAGTACAACATATTTTCAGGCGTGATTATTATTATTTAATAATTTTCCCTTTCGGAAAGACGGAAAGCCTTTTCCTACCTAGTCTTATGCGTATTTATTTTCATTTATTGTCAAAAAATTTTCGTTCACTTAGGGCGCCATTTTAAAAATAAATACCATTATTACTCAGCCTAGTCAGATGACTTTTCCAGTTTTATCCAAATGTAACGGTTTGACTAATAGATGTGGTGTCATTTAACGACAAAGATACCTACATACTCATTTATATAATGTACTTACCTATTATGCGGTTCGATAAGCTAAACTGTTAATAAAAAATATATAATCTAAACAAAAAAACAAGACCTTTTACCTATAGTAAATGATTTTATACAGCATCAAGAGGGAACTTTTACCTTCACAAACGGGACGCTGTAGTGCCCGGGACGAGTTAAGATGGAGTAGGCTTGCCCAGCGCCTCCATCCTCTCAGCTTAGTCGGCCTTATCCACAGGAAATACATGTATTTCCTGTGGATAAGGCCGACTAAGCTGAGAGTGAAGTAAAACATCATGAGAAAACCCATGTATGAGTTTTCTCATGATGTTTTACTTCACCGTTTGAGAGTACCTACTATATATATCCATCAGCTTCTTGGAAAAATAAATACCTAAAACAATTTATTAAAAACATAAATGAAAGAACGCACATAGTAGATACTTACGGATAATGTAAAAAAGTGGGAAAAAACTGAAAAAGGTTTTTAAGTAAAAAATCATGGAACAAAGGCACTCTTTTATTTCCATTGGTCTCTAATGACGTCTCAGAATTTATGCAAGCGCTCATCTTCCAAAATATTGAACCGGTTGTGATTTTTGATACAAAAATAGTGAACAATCCAGTTATTCAAATGCCACAAAATACCCTACTGGTATAATTAATCCACATTACAAGTTTTTTAATTCCTTTTTTGTTGTAAGCCTGACTAATTCGCAATTAGCCGAAATTGCAATAATATGTCGCAATATTTACATAATAGTATGAATGTGGACAGAGGCACAAGTAATCATAAGAAAACTTGCAGACACTCCTGATTCAAAGTCCCAAGATGGATATGGTGAACCATGGTGACAAGTGTTCGGCCCATCGTCCATAATAATCTGTGGCAATAAAAAAATAACAACAAAATAAAATAGCCTATCGTACTATGTAGGTAACATCCAAGTTTCATTCAAATCCGTTTAACCATTTAGGCGTGATTGAGGCATAAACATCCAAACATCCTCATAAACTTTCGCATTTACAATAAAAAATTATTTGCATCGATAGATTATTTTTGCCTTCAGTCACTTTGGTAACTGATTCGTAACTAGATACGTAAAAACAATTTACAATTTATTTAAAAATATTCTTCACTATTTTGTAATCAGTTAATAATAAACAATCAAGAATAAACACTTATTTTCCGTTTTCGTTATATTTTATAACCAGTTATGATAAAATACTTTTTGTTCTCTGAAGTAACCAGTGACTAAAACCTTTTTTCTAAATTATTTTATCGAATCCAGAACTTTGAAAGTTTTAGTAACGACTGCCGCTATATAAAAATCAAATGTCTACAAAAATGGTGGTACTGAAAAAGCTTGAAAAAGAAACTAAAAACGTAAATATTTGACATATTTTGAAATTTATTTTAGCCTTATTTACAACGAGATTATTTACCAAGATTTGATGTTTTTATGAGATTTCTGATATTTCGGCGGAGTTGCATGTCACATAGTTTTTCGTAGACAAATCGACATACCCTCATTCGAAGTCTTCTATTGCAAATAATGGTATTACCAGCAGCGGTTTCATTCTCGAACGAAACTTTATTATCCTTATGCTTGGAACTATTTTGGTTCGACTGCTGGCAACAGTGATATAACTTACCTACTCAAAATAATCAATACCTTATTATATAACATAGTAAATCTAGACCTAAGAGTACCTATCCTACTAAGTTTAGTAGTCAAGGCTACGATACCTCTCACTATCTTTAAAATATACTGGCAGCCGCCCGCGGCTTGCGCGGTAGTTTTCACTGTTTAAACCGTCCCTGGACTAAAGCAAACGGGTTAGGAGCTTCATTTCAAAACCAAAATCAGCTAAATTGGCCCAGCCGTTCTGGAGTTTTAGCGAAACAAACGAACAGCAATCAATATGTATATCTACTACTTATCTACTTACTTACCTATATACTTATCTGCTTATATACTTATCTGCTTATATACTTACCTGCTTATATTTTACTGTGCTTGAGCGGTTACTTGCAGGAGCACGGTTTTGTGTTGCCACTTTTGTTTGTTCGCGGCACGCCGTCTTTTCATTTTATTTGGTCTGAGCTAGTATAGTATTAAATTACCTACCTACGTATTTAGTTACAGAAGTTTTATTTCGTCGAGCGAGAGAATCGAGCATAGACACCCAAATCTATCTAAATTTTTCCCGGGCTCTACAGCGTACAGTGTAGGCAAAAGTAGCCTCCAGACGCTGTATTAATCAACAACAAGGCAAATGCCTCAGTCAATTGTTCGACGCGCTCTGACTCTTAGTCTGGATAAGAATAACAGCCAGTGATGGGAGCGAACAGACTCTTATCAGACTCTACTTCTCTGCTGGACTGAGAGCAAAGAAAAAACATAGAATGCGTCCAGCTGCTTCTCTCCCCGAGCATGTCGTAAAAGTCGACTAAGGAATAGTATCCTCCAACATGATGAGATACAATAACCAAGTATTCCCAAGGAGGGTTGACGTCAGGCAGGCGGCCGGTCATAAAACACCTTAGCCAAAACTCTTACAGCATGATCCAAGGATCATGCTGTGCCGACCCCACATAGAGTGGGATAAGGGCAGGAAGATGATGATGGGAGCGGACAAAACAGAAAGAGGCTGCGCACGATTCATAAGCAATAATAATTGTTTGTTTTTAGACCTATTCCACTATTCTCTTATCAAATGTCTGAATCTCATGTCCACAAAGACACGGTCAACACGTGCGAAGCTATGTACCAGCATACCTAGAAACTAGATAAAGTCCGCGTCACGTAAACCACAGGAAAAGTTGGAACGTAGATAACTTATATTGACCTCATGATCAAAACAAAACTAAAGAGATACAAGCAAGTATTCCCAAGGAGGGTTGACGTCAGGCAGGCGGCCGGTCATAAAACACCTTAGCCAAAACTCTTACAGCATGATCCAAGGAACATGCTGTGCCGACCCCACATAGAGTGGGATAAGGGCAGGAAGATGATGATGATGATGATCAAAACTAAACTAAAAATGACCCAAGAAACACTGGTGGTAACGGCCCGATTCCGATCCTAAGGTCATGGGTTCAAATCCGGTCGTATGCCGTTTATATAGCATTTTTCTGTTCAAAAAAATTACTTACGCTATCCAATAGGTACCTACTATCAAACGATGAAGGAAAAAATCGTGAGGAAACCGGTATGTCGTGGAACCTACAAGTAAAACAGTTCGAGAATATGTATATGCCTTTCACCACACTGGTTCGAGAGAACTAGTGACGCGAATAGCAGAAGTAAAACAACCTTCAATTTACAAAAAGATCCGGCTAAGAAGCGAAAGTAGTCAAAAGGTCGCAGGTTCGGCTCCCGTTTCGGAAACTGTTGAATTCTTTAAAAATGGTGTCAAGGATTTCCAGTACGGTCAGCCCTAAAAACATGTTAAAGATGAATTCACCAATTTACAGTAAATCTACACAAAAAATTTAGCGCAGTGAGTGGACACTACATTTTATCACCCGATATCAGAAGATATGTGCAATTTATGAATGAGAATACATTGCCTACGTTTATTTATTTTTAAATTCGTTCGCACGTGGTTTTATTTCACCATACAGCCAGTTGTTCATACAATGTTCGTGATCGATCTCATTGGTGATTGGAAAAACTAACAATATCCAATTTCCAAATTGAAATAACTTTTATTCCCGAGGGAATAAAAAGCTACTTTGGTCCCTGTTTACGGAAAGCCAACCAGCTCTTTGAATTGATGTACATATTATCACACACGTATCAAATGTGTGGGCAAAACCACAAGTAATCATAAGAAAACTTGCAACCACTTCTGATCCAAGACTCCCAAGAAGGATATGGTGAACCATGGTGACAGGTGATCAGCACATCGCCCATATAGGTCCAATTGGAGAGGATACTGGGTATTCCTTAGTCGACTTTTACGACATGCTCGGAGAGAGAAGCAGCTGGACGTATTCTATGTGTTTTCTTTACTCCCAGTCCAGCAGAGAAAAAATGAATAAATGTGATAAATACATATATAATTAGGTTCCTAAATCGTAATACTGATAATGTTTTATATATTTGTTTATTCCAGAGATGTAAATAACAATTAGGTAGGTACATATTTTTAATAGATAATTTAATCACGCAACATCCAATTAGTTTTTTAAAGCTAATAACCCTTAGTGGCTATCTCTTTTACACGAGTTTATTATAGCAATATCACGTTTTCATCGCGACGTGTTCCTTTTCTATTAGGGTTCCGAACCAAAATATTGAAATGCAGGAACCCCATGTCTTAAGGCCCGGGGCAGACGGGTTATTCCCGTTGAGTCACACCCTTTCGGCCACACTGTGACTCAACGGTAAAAAAAGTCCTTTTGAGTAACACCTGTTACTCAAGAGGATTTTTTTTACCGTTGAATCACACACACTTTCACCACACTGGTTCGAAATAACGAGTGACACGAGTAAAGTAATCAGTTTACATACTGATAAAGTTGACAGACCGTTATTTCGTTATCAGGGTCAGAGGGCTCTGATAAGGTTCTAATTGACGTTCTAGCATTAATTATCTACATGCTGTGATTGTGACTCTGACCCTCAAGACATGGAGAAATAGGCCTAGGTCCGTAACAAACTCAAATGTACTAAGATTGACGACCTGGTAACGGGCGAGTGCTCGCTTGAGACGCAAGAGGCGCGGGTTCGATTCCCGCTACGGAGAGAAATGTTTGTGTGTTCTGCAAATATTTCTTCCGGGTCTGGGTGTTATAGTTTTATGTATTACTAGCTGCCGCCCGCGGCTTCGCTCGCTTGGTATCCGGATAAAAAATAGCCTATATGTTAATCCAGCACATGTACTATGTATATTCCAAGTTTCATTGAAATCCGTTCAGTCGTTTAGGCGTGATTGAGGCACAAACATCTAAACTCACAAACTTTCGCATTTATAATATAAGTAAGATAAGTATGTCATCATCATGTTCCTGCCCTTATTCCACTCTATGTGGGGTCGGCACAGCATGATCTTTTTTGGATCATGGTGTAAGAGTTTTGGCTAAGGTGTTTTATGACCGGCCGCCTGCCTGACGTCAACCCTCCTTGGGAATACTTGCTTATTGTATCTCATCATGTTGGAGGATACTATCCCTTAGTCGACTTTTACGACATGCTCGGGGAGAGAATTTTTTTGTAATATTTTTATCCAGGCATCCTGCTGACGTCATTCGTCTGGGGTTATGTCTCAAAAAAGTATAGGTATAAGTATTCTATCAGTCATCTGGTGCCAATTGTACAAGCTTTGCTTAGTTTGGGGTTAGATGGCGCTATGTGAAATGTCCACAAATATTTATTTACTTATTTATATTTATAAGTGTGTTTGTAGGTTTGTTTCTTTCACGCAGCAACGGATCAACATATTTTTTAGGGTTCCGCACCCGAAGGGTGCCAACGGGACCCTATCACTAAGCCTCCGCTGTCCGTCCGTCTGTCAGCGGGCTGTATCTCATGAACCGTAATAGGTAGAGTTGAAATTTTCAGTGTGTATTTCTATTGCCGCTATAACAACAAAATAACAAATAAAAAACAGAAGAGGGACCCATACAAGAAACAATTTTTAATTTACGATGGTACGGAACCCTTTATGTGCAAATTCGACACTCGCACTTGACCGGTTTTTAGCATAGAGATAGTTGGAGATTTTCATAGGCTAATTTTACTCATAAAAGCTCTTTTATAGAAATCTTAGTAAATAATTTATTATGTACATAATAAAAATGTAACGGAGTATGTAAATTTCAAGGACCTATTCGTAACAAGAAAAACGCAACAAAATTACTTCTTATAAATATTCTGAACTATTGCTAAAACAAGTTCATATTATCATACTTCTAATCTCTACATAATTTAGCATAATGACTTGGAGAATTACCGAAAATATACTTTATCACAGGTGTAAAAGGTGCTATTTGGAATGTTATAGTGAAGCTGTAATAGGTGTTTGGTCATAGAGGGTACCTATTGGCAATGGCGTGAGGTTATTGGACTTTTTAGGGTTCCGTACCCGAAGGGTGCCAACGGGACCCTATTAGGTACTAAGCCTCCGCTGTCCGTCCGTCTGTCAGCAGGCTGTACCTTATTACCTCAGACCAAATAAAAATAAAAGACCACGCGCCGCGAACAACAAAAGTGAAGCCACACAAAACCGTGCTCCTGCAATTAAACGCTCACACACACACCGACACCTACACTAAAATCATGCTCATCGCTCTTAGTACGTCACGAGTCTTAAAAATAGAATCATGCCTTCCTGTGTAGTGAAAACTTGTAAAAACAGCAGCAAATCACATAAAAAGTCTCACGGAATCACTTTTCACTTTGTAAGTACTTCAAATAGCATCGTTTCTTAATTATTATACTATGAATTTTAGTTACTTGGAACAGACAACCTTAAAACCTTCGACACACACATAGATAAAAAGGGGCTTCACTTTTGTTATTCGCGGCGCGCCGTCTTTTCTTTTTATTTGATCTGAGTATTAACCGTAATTATGAGTTAAAATTTTCACAGAGTGTATTTCTATTGCCGCAATAACAATAAAAAAGGGGGGCTTCATACAAGAAACATATAAGTACATAAACATTTAACATTTAAATTTTAGCTCTACCTACCAAACTAAGTTTGAAAAAACTTTTATTTTGGTAGCTAGTGCCCTCCCCATTATGTACGACATTATTCATTAATTAATTTACTTAATCTATTCAATTTACTGAATTACAAAATTATACACGTAATATTGAAAAAATGAAACAAAATTTTGGTCACAAAACTATAAAAAAAAACTATACCAAAGTATACTAAACATAAGTACATGTACCTACGATGGTACGGAACCCTTCGTGTACGAATTCGTCTCGCACTAGACCGATTTTATTTGAAGTTCGAAAGCTGCGAAATTTTCTTTAATTTTATGATGATCCTGGACCAACCTTGACTAATAAAACCCAAAAAATACAGTTACAATTTTAATTATATTTTTTGTAGCTTTTATTGTATTTTATTTGTAAATTTCAGAATGACCAACTGTTTATTTCCATTTTATTATTGATTTGTTCTACATAATTTCAAATGAATATTTAAAATAAATAAAACCGGACAAGTGCGAGTCAAATTCGGAGGAAGGATTCCATACCATCATACATGTACTTTTTAATAACAGGCTTAGGTACTCTATGTACTTTTTGAAAAAAAAAGATGTTTCTTGTATGGAACCCCCTCTTATTTTTCATTTAACTTTATTTTATTATTTCTTGTTATTGCGGCAATAGAAATACACACTTAAAATTTCAACTCTACCTATTACGGTTCATGAGATACAGCCCGCTGACAGACAACGGAGACTTAGTAATAGGGTCCCGTTAGCACCTTCCGGGTACGGAACCCAAAAATGATGTGAAAGCTTTAGAACTAAATAAAATGTGGCCATTTCGTTTTAGATTTAACTAGCTGTTGCCCGTGACTTCGTACGCGTGTAGTACATTATTTTGTTCTATAATCAATAGTTTTCGCAGCGCACGCCAAAAACTATTTTGGGTTTTCTACCTTGGGTTACAATATTGCAATTTTCTTACGGATCCCTAATTTTTTGAAAATATATTATAGCCTATACTGGACCCTGATAATGTAGCTTTCTATTGGTGAAAGAATTTTTGAAATCGGTCCAGTAGTTTCGGAGCCTATTCGTTACAAACAAACAAAAAAATATTTCCTCTATATAATATTAGTATGATGAAAAAATGTTCTAACTGTAGATAGCGTTGACCTTCAGAGCATCTGTCGAAGTATTAAAACTGATGAACTTGATTGTATGTCAAAGTCACTAAATCAAAATGTCATTATTACGTCATGTATGGTCAAATTCTCGGTCAAATTACATCTTTGCTGGACTGGATGGTATCCTCTCCAACATGGACCATGCATATTGGCGATGAGCTGATCACCTGTCACCATAATCCATGTTGAGGCTTTGAATCAGGAGTGGCTTTTTTGATGATTACTTGTGGCTTTGCCCACCCCATTAGGGATGTGTGTATTACTATGTATTGTAATTGGAGAGCACTGGTGGTCTAGTTGGTAATGACGCCGCCTTCCGATCCTAAGGTCGTGGGTCCAGTTGTGCACCAATGGAATTTTCTGTGCGAAAAATTTATGTGCGCTATACCAGTACTCTCAAACGGTGAAGGAAAACATCGTGAGGAAACCCGCGGCTTAGTCAGCTCCGCACGTGTTGACCATATCTTTCCTGTGGACAAGGCCGACTAAGCTGAGAGGATGGAATAGGTGCTGGGCAAGCCTACTCCATCTTTATTCGTCCCGGGCACTACAGCGTCCCGTTTGTGAAGTTAAAAGTTGCCCCTTGACGCTGTATAAATCATCTGCTTTAGATGGTAAAAGTCCTCAGTTATTATTACTGTGTATTCATAGAAAGCCTTCAGTTTTTTTTTTATATTTCTATTGAGTCAACATCATCATCTTCCTGCCCTTTATTTATTAAGGGAACAACAAACAGCTACATTATAAAATATGGCTTACGAAGTTATAGTTTTGTATGAAACTAGTAGTAGTAATACCTAATGCAGCCCACAACGCTGTTCTCAGGTTAATATAAGGAATTATGAACCCACTCTATGTGGGGTCGGCACATCATGATCCTTGGATCATGCTGTAAGAGTTTTGGCTAAGTTATTTCTATTGAATATTCTTACAAAAATTACATGAAAATGAAACGGAGTTCAAACTGTAGTTATTTGTTTTTAGTGCTATGCAAGAACTAAAAAACGATTAAATTCTTATCAGTGATGTAGAATAAGTACCTTAGTGCCTGCCTAAGCCTGATAGCGACGCGTGCAATTTTCGGTTGCGCACATGCCATATCTACATTCTTTACAAAGTAGATTTAAGACGTGTCCGTGATCCCAGTGATTTTATGGAATACTTTTGTCTTTGACTTTGAAAGTTATAAGATCTTATTTAAACTTAAATCTACGGCCATGAAATACTACACAGGTTAAATAATAGCGGAGATATTTGAGAACATACATACAGTCGAAAATAAATATTACACCTGAAATGACCTGAATGAAAGGAAAAGGAAAATCGTTTTTCCGCGACATTAGTCAAGTTTCAAATCTTTTCCAGCGATTTCATTTTACGTGCGAACTACACAATTTTTTTATAACCTATTTCATAATATTAAAGTAAGATATTATATTTAGTAGATATTATATTCAAGCTCATCAATTTGATTTTTAAAACTTAAGTAGGTAATTGGTAAACATTCTGAAATTTCGATACTGAATTGGTTTCAATCGATTATTTTTCGTTGAAAGAGCCTGTATCAAAAACTTTCAAAGTCAAACTCATTTTTATTTTGATAAGTGAACGAATATTTTTTTATTCAACCTCGCTATGAATAACCAATAGGTGTGCACTGTACAGTCAGCAACTAATGTTAATAACAGAACCAGTTTATTTTTCATTCTTACGAACAAAAACTTTTGAGCAGAAATATTCACTTTTTAGCACATCTATTCAAAAAGAGCTAGTAAAATGTATGGGCGATGGGCTGATAACCTGTCACCATGGTTCAACATATCCATCTTAGGACTTTAAATCAGAAGTGGCCGCAAGTATACTTGAATAGAATAGAATATCTTTATTGTCATAGGATGAGACACATTAACAAAATAACTAAATAAGTACCTAGGTACCTATATTAAGTGTACAAGCTATGACTCGTCATAGAACACAGGAGAAAAGGAACAGGAATTATTAGAAATAGGTAGGACTTTAACTTGAATACATATTTTAAATATAAAAAGGTACTAAGTACTAACTTGTGGTTCTGCCCACCCCATTAGGGGTACGGACGTGATAATTATGTATGTTATCTTTCGACCTACGCAAATTTGACAATCTTCAAGGTAAGGTTCTACTGAGAATCGCCTACAACCACAAGACTACGATCAAGACCAACATGTCTTATAAATTATCTTTGGTCAATTTGATAAGCATTAAAAGGATCTTATAAAATACCGACGGCCTCAGTGGCGTGGCGGGCGAGTGCTCGTCTGAGACGCTAGAGGCGCGGGTTCGATGACCGTTACGGGAGAAATATTTGCAAATATTTCTTCCGGGTCTGGGTGTTGTAGTGTTATATAATCTAAGTATCTATTTACAAAGAAGTATATAAGTATTCTATCAGCCATCTGGTGCCCATAGTACCTACAAGCTTTGCTTAGTTTTGGGCTAGATGCAAATGATGTATTATTTATCATGCTTTTTAAGAGCACCATATGAGGAATACGCCCTTCAAGTGTCATGGACTTATGATTTACGCTGTGTCAGTAACGTCAGTTTTATACATTCAGATTTTTTTTTTCTTCCCAATGAGTTGCGTTATTGTATAGTTTTCCCTTTCGAGCAGGCCATAATATATTTTAACCATGTTGCCTAGTCTTTCATTTTATTTTATTGCAAAAAAAATTAAAATGCCTGCCGTTCAACTAGGGCGCCATTTTTTTTTATTTCTGTCAGGTTATAATTTCCTTTTTTTTGTCCCCAGTGATGACAAAATGTCTACGACATCGGAAACGATTCTACCAGTGAGCGACACATCTGACAGCAACACCTCGTCTCGATCGACGTCAACCCGGTGTGTCAGTGACACTGACGCAAACTCTGCCGAGAACTGTATGGATTTGAAGAAAAGAGATGACAGCAAAAAATGTTGTGGTAAGTTATTTTTCACTCCTCTCCCTCTTACTCAAAAAGTCTCTAGGGGGAAAAGTATTTTTATTTTATTTTTTTACCAACGAGTCTACACAAATAAAAACAATCTTGATTCATAAGTAGAATAATCATGAATAAACACTCGACTTATCACTGTTTCATAAAAAAAAACATTTTATTGTTGAAAATGGAACTAAAAGCGGCTATCTTTTCGGTATGTATGTTCATGGTATGTTCGTATGAGCTAGTGGCCAACTCTAGTGACGGAGTTTTTAGACTGGTAGAATGCATGCATTGCGTTGCAGCTACAGAAGAAATTAAAAAAAATCTGCGACTTACGCTACTAATATTATAAATCCGAAAGTTTGAGAATGTGAGGATGTTTGGGACTCAAATCAAGCCCACAGTTAGGCTCCCCTGTGACGTAGGTAGAAACTACGAGTCAAAGTCAAGAGTGAGGCAGGAAGATGATGATGATGAATACGCAACATTATATCCTGCAGCGGGAATCGAACCCAGTGATGAAATAACTTGTCAAGGAAGTTCAAAGTCCCTGACTTTGTTTGAACTGCGCTCACGATGTTCCATCTTCAGATAAGTGTCACAAGTCAAGTTTAAAACATACAAACAAATAGATACACAAAGGAATAACATAGTGAAGTTGTACGGTAACTCAACTCTATAGTTTGACCAATTTAGATTTAAATGGGCTGCCATTTTTTGATGAAAAATAAATTGTTGTGTGTAACTAAAATAAAATTAATATTTGTGGACATTTCACACAGCGCCATCTAGCCCCAAACTAAGCAAAGCTTGTACTATGGGCATGAGATGGCTGATAAAAAAACATTTTTTTTTTGTAAATTCATAGGTACTTATTTATACATAGAGTGTGCTAGAATAACATAAAACTCTCTGGTTTATCATAGTCTGCGTACACATAAGGACAAAATAGGTACATCCTAGCTCTATGTACAATGGTTGGTGTGCAATAGCGGATTTTGCTCACTAAAATCGATTTAGAACTCTGTTGTTCGTTTTTTTGATAGATAGGTAATAACTTATTTCTTTAGTTGTTAAAATCTTTTTTTTTTTTTTCATTCATTTTGCTGTTTTTTGTAATAAGGACTACATCATTTAATTTGACAAATTATTGGATTTCTATATTTTGTGGTCTCACTCTTTCTTGCTTTTATACACCAGAAATCCGTAGCGCTATCTCTTTCATTTCGATTTGAAATCGATCTAAACGCGATCGTATTTAGGCCTTATTAATAATAAGAAATCACGAAAAAATTATGAAAAAACTTATCTTATGGTTGTGGTACCATGGTACACGTAGTTATGGGAAACGGGCATGATATTACGGCCTCGGTGGCGTGGCGATTGCTCGGCAGAGACGCAGGAGGCGCGGGTTCAATTCCCGCTGCGGAAGAAATGTTTGCATGTTCTGCAAATATTTCTTCCGGGTCTGGGTGTTGTGGTAGCATGGTGCTCGTAGTTTCTGATACCCACGACACAGGGAATCCTAGTGTGGGCTCAGGACTATGTATGTGACTGTTGGGTGTTATTTATTTATTTATTTATTATGTAGTATGTATGTAAATATCGCAGTTGTGTTACTGTGCCCGTACTTTGTCCCATTCAAACACGAGTATCGACTTTTAACCTTGTATGATTTATTGACCACACAAGACTTATATAAGCATCTTATACTTCTTATACAATCTCAACATCTATATTTACAATGATATCTATAATAGTGATAGCACTGTTTGTCTAGTTGGTAGTGACCCCGCCTTGCGATTCAAAGGTCGTGGGTTCAAATCCGCTCGTGTAACAATGAATTTTTCTGTGCGAAAAGTTTATGTGCGCTATACCAGTACTCTCGAACGGCGAAGGAAAACATCGTGAGGAAACCCGCGGCTTTGTCAGCTCCGCACGTATTGACCATGTCTTTCCTTTGGACAAGGCCGACTAAGCTGAGAGGATGGAGGCGCTGGGCAAGCCTACTCCATCTTAATTCGTCCCGGGCACTACAGCGTCCCGTTTGTAAAAGTAAAAGTTGCCTCCTGACGCTGTATAAAACTTCTACTATAGATGGTAAAAGGCCTTAGTTTTTTTTATTAAACCCTTTGAGTTATGCAAGTTTCATTGTATTTGGACCTCTTTGAACGCATTCTGTTTTTTCCTTACTCCCAATTCACCACAAAAGCTATTTATCTCTTAAGTTTATATACAAAGACAAACGATAATAGTAAAAACTTTAAGGTAAGATTCATATATAATATTATTTATGTATATGCCGAGAATAATAGGCCCTAGATCATTGCCTAGGACAATAATTTCTCACGTAGATAAAGTTTCAAACAATAGACTGTAAAACCAGCACACTTGCAAGAGCTAAACATACTTCATATCATATAAAATTATAATAAATTGATGATTTATATTAATACTAGCTGCCGCCCGCGGCTTCGTTTGCGTGGTACCCGAACAAAAAATAGCCTATATGTTAATCCAGCACATGTACTATGCATATTCCAACTTTCATTCAAATCCGTTCAGCTGTTTAGGCGTGATTGAGGCACAAATATCCAAACTCACAAACTTTCACATTTATAATATAGTAGGAAAAGTAGGATAGGATAGGATAGGATAACTAACTAAGGCCTTTTACCATCTGTAGTAGATGATTTAATACAGCGTCAGGAGGCAACTTTTACCTTCACAAACGGGACGCTGTAGTGCCCGGGACGAATAAAGATGGAGTAGGCTTGCCCAGTACCTATTCCATCCTCTCAGCTTAGTCGGCCTTATCCACAGGAAAGACATGGTCAACACGTGCGGAGCTGACTAAGCCGCGGGTTTCCTCACGATGTTTTCCTTCACCGTTTGAGAGTACTGGTATAGCGCACATAAATTTTTCACACAGAAAAATCCATTGGTACACGACCGGATTTGAACCCACGACCTTAGGATCGGAAGGCGGGGTCACTACCAACTAGACCACCAGTGCTCTCGATAGGATAGGATAGGATTGAATAAACCCTTTGAGTTATGTCAGTTTTATCTACTGAGATATCTATTCCCCTAGAATGAAGTCCGTTCTATGGTTCTATGTATGTGTGCCTAGATATCCGAGGTTACGAGCAGGGTGATGGTAGGTCAAGAGCGCACATAGGAGTACCTAAGTTTCCAGTCTAAAACAATCGTTGGCTTGTGGGTATCGTAGCTTCGAGCCTGTGGACATACTCTGATTTATTAGTCTTTATAGACAATGAAGTAATTATATAGAAAAGTCGGTCAAGAGCGAGTCTAATGTTCGTATGAGCTAGTGGCCAACTCTAGTGACGGAGTTTTTAGGCCGCCTAAAGGCCTCCGTCATGGCTTAACGACTTAAAAGCCGGGACTGTTTAACGTGCCCTCCGAAGCATGGAAGCGCTCAGCTCGTAATGCCACTTGCGGTCACCCAACCCAAATTGTGACCGCGCATATTGTTGCTTAACTTTAAGGATCAATCAAGAACGCCTAAGCAAGCTACCCCACGAGCGCTTCCGTACCATCATACGTGTACATAAAAATGATTTGAGTTTTTCATTATGGTTCCGTAGCTGTAGGTGCCAAACGGGACTCTATTACCTACTCTACAAGAGCTGGTTCTTATTTGGCTCAACGGATCAGTATTGCCATTCAGCGTGGCAATGCGGCCAGCGTCTTGGGCACGCTTCCACCGTCTGATGAGCTGGATCAAGTGAGCTATCTATAGACCGTTTGCAACAGCCTTTAGATAGCCCGACTGTTTCTTTTATAAATTATATTTGTATTAGTTGTAAGTTTCTTTCTATTACTTAACGCCTTATTGGCGGCCTCGGTGGCGTGGCGGGCGATTGCTCGGAAGAGACGCAATAGGCTTCGGTTCCCGCTGCGGTAGAAAAGTTTGCATGATCTGTAAATATTTCTTCCGGGTCTGGGTGTTGTGGTACCATGGAACTCGTAGTTTCTGATACCCACGACACAGGGAATCCTAGTGTGGGGTCAGGACTATGTATGTGACTGTTGAGTGTTAGCCAGTGACGCGCTCTGAGGAGAGGTGCCACGGAAGAACAGCGCTGTGGTTGCTTCCGGGCTCCTGCAGCACACGCTGAGTGGTTGCCTTTTTGGCTCACAATTTGTTATATTTTTTTTGTTTTAACTGTGTTTTTATTTGATTGATTTTTTGTGAGTATTTGTGGGCCAAATAAATAGTTTCTTTCTTTCTTTCTTATTTATTACTAAGCCTCTGCTGTCCGTCCGTCCGTGTGTCCGTCTCAGCGGGATGTACCTATATCATGAGAGTTGAAATTTTCACAAAGTGTATTTCTATTGTCGCTATAACAACACTGGTTGGCCGTTTGAGAGCACTGGTGGTCTATTTGGTAGTGACCCCGCCTTACGATCCTAAGCTGGTTCAAATCCGGGCGTGTGCCAACAGATTTTTCTATGCGAAAAATTTATGTGCGCTATACCAGTACTCTCAAATGGTGAAGCAAAACATCGCGAGGAAACCCGCGGCTTAGTCAGCTCCGCACGTGTCGATCATGTCTTTCGTGTGGACAAGGCGGACTAAGCTGAGAGGATGGAATAGGTGCTGGGCAAGCCTACTCCATCTTAATTCGTCCCGGGCACTACAGCGTCCCGTTAGTGAAGGTAAAAGTTGCCTCCTGACGCTGTATAAATCATCTAGTATAGATGGTAAAAGGCCTTTATTACTATTTACTAACTTTACTAGTTATTTCTAAAGTACCTAATGCAGGTATTAAGAAATATTTTGAAATCTCTAAGTAGACAGCTAATTGCATGACTTGATCGGATATTTCACCATATTATGATTGACCGGCAGTATGTCGCTATACTTTCAAATCTCTTGGGAAACCTAGATTCCTGCATTCCTGGTAAGTTTCTTCATAGGAAACTAGTACATCAGAATAAGGGCCGTAGATAGGGTACAAATCAAAATATAATATCAATCCAAAATATTACATGGTTCACCATATCCGTCTTAGGACTAAATCCAGAAATGGCTGCAAGTTTTCTTATGTTTACTTGTGGCTCTGCCCACCCCCATTAGGGATATGGGGGTGATTGTATGTATGTGCCAAAATATAACCTTGAAGTTTCGAATCTTAAACAAATACTCTCATTTTATTGACGAATATTTAAACAGTTATAAAGACAGGCCATAATCATATTAAAATTTTAGGGTAGGCAATCGGTATAATAAGCTTGCCTGCGGTCGGTGATCTGAGCTGTGTTCTCTATCTGTAGGCGAACTTAGTTAGAAAACTGAGCTCATTTTCATTTCTGATTATTATACCGATTACCTTAAAAAAATCGGTATTATATGACTGTAATAAGAAATGAAAATGAGCTTAGTTTCTATCTAAGTTAACAGAGCTCAGATCATCGGCCGCAAGTAAGGTCCCCAAAAAAGGCTGGCGACGTTACCTCGTTGGATAGCTAAAACTACTTATCCTTTGTCCGAGGTAAGCGCCAGCCCTTTGGTCATTGGTCACACCCATCAGTTTCTTGGATAACTCCTTTATAAGAAGCCATGTTGGACCCCAGGGTCCTAAAATTTCCACGGCAAAAGGCACAAATTATTGTAATTTCCTTTTAGATAAGCGCGGTTTATAGATATGCTGTAGATAACTTTATTATCGTCGTAAGTTATAAAAACAATTATTACATCTTGTCTTGTTAAGTCATAAATCGCTGTGAAGAAAACCCATAATCGATAAGGCATTATTGTACTTTATCTGTTTTACTACCCGAAGCGCTCGTGGCGTAGCTTGCTTAGACGTTCTTGATTGATCGTTGAAGTT
Organism: Scotopteryx bipunctaria; assembly: GCA_949320045.1. Taxonomy (NCBI): domain Eukaryota; kingdom Metazoa; phylum Arthropoda; class Insecta; order Lepidoptera; family Geometridae; genus Scotopteryx; species Scotopteryx bipunctaria. The sequence goes on from OX439470.1 coordinate 3,011,683, forward strand.
AAGCAACGTTGTGCTCGGTCACAATTTAGATGGGCGACCGCAATTGGCATTACGAGCTGAACGCTTCCGTGCTTCGGAGGGCACGTTAAATTGTCGGTCCCGGCTTTTAAGTCGTCAAGCCATGACGGAGGTCGAAAGGTGGCCTAAAAACTCCGTCACAAGAGTTGGCCACTAGCTCATACGAACTTACTTACTAGTCATTATGTCACCGAATCCCGAAGACCCCGATACTGTACACAGGGTCATTAGTATGGCAGATTAGAAATAGCTCAGTGATGTGGCCATGTGCCCCTAATTTGGTACGAGGAAAACATTGATTGGCAGTCTCAATTACTGAATGTTTAATCTCATATATCTATCATACTTAACACAATATTATCACGTCCCTATCCCTAATGGGGATGGGAAAAGTCACACCAGTAAGAAAACTTGCAGCTACTCCTGGTTCAAAGTCCCAAGATGGATATGATGAACTAACTTGATGACAGGTGATTTTGCTATATATTACATAAAATGAGGCCTTGCTTTCTTTAAATAGTTTAAATGATAGAGGCATAATATCTGTAGGTATCGCGAAAGTAAATACCAATTTAAAAGGTTTCCCTAAGTAAATAAAATGTACCTAAAAATAATAAAAAAACATACATACATATTATCACGTCCATATCCCTAATGGGGTGGGCAGAGCCACAAGCCAGAAACTTGCAGACACTTCTGATTTAAAATCCTAAGATGGATCTATGGTGACAGGTGACCAGATCATCGCCCATATGTGGTCCATCATGTTGGAGAGGATACTATCTCTTAGTCGACTTTTACGAAATGCTCGGGGAGAGAAGCAGCTGGACGCATTCTATGCTTTTTCTTTACTCCCAGTTCAGCAGAGAAGTATAAAAAATACTACAAATTGCAAAATGCCCCTGGCTTCAAAGAACATAATTTTTTTGGCCTCCCTCTACATTTTTATCCATAATTTGAGACCCTTTTTTATTATAATAAAGGTTGCAATCGGTCATTTTCAAGGTCTTACTGGTCACTGACCTAACCTGCTTAATTATACGAACTAACGGATTAAGTTAGGTCCAAAAAAATAAGCTAAAAATACCTCGGTCAAAAGTTGTCTTGTAATATTTTTTTGCATTGTTTTATGATGGAGTATTGCTTAATATATATTTGTATAAAACCCTTACATTAGGTACTGACTGACTGACAGTCAACACAGCCTAATCCTTAAGTCCTAGAAGCATGAAACTTGAAGGGTTTATTCCTCTTATGATTGTTGGGTGCACTAATAAAGGAATTCCCGAAATTCAACTCCTAGATGACAAAGCGGAGCATGAACTTTTGTACAAAATAACTCACGATGACAAAGTGCAGCGTGTTCCTAAGTTTGAGAATTGGACGTCCTGACTACCCCTTAGACATCTACAAAGTATCTTCTTAAGTCCGTTTCTCATTTTCATTCAAAAGCTTGTACAATTACGTCGTCAGTGACGTCATACGCTACCCTACATAGATCTTGCGTAGTTTGTGCACTATTGCTACGTGATAAAGCATAAATTTGAATGTCATTAGTTTGCAAGGTTGTTGTTATCAAATTATCAGTTGCGATTTAGATCGACTTGCGAAACTTTATAATCGTTTATTCATAATCACTTTTAATTTTATTACGAATTAATTAAAACAACTATACCTACTATGAAATACCTACTGCAAATATTATTTCTTCCGGGTCTGGGTGTTGTAGTGTATTATGTAGTATTATTTAAGTATGTTGTGATTACAAAAAAAGTATATAAGTATTCTATCAGCCATCTGGTGTCCATAGTAAAGGCTTTGCTGTGTAAAATGTCCACAAATAATTTATTTATTTATTATTTACTAGGAATAAATAGTGTAAATCTGAAAATAATGTTTTTGTAGCTCAATTAATGTCCGGTTCCAATATTCTACAAACGGACGGAAGACGGGTTATTACTTAATTAATTACCTACACAGCAACGTCAAAAAACAAAAAACAAAAGCAAACATCCACCTATCGAAAAGCACCATACATTTTTTGTTGGAAAAACGTTGCTATGGCAAATCGTCCGTTGGTAAAATATAGGAACCGGGCTTACTTAGGTAACTTAACTGCAGAATGGATTTTGGAATATATACGAGTAGTTCGTGAAATGGGGTAGGTAGCATATTATGTACCGACCTAGACAATTTTTTATTCATATACATTACTAGCTGCCGCCCGCGGCTTCGCTCGCGTGGTACCCGGATAAAAAAGCCTATAAGTATGTTAATCCAGTACATGTACTATGTATATTCTAAGTTTTATTCAAATCCGTTCAGCCGTTTAGGCGTGAAAGAGTAACAAACATCCATTATACAAACTTTCGCGTTTATAATATTAGTAGGATGTAGCTGTAGTCCAAAAACATTATTTTTACGTCCATATTTAAAATAAATATTCAACTATTATTGTATTTTGTTTCAGGTAACCTAGGACAGTCAGTTTGGGGTGTCCTCTTCATCATTGTCTCCGTGACTGGTTTCGTCTTCACTCCTCAGGACTTCATGCTGTGGGAGAAGCTGAATATGAGGCCAGGTACAACTTTTTAGCCATCTGGCGTCCATAGTACAAGCTTTGCTTAGTTTGGGGCTAGATGGCGCTGTGTGGAATGTCCACAAAATATATAGTATGCGGAGTGGGCACTTTTTACGTCCTACGACATGTCGGTTTTCTCGCGATTCTTTAGGACTGGTATAACACACCGGTTTTGAACCAACGACCTTTGAGGCCAAGTGAATCACGTGATCGAGTCACGAGTTGTGCAGACTCGAAATATTTACGAGTTCGTTGGTTTCGCGGCCAACACGAGAGGTTTCGGTATGAATCCCTATTCTTGATGCGAGAAATGTTTGCATTTTCTTTAAATATTAGTTCCGGGTTTGTGTCAGGCGCAGTCTAAAGGGGGGGTGGGGGGGTACACGTCATTGAAAATCCTCTAAAAATTTACAAAATATAAATGCAATTTTCTGCCCCTAGACGCGATGCTAATAAAAATAGAAGGCTTCCATTTGTTTTATAATGTGTGCAATAAAATTGTGTATTGTGCAATAAAATCTGATTTACTCAACATATTCTATTAGTAGTGACCCCCTCCAAAATTTCAGGCTGCGACCGCACCCGGTTTGTGTGTTGTGTTTGGCAGCAAAAAGACCATGGTGCTAACTTCTAAAGTTATAAAATTGTTCAATGTTCTTTTTTACAAATAAACTTATTTCATAATACTTAGGTACCTATAAGTACATAATAAACTTAATAAAGTGTTACATTTCAATGCACTTGACTGTACGAACAAAGACGAGGGCGTAAGCAAGTGTTAAAAAGCTACGTAAAGTAAGGTTGGAGTAGGTAAGTCGGTATCACCAAAGTAACAGATTTGGAACAGGTTTTCTAGGCAGGTAGGTACCTATAAAATATAGCCTTCGAGACAAAATGCATTGCAATGTCATTCGGCTGTGATACTGAGGTTTAGCTGTGTTTTATTTACGTAATAGTACCGTTGGAAGCACGGGCGTAACCAGGTTTTAGTATCGGAGGGGTTCAAGAAATCTATCTATCTATCTATCTATATCTGAACTTTTCGGGGGGTTTGAACCCCCAAAACCCTCCCCCTGGCTACGCCCGTGGTTGGAAGGGGAAGACCTAGGCGTACGTGGATCAAATGGTCGACGGCGACGTTTTGGAAAAGGACCAAGTCAAAAGTACCCTAAACCGACGCATATTAGGTTCGACCATTCAGTTATATCTCTTGCAGTAATAATCAGAATAAATTGGGGAGCTTACCTGCGGTCTGTGATCTGAGCTCTGTTTTTTATCTGTAGGCGAACTTAAATAGAAAACTGAGCTCATTTTCATTTCATAATATTATACCGATTAGGTACCTTAAAGTTTTTAATGTTATTGTTGTTTGTCTTTGTAAATAAGTTGATTCAATAACCAAATAATTGGGTAATAATTAGAATGAATATATAACAAAAACTTACACATAGGATTTATTCCCAATTCTACAGATTTTCATTACGAATCCCCATTTAAACATATCCCAATGCTACATCTTATCGATCATCCGAAAAAAGCCATGACGGTGGCCTTTAGGCGGCCTAAAAACTCCGTCACTAGAGTTGGCCACTAGCTCATACGAACATATATATATACATCCGACAAATCATGGCGTAGCTTGCTTAGACGTTCTTGATTGATCTTTGAAGTCCACATTACGTTTGCCAAGTCGCTGTCTCTACTCAAAAACTCCTATACCTACCCCAGCGGCTGTCAGTTCTTCGGCAGATATGACCAGCCCACTCCCACTTCACTCATCACCTCTTTATCCTCAGGACAATGGACGACAGTGACAGTAAGAAGAATTTGCGTATATCAAGTTCAGGGGTATTTTACTATGCCAAGGGCAGACTCATGGTCACGCCATGGTTGCCACACGGCAAATATTAAGACCTATCTACTGGTTACATTTTAATAATTTTATACTTTTTAGGGTTCCGTACCCGAAGGGTGTCAACAGGACCCTATTACTAAGCCTCCTCTGTCAGTCTGTCAGCGGGCTGTATCTCAAGAACCGTAATAGGTAGAGTTGAAATTTTCACAGAGTATGTATTTCTATTGCCGCTATAACAACAATAATAAAAATAAAAGGGGCTCCATACAAGAAACATTTTATTCAATGTTCGTAATCGATCACCGATGTTAAGCAACGTTAGGCGCGGTCAGTACTTGGATGGGTCGAGTGTCTTTTTGCACATTTTATTGTGTATTTATTTTTCAAATGATCTAACGTTTACTAACTTGTACAAAGATAATAATAAAATTAAAAATGAAGGAGGTCCCATAATATTATATGTAAAATGTACGATGGTACGGAACCCTTCCCGTTTGAATTTGACTCGCATTTGACCGGGTTTTTTTATAACTCTAATATGTTAGTAGATAGTAAAGTATTATATTAATATTGGCTAGTGAAATTATTTTTTTGAATATTTTGTGTACTGAGTCACCTGATACATAAAATTTATTTGGCCTTCGTATCCTAATATCTGTAGCAACCCTACCGGTACAATGGCAGACAAAAACGCTTCCTATAATTTAGCGATAAATAAGTACACGCATGTAGACGAGTGTTAAGTGTTTAGAAGGTTATTATAAATAATGGTTTTGAGAATCTTCTTATATTTTTATCAGATTTTAAATAAACCAGGTGTCTGATGACATTGTGAAGACCGCGGTGATAATAAATATTTGTGGACATTTCACACAGCGCCATCTAGTCCCAAACTAAGCAAAGCTTGTACTATGGGCCCCCCAGATGGCTGATAGAATGCTTTGTATACTTTTTTTTTCTAAATATACACTGGATTCAGTTAGCGCAGGATCGGACAGAATGGCGTGTTAAAGTAGAGGCCTATAGAGCAATGGGTGGATGATGAAAAATGGTTCTGAAGAAGCGAATATCGTTCTCCACGGCAGCCGTTGTACTCCGTTCTGTTTGAACTTTGAAATCTTGTTATATCTGCAATCAACGCACAGGCCAAACTACCGAAGCAAGAAAGCTGAAATTTGAGATGTAGCTTCCTTTCATAGCAAAACCACCCATTAGGGCAGGATTTTTTGAAATTCAACCCCTAAAGGGAAGAATAGGAGTGGAAACGTTTGCATGGAACTTTTTAACGCGTACTGCGATTTGATGGAAACTCGATCTGGATATTATAAATGCATAATAAATGGACATGTGTTTCAGGATTTTTCAAAATAAGTTTAAAAAAGGATAAAATAGGGTGTTAAACTTTGTATGGAACCTTTTTGACGGGCGACGATTGGCTAGATACTCGGTTTGGATACTTTAAATACAAAATGAATGGACACGTATTTCAGGGTTTTCCAAAATTCTGAAAGTTAGAAAGATGTAAAATGAGGTATCAAAGTTTAGACCACGCGACGTGTAAGCTAGTCAGACGTGATGCTATTTTGAGGAAGAAAATCTTCAACTTAATTAATTTACTAGCTGTTCTTACCCCCAGGTCTACCCCCCTATGATTGGTGGGCCGACCCCCCGGACGAGGTGAGGCTGCGCGCGTATATATTCAACGTGACCAACCACGAGCGGTTCCTGGACGGAACTGACGCCAAACTGAACGTGGAGGAGATCGGACCTATTGTTTATCTGTGAGTCATTCATCATCATTTTCCTGCCCTTATTCCACTCTATGTGGGGTCGGCACAGCATGTTCCTTGGATCATGCTGTAAGAGTTTTGGCTAAGGTGTTTTATGACCGGCCGCCTGACTTCAACCCTCCTTGGGAATACTTGCTTATTGTATCTCATAATGTTGGAGGATACTATCCCTTAGTCGACTTTTACGACATGCTCGGGGAGAGAAGCAGCTGGACGCATTCTATGTTTTTTCTTTACTCCCAGTCCAGCAAAGAAGTCAAATTGTTTATCTGTGAGTATCTTGTATAATTTAAAAGTCACCGGAATTCGCTCAGAGAATTATCGAACTGGCAGTGGCTGGTCATATATGCCGAAGAACCGACAACCGAGCGTTGTTGTGAGCGTTGGACTTATTAAATGCTTTTCTCCACGAGTTCCAGCATATCGACATTGAAGCGCTCGTGGCGTAGCTTAGACGTTCTTAATTGATCGTTGAATTAGGATGGGTGACCGCAAGTGGCATTACGAGCTTCGGAGGGCGCGTTAAATTGTCGGTCCCGGCTTTTAAGTCATTAAGCCAGGACGGCCTTTGGGCGGCCTAAAAACTCCATCACAAGAGTTGGCTACTATCTCATACGAACCTATTACTTATTTATTTATTCTGTCACTAACATATTAAGTAGGTACATTAATAAAGTATAAAGGTGCTTGATAAAGATTATAGAGCTGAATGTTATTACAATTACAAGTGAAGACAGCATGCAAGTAAATTTTGGGCGAGTAACAAAAATAAAAACTGAATTAGAATTAAATAAATTACATTGCATAAAGATAATAATAAAAATTTAAAAATTACATTAAAGAAAATTAAAAAGTCCCTCAATATGTAGATACAATGAAATTAATAAAATAATAATTACAAAAAAACTTTTAGCATATCGACATTTTCAATGACCTTGTGGAAATTTCACACAGCGCCATCTAGTCTAGCCCAAAACTAAGCAAAGCTCGCATTGTGAGAACCAGATGTCAGATAAAATACCTACATCCTTTTTTTTATCATAAAACCGGTTTTTTGTTTACCAAAAGCAACGCGGATGCAATACACTCATCAAATCTAATAATTTTTATGATAATAAAAATTTGTAAAGTACCTAAAGAACCTCAATAAAAATTAAATGCATCTAGAACTTTGCAAAGAATTTAACGTTACCTTGTACTAAGCAGTTACGTGATGTTCTTAGGGTTCCGTACTCGAAGGGTGCCAACGGGACCCTAAAACTAAGCCTCCGCTGTCCGTCCGTCTGTCCGTCTGTCAGCGGGCTGTATCTCATGAACCGTAATAGGTAGAGTTAAAATTTTTACAGAGGGTGTATATCTATTGTCGCTATACCTAACAACAAATAATAAAATAAAAGGGGGCCCCATACAATAAACATTTATGTACATTATCTACGATGGTACGGAACCAGTGTGCTGAAAGGCTCCTCTAAGAAGCTTCCATGCACTTGACATTTCCTCACGTGTGTAGCGCACATACATTTTTGGAACCTCAGACCTAATAAAAAGAAAAGACGGCGCGCCGCGAACAACAGAAGTGAAGCCACACAAAACCGTGCTCCTGCGAGTAAACATACACGCTCACGCACACACCTACACTAAAACCCTGCTCAGCTCATCGCTCTTAGTACGTCACGAGTCGTCGTCTAGTGAACTTAAAATTTAAAAATAGGAAAATTCCTTCCTGTGTAGTGAAAACTTTTAAAAACAGCAGCAAATCACATAAAAGTATCACGGAATCACTTTTCATTTGTAAGTACTTCGAATAACATAGTTTCTTAATTTTTATACCTACTATGGATGTTAGGTTACTTAGAACACAAAACCTCAAAACCTTCGACACACACATAGGTGTCTTCACTTTTGTTATTCGCAGCGCACCGTCATTTCTTTTTTTTTTGGTCTGCGATGTTTACAACCCCCAAGATTTGCATTCGTGTCCTGAGGTTTTAGTAGTTAAACATTTTGTACCTACCAACTTCTGCTGTCCCGATTTTTTTTTTCGATTCGAGCATAAAAAAATATTTCTGCAAAAAAACTAAGGCCTTTTACCATGATAGATGATTTATACAGCGTCAGGAGGCAACTTTTACCTTCACAAACGGGATGCTGTAGTGCCCGGGACGAATTAAGATGGAGTAGGCTTGCCCAGCGCATTCCATCCTCTTAGCTTAGTCGGCCTTGTCCACAGGAAAGACACGGTCAATACTTTGCGGAGCTGACTAAGCCGCGGGTTTCCTCACGATGTTTTCCTTCACCGTTTGAGAATTATAACTAACATCAGTTAGAATAGTTGATGACTGCATTACATTGTTACTAACAATAAACGTACAACATAGTGACTGATATTTAATCTGTGAGGTGAGGTCAACGTTTCCTCGTGTTTTGGTAGCGGAGACGTTGAGCTGTGTTGCACTGTCTGATGTGCTATATAGTACTAGCTAGAGAGCACTGGTGGTCTAGTGGTAGACCCGCCTTCCGATCCTAAGGTCGTAGGTTCAATACCCGTTGTTCACCAATAGATTTTTCTGTTCGGAAAATTTATGTGTTTCAAAGTTACCTAGCGAGCTATGCTCGGAGTTTCTTTGAAGGATAGGATTCAAATATTTATTTTTATATTCAATATCAGTCTAACAGTAGGTACTAGGTAGGTATTAAAACAATGGTTCTATAACCTTTATGTTTATAGATAGGTAGGTCAAATAGGTAATCTTTCTTTTACAATATTTTCACAATAATAAGTAGATAGGTACCTCCGATCTTTGACATCGCGTATCGGAATAGAAGATAAAAAAAACTGTGGAACATTTTGGAAGTATCTAGAGTCAACTAATGATAAAGGTGACTGAAAACCTCTGTCTTATAAATATATAAAACACTTACGATAAGTACTAACTGACTGATAATCAAACAGCCTAGATGCATATGAAACTTGTATGCATTCCCCTTATGATGTTAGTACCTAAGTTCCCTGGCTTAGTCAGCTCCGCACGTATTGACCATGTCTTTCTTGTGGACAAGGCCGACTAAGCTGAGAGGATGGAATAGGTGCTGGGCAAGCCTACTCCATCTTAATTCGTCCCGGGCACTACAGCGTCCCCTTTGTGAAGGTAAAAGTTGCCTCCTGACGATTTATTTTCAGAAAATACCTAATAATAAGCTTTATCTGATATAATAAATAATATTGATTTTTTTGCCATCTAAATAATCATGAATAATCGTTATGAACTCTATTCATCCGTTTTTTTTCTTAGCGTAGTTTTTCTATACACATAATAAAAAAGACAGGACATTAGGTAATCAATATAACATTTAATGAAAATATATACTTACACAAATAATATAAACACAAAAACATGAAGTTAGATTTATACTTAGTCGTAATACAATTTCTTTCTGAATGTCTGGCCTCGACAGCAGTTGAGCAGAAAAACCCTTTTCCTCTTCGTCAGTCTTTTATTGAGAGTAGCTAGCTTGCTGCGGAGTTCACTGCAGTGCGACCGGTGTGAAGTTGGCGTGAAGCAAAACTACGTCACGACCGGTATAAATCTGAAACTGAAAACGATTGGGACAACATCAAGCCCTCATATTGTTCTGAGATCAAGCCACCCCAAAACATTACCTTTTTTCGTAGTCACGTAAAAATATAGCTTATCTTATCTCGTACTCTAAACAATGGTACTTAGACCGTTCAAATTACACCTATGATGTTGCCTTAGCTGTAATCTGTGGTGCTATGCATAAAAAAATAGGGAAGTCCGTTCAGAGAATACAAATTGATTTCCGCGTGACCTATTCGTAAAATTATAGAAGACGAACTGTATTATGTACCTACCTCTAATACCGTGGATATGCATAAATGCATACCTAATTGTAAAGAACATTCTTAAAAGGTGAGGATATGCATTTTGTTTGTATTTAATTTTTGCATGCGAGCCGGCGAAGTGTGTTCGAGCAAAACTAACCTTAATTGTAACACCTACATTACCAATTACATTTGCTTCTTGCAAATAAACGCTTTATTTCTTTCTTATTGGTAAGTTAACCTCAGATCAAATAAAAAGAAATGGCGGCGCGCCGCGAACAACAAAAGTGAAGCCGCCTTTTTATCTGTGTGTATGTGTTTTGAGGTTTTGTGTTCTAAGTAACCTAAAATTCATATAATAATTAAGAAACGATGTTATTTGAAGTAACTTACAAGTGAAAAGTGATTCCGCGAGACTTTTTATGTGATTTGCTGCTGTTTTACCTACAAGTTTTCTCTGCACAAAGGAATAATTCTATTTTTAAAATTTAAGTTTACTAGACGACGACTCGACAGCGATGAGCATGGTTTTAGTTTAGTGTAGGTGTGTGCGTGAGCGTATTATGCTTGCAGGAGCACGGTTTTGTGTGGCTTCACTTTTGTTGTTCGCGGCGCGTCGTCTTTTCTTTTTATTTGGTCTAAGGCCGGAGGCCTTTAGGCGGCCTAAAAACTCCGTCACTAGAGTTGGCCACTAGCTCATACGAACATACATACATACAATAGAGACTCTTTTCTTGCACTCACAATAAATAAATATTTGTGGACATTACACACAGCGCCATCTAGCCCCAAACTAAGCAAAGCTTGTACTATGGACACCAGATGGCTGATAGAATACTTATATAATTTTTTTTTATAAATACATAATACTACAACACCCAGACCCGGAAGAAATATTTGCAGAACATACAAACATTTCTCCCGTAGAATCGAACACGCGCCTTTGCGCCACCGAGGTCGTCGGTAATAAAATGCAAGTACGTAGTCTTTCGCTGATAAATTACCTTTGATTCCAGGGAAAAGCTTCTGCATTCCGGCGTGAGGTTCAACGAGAACAGTACTATGACCTACACAGCTCGCCGAGTACCTATTTACCTGCCTGAAGAAAACACTATCAACTTGAACGCTACAGTCATTGTGCCGAATATGGCTGTTCTGGTGAGTAAAATCCAAACTAATTACTACTAATACGTACGTCACTGGAAAGGCAAATTTAAAGCGCCAATCGAGAAAAAGCCGTTTAAAGTTCATTTTTTTGTAGTTTTTAATCATAACTTTTTACCTAATTATCGAACTTTGATGACGTCAACGTAAGATTTCATTCTTTTTTCATTTTCTATGTCCAGCAATTCATATTATTGTATTTGGACTGCTATTTTAGGATAATAACTCAATATGCCTATTTTGGCGCTTACGTAATTTTTCCTTTCCAGTGACGATATTATCACGCCTGTATCCCTAATGGGCAGTGACGGATTAAGACTACTTGATGCCCTAAGCAATCCATGCCTGTGGGCCCCCCTATCTATATCAACTAGAATCGGTCTTTAAATCTTTACCGCCTCAAAACATTAGTTTTTTGTAAAATAAGATGATGAGATGTAGTGTGAGAGTGAGACGTGATGCCCTAAGGACGGATTTTTTTTGTGCTTCTTCTGGTGACCCCTCAGGCGTGATGCACTAGGCAATTGCTTAATTTGATTAAGGGTTAATCCGTCACTGCTAATGGGGTGGGCAGAGCCACAAGTAACATAAGAAAATTTGCAACCAGTGACCAACCCTCCAATCCTAAGATCGTGAGTTCGAATCCGATCAACCAATGGATTTTTCAGTTCGAAAAATTTATGTGCGCTGTACCAGTACTCTCAAACGGTGAAGGAAAATATCATGAGGGAACCGGTATGTCTTAATGTATGCTCCAATTCCAACAAGCTTCATAAACTAAACATGATTGTGAATGAAGGCATAAAAATTATCCTTAAAAGTGATCAAAAAATCATTTCATTTCAATTTTATTTTATTCTTAATATGTGATAATGTGAATGTATATTTTAATGTGCCTGAATTAAACGAATTTTATTTTATATATTATAACATAATAGAAAAATACACAAAACACTTTAAAGTTCTTAGTTAGAACTTACTTCTTAATAACGAAGGAATAGCGCTTGTAGTTTGAAATTGGCGGCAAAAGTTTTGAAATTTTGTGCAAGTTTCATTCTAATGCAAGATTCCCTGTCTATCCCCCGTTACCCGAAAAAAATGTGTTACAGTAAAATAAAACTGAAAGTACCAAAAAAAATATATTTAATAGTATTTTTTTCTTTATTCATAATTTGCTGCTAAACTTGAATGTAAATTTTATTAAAAATTTTACGATGTTAAATATGTGCAAAAATGTTAAATTTAGTATAATAAAACAAGTTATGGTGTCAATAAATAAGTAGGTAAGTACCTATCTAGCCTAAATCCTTTACGACCAAGTCTTTTGAATTGTAATGATTAAAGGGCGTTGATCTAATCATGAATAATATTATGCAAATTACGGTTTTATATATTATAAGTAGTTACAATCAACTAAAATCCGAGCGAGAGCAACATTGCGGTTTAGTGGTAACGGTCTTCTGATCCTTAGGTCGTTGGTTCAAATCCAGTCGTGCATCAATGGATTTTTCTATGCACTTTGTCAGTAGTTATCTCAAACGGTGAAGGAAAACATCGTGAGGAAACCGGCATGTCGTGGGACCTAAAAAGTCCGAAAACATGTGTGTCAAGTGTACGAAAAGAGCGCACTGGTTTGAAAGAACTAGTGATACGACTATAAGCAGTAAAATCCGTTTATACGAATAAATGATTAGTCATTAAAAATGCTTTACAAATAATTTATGTTAAAAAATTGGTTTTGCAAAATATTTTAAGTGTTAAAGTTTACAGTCTACCAATAGGTACTTATATGGTTCTCATATACATACATTATTTATCTATCACAGTCGTATCTCTAATGGGGTGGACAGAGCCACAAGTAACACGAGAAAACTTGCAGCAACTCCTGGTTCAAAGTCCCAAGATGGATATGGTGAACCATGGTGACAGGTGATAAGTCCATGGCCCACAGATGGTTCATAATAGTTATTAATTATTTTAGTAAACTTAGCCTTACATCTAATCAAGGCTGATCAGGCATTTGGACAATTCATTACAGTAGTCTCAATGCAATTTTGTATATACAAACAAATAATGTACATTGCAACATTATTTTTTTGCATTTTGTAATCTGCCTTGTTTTAAAAACCTCTGAATTGTAAAATTGTTTTTTAAATGTGCAATTGGCCTTTTTGTGCAGGGGGCAGAACTGTCAGCTCACTTAATATCGCACCTACTTCGCGTGACTATATCTAAATTTACAAAGCGAATTGCTGACTGAATAAATTGAGAGCAACGATGGTCTAGCGGTAGCGGCCCTACCTTTCGATACTGATGTTGTGGGCTCCAATCCGGTCGTGCATCAATGAAGATTTATATCCGAAAACAATGAGGAAAGGAGAAAACCAGCATGTTGTAGAACCTAAAAAGTGCTAAAGTGCAAGAAACGAGCTTTTGAGGCGCACTTCAAATCCTTTCACCACACTGGTTCGAAGAGCTACCGACTAGTATTTTTAGTGACTTACAATCAACGCCATCCTAAACGTAAGTTCTAGAAGCATGAATCTTGGAGGACTTCCTCTTATTGAGTGGGGAAGCAAAGAAATTCCCGAAATTCAACTCCTAGGACGCAGCGGGAAAATGAAGTTTTCATGTAAAAAACTTAACGCTAACGACGTGGAGCGTTGAATCAGGAGTGGCTGCATGTTTTCTTATGATTACTTGTGGCTCTGCCCACCCTATTAGGGATACGGGTGTGATAATACATATATGTAATACGTATGTATAATATACCACATTATTTTAACTACCCACTATTTTCTCCCAGAGCATATGATAATTAAGTAACCTACTAAACAATATTATGCTTTGCGAAAAATATCAGGGAACCTAGATAACTTATAGTATATAACGCGGACAAAGTCATAGACGTTCCACTAAATACAACTTATAACATAATAGCCAGTATTTAAATAATTAAAGCCTCAAGCAACAGTGTTTGGCGTAAAAATAACTTAGAACTGCACAGGCTATGCAAATACTGTGTCAAGGATGACCGTGTAGGCAATTTGAGCAATAATAGGTGCACTAACTCTATCTGACATTCTATTGAGGCATATTATTTAAATATTTTGTTTAATTTATAAACCAGTTTGGAAGGCATAATCATAATCTTCTTTACTTCATAGAATGCGTCCAGCTAATACGATATGCTTTCTTCGAGCATATCGTAGACTAAGGTGTAGTGTCCTCTCCAACATGATGGACCATTTGTTATGGGCATTTGGCTTATCACCATGGTTTACCATTAACCATCTTGGGACTCTTAGATCAGTAGTGGCTGCAAGTTGCTCTGTCAACCCCGTTACGGATACGGGCGTGATAATTATGTATGTATGTAAAAAAATATATACTGTTGCAAACTTGCAAGTAAAGCTGAAAAAAATGCAAGTTTTTAGTAAGAATCATTTCGCTGCTCTAGTTTGAAAGCACTAGTAAGTAAGTAAGTTCGTATGAGCTAGTGACCAACTCTAGTTACGGAGTTTTTAAGCCGGCTAAATGACTCCGTCATGGCTTAACGATTTAAAAGCCGGGAATGACAATTTAACGTGCCCTCCGAAGCACGGAAGAGCTCAGCTCGTAATGCCACTTGCGGTCACTCATCCAAATTGTGACCACGCACAGCGTTGCTTAGCTAACGATAAGAACTGGTGATACGTACGACTAAGTACACATACTTAGTCGTACGTACGTGTATCACTAGTACAACTTAGTATGTAAATTAAACACATTAAATGTCATTTAATGAGTAAACAGTGAGTAAGCAAACATACACTACTCGATCATGGGATATGATTAGTAAAGTATGTAATTAGCCGATTTTAATTTATGACTAGGCTAGACGCAGCCTGTTCACTTGACAAAGCAATCATTGTAAATTGCTTTGTTATTTAGATAGGTACATTTAATAATTTGATATAAATAATGGATATTATTTTGTTATTGTTATTTTAAATTAACATTAATAAACTGAGTCTTTTCCTAGACGTGTTATACTGTAACTAACACCGGAGAGCCATAGAAAACAAACGATCAACTGATTGGTATTAAACGATTCCTTGTCGGTTTTATAGTATGGTGCCTATAAAATACATCCTAGCGCCATCTATGATGTCTTAAATAACTAAACGAGCTACTACTTTGTGTACTACTTTAGTGTTTACATAGATAAAAGCCACCCTCAGCGGGGTCATGCCCCACCCAAACATCCTGGATCCGCTATGAACAAAACCTGATTTTTTTTAAGAATGTCCATCTTAAACCTTTTTTATGTCGTGTACTGTCCTGTTTTTTTTCATAATATTTTTTTATTTCTGTAAGTGGAAACATTTAATTGGCCTAAAGCAACCATGTAGCTATCTCAATTGGCTATATGAATTATATATACTTTGTCTATACTGATTGGACCTAGCTGTAAGTTCCCTAAAAACTTTAAAAGTGAAATAAAATAATCAAAAATCTTCATCAATTCATCAATCTTCATCATTTTGTTTCATTCCAGGGACTATCATCATATCTCCACAACGCCAACTACTTCGTCCGCAGTGCGTTCCGTCTCCTCGTCTCAACTCACAGCAGCGAGGTGTTCTCGAAGAAGACAATATACCAGTACCTCTGGGACTTCACAGACCCAGTGCTGGACACGTCCAAGTCTGTAGTCCCTGGTTTAGTCCCAGTGAGCAATATGGGTATTCTGGCTAGAGTGAGTACAATTGTAATTATCTTGTTAGGGTAAGGACTAAGGAAGGGCTTTGCCGGTCGCATAATCAATAATAACTACAGTATTACCACAAACTTCGTGCTTTGTATGAAAACCAAATTTGACCGAATATACAAAACGAATTGTCAACTAATAATAACTAAACCAACCCTTTAAAAATATGTATCTAAATCAATAATTATTGTAACATTTCTATTTCTATAATCATCATCAGAATCTAGACGGGAAATTCCGAGGCGAACAATATTATTTTGTGGTACTATCTGTACTATTCAGTGAAATATCAACGTTTATTTAAAAAAAACTTTTATGGAACGTAACTTCGTATTCTTCTTTCATAATCATAACCATTGATAATAGAATTGTTTATAATTTGGCAAAAACAATTCTTTAAGCGGTATTGACTGATATGGCGGACATTATCGGTCGGTAGGTTGGCAATTAGCGGTCAAGCTTATCAGTCTAATCTTTTTCATCATCATTTCCCTACCCTTTTCCCACTTTTTGTGAGGTCGGAACAATAATTATGTATTCTTCTTCCCTCTGTCAGAAGTCATCTCAACACTTACTCTTTTTTACTTATGTCATCTTTCATACAGTCCATCCATCTATTCTCATTTTTGTTCTATAATATGGTGATTCTAGCTATAGTAAGTAGAATAAAATACATAATGTCCATGAGCAGTGGTAATACTTACCATCAGGTGAGCCGCTTGCTCGTTTGCCCCCTCTTACATAAGAAAAAAGTTTTTCTTATAAGTGACTTAAGATGCTTCCTTTCCGCATTGCTTTCGTAATATATTGCAAAACGTAATGTGAGTCATACTGAACGCCTACACACTTCATCTTTCTTTCGTCAACCTAACCTTTCTATCAAATTCAGCTTTTTCGTAGCGATGATAGTTTCGTTGTACAGGAAAACTCGAGGGGAGGCCTTTTCTCAGAAGTGGGATGATCCAGGCTAGCAACAACCACTATACCATTTTGATTTTTGTCCTAGGTATATTCCGACTTCACTGATGAGATGACTGTGAAGATAGGGCCGAGGTGGGGACACGAGCAGTTCTTTCAAATAGACAGGTTCAAAGGCGATCCGCAGATACCTGGATATGATCCTGATGTGAGTTCAAAACCTTCTTACTATTGAGGCGTCATGATTGGCACTTGGCTGAAACGCTGTGTGGGTTCAGCCACGCATGGAGAAACGCATGTTCTGCAATTCTTCCGGGTCTGTGATTTGTTTGAACCTAGACATACTTAGTTAGTTTAAAAACATAAGTCACTGTGGCCCCTGAAACACTGTTCAACACTAATTCGAGAACCTATGGATTCAAAGTTACTCTGTGTTAGTTAACTTTAAAATATCAATAAAACAATTTTTACTTTACTTTTTAGTATATTGTACCTACACCAATGTAAGTTAGTAACATAGAAATTCTGCTAAAATAAGTAAGATCTGTATTTAAAAACCTATGTTCAACAATAAATCCTTACTTAATATTATAAACGCGAAAGTTTGTATGTATTGTATATGGATGTTTGTTACTTTTTCACGCAAAAACTTCGGAATGGATTTGAATGAAACTTGGAATATACATAGTACATGTGCTGGATTAACATAGGTTATTTTTTATCTGGGTACCACGAGAGCGAAGCCGCGGGCGGCAGGTAGTAAATTATAAATTCGTAGTAGTTCTTCCCTCTGCGCGCAAGTTATGGTCTGAGTTTGAGTATTGTGGTACCCGAGTACCTGACATGGAATCCAGTAGGTATGGGTTTCACATGGCTTTCTATTACGGGCGTGCGGAGCACGTATCTGTATTCTGGTAAGCTTTTTATAAATTTTTAAGTGGATTAGTAGAGATTTAATCTTGATTTAGAAGTAGTAAAGATTTAATCTTGATTTAGAAGTACCTTAAAAAAGACTTCTCAAAGTCACGACTGAATCAATTAACTGTCTTGGGGTCGGATGTATGTGGCTGTTGGCTGTTATTTATTTTATTTATTTGTAGAGCTGTCCAGACCGCATATTCGGTTCCACGGAGGGCGTGATGTATCGACAGCGACTCTCGAAGCAGGACGTGCTTCTCTACTGGCGCAAGACTGTCTGTAAACTGATGCCTCTATACTTTGACAGTAGGTTTTATGTTTTGATACAAAAATAGGTAGGTTAAAGTGTAAATAATGTTTTAGATATTCGTAAATACGTATATAAAATCACGCCTGCTATTATAGGTAGGCAGAAAGCACCATTTTTATTTGCTACGGTCATAACATACTTGAGGAAGGAACATTACTAGCAAAACTGATTCCCAATCGCTTCCAAGGTGGCGTCTAACCGAAACACCCAAGGACCATAGAGAGCAAACAATCATCTGATTGTATGATTGAATTCCGATTTGTGATTTGTGCTTATGAGATACATAGCGGCATCTAGGATGCCTTTAGGAACTAAAATCCTTTTCTATCTTTTTCCCCCATGCCATGAATAGTTTTGTTGTGTAAAAAACCCTTTAATGTTTCTCATTCTAATAACAGAGCATTCCATACTTAGTTTTGTTACATAAAATAAATTTTTGTTTCCAGCTGAACTCACAATGCATGGCGTACCAGTCTACAGATACAACCTATCAGAGAGTGTGTACGAGAGAGTCAGAAACGGAACAGACTGCTACGACACAGTGCCTTCACTACCGGCCGGCATTAGCGACGCTTCTAAATGCTATTTTGGTGATTTTTTTTCCATACATCTACAAGTAATCATAAGAAAACTTGCAGCCACTTCTGATTTAAAATCCCATGATGGGTATTGTGAACAAACTTCTCTGCTGGACTGGGAGTAAAGAAATTACATAGAATGTGTCCAGCTGCTTCTCTCCCCGAGCATGTCGTAAAAGTCGACTAAGGGATAGTATCCTCCAACAAGATGAGATACAATAAGCAAGTATTCCCAAGGAGGGTTAATAACAAACATCATAAAACACCTTAGCCAAAACTCTTACACCATGATACAAAGATCATGCTGTGCCGACCCCATATAGAGTGGGATAAGGGCAGGAAGATGATGATGGGCATTGTGAACAATGGTGACAGGTGATCAGCCCAGGATACTACTACTCAGTCCACTATTACGACATGCTCGGGGAGAGGAGCAGCTAGACGCATTTTGTATTATTTTATTTTAGTCCAACCCAACAGAGAAGATTTTTATTTGCATTACGCAATATTGATTATAAAATGATTAAATACACACATAGATAATAAAATATAAGTAAATAATTAGGTAGGTACTTAAGTTGCAGTTAAATGAACCTAGAGTAAACATTAAACACAACTTTTAATGTTTACTAATTTATATAAAACTCGTGCTACTGATTGACTGGCGTAACTGACTGACAGTCAACATACAGCCTAAACCATAAGTCCTAGAAGCATGAAGCTTAGAGGGTATATTCCTCTTATGGTTGTGGACTAAGAAAGGAATTCCCGAAATTCAACTCCTAGCGGACGCAGCGGGAAGATGTGTTGAGTAAAAAACTCACGCGGACAAACGCGGAACGCTAATGAAACAACATATTTACAATACAATTACCGTACAATTATGTATCACTAGCTTTTGCCCGCAGCTTCGCTCGCGTGTTATCTTTACAAAAAGTAGCCTATATGTTTTTCCAGCACACATACTATGATTATTCCAAGTTTCATTTAAATACGTTCAGTCGTTACGGCGTGATTGAGACACAAATGTACATCGTCACATCCACACATCCGCACAAACTTTTGCATTTAAAATACTAGTGGATTAATTCAAATTATTATTTCCACAGATTATCCAATGGTCGTCTCCTACCCTCATTTCTACACCGGTGGAGTTGCTAAGGATCAGTTCGTGACCGGTCTCAAACCAGACCGCAGTAAACACAACTCCTACGCTGTCGTAGAGCCGGTCAGTGGACGACAAACATACCTATAGCTATAATATATACCTATATAGCAAGGCATATTACGATATATTATGGCATATTTTCTATTGTGACCTATAAGTGACCACAGACTCATTCAAAGGAAATAATATGTTGCAATTAAAATATACCATATATTATAGCACACCATACAAAAGCACATTATATAAATATATATATTATAGCTACGTCTGTGATGGCCTTAAGAACTATTTTTATACTCAAATATTATCGCGCCCCTATCCCTGATAGGGTGGGCAACGCCACGAGTAATCATAAGAAAACTTGCAGCCCCTCCCTTATTTCAAAGTCCCAAGATGAATATGGTGAACCGTGGTGACAGGTGATTAGCCCATCATATAGATGGTCCATCATGTTGAAGACTTTTATGAAATGCTCAGGGAGAGAAGCAGCTATTATTATTAATAATTGATTACATTGACTTTTATCAACTTATAATGATCTAGTTGCAGTAAACTTTATCTTATCTGTATCTTTACTTCAGCTGACCGGAACACCCTTCCATTCAGTCGCGAGGATGCAGAGCAATCTTCGTATTCACGACCTGTCCGGTTTCTCAGCTGAATACAACAAGTTCTCCAACATGATAATACCACTTTTTTGGGCTGAATACGTATGTACTATTTTATTATGATATTTTTTATTCTCCTTTCGAGCAGGCCGAAGCCTTGTAGTTAGATAAACTCTTTTTTTTGTGTATAACATAATTAAAAATAAATTAAACTTAGGTACCTACTAACAGAACAAAAACAGATATACAAAAATGGCGGTCTTCTTGCTGAAAGCAATTTCTTCCAGACATCTTTAATACCTAGTCTTTCGTGAATTTATTTTCTTTTATTGTCAAAAAATTTTCCGTTCACGCGAGTGCCATTCCCTGAATACGTTTGTAATTAAATTGGAAGTCAAAAATTAAAAGGATACATAACAGTGATACTTAGTAATAAAATTTAATAAAGAAAAAATATATAAGTGATCCAAATACAACTAGTGCTTTATTTTTTATGTTCCTTTTTTAACCTTTCAATGTTTTGAACTTTTTACATTATGACAATCAAAATATTTTTGTTTTCAGAGTCAAGAAGACTTACCGCCTCGGATATACAAGACTATATACTTCATAAGGGTAGTCTTACCACCTCTTACTACTGTTGGTTTAATCATAACACTAATAATAGGATTCTGCTTCGTAATCAAACAAATTTACAATAAACTAAGTGACGACACGTTAAAAACTATTTTACTTTTTAAAAGTAGAAAAGTCAATAATTTAGCGAAAAACAAAATATTTTTATACGAAAAAGAATCTTTTTTGAAGAGGCCCAGTTAAAAGACAAATGTGTTTTTTTTATAAGTATAGAAAGACTGAGTATTGTATGAATTGTATACATAATGTCTTAAAATCTTTATAAAATCATTAATAATTTTAATGTGATAAAGCTGATTGGCTCCATTTAAACAAAAATACAGTTTTGTAAGACTTCACTAAATGGAACCTTTACTAGACCAAATGAGAGATTAAGTACAGGATATTAAAATAATGTTAACAATTTGAGAAAAACAAGGTTTTTCCAATATTTAAGGAACAAGCACTGAATGCGTTGCAATTATTATAAATATAATTTAACGAATTTATTTGGTGTTTGTTTACTTTTTAGTTATTCTGGGGGGTAGTTTGTAGACGAAATTGTTCCTAATTTAAGTTAATAATGTATTTGCTCATTTTTAGCTTTAATTTTGTAAATAAAAATAGGATTAAATTGTATTTGACCGTTGTATTATTTTACCCGTAATATTTCCAATTTTTCGGGAATCTGTGAGTTACCAGTCTGTGAGTCTGTGAGTTTGTGTAGCCCCATACGATTAGAATGTCATCCAATACACGCAGAGCAACATAACACGCAATGGGTTTATGTTTGTTAAGTATTATGCCTTTACATACAAGCTCTTCTTAAAAATTATGAGATCCCATCCATTTCCTAAAAAAATCCACCCAATTGCAGTGTAGCGTTCAATAGCGGCTTAATCTATTTATAACGATCTTCCATAAATCTTTTGGTCATAATGATGCGAGCGTGAAACGGAACGTAATTTTGTAGGTAGACATTGAAAAGTTCGTGTTTGTTTGCGAATTTCGCGGGGTCAGCAAATCTTCAACAAACTTTTTCACTGAATGAAACAATAAAATTGCTTGCATTGTGTTTTACGAACAGTTTGCGTGCTATAAGAAATGTAGACGAATTCAATCTAAATTATGAATGCCAATAAGAAAAACAATATGCATAGCGGTTGGATTTTGTGCCCATCTAAAACTTTTCCCGGTAAATTTTACTATTTCAACGTGTTGAATGGTGAAACGGCATGGAGTCTCGGTGATGTGGAGGTAAAAACTTTGTAATTTAAAGTTTATTTGCTTAAACACTACGCCTTGTTCTCTCTGTGTAGGTAGGTAGCAAAGTAGGTACCTACCTACCTAACCTCCAGAGTTATAGTAGGTCGATTCTAAGTGTAGTATTTCAGCAAACATGGGTGTAAACTTCCAAGAAGTCCAGCCAACACTTCATTTTTTATTATTATTTTTTATATTTTATGTGTAATGTATTTTTACATTACTTTTAAAAGTATGTGTATATTTAGACGAAAAGTAATTTTAATGCTTTTTACGTCGCACGTCAACAACTGCTTACCACCTCATTGGTTGGCTGGTAGAAAATGCCTAGGCATTAAGCCCTCCTTTTGTACAGTTTTTATATTGTGTAATAAATGTGAACAGACTCAATTCTGACTTTGGTTATTGCGATTTTTCATAGAATAAGATCATAAAAAAGGATGGTACTATCCCAAAAGCAGCGGCCAGTCACCAAAATCCTGAGCCATCAAGCCCCCCAACGAATACACCTTATCAACTTCCAAAGTTTAGCCATTCGCACCCGACACCTGTATTTGGCCAATCTGTGTTCCCGCAACCACTGGGTAAGCACGAAGAGAACATAATATGGACTCCGATACACATCCAAATGCCTCTAGTCCTAGCTCCTGAAAGAATACAGCCAGTTACGGCCACAAGCCAAAAGTCGGAAGCCAAAACCATCCCGATGTGGGACTTTGATAATAGACTGTTCCTCCATACATGTGAGAAGCCGCTGTCTCGTCACTTTGAGAACTTTGAGAGACCAGTTCTAAGCTTCGATAAAGACAATAAGATAGCAAACAGACACGAGATCAACAAGTTCCATACGTCTACTCCGATTAAGAGCACTAATATGAAAAGTTCTCCATTCCAAACAAAAGCTCTGAACAATACAATATTCGAAACGAAGGATAGCCTGAGTTTCTCGGACTTAAATACCAAAACTCGACAGGTGGCTGATAAGTCAGTGTTAGCAACGGAGCAAATATTCCAATCGAGAAACAACCTCATCTTCTCAGATATAAGGCCTAAAAGTAAACAGCTGGTCAAAGAGTCGTTGTTCAATATTGAACTACCTCCCACTCCTGAAAAAGATACTTCTCGGCGGGAGGAAATTGTGCCAAATACAGAAAGCAATAACAATGGTAATCCTGTAGCAAATGGTGTGAGTGGAGAAGATTTGAGAATGCTGTTGTTGGCTAAGAAGAGAAAGTCATTGGACTTTGGAGTCCAGGACAATTCTGCAGAAATGGAATGTGAGTATATATTTTTTTTAACTCATTTCGCCCCACTGCTTAGCAAAGTCACTAAAAAGTACATGTACGATGGTACGGAACCCTTCGTGTGCGAATTCGACTCGCACTTGACCAGCTTTATTTATGTTGTATTAACATTACTTTGGATTTTCTTTTATGCTGTTGTATAAAAAAAATATTTGTGAACATTTCACACAGCGCCATCTAGCCCCAAACTAAGCAAAGCTTGTACTATGGACACCAGATGGCTGATACAATACTTATACACTTTTTTTGATAAACACATACTTATAATAATAGTACTACAACACCCAGACCCGGAAGAAATATTTGCAGAACATACAAACATTTCTCCCGTAGCGGGGATCGAACCCGCGCCTCTTGCGTCTCAGCCGAGCACTCGCCCGCCACGCCACAGAGGTCGTCAATGTATGTAGGTAATTATTTATATTTTCAGGTAAAAAAATTAAAACTAGACGGGAATCTGCACCACCTAAGAAAAGGGTCACTTTTAACTTGGACCATGAAGATATGTGGAGATCTGATGATCAGGATGATGTGAGTTCTTTCAGCAATGTTAAGATGGTTTGGTCATGTAGAGAGGATGAATGAAAGTAGATTAACGAGACAGGTGTATGAGGCGAGTGTGAATGGTACCGTTGGAAGGGGAAGACCTCGGCGCACGTACCTGGACCAAATCCGCGACGTTTTGGAAAAGGGCCAGGTCAAGAGTACCCTAAACCGACGAGCATGTATGAAGAATGTTATGAAAGAAGTATGTCAGAATCGTAGCAAATGGAGATCCGTGATCTCTGCCTACCCCTATAGGAAACAGGCGTGATATTATGTATGTATGTATTTTGAAGCGCTCGTGGCGTAGCTTGCTTAGGCGTTCTTGATTGAAAAAGTTATGCAACGTTGTGCGCGGTCACAACTTTCAACTCAACCTATTACGGTCTTTGATTATATACCTGTCATAATCAAAGATTACGGTTCATGAGATAGCCCTGTGACAGACGGACGGACAGCGGAAGCTCAGTAATAGGGTCCCGTTGGCACCCTTCGAGTACGGAATCCTAAAAAGAAAGGTAGAAAGTAGGAAAATAATTATTTGCAACCTAGGTAGGTACACAAAAAATGCAGAAATGAAAAATTAAAAGACAGAGTAATAAGTAAGACAGAGTAATAGGGCAAAAAGAAGCAAAAAGAGAAGAAAATACATAAACAGACCTAACCTACATAGCACATGTTCTGGTTGCTCCGTCTATCAGAAAGAGTTGCCAAGAGGTCCTAACTAGTAGTAGTATATGGTATGTTCGCTATATCTAGTGGCCAACTCTTGTGACGGAGTTTTTAGGCCGCCTAAAGGCCTCCGTCATGGCTTAACGACTTAAAAGCCAGGGCCGACAATTTAACGTGCCCTCCGATGCACGGAAGCGCTCAGCTCGTAATACCACTTGCGGTCACCCATCTCAAATTGTGACCGCGCACAACGTTGCTTATAACTTCATCGATCAATCAAGAACGTCTAAGCATGCTACGCCACGGCTTCAAAACGGTAAAAAGTGAATCAAAACTGTAATTTCGAAAAAGCGAATTCAAAATTTTGACTATTTTTTATCATAAATATCGTTATGGCACTGTAAAGTTTTCCCCTTTCCAGTTAATTTATATATGTTAATATGTTAATTTTATCCAGTTTCAGGATTTCATAGAAAAGAACACAGCGACCATGAAGTACCTAAGAGAGCTCGGGGCAGATGCAGAGCCAGACAGATGGTGCATAGTAGTGGATGCTGTAGTGTTGTTGGAGGAATACAGATTTCTAGATAAATTCGTGAGAATTGGTAAGTTTAAAACCATTCGCTGGTGCTATTGAATTTTGATAATTCCTTGTTAAAAGAACAATACATGTATATTGTATGGGCATGCATGATAATTATCATAATGTGTAAGACACGGAATTTTTCTCTGCTGGACTGGGAGTAAAGAAAACACATAGAATGAGTCCAGCTGCTTCTCTCTCCGAGCATGTCGTCAAAGTCGACTAAGGAGTTACCTACCTAGTATCCTCTCCAATTTGATGGACCTATATGGGCGATGGCTTCGCTCACTTTGATCCCGTATAAAAAGTAATCTATATGTTATTCCAGCACATGTATTATGTATATTTCAAGTTTCATTCAAATCCGTACAGCCGTTTAGGCTAGCTCACAAACTTTCACATTTATAGGATAGTATGGATGTAGGCCTTCTGTATTCCAGATCCTTGCTGCAGACTGTTGGTGCCTTCAGCGGTGTTCTCCTCGGTGGCGGCGGTCGCTCGCGGCGAGGGTCGCGGGCGCGCGCTAGTCGACACCGCCAGGCATCTCATACGGAAACTCCCCAGCCAACATATCATAGGTAACTCATCATCCTCCTGCCCTCATCCCACTCTATGTGGGGTCGGCACATGATCCTTGGATCATGCTGTAAGAGTTATGGCTAAGGTGTTTTATGACCGGCCGCCTGCCTGACGTCAACCCTCCTTGGGAATACTTGCTTATTGTATCTCATCATGTTGGAGGATGCTATCTATATATTATGCTAGAGAAGCATAATAGGTAACTAGCCTATATAAATACACCAAGGCCTTTTACCATCTATAGTAGATGATTTATACAGCGTCAGGAGGCAACTTTTACCTTCACTAACGGGACGCTGTAGTGCCCGGGACGAATTAAGATGGAGTAGACTTGCCCAGCGCCTCCATCCTCTCAGCTTAGTCGGCCTTGTCCACAGAGAGACATGGTCAATACGCGCGGAGCTGATTAAGCTGTGGGTTTCCTCACGATGTTTTCCTTCACCGTTTGATAGTACTGTTATAGTGCATATAAATTTTTCGCACAGAAAAATCAATTGGTGCACGACCGGACTCCAACCCACTACATTAGGATCGTAAGGCGGGGTCACTACCAACTAGGCCGCCAGTGTAAAATGGTACGGAACCCTTCGTTTGCTAATTCGACTGGTTGACTGTTTTTTTATTAATAATAAACATAAACATTATAACATTTTTGGCTCGGGACAGAGATGTCTGGAAATCCATCATGGGGGAGACCTTTGCCCAGCAGTGGGATGAAATAGGTTAAAAAAAACATACAACTTATGTTTTAATCCTATGATTACTTTCAGTACAATCGGATGACGTCACGGGACTAACATATAACGAGGCTATACTCAAAAGCTGTGTAGATATGATATACCAAAAAATACATGTGGTAAGTTATTTGTCTATCTAGTCTTCTCACTAGTTCCTTTGAACCAATGTGAAATCATACTAATATTATGAAGAGGAAAGATTTTTTTGTTTGTTTGTAACGAATAGGCTCCGTAACTATTGGACCAATTTCAAAAATTCTTTCACCAATAGAAAGATATATTATCAGGGACAAGTATAGGCTATAATAAATTTTCAAAAAAAATAGGGATCCGTAAGAAAATTGCTGTTGCCCGCGACTTCGTACGCGTGTAGTACATTATTTTGTTCTATAATCAATAGTTTTCGCAGCGCATGCCGAAAACTATTTTGGGTTTTCTACCTTGGGTTACAATATTGCAATAGCCTATACTGGTCCCTGATAATGTAGCTTTCTATTGGTGAAAGAATTTTTGAAATCGGTCCAGTAGTTTCGGAGCCTATTCGTTACAAACAAAAAAATCTTTATAATATTAGTATAGATATAGATTATCTTTGTTTTTATTTCAGGTCCTAATCACAAATGACCTAGAACTGATAACAACAGCCAAATCCTACTCCATTCGTTGCTATCACATCCGAGACATCAAAAGTGGCTTAGCACCGAAAGCCAAATTCGCCGGTTACAAACAGAACATGAAAATAACTATACACAACGTTCCAGAAGCAAATTTTAGTGAAAACGTCCCAGCCGTTCATTTTGAAGACATCCATGAAGAGTATAATGAGAAGGAGTTAGAAATTATACGGAATTTTAAGCAAATTTTAGCTAATTCGAATGTGAAATCGATTATAGCGAATGAAAAATCTAATGTTTCGGATGATAAATCGAAAGTTTCGAACGAAATTTCAAATTCAAACAAATACTCACTGGTGAATGAATGTTCAAAGATGAGCTCGATTGTAACTGAACCGATTCTAAATTCGAATTCAAATATTTCGAATAAAAACACTGTGTTCTCATTCGATCACGTGACGAATCGAAATACCACAGATGAAAATACATTGAATTTGAAAATTTCAAATGTTTCCAACCGAAATAAAATGTCACTTGATCGTGCCACAATCGAAAATACCACAGATAAGAATAAATTTCATTTAAAAAACTCTAATATGTCTATTTCGAATGAAACCTCTTTTAATACAAAAGCGGCTACAGAATGGAGATATGCAGGCAGTGACGTTACAGATACCACCATAGACGAAGGCATTAAAAATCTAAACATTAAAGAAAAAACACAACGAAACACACAAACGCCGGATAGACAAGAAAAACAAAACGAAACAGTATCGTTCTTTTTTCAAAAACCTTCACCGAAATTCGACTTTCAAAAGTTCAAAAAAAGAACACCCAATCGGAAATTATTTTTCGACGAACACATCGAAAAATCGAACACTCAACCCATTCCCAAAGCCACTGAAAAGGAACTTATCTTCGAAAAAGCTCATTCTATCGAAATTAAGGATTCATTCGAAAAAAATGAGAAGTCGACTTTCGAAGGATTCAAAAAGCCATTGGGCTTAATTAGTACAAAGAAATATACAAATGATGATTTGAGCAAGTTCAATGTGAAGAGCAAAGTAATGGAAGATAGATTGGTGGAGAGAATAGAAGAATTTGTCTGTTCATTCAGACAGGTCATGGAAGAAACGCTATCTAGGGTTTTGGAGGTAAGAGATAAGAGATTCTGTTTTAGAGGTAAGAGACTTATTTTTGCGTAAGAGCATGTTCTATTTTGAAGGTATGTGTATTATAGTTTTAGAGAAGAGACTGGTGTATTGGTATGGGCCCCGCATTCCGATCCTAAGGTCGTGGGTTGAAATCCGGTCGTGCACCAATGGATTTTTCTGTTCAAACGGTGAAGGAAAACATCTTGAGGGAACTGGCATTTCGTAGAACCTAAATAGTTCTAAAACATTGTGTTAAGGAGCCTTTGAAGCGCACTTTAAATCCTTTCACCACACTTGTTATACATATATAACTGTAGACGCGACTAGTAGTAATAGGAGCTAAGATATTTTTGACGACCTTGGTGGCGTGGCTGTGACGTAAGAGGTGCGAGTTCGATTCCCGCTACGGGAGAAATGGTTGTGCGTTCTGCAAATATTTCTTCCTGGCCTGGGTGTTGTAGTATTATGTATTTACAAAAAAGTAAATAAATATTCCATCAGCCATCTGGTGTCCATAGTACAAGCTTTCCTTAGTTTGGGGCTAGATGGCGCTGTGTGAAATGTCCACTAATATTTATTTAGTAAGAGCCTAATATTATATTATTTTATACATATTATCACGCTCGTATCCCCAACGGGGCGGGCAGAGCCACAAGTAATCATAAGAAAACTTGCAGCCACTCCTGATCCAAGAGTTCCAAGATGGATATGGTGAATCATGGTGACAGGTCAGCCCATCGTCCATATAGATTCATCACGTCGGAGAGGATACTATCCCTTAGTCGACTCTTACGACATGCTCGGAGAGAGAAGCAGCTGGACGCATTCTATGTTTTTTCTTTACTCCCAGGTCCAGCCTAATTTACATTATGTTTCCAGAATATTTCATCAGCTCCGAGACTGATGGCTCCGCCGTGGTCGTTGTACGAAGCGTTGCAATCTGTCAAGACAGCGTACAAAGAACAAGACATCAGGAGTGCGGTGGACGGCCTGTGCCAGTGTTTGTATGAAACCGACCGGAGGATTGGTAAGTCTAATTCTAATTAATGTTAGGGGAACAAAGATCTGCACTGACGTTCCGCGGTGGGTTGTATTGTGCATTATCCCCCTGCTAACCCTCCCCCAGCCAGCACAACTCCTTGAAGTAAGTGGTAAGTCTTACCCCCGAATACTCAAACTCAAACGCGACTCAGAGTTGAGCACGTCTCAACTAATGGTTTTTTGATAGTTTCTGATGAAAATCTGTCAAAAAATCGTCACTTGAGACGTGCTCAACTTTGAGATGCGTTTGAGTATTCGGGGGTTAGTCAAGAACCTCACCAAGTATCTTCTGGGGGGAGAAGCGCTCGTGGCGTAGCTAGTCTTAGACGTTCTTGATCGTTGAAGTTAAGCAACTTTGTGCGCGGTCGCAATTGAGATGGGTGACCGCAGGTGGCACTACGAGCTGAGCGCTTCGGAGGGCGCGTCAAATTGTCGGTTCCGGTTTTTAAGTCGTGTTTTAAGAACCTGATTCCGTTATCATTAATTAATAAATAAATGCCAGCCAACAGTCACATACATAGTCCTGACCCCACACTAGGATTCCCTGTGTCGTGGGTATCAGAAACTACGAGTACCATGATACCACAACACCCACACCCGGAAGAAATATTTGCAGAACATTCCGCAGCGGGAATCGAACCCGCGCCTCTTGCGTTTCTGCCGAGCAATCGCCCGCCACGCCACCGAGGCCGTCATTCTTAATAAAATATTGTTATTTTTTAGATAAGATGAAGATAAATATAAGTCCAAATGAATTTATGTCAGCCCTCGGCTATGGAGTAAGCCTCTTGAAGTATCTGATGGTAAGTTCTTTTGAAGGTACCTATGGATTAGTGGTAGCTTCCCATCCTGAGGTTAGGTTCGTACTGGTCTGTCAACAATGGCATTTCCTTCTCAAATGATGAAAGAAAACAAAGTCAAAGTCAAAATTTTTATTCCTTAAAATCACCGGGATGGCTTGGACACGTTTTAAATCTATTAATAAATATCGTATCTTAATTATATCGTGTAACCTGTCCTAAAACATATGTTTGGGGTGTCAGATGTACGAAAGAAGCTATGTTTGTACTTTAATCATTTCGCTACACTGGTTACTTAAAAAGTTTGAATAAATAAATGAATATAAAATATTTGTGGACATTTCACACAGCGCCATCTAGCCCCAAATTAAGCAAAGCTTGTAGATACATAGATAAAAGCTTTATTTGACTGACACAACAACATTACACAGACACATAAGAGGAGTACAAAAAATAAAATAAATAACACCCAACAGTCACATACATAGTCCTGACCCCACACTAGGATTCCCTGTGTCGTGGGTATCAGAAACTACGAGTACCATGCTACCACAACACCCAGACCCGGAAGAAATATTTGCAGAACATGCAAACGTTTCTTCCTCAGCGGGAATCGAACCCGCGCCTCTTGCGTCTCAGCCGAGCAATCGCCCGCCACGCCACCGAGGTCGTCAATTAGTGTGTTAAGTGCATACAAGGAGTCTTCGAGGTGCATTTGAAATCCTTTCACCACACTGGTTCGAAATAGTTACATGACTAGTAGTACTGGTTAAGAAGTGACAAGTAAATTTGTACAAAATAAAATTTTTGAATTTTGTCTATCACAGAATGTTCCAGAACCACCAATAGAGTTGACAGAAACGGAGGGATATTTACTGAATATGTTGAAAGAGATTGAAGACCCAGTTAGCGATATACAGGATTTACTTGTTAAAACGCCGGCTGTATCGAAAGAAGATTGTCTAGAATTAAAACAGAACTTTGTTAAGAGCCGAACAGAAGTTTTAAACTATCTAGAGAAACATTATCCTAAAACTTACGAAGGAAATAAAATGAAAATCGTCAGAACTTTTGGTAGAAACTTGAATTTACTGAAATTGGATAAAGTTAACGATGTTGATAAAGTTAAAGATGACAAAAGTGTTGCGGCGGAAAAAAATATTGTACACATTACGAAAAATATTAATGTTACAGCGAAAAATGACGATCCAATGAAAGATGATGACATTGTAAATATAGGTATAGACTCTAGACTACCTATATCAGCGAAAAATGTTAGCAATATTGTTATAAATGTTGCAAAGAATAACTCTGAGACAGAACAGACGAAAATGAAGCTAAAACAAACAAAAGACGACGTGAAAAATTCAGAAAAGCTTGAGAACACTCACAAACTATCGAAAATAGATGGCGTAGATTCCAAAAATATCAAGAATCCCGAAAATACCGCACCAAAGCCAAAAACGAAAAGTATTTTCGATTTTATGAGGCTAAAAACGAATAATGTAGATAGCACAGAACATAAAAAACAAGGCAATTTCAAAATTGACAAAGAAATGTTAGATGTAAAAATAACTATACCAAATAAAGTACCTGAATTACCTAAAAATGGCGTAAAAGATACATCCAAACAGAAACAAATAAAATCAGAGGTACACAAAGATTTGAATAGAAATGAAAATGTATCTAAAAACACTGAAAAAGGTATAAAAATCGTGAGAAACATACATGTTATTGAAGAATTTGAAAAAAGACTGAAAGAAAAGACTGAAGAACCAGAACACTGTGAGATCTCAGAGGACTCCAAGACTTCGTATGATGATGAAACGCACTATACAATCACAAATGGTGGCCATTCAAATAAAATTGATGGATATCATCATTCAGGTAAATCTGTCTACCCTAAATATATAATATGACGGCTGTTTTCCGGCGTAAAGCATAGAGCACTGGTGGTCTAGTTAGTAGTGACCCCGCCTTCCGATCCTATCCGGTCGTGGGTTCGAATCCGGTCGCGTACCAATGAATTTTTCTGTGCGAAAAATTTATGTGCGCTGTACCACTACTCTCAAACGGTGAAGAGAAACATCGTGAGGAAACCCGTAGCTTAGTCAGCTCCGCACGTATTGACCATGTCTTTCCAGTGGACAAGGCCGACTAAGCTGAAAGGATGGAATAGGTGCTGGGCAAGCCTACTCTATCTTAATTCGTCCCGGGCACTACAGCGTCCCGTTTGTGAAGGTAATAGTTGCCTCCTGACGCTGTATAAATCCTCTACTATAGATGGCAAAAGGCCTTAGTTTAATACAGTAATTAATCTTTTGATAATTAATTTACAGGGAATTCTAGCAAAGGTTTTGATACAACTTCAAATAATCGTAGTAAACTAAGTGAAAACACTGTCATTGCAAATGGAGAAATTAGTAATGGGAAGAATGTTGACATACACAATCATGGTCATAATAATGATGCAAATGACCGTAATGATAAAAATGATCGTATAACCGATAAAAATGATCGTATAACCGATAAAAATGATCGTATAACCGATAAAAATAATCGTAAGAACGAAAAAGACGATAACGACAGCGGCTTTGGCAATGAGAGCCCTCGCACACACATATATTCACAAATAAAGATATTTTCAACGGAATTGGAGACTTCATTGGAAACTATACGTACTATTATGTAAGTAAATTTTTTTTTTGACATTTCACACAGCGCCATCTAGCCCCAAACTAAGCAAAGCTTGTACTATGGACACCAGATAGCTGATAGAATATTATAATACTTTTTTTGAAATATATAAAACTACAACATCCAGACCCGGAAGAAATATTTGCAGAACATACAAACATTTCTCCCGTAGCGGGAATCGAACCCGCGCCTCTTGCGTCTCAGCCGAGCACTCGCCCGCCACGCCACCGAGGTCGTCAGGTAATAAAGTCTGCATTCAGTTATACTGGATGGGACAGTCCGTTTAAGATGTTTCCCTTCACCGTTTGAGAGTAGTTAGGTCTTTAATTTTGATGTTTATATAATTTTATTTTTATTGTGATCAATTTATTATTTGTAATGTGTGAATATTTTTGTTATTTAGAATGTTTTTAATTGTACGACATGGATTGTAATCTGAAATAAATGAGTTAATAATAATAAAACGAAAGAATCTTCAAAAACATATGTAAAGTGCATGAAAGGTGCCTCCGAGGCGCACTTAAAATCCTTTTACCACACTGGTTCGAAAGAACTAGAGACACGAGCAGTCATCATCATCTTCCTTCCCTTATCCCAATCTATGTGGGGTCGGCACAACATGTTCCTTGGATCATGCTGTAAGAGTTTTGGCTAAGGTGTTTTATGACCGGCCGCCTGCCTGACGTCAACCCTCCTTGGGAATACTTGCTTATTGTATCTCATCATGTTGGAGGATACTATCCTTTAGTCGACTTTTACGACATGCTCGGGGAGAGAGGCAGCTGGACGCATTCTATGTTTTTTTCTTTACTCCCAGTCCAGCAGAGAAGACACGAGCAGTAATGTTTGTGTTTTATGTACAGGGATGGAAGTCTTCAAGAGTTTCGTGAACAGAAACATGGAGGGAAAGTGAAGCAAATGTCTCGGCTGAAAGCCTTCGAAGCATTGTTTATGACCACAAAAACTATTAAGATAATTAATAAATTCGCCCAGAAAGAAAACATGATGCATTGTGACAAAATTCCTTCAAATAACACGTAAGTATTTATCACCACTTCTCTGCTCAGAGCACTGGTGGCCTAGTTGGTAGTGACCCCGCCTTCCGATCCTAAGGTGGCGGGTTTTCTGTGCGAAAAATTTATGTGCGCTATACCAGTCTCAAACGGTGTAGGAAAACATCGTGAGAAAAC
This sequence comes from Scotopteryx bipunctaria, assembly GCA_949320045.1. NCBI lineage: Eukaryota > Metazoa > Arthropoda > Insecta > Lepidoptera > Geometridae > Scotopteryx > Scotopteryx bipunctaria. The sequence continues at coordinate 3,045,980 of OX439470.1, forward strand.
CCGCGGTTTAGCCAGCTCCGCACGTATTGACCGTGTCTTTCCTGTGGACAAGGCCGAGTAAGCTGAGAGGATGGAGGCGCTGGGCAAGCCTACTCCATCTTAATTCGTCCCGGGCACTACAGCATTCCTTTTGTGAAGGTAAAAGTTGCCTCCTGACGCTGTATAAATCATCTACTATGGATGGTAAAAGGGCTTTATTAACTTCTCTGCTGGACCGGTCAAGTGTTTGTCGCATTCATACACAAAAGGGTTCCGTACCATCGTATATGTACCTACTTTTTAATATGACTATACTATATGTACTGTCCTTTTATTTATTTTATTCTATTATTTGTTGTTATAGCGTCAATAGAAATATACACTCTGTAACTCTAACTATTACAGTTAATGAGATTGTCAATTATAAACATTTTTATACATGTCAATAACTGTCTTTTCATAAATCAATGTCTAAGAAGTAAATTAATGTCCTTTTTTCCGTTTTGAGATCGTTTAACAAGAAAAAAGGTAGCCGATGTCCTTCTCCTGGATAGAAGTTAAATTCAATTAAAATCTGTTCAGCAGTTCAAGCGTGAAAAGATAACAGACAGACAGAGTTACTTTTGCATTTATAATATTGCTTGTGCTTGATTCGTGCGTGTGGTGTTTTGTATCCATAGGTATTTTATACTGCACGTAACACTTAGATAATGCACTTTGAATATAAGATAATTAATTTTGCTCAAACATAGTAAATGCCACTGCTTTTTAACATGATATATTTTATCAATATAAAAAAAAAAAATACCCAACAGTCACATACATAGTCCTGAGACCACACTAGGATTCCCTGTGTCGTGGGTATCAGAAACTACGAGTACCAATACCACAACACCCAGACCCGGAAGAATTATTTACAGGTCATGCAAACATTTCTTCCGCAGCGGGAATCGAACCCGCGCCTCTTGCGTCTCCGCCGAGCAATCGCCCGCCACGCCACCGAGGCCGTGTTCAATATGAGAAAATATTGAACAGTAGGTACCTACGTAATCCCGTCATGTACTTCTAAGTGAACATACCCTTAAATAGAAAGTATGGTTAATTTGCTCATAAAAAAAACGAAGTATAAATAATCTTAAGTATTTATAGTATGTTTGTGGCCGTGGATATTTCGCGTGATTCTTTGAACAGATGTATGGAGTACTAATTAAAAAAAGAAAAGAAATATTAGTATGTTTAAACTCTATTTTTGTTTATTTTCAGTGTGTCAGTTGTGAAATGTCTGGAGCAAGCCGAGATACTTCAAAATATTTTAAACATGATACTATCCGTTAGCAACGAACACGGTTCTCTGGCCGATCTCAACTCTAGTATGTCGTTGAACATGTCTTAGTCGCAGGTTCGATTCCCGGTGTCAACTACTGCTAAGCCAACAGATTGTACTGTAAGCTTTAACAAGCCTAACTCTAGAATGTCACTGAATCTATATTAATCGCAGGTTCGATTCCCGGTGTCAGCTACTGCTAAGCCAACAGATTGTACTGTAAGCTTTAACAAGCCTAATTCTAGAATGTCACTGAATCTATATTAGTCGCAGTTCGATTCCCGATGTCAGCTACTGCTAAGCCAAGAAATTATATTAGAAGCGTACTACATCTAAAATCTGTCCGGGCGCTGTCCAAAAGTCTTTTTTACCTTCCCCGTTTTATAATATTCATACATTATGTATACTTAATAGTTCATATGTCTTTCTTCTCTACTGGATTGGGAGTAAGGAGAAAACATAGAATGCGTCCAGCTGCTTCTCTCCCCGAGCATGTCGTAAAGTCGACTAAGGGATAGTATCCTCTATATAGGCGATGAGCTGATCACTTGTCACCATGGTTCATCATATCCATTTTGGGACTATGAATCGGGAGTCCCTGCAAGTTTTTTGTGATTTCTTGTGACTCTGCCCACCCCATTAGGGATACGGGTGTGATAATTATGTAAGTTTGTTGTGGGTATTGAAACATTGTCCCAGTGTGTGTTCTCATATGTTACAACTAGTGAAATGATACATAATTTATGAATGTATAAATATGTTTTTCTATGCGAAAAATTTATGTGCGCTATACCAGTACTCTCAAATGGTGAAGGAAAACATCGTGAGGAAACGCGCTTAGTCAGCTCCGCACGTATTGACCATGTCTTTCCTGTGGACAAGGCCGACTAAGCTGAGAGGATGGAATAGGTGCTGGGCAAGCCTACTCCATCTTAATTCGTCCCGGGGATTACAGCGTCCCGTTTGTGAAGGTAAAAGTTGCCTCCTGACGCTGTATAAATCATCTAATATAGATGGTAAAAGGCCTTTATACAACCAGAGTAATATATCCTCCGAAATTCATGCTTCTAGAACTAACGATTTAGGCTGTGCGTTGACTGTCAATTAGTAATGTAAGAATTTGATATTAAGATTTACTTAGTTTATAAAATCTGTTGACGACTTCGATAGCGTGGCGGATTCGATTACTGCTGCGGGAGAAATGTTTGTATGCATATTAATTATGTATTATAAGTAATATTTAGAAAGAAAAGTATTCTATCAGCCATCTGGTGTCCATAGTACAAGCTTTGCTTAGTTCGGGGCTAGATGGCGCTGTGTGAAATGTCCACAAATAATTATTCAAAAATATGTTTGACATAACTGAATTCAAAATGCATTAGTAAGTAGATTTTTCTTTACAATGTTTATAAACGTCTTGTAGACAAAATGTTGCCCATAGTGAAGCAATTTTAATTGTCTATGCTCATAAATGCGAAAGGATTTGGCCGCAACTTAAATACATAAAGCTTATGATCTTGATTCGCCGCCAGAAGTAATATTTATGATAAGAAACATAAAATTTGACTTATAAAATCATTTATTTTTGTTACTAATAGATTTATAAATGTTTATTTAGGTGTTAAGATTAAAATGTAGAATTTGTAACCATCTCCATCTTGGGACTTTGAATCAGGGTGGCTGCACTTGTGGCTCTGCCCACCCCATTTATAACAAGATTTCCAGATAGATAAGAATTAATTGTATGTCTGCGCTGTAACTATTTTTGATTCAAACTGGAACATTCTTAAAAATAAATTTTAGTTCCCTTTCCCCCGAATACTCAAACGCATCTCAGAGTTGAGCACGTCTCAATTGACGAGTTTTTGACAGATTTTAATCAAAAAACCGTGACTTAAGACGTGCTTAACGTGCTAACTGAGATGCGTTTGAGTATTCGGGGGATAAATTTATATAAACAAACAGTGTTTTTCGTTATTACAATGAAATAACTTTAGTTTTAGGTAAATAAACCTCACATTAGTTTTACATCTAAGTCTACAATAAGAAAGAATGAGACGACAATATTTTGTACATTCGTCGTTGCGGTTCGCACAGGGTTCTGCGATAATGGTGTAAAATGGCCCATTAGATATGAATGTGGTGATGGATGGACTGTGTGAAAGATGACATAAGTAAGAAAGAAGTGTGCTCTGACTGAAGAACACATGTTGTACCGACCCCACATAGAGTGGGACTAGGGCAATGATGCAATTTTAGCTAATAGGCCTGCGGGTAAATGCCACGTACAGGAAACTATTTTTCTTAAGAATGTTCCTTATTGTTGCCTTAAAATTAAGAGTTGATTATTCATATAAAAGCGTCCTCACTGACTTCATAAGTAATAGGAGTTAATTAGAAAATTGTATATCTATTGTACCTACCTCTTGACATGGGAAAATAAATTAACTACAAAATGTTTTCTGTGTTTTTATTGAATATATTATTACGATTTAAAACTAATTATCTAATTATATTCTAAGGTGCCCATCTGTCAGTGCATTTCACATGTCTTTAGAGAAAGCCAGTGCACTGTACCTCCCCAACATGATAGATCGTATGGGCGATGATGGACTGATCACCTGCCATTATGGTTCACCATATACATCTTGGGACTTTGAATCACGAGTGGCTGCAAGTTTTCTTATGATTACTAGTGATACCTAACGTAAAGGTACACTTAAAGATATTTTCTGCGTTTTTTTAGCAATTTATTTCTTCACGCTCCTATATTGACAGTTACTTCAACATAGCGAGCGACACGTAAGATAAACCGCGGGAAAAAGTTTTACCGTCAATATTATAGCTCAAGAAAGTATTTCCGTATTGTTTTATGTTTTAATTGTTCTATCTAATTCGTAAAATAAATGCACCAAGGTTTATAATTTAGTTTGAAAAGTCTTGACAAAAAGCCTGACATTTCAATTATAGTCCCAAAATGTAAACATTATGAGATTAGATTAATATTTCATTTGAGATGAATGAGAAGGTTACAAACAAATATGATATTATGCATCCATAGGCAGTGGTTACATATTTGTGCCCTTTGCCGTAGAGTCCGGAAGCGTGGCTTTTATTCAAGGAGGTATCCAAGAAGCTGATGGATGTGACCAATAACCAAAGGGCTGGCGCTTACCTCGGACAAAGGATAGGTAAGTATTTATTTTTATTATACCGATTACCTTTGTTTTTAATGTTATTAAAGTTTGTCTTTGAACCTAGGTACTAAGTATTAGTGTTGCAAATAAAATATTACTCTTCTGATATTTAAGTTTTATAATTCGTATGTTTATCTAAGTCAAAAATCCCTGATGGCAACCCTAATTGCACCTGAATAAAACAATAGAAAAATCGATTGTGCGCAACAGTATTTTTCCCGCGATTTTTCTTACGTGGTGCGATCTATATAATTATTTTAAATTACAAGCATAAACTACAAATTATATGCAATAGTCATAATTTTGTTGAACAAACAGCTAAGTAAATATTGTTTGTAAGATAGTCTACTACTATTCATTCTAGGACACACTCAGTTATTTTGATACAAGGTTTCTGAAAGAACTACATACTTAAAATTATGTGTGCAAGAGAAAATGGTGAATTAAGTGAGCTCCTGAATTCAGTATCTTCAACGTGTTTCGCTTAGCTCACCTAACAACTTATACTTTCAACAGTTTACAATGAAGTCTATTTTGATTCTGATTAAGTACCTTTTCTTTTTTTATAAGAGACGCAAATCGGTCTAGACTAGACTAGGAGTACCTACCTACACTCTTGAAACATAATGTTATAAAGACCTTGTTATAATTATTTCAGAGTGACATAAGAACCGATTACTTACTCATTTATCGTTTTTATTAACGTTATTCTACGCATTTCATCATAATCCAAAATCGTAAGTTAATCGCCAAATTCACTTTTACAGGCCATGAATTCAAAAACTCGCTTCGCTCCCAAGTCTGCGCTTATTATAATGCCTACCCAACAGCGGCCAAGATAAGTATGGCAACGTCTTCTCTAGGCGATCTGACGGTAACCTTCATTGTTACGCCTGCAGTACCCGCTGCTAACTTAGCTCTGAGCAAAAACGGCGCGCCGCCTCTAAAAACCCCTCCACCACGGATTTCCTTCACCGCATCTCCTACTATCGCCTGTTTAGGTAACCCTAGATGTTCGCAAAAAGCTTTAGCTGCGTCTCCCACATCGTTTTGAGGCAGCACAAAAGTGTCGGACACTTCTGGAACGTTCACTGCTCGTTCCCAGGTCGGTTCGAAATCCTCTGCCCCACTTCTAGCTCTGACCTGATCCGAGCATTCTATATCAAACTCTTCTAGGGGATAGGTATCTGCGTAGCCATCTCCTGGATCAGCTGTCCCTGTTGTCGGATCGCAATCTTTGACTACGAACTCCAATGTAGCTCCAAATGTTCCTATACTGTCTAGGAATCCGCAAGGGAATTCGAGCACAATAAAAACGTTTCCCTGTTTATTGAAATGCAACTGTTCGCACGGGACTATAGCTTTCATTTCGTATTCCGCAGGCGTGTCCAGTCTTACATGAACTTGCTCCAACAACTGATCGCAAAGAGTGTTCAGGCATTCGAACTGCAGAACAATATGACGAGCAAAAATATGTTTTAGCAATCGAATTCTGTATTCAGTTTCTGGCTCGGTCAGTTCCTGCGGGGCGTTGGTTTTGAAGAGCGACCCCAGTTTTTCTATCCCGGGTACAACAGATAGTTGATTGGTGTACAACTCTTCGATGGAAACCTGAGCGGGCTTTCGAGCTTCCATCTCTACGACAGCCTCTTTGCTTTCCTTTGGGATTTCCTCCGCTGGCACAGTTAGGATATTAAAAGGCTCATCGGGCTTCGTAGCTAGATGGCCTCTTAATGCTTTTTCGAGTAAAACCGGGTTAGGTTTGGGCACATTTATGATGTAATCGTTAATCAGTTGCTGATCGCCGCTGTCTAATATCGCAGAGTAGGTTACAGCTCTGTCACGAACCTCATCTTCTTCGTCGAGTTGGCATCTTTGGAGCAAAACTCGAATGCTTGCTAGCAATTCCGGTCTTTGCGCTCCGAATTGCGCGACAGCGGAAACCGCCGCTGCTCTTACAGGACCTGACTCTAAAATAACACGATTGTAGATAAATCTGATGTAGCGAGACGGTTGACGAGATTTTGGTCCCTCCCGTCCTAATAAATGCAAGATCCGAACGGCCAAAGGAGGGTGCTCACAGTCCTCGATAAACTCACAAAGGTGTGCGAGCCCAATTTCTTTTGTCTCAGGATTTTCTTCTACCAGAGCTATCAGGGCATCAGCTATAGCCGCCTTATACTCCAAACCACCTTCATCTCTTAACATTGCAGCTAGAAACAGCGATAAGGACTGATGCTTGCGCGGAAATTTCGTGCAAAGTTGCTTGATCGCTCGAACGACCACAATTTTAAACTCATCCGGAATCTCAGACACAAAACTGGCAATTTGCTTCATGAGTCTATCTACGGAACTCTCTGCTCCTGTAGCTAGAAGCGTAGTCACAGCCAATGTAGCAACGGAACGGTTAGAATCGGATATCAAGTTCTCCAAATCAACAGCGCAGGCGGCAACTGCAGTAGGATGTTTCGCCGTTAACCTAGCCAAAGTCCTTGCTCCGGCGAGTCTTAAAGACGCCTTCGAAGACCCACAAAACAATTGCAAGACTGAGACAGCTGGAGCCAAGTCTCTTGCTGTCTTTCGCAGGTTTACCAGCGCGTGTGCGGCTTCATAGATCACCATTTCAGACTTGTGTCTCAAGCAGCACTCAATGAACTCTATATAAGGATGGTCGTTCTCCGTATCCTGTTCTTCTACTAGCTGGGCTGCTAGACGGATTAATAGGCATAGTGCATAGGGAGATTTTAAGGGGGATTGTGAAGATCTCATGACTAACTTCATGGTGGATAGTTTGTCGTTGCGACGAGCGGCCGCTACTACTCCAAGAGCATGGTAGGACACCATGGCATTGTCCGAACTGATGGCTTCCTGTGAAAGAAACATTAGCATTTATGTAGCAGTTAGTGATTTTTTATTTTAACTTCTCTGCTGGACTGGGAGTAAAGAAAAAACATAGAATGCGTCCAGCTGCTTCTCTCCCCGAGCATGTCGTAAAAGTCGACTAAGGGATAGTATCCTCCAACATGATGAGATACAATAAGCAAGTATTCCCAAGGAGGGTTGACGTCGGGCAGGCGGCTGGTCATAAAACACCTTAGCCAAAACTCTTACAACATGATCCAAGGATCATGCTGTGCCGACCCCACATAGAGTGGGATAAGGGCAGGAAGACGATGATGAGTGATTTTTTATTTTCCAATACCAGTAGAAATAAGTATATGTATAAAAACTCACTATACATATATTTATTTATTTTGCCAAGATGAAACACAATTAAATATTAACTTTTTCTGGAAGAAAAATCTATTATTCATGTTTGGAGTGTGGATTTTTAGATGCAATGGATTAGCACTGGTAAAGAAAAATAAGTATTTTGAAATAGTAAGTAATGTTTGCTAATTGCATAATATTTTCTAATCTCTAATTATATATTGATCTGTGGGGAATAGTTTCCCAGCAAAAGACTTTAAGTGATAGATTATTGAAGGGTTATGGAAGGTATTTAAAGATGAGATTGTAAGTGTGGCTTCCCAAGTATGTGGTGTAAGTAAGAGGATTAAAGGGCAAAAGGTGAAGCATGCATGGTGGGATAAGGATGTAGAAAAGTTGGTATGTGAGAAGAAGAAAGCGTGGTTAGACTGGCTTGCAGTCAGAGCTAATGAAAGAATGCAGACAGCTACGAATGAGGACGTGGATGAAGCGAAAGACAAATATAGGAGGCTGAAAGGGATAGTGAAAGAAATGATTGCAAGAAAGAAAGATGAGCAAAAAGATGTGTTTGATGAAAGGTTGTCTGAGGATTTTCAGGCGAACATTAAGTTCTTCTGGAAATCCATCCGTTCAGCCAGAGGAAAAATGCAGAGCTCTGAGCTGAACTCTATCAGAGACCAGAATGGAAGTATTGTGAAAGGTGAAGAATGTGTTTTAAAAAGATGGCAGGATTATTTTGAAAGTTTGTTTGAAAGAGAGGATGGTGTACATGCACCAACCTCAGCGATGGATGAAATTGCTGACATTGATGAAAGTGGTATTAGCATGAATGAAGTTGTGAATGCATTAAGAAGTATGAAAGCTGGAAAAGCAGCGGGGTATGATAAGGTAACAGTCGAGATGCTGAAGGCTGGACATGGCCTCGTAGCAAGTCAGCTGTGCCGCCTTTTCAACATGTGTTGGGTTAACGGTCGTGTACCAAGCGATTGGTGCAAGGCCGTTATAGTTCCACTGTACAAAGGAAAAGGCTCGCATCAGGACTGCAAAAACTACAGGGGCATTAGCCTACTCAGCATCGTCGGCAAACTGTATGCGAAAGTGTTGATTGAAAGAGTTATGAAAGAAACCGATGAGAAAATATGGGATGCACAAGCGGGTTTTCGAAAGGGAATGGGATGTACGGATCAGGTCTTTTCCTTGCGAAGCATAGCCGAAAAGTTTTTGGCCAAGGGTCAAAAGGTCTATTGCGCATTCGTGGATTTGGAAAAGGCCTATGACAAAGTGATGAGGAATGAACTTTGGTCGGTATTGTCTATGTACGGCGTAAGCGGCAGCCTTATTCGAGCACTGAAGTCTCTCTATGAGAGCTCTAGTGCTTGCGTGAGGATACATGGGTCATACACTGAATGGTTCGGCATCCAAAAGGGTGTAAGACAGGGATGTGTAGCGTCACCATGGCTGTTTAACTTGTTCATGGACAGTTGCTTGCAAGATTTGAAAGGTAGGGAATGTGGTTTAAGAATGAATGGGTTACTCGTCAAATGCCTTCTCTATGCCGATGACCAGGTTTTACTTGCATCATCGGCAGATGAGTTGCAGGAGATGGTAACAATTATGCATAGAGCCTTTGAGAGGAAGGGAATGAAAGTGAATGTAAATAAGACGAAAGTTATGGTTTTTGAAAGAGATGAATGCATGACAGCGTGTGACATTTTGGTGAATGGAGAAAGAGTGGAACAAGTGAATGAGTTCATATACTTGGGAACATTGTTTACGAGAGATGGAAAGCATGAGGAGGATATTGAAAGGAGAGTGATTGCAGGAAACAAAGTGAATGGGGCACTACACGCCTTTATGGAAAGCCGGAAAGTATCTAAAAAGGCACGACTGGCTGTACATAGAGGAGTACTAGTGCCGACACTTATGTATGGTAGTGAAAGTTGGGTATGGCAGAAGAAACATCAAAGTAGAGTGAATGCAGTAGAAATGCGTGCGTTGCGAAGTATGTGTGGGGTAACTTTGAAAGATAGAATGCGAAACAGCGTGATAAGAGAGCGATGTGGAGTGAAAGAAGATGTAGTGATGAGAATTGAGAAAGGTATGTTAAGATGGTTCGGTCATGTAGAGAGGATGAATGAAAGAAGATTAACGAAACAGGTGTATGAGGCGAGTGTGAATGGTACCGTTGGAAGGGGAAGACCTCGGCGCACGTACCTGGACCAAATCGGCGACGTTTTGGAAAAGGGCCAGGTCAAGAGTACCCTAAACCGACGAGCATGCATGAGGAATGTGATGAGAGTGAAGGAAGCAAAAGAAGTATGTCAGGATCGTAGCAAATGGCGATCCGTGATCTCTGCCTACCCCTATGGGAAACAGGCGTGATTTTATGTATGTATGTATGTAATAATTTCAACTAACAGACCACTATGCTTCAAGTGGAATCTGATGTAAATTCCGTTCAGCAATACAATATTAATGTGAACGATTTTGCTGGATATTTCTTTTTCATTAGGTCTAGCCTTCAAAATTGAATCAGTACTGTCAGAAAAAAATAATCCGAAATGTTTAATAAAGTTTTTATACAGCAAATTGCAGACCTTATGGATCAAGTCTTTCTATCTAACAATAATGTGCAAGTGAAAATTTTTCTACTTCATCGTAAATATTACCTGTGCCTCATTGGCCCATCTCCTCACAAGGTCAGGCGAGGTGCCCGACAGATGCAGAGCGGATACGAGCGCCGCCGAACTGACAGCACAGTTCTTATCCACAATCGCTTGCTTCATGTACCTTTCAATAGCCTGAAGCATGGTACTATCAGTTATACTGCACAAGGCTCGTATCGCGGCCGCTCTGTACACATCCTCCTTCCCCGTCATGTCTTTCGTCAGCGAGGAAGTCACAATAATCACGTCCTGGGCGCGAGTCGACAACTCCTTTATACAAAGGTACACCATTCGACGTAACATCACATCTTTGGATTGGAAGAGCTTGGTGGTCGCGAAAAACGCTTCGGTAGCCTCCTGGGTGCTAAACTTCTTGCCCTGGTTGAGGAGATAGAGGATTTTCGTCAAAATATGGACGCATTTCCGAGGGTTGACCGGGGTTTGGTTAAAGTACCGCGCCTCTTGAAGTACGATGGTCTTGTCCAGGTTCTGGTAAGGGTTGCCGCCTGAATCTTCTTCCTCCTTCTTGTCACGCTTGAAAGAGCTCATTTTGAGCTTTTTCTTCGCTGTTATTAGGAAATTATGAGGTGCCGTAGAGTTCAGCTTAGGACTTTGCTTTGCAATTTACACGTCACTCGTGTTGTCAAAACGTCAGAAGTCAAGTTGTCATGACACTAGCTGATACTGAGAGCTGATATAAACAAACAATGAATTCAAATTATTTTATTCACAGATTATATTAATTGTGTAACATTACAGATCGATACAACTGCATTTATTTTTTATATTAAAGAAGGATCGCCGACATCATTAAGTGTATCTTAACTAAAAACTTACATATTCGGTTTAGGTACTATATAATACACAAGCCAATTAAAGGCGAAAACAGCACTGACTGAAACACAACAACTGAAGTTTTTAGACAACAATAGAAAATATAAACATACTATAGACAAAATAAGTCGAGAGTCCCTAGAAAAAATCATCTAGGAACCAAACATCTACCACACTTCCAAAGAGTCCAAAGTGTAGAGTAGTTTTCACGAAAATCCCGCGGAGGGGGAAGGGGCGCTGGTAGTCTTCGAGTTACAGGAAATTGCAGAATTTGTTTCCAATTTCCACAGGACATTTTTCGTGAAAAGGACTCTAGGTACTTACCTACTCTATGAGATAGGTACCTACTCTTATTCTGTTTGTATTGGGCTTTGATTATATATAATCAAAGGTATTGGGTTTATAATAAAATGTAATTGGATGTTATTGCTTTTTTGACAGGAAAGACCAATAGAGCCGTATTTGTCGTCATTGCCGCAAGGGCTCACAAATGGGGGCTTCTTAGTCTAAGCCTCAATGCTACCCTAGGATGAATCTCACTAGATCCATAATGGATCTAGTGAGATATTTTTTTCTCATTAGATCTATTTTCTAATAAACTGGATCTGATGAGAAGTATTTTACTTTTATTATAAAGCAGTGTGCCGAATTGCCTATGCTTATGAAATAACAATAAAACAAAATTATGTCCAATTCAATTCAGATTTATTTTATATCAACACTAACAACATTAAAATAAAATAAATAATACTCTAAGAAATACATGATGTATACTTAAATTAAAATGGTAACAAAATGTATTTTTTTATAGATTCGAGGATTTTCCCTCCAATTTTGAATATACAGAAAGTGATAGGATCATCTATTTGTACCTCAATTCGGGGGTAACTTTGAGAAAAACATTGCAAACGAGTTTTTCTGAGGAACTTGAGGAAACCTTCATTTCCAACATTGTGTAATTTTACGGATGGAACTAGCGGGAATCTTTTTGGGGAACTGCTGAGAATCACTGCATGGCCAAATCCAGTACCTATGTGATTTTCATTAAGAGTTTACAACCCCATTAAAGGATGCAGTACCACCTACCACAGGAATCTGTGTGTAATCTTTCTGGGTGGCACTAGTGAGATTTTTTGGGAACTATTAGGATTTTATGTAGAACTAGCGGGAATTTCGTTACTTAGCACCTGCCGATATTGCCTAGTATAGAGTTAACGACCTCGGTGGAGGAGGCAGTGCCGCCTAAGTCAGTCGTCATGATATGATCGATGTTAACAGTTTTGTTGATGGCGCGTCGCACCAGATCCGCGTGGAAGTGATGTCCCAGATGTTCCAGCATGTCGAGAGATGCGTTAATCATGGCGATTGGGTTGGCAACGTTCTTTCCGGCGATCGCGGTACCTGTAAACAAAAGGTAACATAAGGTAAATAAGTTATTTTATTATTATTTGGGCCAGCAGTGGGATGCAAATGGTTGAAGGAGGGAAATCATCACTATAAAGTGATTCAAATAAACAGATAAATGTTCTATCTATCTAGTCATGTCACTAGTTCTTTTGAACCAGTGTGTTGAAAGGATTTAAAGTGCGCCTCAAAGGCTCCTTTCGTGCACTTAAAAAGACAAATGTTAAAATTACGTAACAACACTTCCTTGTAATTATTCCCAGTAGTTCCACAAAATAATTCCCGCTAGTACACATACCCAAAAACATTCACACTAATCCCATCAAAGCAAAATTATTTACCTACTGTATCTACTTTTCAAAACTTCAGCAATCATCAAAATCAGTATTTACCAGTATTCCTAGTTCCCGGTTCGAAGACAGCGTAGTGGTCGCCGTAGTTTCTTCCAGACAACAGCCCAGCGCCCCCGAGAAGGCCGCAGACGACGTTGGATACTATGGAACCGTAAAGGTTCGTCATCAGCATAACGTCGAATTGGTGAGGCCTGGAATTTTAAGTAGTTTTTAATAATATTAAATTAAACCCCTGAAAAATGACTACACTAAATTTGCACAATGGTTCACTGCACGCAACAAGTATGTGATGGTCAAGTATGGTGAGGCGAATAGCGTTAGCTCGCTTGGCCGCTCAATGGGTGGAGAATTAGCTCACCAGGCCACAAGCTGCATACATGAGGTATGTAATAGGCTAGAGAAAGGAGAGTTAGCTCACATGGCCACAGCAGTTGTCAATGGTCACGCTGTTAGCTCACCTGGCAACAAGCTGCATACAGGAGGTATGTAATGAGCTAGAAAGGAGAGTTTTAGCTCACATGGCCACAGCAGTTGTCAATGGTCACGCTGTTAGCTCACCTGAGAGCACTGCTGGTCTAGTTGGTAGTGACCTCGCCTTCCTATCCTAAGGTCGTGGGTTAAAATCCAGTTGTGTACCAAAGGATATGTGCGCTATACCAGTACTCTCAAATGGTGAAGGAAAACAACGTGAGGAAACCCGCGGCTTAGTCAGCTCCGCACGTATTGACCATGTCTTTCCTGTGGACAAGGCCGACTAAGCTGAGAGGATGGAAAAGGTGGTGGCAAGCCTACTCCATCTTAATTCGTCCCGGGCACTACAGCGTCTGTGAAGGTAAAGTTGCCTCCTAACGCTGTATAAATCATCTACTATAGATGGTAAAAGGCCTTAGTTAGCTCACAAGGCCACAGCAGTTGTCAATGGTCACGCTGTTAGCTCACCTGGCCACAAGCTGCATGCAGCAATTGTCGATGATCATGTCATCCTGTTCTATCTCCGGGTATTCCTTGGCCATGCGACGAGAGGTTTCTAGGAAGAGGCCGTCAGACAGCTTCATTATGTTTGCCTTGTGGACAGTTGTCACCTGGAATTGGAGTTTTTAAAAGGTAATCAGTAATGTATGTATGTTCGTATGAGCTAGTGGCCAACTCTAGTGACGGAGTTTTTTAGGCCGCCTAAAGGCCTCCGTCGTGGCTTAACGACTTAAAAGCCGGGACCGACAGTTTAACGTGCCCTCCGAAGCACGGAAGCGCTCAGCTCGTAATGCCACTTGCGGTCACCCATCCCAATTTATGACCGCGCATATAGTTGCTTAACTTTAACGATCAATCTTAATTTGGGGCTAGATGGCGCTGTGTGAAATGTCCACATATATTTATTTAACATAATATTAGTCCAATCCTTCACGAATGAGTCCAAGTCATCCCGCCATCTCAGTCTTGGTCTGCCACGATGTCGTTTACCACCATTTTTACGTTTCATTCATGAAGGATTACTCCTCCAAAGCACAGGACAGAGAAAGGTGGAAGGGGGATAGGGAGGCCTTTGCCCTGCAGTGGGACGATATGGGCTAATAATAATAATATTAGTATAGATTTAATGATGATGATACCTTCTTCCTGCCGTTCTTCCTGGCGAATTCGTATGCGAACCTCGCGACGCGTTCAGAGTTGCTCGCTGTGACCACCTTCATTGACTCCACCACGCCGTGGACAGATTCGTGCTCCAACATGGCGTATTCACCTTCAGTGTTCTGTCTGTGGAAATATTATATATATATCATCATCTTCCTGCCCTTATTCCACTCTATGACTCTATGACATTTATTGATTTAGGAAAATTATATTGCGTTGATATTTTAGCTGACATACTAAGATAATTTTATTTTCCAATTTAAACCTATTTTTTTTTGCGTGCTGTATTTAACGGTGATGTGTGTGAAACTATTTATTTCTTTTAAGTACATACTCTATGACCATGCTTCTGGCAAAATGAAATTTTCATTTAATTTCATTTCATATGTGGGGTCGGCGTGGAATTTTGGCTAAGGTGTTTTATGACCGGCCGCGTGCCTGACGTCAACGTCGATAGTCATTATTATTATTTTATATTATACATGAATATAAAATAATAATAAAAAATAAACATTTGTGGACATTTTACACAGCGCCATCTAGCCTCAAACTAAGCAAAGCTTGTTCTATGGGAATACATATGTCCTTTTTTTTTATAAATACATACTTATAATACTACAACACCCAGACCCGGAAGAAATATTTGCAGAACATACAAACATTTCTCCCGTAGCGGGAATCGAACCCGCGCCTCTTGCGTCTCAGCCGAGCACTCACCCGCCACGCCACAGAAGTCGTGAAATATGAGTAGAGTGAATGCAGAATACTCTCAAACGGTGAAGTATCGTGAAATATCGTGAGGAAACCCGCGGCTTAGTTACTAAGGCCTTTTTTACCATCTATAGTAGATGATTTACAGCGTCAGGAGGTAACTTTTTACCTTCACAAACGGGACTATGTAGTGCTCGGGACAAATTAAGATGAAGTAGACTTGCCCAGCACCTATTCCATCCTCTCAGCTTAGTCGGCCTTGTCCACAGGAAAGACATGGTCAATACGTGCGTAGTACGTTGTATAAATCATCTACTATTGATAGTAAAAGGCCTTTGTGTGTGTGTGTGTGCGTGTGTGAAATCAGTAGAAATGCTTGCGTTGCGAAGTATGTGTGGGGTAACTTTAAGAGATAGAGTGAGAAATAGCGTGATATGAGAGCGATGTGGAGTGAAAGAAGATGTAGAGATGAGGATTGAGAAAGGTATGTTAAGATGGTTTGGTCATGCAGAGAGGATAAATGAAGGAAGATTAACGAAACAGATGTATGAGGCGAGTAAATCTTTCGACAATTTACAATCTCGCGAGACAGATTATAATCTAACGACATTTATAATTTTACGGTGACATACACATATTCAGTTCGTTACGTAGATCTACGTTACGTGACGTGACGTAGTTAAAAACAACCAGTTATATGATTACCTGATAATGCAGACATCGATGTCCTTGTGCCTCGTCGTGACGCCCGGGTACGACTTGCAGTTCAGTACATATGCATACATGTCCAGTTCGTTACGTAACGCTACGTTACGTGACGTGACGTAGGCGGCTTCGGACTTAGTCTCGATGTTACCCTGTGGAATGAAAAGTTAACTGTTGACATTTTACTTTGCAATATCATTCATCATTTCATCATCGTTTTCCTGCCCTTATCCCACTAGGTGGGGTCGGCACAACATGTTTTCTTCTTCCATGTTCTCCTATCACTCGTCATCTCAGTATTCACTCCTTTCATACGCATGTCCTCTTTCACACAATCCATCCATCTTTCCTTAGGCCTTCCTCTGCCCGTGTATCTATCCACATTCATATTCAGCACTTTCCTTGTAACATGACTTTCTTCCCTCCGCATAACATGCCCATACCACGCTAACCTATTACTCCTCATCCTCTCTGTCACTGGCGCTACTTTCAAACTTCCTCTGATATTGCAATATGTCACTGTAAAATTGTAAATACATACATACATAATATCATGCCTGTTTCCCATAGGGGTAACATATATGCTACTTTTTTTGGGGGGGGGGGGGTTTGGTGTAGGCCTTAGTGGAGCATATTCCTCGCCAGGGAATATGCCCCTAAAAAATGCTAAGAATGCCGATTGCGTACGCCTAGGAGTGCAGAGCTAGGCTATCAGGCGCGCACCAAAAAGTTCTTTATACACGTCCACGCCATCCTTATACTGCCGCCGCGGTATATTGATGGGCCCACATGTTTCACCTCTGTGGGCCGTCCACCCTGGGCAATGCTGCGGTCCTATACGAGCTCCGCACACAACACTACCTCGTGACCGTAGTAGCTAAGTATAAAGAGCGAAAGCGAATCTCTGGCGCTATAACCGGACTATCTGGCCAGGGGAAGACAACCCCGATAGAAAAAAATTACACCTCACCATGGAAGCAAGACTCAAAGAGAATCTACCCCAGGAGGGTACCGGCACTACCGGAGAATCCCTCCCTGAGCATAGCTCGGGCTGCCCCACGTATTCTGGGGGGGGCAAAGTATTGCTGCCCAAGGATAGAACATCGGAAAAAGCTAAGAAAACCCTAACTCAACAACTATTTCACCCTGGACTTTTCAATCGTCATCGTTCGGCTTCCCTGAGCGATAACATTGATCTAACTACAGAATGCTCATCAAGCCAACCCATTATGGCCACAGAAGCAACCAAACTAGACACCCAAAGTGCTTCATGGCAACTGGTATCCAACCAAAAGAGAAATCGCTCTCCTGACGATAAGGACCTAAAAGTAAACCAAGCTAAAAGAATGCAAAGAAGAGATCAAGCCGTTAATGACCGCAGAGGGCCCAACAACCCAGAACAAAGTACTGCTTCTACAGAGGTAGAAACAAACAACAGATTTTCGCTGCTTGATGTAGAAGAGGATGACACGCCTGAGACGCAATCACCAGAAAGGGAACCTAAGCCTCCACCTATATTCATTGATAATGTCACACTCATCAAACCGCTCACCAAGTTACTAGAAGAAGCTGCGAAGGGATTATTTGAAATCAAAATCTTACGCAATAATCAAGCAAAAATCCAACCAGCATCAAGTGAAGCTTATAAAACAATAGTCAAAGAACTAGATGCCAAAGCCACACAATACTACACCTATAAACCCAAACAAGAACGGAACTTTAAAGTTATCCTCAAAAACATGCATCCATCTACCAACACTGAAGACATCAAAGAGGCTCTTGCCGAGCTCAACCACACAGTCACTAACATATGGAACATGAAACAAGCGTCAACCAACATCCCATTACATATGTTTGCAGTGGAACTAAAGCCTAACTCAAATAATAAAGACATTTACAAAATCTACAACTTGCTCTACTGTCGAATAAAATTTGAACCTCCAAGACCTAAGCGCACCATCCCACAGTGTGCCAACTGCATGTCTTATGGACACACGAAAAGCTATTGCCGCCGAAACCCTAGATGCATTAAATGTGCAGGAAACCATGCTTCTTCAGATTGCACTCGCAAAGAACGGTCTGAGGACGTAAAATGTGTTTTATGCGACGGAAATCACCCAGCTAATTACAAAGGCTGTTCAGTATACAAGGACCTCCAGAAACAAAAATTCCCACCACTTCGAATAAAACCAACACCGAACAACAACAAAAACCCAGCAACAAACACAACAACGAACCCTCTAACTACCACTGAGAAACCTAACTATGCTGATATCACACGCATATCAAAACAACCCAGGCCAAACCTGCCATCTGTGAAACCACAAATACGAAAACACACCGAATCAAAAACCACTCTCACACAAACCCAACCAACAACAGGAGAAAAGCGGTCACAACACACTAACAGCACTACATCTCAAGAAATACAAACAACACGCGAAACGCGGTCACAACAGCCTATTCATACTCAATCCGAAGAAGTATACATTACAGCTACTAAACAACATCAAACGGTTATCAGCGATAACAGTGACTTCAAGGAACTAATGGATATGTTCAGACAAATGATGTCGCAGATGATGACTATGACAAACCTAATCACAAACCTAGTGACCGAACTCCGCTCACTTTCAATGAATCAAAACTTTAAGGATTTTCGCCAGGGAGGAGGCAACCAGCCCACCTTGCCTCACCGGGGCCCCCACAATACAAACCGCTAAAGATAGCAATGTGGAACGCAAATGGGCTGACAAATCACGTGCTAGAAATAAAGACTTTCCTTCACTCCCAAAATATAGACATAATGTTGGTATCTGAAACACACTTCACCACAAAAACCCATTTTGAAATTAGTAGATACAAAACCTACTACACGAACCACCCTGACGGCACTGCTCACGCAGGAGCAGCACTACTAGTCAAAGAAAATATAAGGCACTATGCTTCAAACCCGTTTTGTAGTGACGAAATCCAAGCCGCAACTATTATCATCGAAAGTTTAAACGGTCCGTTAACGGTATCTGCAATTTATATGCCACCCAAGCATAACATCAAAAGTGAAACATACTGCTCATTCTTTAAAACTCTAGGAAACAAATTTATAGCAGGTGGCGACTATAACGCAAAGCATACCAATTGGGGTTCGAGACTTACAACAACTAAGGGAAGAGAACTACTGAAATCTATACAGAAACTCAACCTTAAAGTCTCATCCACCGGAGAACCTACATACTGGCCAACTGCTAAAAGCAAGAAGCCGGACCTTGTTGACTTCTTCATAACCAAGGGACTACCCATCCAATCCCTAAGTTGTTACTCTAGCTATGATTTATCCTCAGACCATACCGCAGTCCTAGCTGAGCTTCAAAATAATACAATAAAAATAACAAATCCATGCAAGTTACACAACAAGAAAACTAACTGGGACCACTTTCGTAAGTTGATAGAGCAAACAATGGATACACAAATTACGCTCAAGTCTGACGAGGACATAATTAAAGCCATCGAAAATTTCAACACTATTATACAAGATGCAGCCTGGAAAGCAACTCCTGCAAACCCAGGAAACACCAATATCCTTCCGACTTATCCTCAAATAGTGCTCGACATGATCCAAGAAAAGAGAAAGGCCAGGAAGAAATGGCAAATCACCCGGCACCATGCTGACAAAAATGTTTTTAACAAACTGGCAAAAAACCTTAAAAAAATTCTTCAATCCATTGCAAACCAACAAACAGAAAATCAACTAATGAACCTAGATGCAACGGCAGCCACTGACTATTCCCTATGGAAAATCACTAAATCACTAAAACGGCCTATCTGCTTCCGCTCTCCTCTGCGCAGAGATGATGGAACTTGGGCTAGAAGTGACACCGACAAGGCGGAACTATTTGCTAAGCACCTGTCGAATGTATTTACTCCCCATCCGGACCTAGGCTCGTCAAAATCGAAAGAGATCAAGGAAAGCTTGTCTGCAACTCACCAACTGACAGTGCCGATAGACAAATTCTCTAAAAAAGAAGTAAAAGCTGCGATCAAAAAATTGAACCTAAACAAGGCTCCTGGATACGATCTTATTACCGCAAAAATCATGAAGGAGCTACCAGACACGGGTATCACCTTTATAACACAAATATTTAATGCAGCTCTACAACGAGAATTTGTTCCTCCCCAGTGGAAGGTAGCTGAGATTATCCTAATTAGTAAACCGGGTAAGGACCCCTCCAACGCAACTTCTTATCGTCCCATAAGTCTTCTTCCAATTGCGTCGAAACTGTTGGAAATCCTGTTCCTGAAAAGACTTACTCCTGAAATCGTCAAAACGCAACTCATACCTTCACACCAATTTGGGTTCCGTACCGAACACGGAACTGTTGAGCAAGTGCATCGCCTTGTTACTACCATAAATAACAGCTTCGAACAAAAGAAATACAGCTCTGCAGCCTTCCTAGACATCTCACAAGCCTTTGACCGTGTTTGGCACGAGGGACTGCTATATAAGATATTCAAAGCCTTGCCCACAAATTTTTACCTCTTTATAAAGTCATACCTAAGCGACCGTCATTTTTACGTCAAGCAAGGCGAGGCCAGAACTGGACTTTGTGAAATAAGAGCGGGCGTTCCACAAGGGAGCGTTATGGGTCCTGTTCTTTACCTTCTCTACACGTCTGACCTACCATCGACGGAAGACGTTCTCGTGGGAACATTTGCTGACGACACAGCTCTAATAGCTTCTCATACAAACCCAACCGTAGCCTCAGCCATGTTGCAGAAAAGCCTAAACAACATCTCAATGTGGCTTAAAGACTGGCGCATCAAGGCCAATGAAACAAAATCGGCACACGTTACCTTCACTCTCAGACGTGGCTCGTGTCCCCCAGTTGAACTGAATGGCATCCAAATACCCCAATGCGAGGATGTACGATACCTGGGAATCTACCTAGATAGACGCCTCACATGGAAGAAGCACATATTCACAAAAAGAAAGGCACTTGGCTTGCAACTAAGGAAGCTATACTGGCTTTTAGCTAGAAAATCGAAACTGTCTCTTCAAAACAAACTCCTCATCTACAAGTGTATCCTAAAACCCGTTTGGTCGTATGGAGCTGAACTGTGGGGAACAGCGGCCAACTCCAATCTAGAGATCTTCCAACGCTTCCAATCTAAAATGCTAAGAATGATAGCAGATGCCCCATGGTACATCACAAACAGCCAACTACACCTAGATCTGGAGATACCAATGGTTAAAGAGGCCATAACCCACAAGTTGGGATCCTACGCCAAACGCATACAACAACATCCAAACGAACTTGCTGCGAACTTAATGGACAAGTCCACATGCTTCCAGCGATTAAAGAGGAGAACCCCTCAAGACCTCATATAGCCCGCGACGAGAAGGGAACACGCGACATATGGATATGCTACTGGGCCTATTCCATGCACGCCAATGACGGAGTAAACGCCAAAAATCTAGCTCAATGCCCAGAAAGGCAGATAGCAAGAACAAAGATGGGATAAAAAAAAAAAAAAAAAAAATATGCTACTTTTTATCTAGGTACAACGCGAGCAAAGCCGCGGGTGGAAGCTAATCTAGGACTTTTTTTTTAGTATCTAACAAAGTTGTTACATGGGACTGAGATAACATAAACAATTATTTAGTCACATAGTTACAATGTTGAACACTTAATATTCATTTTTGCAGTTTGTCTAGTGGCTTTGTTAGGTTCGAAATTGCTTGGCTTAGGAAATGATGATAATTTTAAACTGAGAAATTGAAGTATATACCTTAATTCCAACACCGTTCCTCTTGATAGTGGTGATAGCGTATTGCACATCATCATCATTATCAACATTGGGGTCGATGTCAACCACTTCAAAATCAATAGGTGCACCAATGTATCTGAAATAGTCGAAAATTCTGTATACTTAGACACCACCTTTAGCAGTATATCACTTGGACATTAAATGTAGGTATTGACAATGTTGGTAAGGTAAGTTTGTATGAGCTTGTGGCTAACTCTTGTGATGGAGTTTTTAGGCCACCTAAAGGCCTCCGTCATGGCTTAACGACTTAAAAGCTGGGCCCAACAATTTGACATGCCCTCCGAAGTACAGAAGCTCTCAGCTAGTAATGGCACTTGCGGTCACCCATCCCAATGGAGACCGCGCACAACGTTGCTTATTTCAATGATCAATGAATTTGTCAATCGACGATTGACAATGTTTTTATACCCATGTTTATTTAGTATTTACAAAGATGAATTGGCAATTTTATAAGGAAGGAAACGTAATGTGATAATTTGATAGCAAAATAAGACGATATCTTCCCGCCAAATGATTAGAATGACCCTGAATATCAACTGATCTATAAATTGTACCTACCTATGCTACATTGAATGTATAGGGTTACCTAACCAGACTAAACTTACTTGAAGATGTCCCTGACGTATCCCATACATTCAGGACCGATTCCTCCTCCAGGAAGCATGGTAACAGCATGTCTTCCTCCATAATGAGCCTTGGGTATCAGCTTTTGCTTCCTGGTAACTGGGGTTTTGTGCTGAACATCAAAGTCGGACAAAGTAGCAGGAGCAGCCGCACTTGCGTTAGCCACGCCGCGGATTTCGGGGAGCACTCTCAATTTGGAGAATAATCGCACTGCCATTTTAGTGTTTTTTGTTAAATATCAGCTGGTGTTGGTTGGGTAATCACGGGAAATGGGAAACCCGTTTCCATAGATTTCCTCCGGCAGATGGCGCTGTTCTGTCTTGTTGAACTTGTTGAAGTACCTATGGAACAGGTGGCGCTACTGTTCCGGCAGAATTGACATTTACAGCTCAGTGTTTCTATATAAAACCTATTATTTTACCAGTATTTACATTGAATAAATTAAAGCAAAACATCACCCAGACTTTAATGATGCAAAATATTATTCATTTATCATTATTTTTGTCTAAAAAACTATCTTGAAATTGTTCATGTTCATGTAAGCAAGATTTTCACATTAAGTTTGCAATGACTCTTGATTCTTGAGTGGTTGATTAAATTGAGGGTAAAAGTATTTTTTTAATGGCAACTTTTTTGACTAATGTTTTAAACTGACATGACAAGGCCTCCATTTTCATTTCGCTACGGAGTTCTTTTGCTGGAGTGGTTGCGAGACGGGCGTCCATTTTGCATCGCCATATTGAATTTGGTCGGACATCTTTGGACGCCATGTTTAGTCGGACATATTTTATAAACATTTTCGCGTAAATTTCAAATATTTTTGAGCCTATTTCGCAAACTTTTTTTCACTGGAACCGTGTGCATAGATTGCGGTGAATATTGCGTCGAAAAATTCTGTGCCAACGACGCTGACCATATTTGTCTTCTGGGGGTCGTCGGTGCTTTGTTGCAAGAAATAGAGGTAACATTATTCCCATGGAAAACATACTTATTGACGTTCCAAGTAACAAGTGTTTTGTGTTTTCTGTGAAATTACGATGTTGGGTGTGTTCCGGAGGGCTAGAGGTTGAAGGTCGAATAGGGTTGAGCGCGTTCGTACGACGTTTGGCGTGGCCGATTTATAATTATCTTAGAAATCGGCTTGGAAGCGGGCCGGACCGGTCGGCCCTGCTAGCCGTATCTGCCTACGAAGATAGTTGTTTTTCTGTGATTCAGTGGCCTATGCGTCTCCTTCTCAGCAGGATGTGCAATATTCTTTGTTTTTGACAAGATTTCCTTTGCGTAAATTATCAATTTGTTAAAAAAAATAATGACGGTGCTCATTGATCATACTTTCAAAGTAGGTGGGTACCTACCAGTTCGCTTGTTTATTGTTAAGTTTATCAAAGATTTATTTACCCACAAAGAAAAACCCACTGAATTGTCCTTATCTAAAATTTTTTTTTGCTTGACTGGCTAAGGAAGTGTTACAATTCTAGCAACTTTATACTTATTTTTAAATGTTGTAAACAGGTATAAATTAAATGGTCATTTATCTCGGTCATGATGATAAATTATGCTAATATAGAACGAGAATACTAACATATTCAAAGTATACAGTCTAATAACATTCAAAAACAATAACACCTTGGGTATAAATGACGGCCTCGGTGGCGTGGCGGGCGATTGCTCGGCAGAGACGCAAGAGGCGCGGGTTCGATTCCCGCTGCGAAAGAAATGTTTGCATGTTCTGTAAATATTTCTTCCGGGTCTGGGTGTTGTGGTACTATGGTACTCGTAGTTTCTGATACCCACGACACAGGGAATCCTAGTGTGGGGTCAGGACTATGTATGTGACTGTTGGGTGTTATTTATTTATTATAAATGTACTATGAATCTTGACTACTATAATTTTAAAAGTTGGAAGATATTACTTCATGTCGTCATCTCCTACCAGTCTCTCCTATAAGTGGGGTCAGCACAACATGTTTTCTTCCATACCCTGCTATCAGCTGTCATTTCAGTATTCACTCCTTATCATATCATCACCCACACAATCAATCTCTTTTCTGATCTAACCCTACCCTATTATTCATCCACTTTCATCTTTTATTCTTGTCACAAGACATTCATCCCTCCACATGACATGCATACAGATTTTACTTAAGTATACTTGCAAAGTAATTTCTTATGTCAGCGTGATTCAAGGATTATCAAAGTAAATAAATATTAAATCAGAGTACCAGCCACAAGCCAGTTAGAGCACCAGTGGTTTAGTGGTAATAGCCCCGCCTTCCGGTCCCAAGGTCGTGGCTTCAAATCCAATCATCAATGGATTTTACTGTTAAAATACCAGTAATTTCAAACGGAGAAGGAAAACTTTGTGAGGAAACCAGCATTTTGTAGAACCTTAGAAGTAAAAAAAATTGTTAAGAGTGTGAAAGAAGCCTTAAAATATTTATAGTAGTAATATAATAAATATAGTAATAGAGATATTTGCTCATCCTATGCAAAACTTCAATGTTACATATCTGATCCAGCTGATTTTCTCCATTCATCGCCAGCACCACATCTCAAATGCTTCTAATACTTACTTACTCATGGAATATTTAAAACATTGACATGTCTTGCTAACTACCAATACACAAAGTTAAAAGTATAAGTAATACAGACTTTCTTAATCTTGCAGCTTGACAGTCTTTGTCAAAGGATGTCTGGAATAGATTGGTAAGACCTCTGGATAGTCTTAACTCCAAAAAGATCTAGTGTCTTGTCAAAATGGGCTAATGTTCAGAGTCACCATTCTATCTATCTTCTTTTTAATATATTTTTTTGTTACTTCTCCGCTGGACTGGGAGAATAGAAAAAGCAGAGAATTCGTCCAGCTGCTTCTCTTCCACAACATGTCGTAAAAGTTGACCAAGGGATAGAATTCTCTCAGACATGATGGACCATCTATATGGGCGATGGGCTGATCACCTGTCTCCATGGTTCACCTATCACATTAATCTTGGGACTTTGTATCAGGAGTGGCTGCCAGTTTCATTATTATTACTTGTGGCTCTGCCCACCCCATTAGGGATATGGGCATAATATGTAATTTTTGGCAAATCAATTCTAAATAAATTATCATAATAACAACAATTACATTAGCAATTATGTATGTTTTGTTATTGAACTGTCAAATATGACAGCTCTGTTTCTCAGATTCAAATAAACTAATTGGAAAAGCCACCATAAGATCAATGTGGTGGTTATGGTGTCTTTGCTGTGATCAGTTTCAATTTGAAACTGTCAGATATGACTGCTTTGCTAATCGTCTGACACATCTGTAAACATTGGACTGGACGATCATTAAGACTGTATTTTTGACAGGAATTCTTACTAGTTCTTTTTGGAGTTGAAAGCAACAGTCAGCGGAGAAGATACCTTTGTAGACTGAGTTGCATATAAATAGTATTATTTAATGTTATCTTTGGATATATAAAAGCTTACTTAAATTCTTTACTGTTCCATAACTGGTACAAATGAGTGAATTGAAGTTCCATTTATGGAACAGTATGGCGAACCTTAGTGAGCTTTAACATTGCATGCTGAAGTTGTAGCTAGCAAAATGTATTGTAACATAATCCTGCCTTTAGTTCACCTAAACCTATATTTTCTCAAATTGAATACATCATAGATTTTTCGATATTTTCAAAATTGACAGACAAATCAAACTTCGTTTTTCAAAATCCGTCCAGCCGTTTCGGCTATAAAGGCAACAAAGGAATGCACATACATACATACTCACATTCATACATACACGCCTTCGTAATAATAAATATAAATAAATCTCTAAACACCACCCAGAGGGCAGCGATGTCTATTACTTCCGCTGTCCGTCCGTCTGTCAGCGGGCTGTTAGTAATAAGTACCCATTGGCACCCATCGGGTACGGAACCCTAAAAATTAGTAGTTTCTGATACCCACCATAGAAGGGAATCCTTGACGTCTGAATTATTTGATTGTCGAATGGTGTATTTATACATATTGTGTTATGTTTGCAGGACGGTTCAGTCCATGATGATGAACCAGGAGATAATGTGCGAGGTGGAAGTGGGAACCCATGGTGCCATGGTGGAGATCGGAGACGACGATCAGGTTGGAGTGAAGGTAGATACACTAACGGACGACGAAGGCTTAGTAATACGGTCCCGTTGGTACTAATCGGGTACGGAGCCCTAAAAAGGAATGTTACAGGACATTTCACAGCGCCATCTAGCCCCAAACTAAGCAAAGCTTGTACTATGTGATTCAGATGGCTGATAGAATACTTATTTACTGACGGCCTCGGTGGCGTGGCGGGCGATTGTTCGGCGGAGATGCAAGAGGGGCGGGTTCGATTCCCGCTGCGGAAGAAATGTCTGCATGTTCTGCAATTATTTCTTCCGGGTCTGGGTGTTGTGGTACCATGGTACTCGTAGTTTCTGATACCCACGACAGGGAATCCTAGTGTCAGGACTATGTATGTGACTGTTTGGTGTTATTTATTTATTTATACTTCTTATTTGTAAATATCAGACTTATCTATAAAAGATGTTATCCTGATTAACTGACTGGTTTATCTGAAATAGCTGAAGCTAGAAAGCTGAAAGGAAGGTAGCTTCCGTTTATTGCAATACCGCCCGCTAAGGCTAAGGAAAGCGATTGGCTTGAAACTCGGTTCGGATACTGTAAATGCAAAATAAATGGACACGTGTATCAGAATTTTTCAAAACAGCCCTTAAAAAGAGGTGAAATGGGGTAACGCGTGCGAAGTCGCGGGCAAAAGTTAGCTACACGTTATAATGTAACTATTGACACGCCTCTGCATTTTCTGCCTTCTAATATGCACACTTGGTATCTATCGGTAAAACATGTTGTACCATTATCATACTAATATTATAGAGGAAAGATTTTTTTGTTTGTTTGTAACGAATAGGCGCCGAAACTACTGGACCGATTTCAAAAATTCTTTCACCAATAGAAAGATACATTATCAGGGACCAGTATAGGCTAAAATATATTTTCAAAATATTAGGGATCCGTAAGAAAATTACAATATTGTAACCCAAGGTAGAAAACCCAAAATAGTTTTTGGAGTGCGCTGCGAAAGCTATTGATTTATAGAACAAAATAATGTACTACACGCTTACGAAGTCGCGGGCAACAGCAAGTTAGAATATAATAATGCAAGGTCATGCCATGTATGTAAACTACAAAATGTTTTGGTACTGGAGCATTATTTATTGACTAATTTATACCTACTGTAAACTACTTTCTGACAAAATAAATAAATTGAATTGAGCAAATGAATTATCTTTATCTTTATTTTTTCAGTATGAGGAGATAGAGACTGGTCAGTACGAGGAGTACATAACGGATGATCAGTATGAAGAGGTGGAGGAACAGGTCATAGGGATGCAGCACCTTGAAGAAGGTAAGACATCATCATCATCATCATCACACATTATACAGTCAGCATAAGTTGACGACTTATTTCGGGATTTAGAAGTAATTTATTGAAGATATTAAATGTCATATTAAGTTATAAATAACACAGACAGTATCATCATCATCTTCATCTTCCTGCCCTTATCCCACTCTATGTAAGGTCGGCACAGGATGATTCTTGGATCATGCTGTAAGAGTTTTGGCTAAGGTGTTTTATGACCGGCCGCCTGCCTGACGTCAACCCTCCTTGGGAATACTTGCTTATTGTATCTCATCATGTTGGAGGATACTATCCCTTAGTCGACTTTTACGACATGCTCGGGGAGAGAAGCAGCTGGACGCATTCTATGTTTTTTCTTTACTCCTAGTCCAGCAGAGAAGTTCAGACAGTAGTACCACAAATATTGTGACCCTCGGGAGTTTTCGTCTAGCTTTTGGAATTCGAACTAACGCGATGATTATCTTGTAAAATAGAGATAAATAATAAATAAAAATTTGTGGGCATTTCACATATAGATGGTCCATCATGATGGAGACACATCCCTTGGTCGACTTCTATGACATTCTAGTACAGCTGGACCGTTCGGTTTTTTCTTTACTCCCAGTCCAATAAAAATATTTATGGACATTTCACACAGCGCCATCTAGCCCCAAACTAAGCAAAGCTTGTACTATGGAAACCAGATGGCTGATACGATACCAGTATACTTTTTTTTGTTATACATGACCCGGATGAAATATTTGCAGCCCATCACACATATTTCATCATCATCATCTTCCTCCTGCCCTTATCTAACTCTATGTGGGGTCGGCACACGGTCGGTAGTTTTGGCTAAGATGTTTTATGACCGGCCGCCTGCCTGACGTCAACCCTCCTTGGGAATACTTGCTTATTGCATCTCATCATGTAGGATGATACCATCCCTTAGCCGACTTTTACGACATGCTCGGGGAGAGAAGCATCACATATATACCTCTAGATATACATTATAAGCACATTTCATCATCATCATCCTTTTATCACGGCTCGCGTCAGCGGCGCTGACACCGTTCCACTTTGCAGTGGGCAGTGAGGAGGTGATCCTGCCGGGGATATCCGGGGAGGAAGTCCTCGGCGCCGGCGCTGAGGCAAGCCCCTATGATCCCGTTTACACTGGCACATCCACTTCTAACAGCAGGTGAATATACCGCTCTTCAAACAATACTACTATATACTATTATTTAATTTTGTTTCTTTATTATCTTACTTATATTATACTAGCTCCTGCCCGCGGCTTCGCTCGCTTGGTACTCGGATAAAAAATAGCCTATATGTTAATCCAGTACATGTACTATGTATATTACAAGTTTCATTCAAATCCGTTCAGCCGTTTAGGCGTGATTGAGGCACAAACATCCAAACTCACAAACTTTCGCATTTATAATATACTAGCTGCCGCCCGCGGCTTCGCTCGCGTGATACCCGGTTAAAAAATAGCCTATATGTTAATCCAGTACATCTACTATGTATATTCCAAGTTTCATTCAAATCTGTTCAGCCGTTTAGGCGTGATTGAGGCACAAACATCCAAACATCCAAACTCACAAACTTTCGCATTTATAATATAAGTAAGATATATTATATGGATATATGGATATGCTACTGGGCCTATTCCATGCACGCCAATGACGGAGTAAACTTCAAAAATCTAGCTCAATGCCCAGAAAGGCAGATAGCAAGAATAAAGATGGGAAAAAAAAAATTATATTATAAACTAGCTGCCGCCCGCGGCTTCGCTCGCTTGGTACTCGGATAAAAAATAGCCTATATGTTAATCCAGTGCATGTACCTACTATGTATATTCCAAGTTTCATTCACATCCGTTCAGCCGTTTAGGCGTGATTAAGACACAAACATTTTTCACATTTTAATTTAATGCAATGTTTTACTAGGTCAGTCCAGCAGAGAAGTTTATAATCTATAATATAAAAATGAATCGCAAAATGTGTTGGTAAGCGCATAACTCAACAACGCCTGGACCAATTTGGCCAAATCTTTTTTTAAAATGTTCATTGAAGTTCAAGGATGGTTTTTACGGCGAGAAAAATTAGAATTATATTTTTCATCCGGGTACCACGTGAGCGAAGCCGCGGGCGGCAGCTAGTATTATAATATATTAGTAGGATATGGTCCATCATGTTGAGAGGAGCAAATCTTCCACATCTCGTACAGTTTGTTTGTTATAATCTTTGGTATTTCAATACAGAAGGGGTCGCGGCAGACCTAAAGCGACAACAAACAATTCCGCCAGTAATATTCACCATCTGATGCCTATTGGTAAGTTTATCAATTTTAACCGTTCCATACCCGAAGGCTGCCAAGTCCGCCGGGACCTTATTTCTAAGCCACCGCTGTCCGTCCGTCTGTCAGTCCGTCCGTCAGTCTCATTATAGTAACAGTTAGAGTTGAAATTTTCAGTGTGTATTTCTTTTGCCGCTACTATCACACCCAATATCCCTAATGGAGTGGGCAGAGCCGCAAGTAAACGTAAGAAAACTTGCAGCCACTTCTGATTTAAAGTCCTAAGATGGATATGGTGAACCATGGTGACAGGTGATCAGCTCATTGCCCATATAGGTGGTCCATCATGTTGGAGGATACTATCCCTTAGTCGACTTTTACGACATGCTCGGGGAGAGAAGCAGCTGGACGCATTCTATGCTTTTTCTTTACTCCCAGTCCAGTAGAGTAGAGTAGGGTTCTGCTATGTTCAATTTTGGGCACAAAATGAATAAATAAATATTCTTGGATATTTCACACAGCGCCATCTAGTCCTAAACTAAGCAAAGCTTCTACTATGGGCACCAGATGGCTGATAGAATACTTATATACTTTTTTTTTTGTCAACATCCAGACCCGTAAGAAATATCTGCAGAATGTTACAAACATTTCTCCCGTAGCGGGAATCGAACCCGCGTCTCAGACGAACACTCGCCCGCCACGTCACCGAGGTCGTGAAATCAAATCAAAATAAACATTTTCTTTCTTGTTTCCAGGAGAGGTTCCAATGGGTCTGATGGAAGGTGGAGCGCCAGGACGCGGTTCCTCACGCCGCTGGGAGCAGAAGCAGGTCCAGATAAAGACCATGGAGGGGGAGTTCTCTGTCACCATGTGGGCAACGGGAGAGGATGATGGTAAGTGATTGCCCCCGGGATACGGCCGTGATAATATGTATGTATTCCCAAGGAGGGTTGACGTCAGACAGGCGGCCGGTCATAAAACACCTTAGCCAAAACTTTTACAGCGTGATCCAAGGATCATGCTGTGCCGACCCCACATAGAGTGGGATAAGGGCAGGAAGATGATGATGATGATCATGTCCTCCCCCACCCTCTACCAGCCCCAACCCTAAAAATGATTTTTCAAAACAGTAGTTTTATATAAGTTAAGTCAGTTTGATGTTTTTGAAATCCTGGAATTAAAAAACTAAGGCCTTTTACCATCTATAGTAGATGTTTTATACAGCGTGAGGAGGCAACTTTTACCTTCACAAACGGGACGCTGTAGTGCCCGGGGCGAATTAAGATGGAGTAGACGTGCCCAGCACCTATTCCATCCTCTCAGCTTAGTCGGCCTTGTCCACAGGAATGACATGGTCAACACGTGTGGAGCTGACTAAGCTGCGGGTTTCCTCACGATGTTTTCCTTCACCGTTTGAGAGTACTGGTATATAAGGAATAAAAAAAAATTTGACCTTGACTTTGACTTTCGATCACCCCCTTTCTCAATCAGGTTCGAATAAACAACTTCACTAAAAGGTAACTTTTAGGGTTCCGTACCCGAAGGGTGTCAACGGGACCCTATTACTAAGCCTCCTCTGTCCGTCAGTCTGTCAGCGGGCTGTATGTATCTCGTATAAACGGTAATAGGTAGAGTTAAAATTTTCTGAGTGTTTCTATTACCGCAAAATAAAAGGGGCCCATACGTAACAAAACTTTTTGATTGTGCGTAACCCTTCGTAAGCGAATTGAACTCTAGTTTGACCTGTTTTTTTTTTAGTTTCAGATGACGGATCCAATCCTGAGCCAGATCCAGACTATACTGAGTATATGACTGGGAAGAAGAATATCCTGGGTTCGGAACCCATGCCAGGTAACTAGTCGTGTCATTTAGTTCTTTCGAACCAGTGTGGTGAAAGGATTTATAGGCTGCTTTCGTGCTGTCGCAATTTTTTCGGACTTTTTAGGTTCAACATGCCGGTTTCCTCACGATGTTTTCCTTCACCGTTTGAGAGTACTGGTGTAGCGCACGTACATTTTTCGAACTGAAAAATTCATTTGTTTTCAAAATTCAATTCATTGCTGCAATTTGAACCGACGACCTTAGGATCAGTAGGCGGGGGTGACCACTAGACCAGCAGTGCTCTCGGTAACAATCCAGAGCTTACAAGGCTCAAGGGGAGGTGATGAAAGGTGGAATCAGGTGATGTAAGGTGATGTTAGGTGATAACTGAATAGCGTCCAAAATCCGGTTACTGAAAGACATATGTCTTATTAACGGCCTCAGTGGCGCGGCGGGCAAGTGCTCGGCTGAGACGCAAAAGGCGCGGTTTCGATTCCCGCTGCGGGAGAAATGTTTGTACGTTCTGCAAGTATTTCTTTCAGGTCTGGGTGTTGTAATTATTTATTATAAGAGTATGTACTTCTCTGTTGGACTTGGGAGTAAAGAAAAAGCATAATGCGTCCAGCTGCTTCTCTCCCCGAGCATGTCGTAAAAGTCGACTAAGGGACAATATTATCTCCAAAATGATGGTCCACCTACATAGGCGATGGGCTGATCTGTCACCATTGTTCACCATCAGAAATTTCTGCGAGTTTTCTTATGTTTACTTGTGATTCTGCCCATTCCATTAGGGATACGGGCGTGATAATTATGTATGTATATATAAGTATGTATTTACCAAAAAACATAAGTATTCTATCAGCCATCTGGTGCCTATAGTACAAGCTTTCCTTAGTTTGGGGCTAGATGGCGCTGTGTGAAATGTCCACAAATATATATTTATTTACTTATTTTCGCGCCCCGTGGTTTCTTGTACTTTTAAGTACAAGAAACATCAGGGCGCGAATGCAAATCTTGTGGATTATGGACATCTAAAAATTCTAATTCTAATTACTGGTATATTACAAAGATCTGCACTGACGTTCCGCGGTGGGTTGTATTGTGCATTATCCCCCTGCTAACCCTCCCCCAGCCAGCACAACTCCTTGAAGTACCGGAGAAAGAATGTTGGCAGCAGTGTTCCAGTATCCTCGATGATGTTGAGGCTGTAGGTGGTGTTGATGAGGTCGATGGTGACGCCGTGTAATTCTCGATGACCGTCTGCAGTCCCGAGTTATGTCTTTCGTTTGTTGCGGAGCGGTGAGGTGTTACGTGTTCCACAGTTTCTTCCTCTTGGAAGCATCAGCGACAGAGGCTGTTGTCCTATTTTGAGTAGATGGTGATTCAGCTCAGTCCTGTGATGATTTCCACCATTGTGCGAAGGTCTTCACGTCTCATTTCCAGTAATGTTGATGTGAGGCGTTTGTTACGTTTGGGAACAAATCCTCCCTGTGCCCCCATTGTTTCTGATGTTCATATTCACACTGAATCTACTAGTATTAGTAAGGATTTTGAAGACTACATGATGTTTCAGGGCTAGATCTTTCAGACCCCAAGCAACTGGCCGAGTTCGCTCGGCCCGGTCATAAGATCAGACTCAAGAAGCCAATGCCAGAATCTTCTGATCGTACCATAGGTAAGTCCAGTAAGTATCACAAGTATCACAAGTATAACTAATCCAAACAATATCTAGCTTCTAACACTCCTTTTGCTTCTGTGACTCTGTATAGATAAGAATTTGTTTTTGAATTTGAGAAAATCACCATCTTGGGACTTGAAGATGTGGCTGTAAGTTTGAGGCTCTGCCCACCCCATTGGAGATACGGGCAAGTTACTTACATATCACGCGCGTATCTCTAATGGCTTACTAAACTTGCAGGCATTCCATTGAGGTTAAAAATTCCACTTTGAGAAATTCATTTTTCGCTTTTATAGCAAATCCTAAACGACTCTTGTAATTTTCGTAAAACTTCCGAATTTTAGGTGAATTGTACGCAATTCGATTCAGCGGCAGATTCATATTTGGCTGTTTAATGGTCGGAATTTTGGTAAATCGTACGCAATTCAATTCAGCAGCAGATCAGATAAAGTGGCCTTTTTAACTCTCTTGATTCAATGTCCCAAAATGGATATGAATCACGGCGACAGGTGATCAGCCCATCGCCCATATAGATAATCCATCATGTTGGAGGATACTATCTCTTAGTCGTCTTTTACGACATGCTTGGGGGAGAAGCAGCTGGACGCATTCTAAATAAATAAATAAATATTTGTGGACATTTCACACAGCGCCATCTAGCCCTAAACTAAGCGAAGCTTGTACTATGGGAACCAGATGGCTGATAGAATACTTATGTATATACTTTTTTTTATTCCATACTTATATTATACATAATATTACAACACCCAGACCCGGAAGAAATATTTGCAGAGGGAATCGAACCCTCTTGCGTCTCAGCCGAGCACTCTCCCGCTCCCGCCACGCCACAGACGTCTGTTCTTTTGTTCCTCGCTCCCAGTAAGAAAAGACTTGAAAATAATGTAATCTCGTATAACAAAATCTTATCTATAAAGAGTTGCCATTATATTTGGGACTTTACCTCCGTACTATATTGAGTGTGGTTTCAGCGTGCCCTCACAAGGGATGTACAAAGATGTTCCGTGATAACTCTGCTATGAGGAAACATTTGCACACTCACGGGCCGCGCGTTCATGTTTGTGCCGAGTGTGGTGAGTTACCAAATTCTACATACGAGATGAGGTCAAAAAGTCCGCGCAACGGGAGGGTTAGAAAGGGGCAGTGACGGATTAACCCTTAATCAAATTAAGCAATTGCCTAAGCATCACGTCTGAGGGGGCACCAGAAGCACAAAAAAATCCGTCCTTAGGGCATCACGTCTCACTCTCACGTCACCAAAAACCACACCAAAAAAAGCATGGATTGCTTTGGACATCAAGTAGTCTTAATCCGTCACTGGAAAGGGGTGTGGATAACTTTTTTCACCCGGTTATACAGGTATAAATACCAAATTGTAGAGAGATCGAGCCATTAAACTTTTAGTTATCACTACAGCAGTTTAATCGGGAAAAAATCGCTAAACTAACATTGAGTTTCGTTCCGTTTTAAAGTTCCTTACCAAGCAAGGTAAAACTACCTCAAATTTGGAAGAAATGTCATCTGTTTACGGGGAATTTTGCCATGGAAAAACAATGATTTATAAGTGGCATGGTTTATTCAAGCAACACAGGGAGTCAATTGAAGAAGACCACCGCCCGGGCCGGGCTCATCGTGGCAACTTCCTCAGACATATATAGATAGATAGAAAATTCTTTATTGCACAAGAAATAATATGTACATAGGCGAAATTAATGCTAATTAGCATTTTTTTCCAGCTAACCTTTGTGAAATTTGGAGAACAAACAGAGGTAGTGCTTTAGAGACTAAAAATAGAGTAAAATATTACACATACATATAAAAAACTAACTACATAAATCTTAGACAAATACTAAGACATCATTGAAATAGTCGAAAAACTTGTACTTGCTCGATTAAAGAAGAAACAACTCGCAGAAATAGTTTGAGTATCGTCTACAACCATTTTGAATATCCTCCACGATCATCTTGGCTTGTCCGAGGTCAGCGTAAGATGGCTACCGAGAATGCTCTCAGGAGTTCAGACAGCAGCGCGTAGAGTGATCACGCGAGATTTTGGATCTCTGCAGCGAGAACAAGTCCTTTATGTCGTTAAGCCATGACGGAGGCCTTTAGGCGGCCTAAAAACTCCGTCACTAGAGTTGGCCACTAGCTCATACGAACATACATACATAATAGCTGCCTTGCAAACGGCCACGAAACACTAAACTATATTACTATATATTATCAGAGATCTCTGCTGGACTGGGAGTAAAGAAAAAACATAGAATGCGTCCAGCTGCTTCTCTCCCCGAGCATGTCGTAAAAGTCGACTAAGGGATAGTATCCTCCAACATGATGAGATACAATAAGCAAGTATTCCCAAGGAGGGTTGACGTCAGGCAGGCGGCCGGTCATAAAACAATTTAGCCACAACTCTTACAGCATGATCCAAGGAACATGCTGTGCCGACCCCACATAGAGTGGGATAAGGGCAGGAAGATGATGATGATTATCAGAGATCTCTGATTATTTTTTGTTTCCGAAATTGAAAAAAAGAACTTCGTGAAAAACAATTTACTGACGATGAAGAAGTTAAGTCGGAAATTCCAGCCATTTTGAAGGACTTGACAAAACATTTGTTTTCGAAGGTATAAGGAAACTTTTTTATAGATCTGAAAATGTATTAGGCTTAAGAGATAATATATTGAAAAGGAAAAATAATGATTCGTTTGATTTAGTCCTCTTTCCCTGACATTCCGCGGACTTTTTGACCTGCCTTCGTATAATAAATATGTCATCGTAAAATTGTTAATACCGTTAGACGCTTATCTCGCGAGATTGTAAATATCATCACGCCTGTGTCCCTGAAGGGGTGGGCAGAGCCTAGAATTATAAGATAAGTTGCAGCCAATCCTAAGAATAAGAAATATCCTCAGAGAAATTCGGTTAAGAGTAAAGAGTGCTAATGGTCTTGTGGTTGTAACTCCGCCTTGTGATCCTAAGGTAGTGGGTTCAAATGCGGTCGTGCATCAATTGATTTTTGAAATCAATTACAGAAAAACACATTTTACATATTTTGAACTACATCTTACTTATATTATTAATGCGAAAGTTTGTGTTTGTGCCTCAATCACGCCTAAACGGCTGAACGGATTTGAATGGAACTTGGAATATACATAGTACATGTGCTGGATTAACATATAGGCTATTTTTCATCCGGGTACCACGCGTGCGAAGCTGCGGAAGGCAGCTAGTAAATAAATAATTATTTGTGGATATTTTACACAGTGCTATCTAGCCCCAAACTAAGCAAAGCTTGTACTATGGGAACCAGATGGTGTATAAAATACTTATTCTTTTTAAATTCGTACTTATGATGCATAATATTACAACACCCAGACCCGGAAGAAATATTTGCAGAACATGCAAACATTTCTCCCGTAGCAGGAATCGAACCCGCGCCTCTTGCGTTAAAACAGTGAAACAGTTTCATTCTTCACATTAAAACTTATGGTTAAGATTAATGTGTTTCAGTTATATTACATATTTCTTAAAATAAATTGTAATTTACTTAATATCAGTGTTGATCTTTTGATAAGGGGTTCCATAAAATAAAAGCCATTTGGCTGGTGTTCCGTTATCTTTAAAGTTTAGGAAGCCTAGACCACCAGCGCTCTAAGTGCTGATAATTTCAATTTTATCTCTGAACTAGCTGTTGCCCGCGACTTCGTACGCGTGTAGTACACTATTTTGTTCTATAATCAATAGTTTTCGCAGCGCACGTCAAAAACTATTTTGGGTTTTCTACCTTGGGTTATAATATGGCAATTTTCTTACGGATCCCTAATTTTTTGAAAATATATTATAGCCTATACTGGTCCCTGATAATGTAGCTTTCTATTGGTGAAAGAATTTTTGAAATCGGTCCAGTAATTTCGGAGCCTATTCGTTACAAACAAAAAATATTTCCTCTTTATAATATTAGTATAGTATGAAGCGCTCGTAGCGTAGCTTGCTTAGGCGTTCTTGATTGATTGTTAAAGTCAAGCAACGATATGCGCGGTCATAAATTGAGATGGGTGATCGCAAGTGGCATTACGAGCTGAGCGCTTCCGTGCTTCGGAGGGCACGTTCCCGTCGGTCCCGGCTTTTAAGTCGTTAAGCCATGACGGAGGCCTTTAGGCGGCCTAAAAACTCCGTCACTAGAGTTGGTCACTAGCTCATACGAACATACATAGTATAGATATCGTTAACTAGACCACCACTGCTCTTTATAAGTGCTGATAATTTTTAATCGTATTTTTTTAGGCAAAGCTTTCGTGGAGAGTTCAAAACTGAAGCGGCATCAGCTGGTGCACACTGGCGAGAAGCCCTTTCAGTGCACATTCGAGGGCTGCGGGAAGCGGTTCTCGCTGGACTTCAACCTCAGGTGTGTACTAACCTCATCATAGCGAGGCGCTCGTGACGTAGTTCACTTATACTCTAGCCCAGGGATCCTCAAACTATTTTGGACAAGTGACCCCTTTTCCAAAATGAACTTTTACCTTAGACCCCCATGGCCTAGACCTACTTTTAAGATCAACCCCCTTATTCATAATGGTCCGCTAACTTAAAACAGCTGCGAGTTTTTCATCTTGTACGAACTTGAGATTTTCATTACTACAACAATGCTATTTCCTACAAAAATATTAATTATTCATAGTACACGTGACACAACATAAACAATACAGTACCTACCTATCTTGAAAGTTTTAAATAAGAACTTGTGTTAATTTAATAGGGGTCGACTTTTAGACCTCGTCGACCCCCAAAATCAGTTTTCGTTTATGTCGACCCCTAAGATAGGACCACTTTGGGAATCCCTGCTCTAGCCAAATTCGATGTATAATAAAGGTAAACAAAAATCTAACCTAAAACGTTGACAAAAACGTATCCTGATTATTTAAATTACAATTTTGTGAACAAATCGTCAGAGAGGAACTATCTGTTCACGTAATTGTAATATCAATAATTGGATTACAGTTTTGTTAGGTTTTCAAAGTTTTAGGTTAGATTTTGGTTTACCTTTATTATACATCGAATTTGGCTGGAGTTTAGACGTTCTTGATTGATCGTTGAAGTTAAGCGACGTTGTTTAGAAACTAATTTAGAAAAAAAGGAATATGTGTTTTATTGTTTATTAAAATTTTATTAATACACAATTTTGTGTGAAACAAGAAATATATTCTTTTCCATAGAAACTTTACCGCCTTGTTTAACCCCGTTAGGGATACGGCGTGATAATTTGTATGTATAATTTTTCAAGTAAATAATGTTTTGTAGGACGCACGTTCGTATCCACACAGGCGACAGGCCGTACGTCTGTCCGTTCGACGGATGCAACAAGAAGTTCGCCCAGAGCACCAACCTCAAGTCGCACATACTAACGCACGCTAAGGCCAAGTGAGTACCAACCTTTAGTCAACATACGAGGCCAATTGAGTATTTTACCTTGAGTCAACATACGAGGCCAATTGAGTACCAACCTTTAGTCAACATACGAGGCCAATTGAGTATTTACCTTGAGTCAACATACGAGGCCAATTGATTGTTTACCTTGAGTCAACATACGAGGCCAATTGAGTATCAACCTTGACGGTGGATTTTCTTTCTTTTTCTTTCTCATGCAAGTCTACCTTTAGATTTCACCGTTCAAACTGAACTGCGTTTATCTTCTGAACTGGGTTCAAGAAGTGTCATTGACATTTTTTTAGGTTTGTTAGGTCTTCATCATTATATTTCGTGTTTCAGATCAAGAAATTCACTTTCCCGCAGCGGGAATAGTACCTACGAATCGGCTCGCACCACCCCACAATATGTGCAGTTGGAAATGTCTCCTGACGACTCTAACCCTCAGCTAATATTCTACACACACGAATGATCATACTGTTTATATAATATTGTGAATTTCACGTACTAGATATACTGTATCGACAGTCACATACTTGATAGACTGTATTATACAGTCACGTCCCTGAAAGATTATAATACGCACGAATTAACGTCTACCGTATAGATTATTATGAATTGACTGCACTACAGTCTCCTTCTTGATACACTGTATATTATACAGCCATGTTCTTGAAAAGATACAAATGAATGTTAACTGTATATATTATATTGTGAATGAGTGACAATTGCGTACTTGTCAAACTGTATCTGTATGTTGTTCAGTTGTGCTCTTGAAAAGATATGAATGAATTTATAATGTTTAGATTATGTTTGAACGAATGATTACAGTCACTTACTAGACAGACTGTATTATACAGTCTTGTCCTTGAAAAGTTGCAAATAAATGTGTACAGGTTAACTGTAACAGTCTAGGTTTGTAATTTTGCAGTTTTATGTTAGAAACGATCTTTGTAGAAATGTGTAAAGTCATATTTTCATGACTGCAATGCAAGCTAGATGCTGGAAACAGTCACATGCTAGAAACGACTACTTCTAAATCTACAGGTATCTGTAAATGTACAGTTAATATGTTACAGTCTTATGCTAGAATTTACAAATACAGTTTTATCCTTGAAAATTTAAAGTATGCTAGAGTTGGCATGAACTGAATTTATAAGTAGCTTCTCGAAATCATTTGTTAAAAAATCTAATTATTGTAGGTACTAAATGAATTATAAAAATAAAATTATCAGTAAATTATCTTTGGTATACATTTTGATGACCAAAAAGTTTACTGTACAGATTTAGAACTTTTTTTTTTCAAATGAAGAATGTCTTAATTTGGTCCATTTAAACTATTTTTTGTAATGTGCTTGAAAAGTATGTTTTAATTTGTTATATCTAGAGGGGTAAGGGACTTCTTACGTACGAGTATACATAAATGCTTCTCTGCTGGACTGCGAGTAAAGAAAATTTATAGAATGCGTCCAGCTGCTTCTCTCCCCGAGCATGTCGTAAAAGTCGACTAATAAGGGATAGTATCCTTTGATATGGTGGACAACCTATATGGGCGATGGGCTGATCTGTCACCATGGTTCACCATATCCATGACTTTGAATCAGCAGTGGCTGCAAGTATTATGATTACTTGTGGCTCTGCCCACCCCATACGGTCATAAACCGCGGAAATTTTACTTTAAAATTTACGATTACTTTGTATGTAGTTTGTCCCTGCCTATAACCTAAGATTACGCTTGTTAACAATTATAATAATAATTAAGTAATTTGTAAATATGCCAAAAAAAAACATAGTTTTAAGATTTTCACTTAGGATTGTCCACTTGGTTTGTTTTGGCTTGACATTGTTTTGTCTGTAACTAGCTAATTTTGCGGGTATTTTAATTTTAAATGTATTGAAAATAGCGCTAAGGGATGTAGCAAAGTACATATCAACCCACGCATAATGTACTGATCCACACATCTGAGGTTTTTCGAAATACACGCCTTTTAATTTCCATACTTTTTTAATATACAACATATGTATTTTTAGCAAAATTTTAAAACCGTCTCTCAAAATACGTTATAGTTCTCAAAATAAAAGAGATTTTATATTTTTGACATAATATCTTGAAAATCACTGACTGATGAGTCACCAAAATTGAACATTTCCATTGATTTTTTTCTCGAGTTTCAATTTCGTATTTTTAAGTCATTTGGTGATTGCATTGAAGTTACCTTTCAATTCAAGACTATGAAATTGGAAAAAATACAACGGAAATTGACCATTTTGGTGACTTTATCACTCGGTGGTTTTATTTATCACTCTGTAGATTCTCTGAATATACACTAGCTTAGCGTATAATTTCTTCCGATGAGGACCTGCTCTCGAGTCAATTTCAAAAAATGCGTTAAGAAAATTACTATTTCACTTTAGTCACCGTTGAAATAAACATGGCGGCGCTCAGTGTTGCCATACAATACAGGTCGCGCCAGATTAGGCGCGGGAATAAGTTTGAATGTTGATATATTTGCTTACAGAAGTTTAACCCCCGAATACTCAATCGCGACTCGGAGTTGAGCACGTCTCAAGTGACAGTTTTTGATGAGAATCTGTCAAAAACTCGTCACTTGAGACGTGCTCAACTCTGATGCTTTTGAGTATTCGGGGGTAAGTTACTATTATCTATCAATATATTTTAACTTTTTCCAGCGATTTGTCTAACTGGCGCAACCTATGCCTGTCTATGAACGTTATTTTCTTTGCTGCATTAATATAACTAGATATTTCATAATTTTTGTAAGAAGATAGGTTTTGTAATGACTGAAATGTATATTTGATCGGATTCCTGTATTTTTGTAATGTTGGAATACAGAAGTGCGGTCTCTAATCATGAGAACAAAGGAATAAAGTGTAAATATGGAAAGTGTTTTTATTTTAATTTGTTTATTAGCAACTTGCACCGGTTTTGCACAGGTAGAATGCGTCCAGCTGCTTCTCTCTCCGAGCATGTTGTAAAAGTTGACTAAGGGATAGTATCCTCCCAAAATGATGACCGCCTAGGTATACGGTCGATGGGCTGATCAGGTGTCACCATGGTTCACCATATCCGTCTTAGGACTTCGAAGTGGCTGTTCCTAGTATGTATGTTCGTATGAGCTAGTGGCCAACTCTAGTGGCGGAGTTTTTAGGCCGCCTAAAGGCCTCCGTCATTTCCTGGTTAACTTGTGGCTCTGCCCACCCCATTAGGATACGGGCGTGGTATGTATGAGGAATGTGAGTGCTAAGTAATTGAAGTAAGGTTGGATCTAGTGTTGCTTGACGCTAACACCCTGTAGACGAGCGTGTGGGATGAACACGCCCTAACGGGACGAATTTAGATAAAGCTTGCCCTGTACCTATACCATCCTCTCTCTCAGCAAATCCTCTTACAAGGAAAGCAGCGTAAAGGTAGTAGGATGCAAACTCTTTTGAGTGCATACTTGAAATAGGTACCTACCTTTGAGAGCTTTGCTAAGATATGTTTGAACACCCTGACTGCTCATATAAATATGAAACAATGAGTATATAACTAGTAAGATATTTTGAACACCTTGGGTGCTTACAACAATATGATGATACGAACTGCGTACCTATATCAAACTAGCAGCCGCCCGCGGCTTCGCTCACGCAGT
This sequence comes from Scotopteryx bipunctaria, assembly GCA_949320045.1. NCBI lineage: Eukaryota > Metazoa > Arthropoda > Insecta > Lepidoptera > Geometridae > Scotopteryx > Scotopteryx bipunctaria. The sequence continues at coordinate 3,088,777 of OX439470.1, forward strand.
ACCCAGATAAAAAGTACCCTATGTCCCATTCCAGCACATGTAGGTACCTACCTACTAAGCGCAAAAAAGTCGAGCAGTTCAACTACTGCCCTGCTCTAAGACCACATAGTAACCCACCTGCAGTGTTAATAGTTCAAAATATTATCGCAACAATTTTTTTTTAGGCGCCTGAGAATGTAGTGTAATTTGACATTGACAGTTCCTTTTCCATATGTTTTGTATCATCTATTACTAATCTATACTATATCTATACTAATATTATAAAGCTGCAGAGTTTGTTTGTTTGTTTGTTTGAACGCGCTAATCTCTGGAACTACTGGTCCGATTTGAATGATTCTTTCAGTGTTGTGTAGTCCATTTATCGAGGAAGGCTATAGGCTATGTTTTATTTTTTTCAAAATTAGGGATCCGTAATAAAATTGCTATTTTGTAACACAAGGTGTAAAATCGAAAACCTTTTTTTGCGTGCGCTGCAAAAACTATTGACAATAGAACAAAATGATGTACTACGGGTTTGTAGATCCCATGAAGACCTACAAAAAAGTCCGCGAGAACATATATCTAGCTATCATGGTTTAATCACAATAACCGATTTTGTGTTCAAAATAATTATTAAATCGTCTGAAGAAAAAAAACTACGTTAAATATGTATCGTAATATTAATCTTTATCGAAATTAAGCATTATGTTATCAAGAGTATTTATGTAGAAGTAAAATACTTTTTGTTTCATCTCAATCGGATATTTCGTTTAAAGTTATCACGTGTGTAAGATGTTAAGAGTTGGTACCTATTAATGAGTTATGGGCCATAGAGTTTTTTATCAACATAAAATCCTGTAATAATCTTTTTGAAATATATTTGTTGATGATTGTAAGTATAAGATCTTTGAAGAGTATAATAAATACATTTCTAAAATAACTCTGCTAAGGAAATCCACGCGCGCTTGATGCAAGCAAGACGAGACGCTGGCGGCGCGGCGGCGGGCGAGACGAGGAAGCCGCGCTTGCTGGCCGCCTGTGAGAAAAACGCGGGTGAAACCGCGGAGCACAGCTAGTTATCAAAATAAAAGTATTCTATTTTTCATGAAAAACATGCCAAAAATAAAGAATTTACAGGTAATTATGACATCAACTAAATGAGAAAAATCGGCTCTTTAATTTGATATAGGCTATGTGCAGTTTTAGACCAAAAATTGATTCCAGGTTTTCATCCCTTTTGAGGTTGAATTTTGAAAAATCCCTTCTTAGTACACCCCTACGTACCAAGGTTTACCTACACTGAAAATTTCAAGTCTACTCCAGCGTGGCTGTGCGTTGTCTGTCAGTTAGTCAGGACAGGACAAAGATTCTTATAATATAAGATTGCTTTTAGTTTTTCAGATCATTTTGACTACTCTAGACGCTCATATCAATTTGACGCTGACTGTACCATGGTACTCGTAGTTTCTGATACCCACGACACAGGGAATCCTAGTGTGGGGTCAGGACTATGTATGTGACTGTTGGCTGTTATTTATTTATTTAATACGTGCGGAGCTAACTGAGCCGCGGGCTTCCTCACGTTTTCCCTCACCGTTAGAGAGCATTTACTGGTACTAGTAATACAGGTGTAGCTGGTACAGGTAAGTTAAAATAAAACAACATTTAGGGGTTTAAGATTACATCAAGCGCGTTTACTACTTGTAAATATAAAATAATTATAAAACATACTTAAGTGGGTGTAAAGTTCATTAAATCAATTTATAAAAATAAATGCAGAAAAAAAGATTTTCAATTGTCTTATACGCATCTGTGATTTCGATGTCGGTCTCTTTTCGAATGTTCATTTGAATGCATTTCAAAGTTTTAGTTCCTTAAAGCATCATAGATGGCGCTAGGCTGAATTTATGGACTAAGGGATAGTATCCTCTTTAACATGATGGACCATCTATATTATGGGAGATGGGCTGATCACCTGTCACCATGGTTCACCATATCCATCTTGGAACTTTATCAGGAGTGGCTGCAAGTGGTTTTAAATACATGTGGCTCTGTCCACGACGTTAATAATAACCCTCGGGTTTTCTGGTAAAGCGCCATCTAGGAAGCGAGTGGGAACCTTTTGGTTATCATGTTCTACTATTTATTATGGTGTCATTAAATTTTTTCCCGCGGTTTATCATTATGTGGCGCGAATAACCTTCATGGAGTGATAAAAGTCACCAAAATGGTTAACATAAGTTTCGTGAGTGATTTTAAAATGTGTTTATCTCTAATTTTGAAGTCGCCAAATGACTTTCAAGATTACGAAATGATTTTCAAGCATTGACACCCAGTATTCGAAATTTTCCAGATCAATTTTAAAGATGCACCAAATGAACTCTCGAATCAGGACTGTTTTGAGATTATGTAAGTACATACTTAGCTACATAAGTCAGGCATTTTGATCTTTTGAGAAGATTTTGTTTGGAAAATGTAGGATACATTTTCCAAACTTAGTACAAACGTAGTCTTATTAAGATATACCTACCTATCAAATAAATATATTTTACAGGACAAAACAGAAATATATATTATATTAAAATTATTATAAAATTTAGAATATACCAAGTATACTTCAAAATAATAACTACTATAAAATTAAACTATAGTAAATCGAGAATGTAGAAAAACCTGAGAAAAAACATATTTTTAATAATAAACTATATTAAAAACTTCGGCAAATACAGATCACATAAGAAATCAGTTTTAATCTAATAAAATTCAGTAAATAAATGTCAGATATTTAAAAAGTCAAAGTAAGTCCGATTTTTTAATGGAATGTGATTACAGACAGTAATATAAAAAGATACAAATAATAATAATGGCAAGAATACGCTACTGATGGAAGAAGCTGATTAAAATATAATTATATAAAAATTACAAGAAAAACAGACAAATTTAATGTTGATAATTTGGCAATTATTATTTAGCACCAAATTTGGCTAAATTTGTATTATTTTTGGGTAAAATTTTACGGCAATGAACATAGTTTTTTTAATAGGTAACAAAATATATGCAGATATTTCAATTGCAATTAGGAATGTATGAAAACTATACATTTAAAAAATATTTTAAAAACTAAATTGTCATATCAGATGCAACTAACTAAATATCAATAAATCAAATAATAAAACTTATGGTTTATAAAATAAAAATACTCATTGTATGAGATCAAGAAATTACGTAATAAAAATCAGTCATTTCAATATATATAATTAATTTGATATGATGTAACGTTAGTGTTTCACATTTTATTATATACAACAGTCTTGTATATAGTTTCAAGGTACATAATAAGCTCTTTTTGACACAGGTAGTAACATATTTTATAAATAATATCACAATTTTATATCATATTAAAAATTTTGGTACATTATCTAAAAATGTCTAGTTTATTAAATAGACAATTATTTAAACTTTTAGGATTAACTAGTTTTTCCAAAAGAGAAAATATATCTAGGGAAATTAAAATTTATGAAGTCAAAAAAATATGGTTCGCAATGAGCTGAGAAATTGTCATAATAAACAATGCCTATACAAAAAGAGCATTATTATGTTGTGATAAAATTGCTGGTAAAGTAGATTTTGGTACTTTATTTCATTTACCTTGTTGGGGTACAAAATTTGACAACACTGCAAATTATTTTTATAGAGATGAAACATTATATAACTTAACTTGAAAGGGATGATAAAAAATTGCAAATTTTCTACCTCACCGTAAAACATCAGAAAATCTACCTTGAAACGGCAATGACAACATGAAAACATGACAGAAAATCTAAAAAAAATTACATCTTCATAGTAAAACCTAACAAAAATTTGAATCATTTTCACCCAACAGAAGTAAATTATCATGAAAATGTGAATCACCATCATTACAGACAAAACTAAAATAAACAAAAATCATATAACACAATCATTAAAAAACAAAAGACGAATAACATCGTCGTTATTCAATAAAAATAATAATTCTAAATCAAAACAATAACTTACAGAGTAATATGGCATCGAAATCACAGACTTTAAAACCACTATAGGATTAAATGAAATCACAGGAACACTTAAAACTAAATTAAGTAACGCATTAATACTGTTAAACTTAGAACTAAAAATAAATAGGTACTTAAAATATTGTGACAGTCGAAAACTTAAATCAGTACAGAAAAAACGGGGATAAAAAAAAGGACGCGCAACTATTATTATTAAACTACGCACAAAGGGAGACCGCCCGACTTGGGGATTAAAAGTACAACTACTACAGATCGAATTTAAGATTCCTCGGAATGAATTTCCCGTAATTTTATGGATACAACATGGATTCAGCTTCGAACCGTGTGACATTTCGCGTGGAACTGTGTCAAATGTCAAATCTGACATAACCTCTGACGTTTTTGATGCTAAAGAGGCATTGTCCCGTGCAGTGTCAAATGTCAAGTTTGACGTAACTTTCTCTGAAGTGTCAAAAGTTATTTTCGATGTCAAATGAGACTTTTTAGCTGCCGCTTTTGACGTTCCCATCGAGAATCCCGAGACCTTTCGACACATCGAAGCGATAAAATCCGAAAAACGTTTAAATCCACATGTCAGCACGAAATCCAGTCCCAAAAATGTCTTATTTACGTAAAAATCCATTCGTCCTCCCAAATCCGAAAAATCCAATTTCGATCCGCCACTAACTTTGACGTTAGATTCAAAATGGCGTTCAAGTTTTTGACACTGACATTTGAACAAGATACGATAGATAATATTAAAATACGCTAGAAGTATATAAGCGTATAGAGAGAATAAGTACGGGCGTGGGTGTACAACATTGAAGGGGGAAAGTGGTGGGTGGACCACCGCTTTTTGACCGTACTGATGTATCTGTGATGGTTAAGGATGTTTCTTGTTGGATTTCTTGACACCATCCTCATCACACTTCGGTACCTGGGGAAGAAGAAATAGTGTTAAACTAATTTAGTCAAGATTGAGGAAATCAGAAGAGAGAGAAAGAGAAAGAGAGAGAGTGTACCTCCGTGAAGCGTTCCCCCTTCAGCGAGACGATCTTGTTGTCGCGGTAGCGCACCAACTTCTTGGGCTCATGCTTCGGAGCGAGAGGCTTGTGTTCCTTGCACTCAGCCTCCTTGTCCACGTAGGAGTAGCTGCAGAGAGAGAGAGAGAGAGATATATATATATATAGTAGATAATTGTACTTCTCTGCTAGACTGGGAAGCTGCTTCTTAAGAGCTGCTCCCTTACGACATGCTCGGGGAGAGAAGCAGCTGGACGCATTCTATGTTATTTCTTTACTCCCAGTCCAGCAGAGAAGTTCTATCTATCTATGTAAATAAATAAATAACAGCCAACAGTCACATACACAGTTCTGAGCCCACACTAGGATTCCCTGTGTCGTGGGTATCAGAAACTACGAGTACCATGCTACCACAACACCCAGACCCGGAGGAAATATTTACAGAACATGCAAAAATTTCTTCCGCAGCGGGAATCGAACCCGCGCCTGCGTCTCTGCCGAGGAATAGCCCGCCACGCCACCGAGGCCGTCAATTATGAATGTGGATGACTGACCGCGCTATGATGCGATGTTTGATCTCGTTGTCGTCCACTGTCTCCACCTTGGCGGCTGGTTGCCAGGCGCTGCACTCGAGCGCTTGTCCGCTCTCGCGGCGGTGCAAGACAGCGGCGGCGGCGTCGTCCACGTTCCCGAACGCGATGGACATGCAGTGCTTTATCTGAAAGAGGAACACACCATTATAGAAAGAAAACAATTTGTCGGCAACATGAGAATATACAGGAGTAAAAAATTTAATGACAAAGAGAAGGAAAAAAGGAGAGAAGAGAATACATAAATAAATAATAAATAATAAATAAATAAATAAATAACACCCAACAGTCACATACATAGTCCTGACCCCACACTAGGATTCCCTGTGTCGTGGGTATCAGAAACTACGAGTACCATGCTACCACAACACCCAGACCCGGAGGAAATATTTACAGATCATGCAAACATTTCTTCCGCAGTGGGAATCGAACCCGCGCCTCTTGCGTCTCTGCCGAGCAATCGCCCGCCACGCCACCGAGGCCGTCGCATATTATACGTAGACAGAGAAAAAACATTCTACGATATACGACATTCTACGATTCATGTCTACGATATTATACAAGCCTAACCTACTTAACACATGTCCTGGTTGCTCTGTCATTCAATAAATGTTGCCAAAAGGTCCTAACTCAGCTTTGAGCTACTTCACTTGGATACCAAGTGAATTATCGCGCTATCTTAGCGAATAAGAGCACTGGTGGTCAAGTTGGCAGTGACCCCGCCTTCCGATCCTAAGGTCGTGGGTTCCCGGTCGTGTACCAATGATGAAAAATTTATGTGCGCTATACCAGTACTCTTAAACTCACGGTTTTTTGACAGTTTCTGATGAGAATCTGTCAAAAAAATCGTCATTTGGGACGTGCTCAACTTTGAGATGCTTTGAGTATTCGGGGGTAAGTCCTTGAAACTGGGAGGGTATATCTCTCCTAAGGTGAGGTCAGATCCTAAGGTGGCGGGTTCAAATTCGGTCGTGTACCAATGGATTTTTCTGTGTGAAAAATTTATGTGCGCTATACCAGTACTCTCAAACGATGATGGAAAACATCGCGAGGAAACCCGCGGCTTAGTCAGCTCCGCGCGTATTGACCATGTCTTTCCTGTGGACAAGGCCGACTAAGCTGAGAGGGTGGAATAGGTGCTGGGCAAGCCTACTCCATCTTAATTCGCCCCGGGCACTACAGCGTCCCGTTTGTGAAGGTAAAAGTTGGCTCCTGACGCTAAATGACCTGTACCCACCTCCATGGGGTTGGTCTCTGGGAACATCTCCTGGAGCTGGTGGCACTTCATGAAGCACTGCGCGTCCTCGTAGAACACAGAGAACGCCCTCTCCGGCTCCTTCTCATCGTCAGACGTCGAGTTACAGCTAGATCAATAAATCATACTAATATTATAAAGAGGAAAAGGGCCAGGTCAAGAGTACCCTAAACCGACGAGCATGCATGAGGAATGTGATGAGAGTGAAGGAAGCAAAAGAAGTATGTCAGGATCGTAGCAAATGGCGATCCTTGATCTCTGCCTACCCCTATGGGAAACAGGCGTGATTTTATGTATGTATGTATGTATTATAAAGAGGAAAGATTCTTTGTTTGTAACGAATAGGCTCCGAAACTACTGGACCGATTTCAAAAATTCTTTCACCAATAGAAAGCTACATTATCAGGGACCAGTATAGGCTATAATATATTTAAAACATAGGGATTCGTAAGAAAATTGCAATATTGTAACCCGAGGTAGAAAACCCAAAATAGTTTTCGGCGTGCGCTGCGAAAACTATTGATTATAGAACAAAATAATGTACTAAACGCGTACGAAGTCGCGGGCAACAGCTAGTACGTTATATTATATTGCAAAGATATTGATGTCTCCTTGAGCATGTCGTAAAAGTCGACTAAGGGATAGTATCCTCCAAGCCTCCAACATGATGAGATACATTAAGCAAGTATTCCCAAGGAGGGTTGACGTCAGGCAGGCGGCCGGTCATAAAACACCTTAGCCAAAACTCTTACAGCATGATCCAAGGATCATGCTGTGCCGACCCCACATAGAGTGGAATAAGGGCAGGAAGATGATGATGATTGTTAAGGTATTGGATGACATGAGAGCTTGAATTTCGGGAATCATTTTCTTAGTGCTACACCAAAATATACATTCGAGCACCCCCAAAAAAGGGATGAAACTTACCGACTTGCTTTCTTAGGCTTCTCAACAGCGCAGGCTGTATCAGCGAGCGAATTAGCGGCATCAGCAGATCTTGTCTCATCTATCAAACAAACAATTATTCAATTCAATTCAGTTCATTATCAGTATTGCCATTCAGCGTGGCAATGCGGCCAGCGTCTTGGGCACGCTTCCACCGTCTGATGAGCTGGATCAGGTGAGCTATCTATACACCGTTTGCAACGGCCTTTAGATAGCCCGACTGTTTCTTTTGTATTTTGTAAATTATATTTTGTAATAGTTGTAAGTTTCTTTCTGTTAATAAAGATTATTCAATTCATTTATTTGTCAGAAAGTAGGTTATACAAGTTTAAATTAGTTAATAAATAATGCTCCAATACTGTCTTACCTTATATAGGCATGCAAATTTTATGCAATGAATATTACTGATTTTATTATATTATATTATTTCAGTATTATGGATTCACAGAGAGCACTGGTGGTCTAGTTGGTAGTGACCCCGCCTTCCGATCCTAAGGTTGTGGATTCAAATCCAGTCGTGTACGGCGTGTACCAATGAGTTTTCTGTGCGACTTTACCAGTACTCTCAAACGGTGAAGGAAAACATCGTGAGGAAACCTACGGCTTAGTCAGCTTCGCACGTATTGACCATGTCTTTCCTGTGGACAAGGCTGACTAAGCTGAGAGGATGGAATAGGTGCTGGGCAAGCCTACGCCATCATAATTCGTCCCGGGCACTACAGCGTCCAGCTTGTGAAGGTAAAAGTTGCCCCCTGACGCTGTATAAATCATCTACTATAGATGGTAAAAGACCTTAGTTTTTTTACCGTGTTTTTTTAATTTATATAATATTCAAGTTGTAACAGCTTTACGCTTTTGGGCTGATATTATCCATCTTGGGACTTTGAATCAGGCATGTTTTGTTATGATTACTTGGGGCTCTGCCCACCCCATTAGGCATTCTGGCGTGTTAATATTGTATGTACAGTAGTACCACAAGTATTGTGCGCTTCGGCAAACTTCGTGCTTTGTATGAAAACCGAATTTGTCCGAATATGCAACTAATAATCAATTGAACCGAGAGACCTTTTCAAAAAATAAATCTACGTAATTATTGTAATATCTCTACATCATCATCGCGTTAGTTCGTATTTCAGAAGCTAGCGAAAATTGCCTAGGCGCACAATATTTGTGGTAGTACTGCACAATCTTTCGACAGTTTACAATCTCGCGAGATAGATTATAATCTAACGATAATTTACAATTTTACGGTGACATACACCTCTGTTCATTAAAACTTGTTCTATGAACGTCCAACAATTTGTGAGCGAATCATTGTACAATATTTTGTGCCCCGTATTTATAACAACTTTATCCTGTTTTAAAAAAATATTCTGCTTAATCTTACCAGCTATGAACATTTGTAAAATGTTTTAAACAATATCTAAAAATATTCATCAGTTCGTCTGGAACAAAGTCGTCCCCTTTGTCCTTCTGAACTTAAAACCAAGTGACCCGTTTTTTACGCTCGTAAATAATGGGGTTAACGCGTGATATGCTAATCTGTTTATTTATAAACATAGGTACTTCGTGTCAGTTTCTTTTCAACCAGTGTGGTGAAAGGACTAAAGTGCAGACTGCTTTCGTGCACTTTGCGCTTCCTCCAACTTTTTAGGTTCTACTCACTTTAGGGTAAACTTAGAACGCGATTCTAGAACCGGAACATCGTACGTACCTAATTAGAAGTTGTGATAATTATATTGCCCCGTGCTTGTCTAACTCTACCCCTTTTTAGAGGAAGACCTAGAAGTATTCCTTACTCCCTGCTCTTCACTAGCTTTAAAAGCAGCCATCGAGGTAGTGTACAGCGATCATCCAGACGAACGCACCGTTCCTCACGAGGATATCTTATTTATATCATAAATGCGAAAGTTTGTGAGTTTCAATGTTTGGATGTTTGTGCCTCAATCACGCCTAAACGGCTGAGCTGATTTGAATGAAACATGAAACATGGAATATACATAGTACATGTACTGGATTAACATATAGGCTATTTTTTATCCGGATACCACGCGAGCGAAGCCGCGGGCGGCAGCTAGTATATCATAATATCAAGATATTATTGTTGTTGACACAAAAATAATCCTAATTTAGGGTAAACTTAGACCTTGGTTGTTGATGAGATCGGAACATTGTTTAGAAATCTATTCGGGTGAATAGATCTGACAATATACTTCGGCATGCGGTATTTCTATGTGGCCCCCTTTTAGGGTACTCCTTACCCCCCTGCTCTTCATTATTTAGTAGCAGCCATCCGTGTATGATGTCGATAAACCAGTTACAGACCTTGTTTTTCTCGATCTTGTTGAGATCTTTCTCATTGATCTTATCAACACTAACACACTTTAGGGTAAACTTAGAACGCGATTTTAGAAGAGGCCGGGAGATCGTATTGACTTGAATAGGGCATGTGATATACGGGCCCCGTGCTGGCATCGTTTCTAACTTTACCCCTATTATAGGGTAAACATGGAAATATTTCGTACCTTCCTGCTCCTCCCTAGCTTGTGCAGCAGCCATCCGATCGAGGCAGTGGACGATGTCGACCATCCAGTCACAGACGTCGTCCCTGTTGATCTTGTTGAAATCGGTGACGTATGCTGACATCATGTCAGCGAAATCAGCTACTACATCTGTAGGAGAACATGTATAATAATTAATAAAAAAATAAATAACACCCAGCAGTCACATACATACTCCTGACCCAACACTAGGATTCCCTGTGTCGTGGGTATCAGAAACTAAGAGTACCATGGTACCACAACACCCAAACCCGGAACAAATTTACAGATCATGCAAACATTTCTTCCGCAGCGGGAATCGAGCCCGCGCCTCTTGCGTCTCTGCCGAGCAATCGCCCGCCACGCCACCGAGGCCGTCGAATAAAGAACGAATCCGCGATCTGAAGTAATGTAATGTTGACTGAACAAAATAGTGACTTTAAGTAAACAAACCATTGAAATTGAATTGAGTCTGCCCCCACAAAGATGGTTGCCAACATCCAGGTACTTGCAAACCACCCCATTGCGTATTGCGTCAGGGGGCGCCACCCCTATTGAGGGTGTGGGGAGGGGATACTGCACGATGCAAGTTGATGTGAAATTATTCAAACGTAGCTATACTAGCTTTCGCACACGGCCTTGCTTTGTACTCTGTTAAGTATTCCTTATCCAGGAGACATAAATGACCCCGGTTGAGTGGGCGAGTGCACGGCTGAGACGTGAGAGGTGCGGGTTCCATGCTGCGGGAGAAATGTACGTTCGGCAAATATTTGTTCAGGTTATTGGTACTCGTAGTTTATGATATACACAGGGGAACCCGGTGGGATCAGCAATATGCATGTGACTATTAGGTATAATTTATCTATAATGTAGTTTTTGCAATCAAATCAACGCAATAAGGTGGGATTTTTCGAAATGAAACCCCTAAAAGGGTGAAATGGGGTGTCATGGGCGGTGCCACTGGCTTGAAACTCGGTTTGGATACTTTAAATACAAAATTAATGGACAAGTATTTCAAGGTTATTCAAAATAACCATCAAAAGGGTATAAAATGGGGTGTCAAAGCTTGAACGGGAACTTTTTAACGAGCGGTGCTATTGGTTTGAAACTCGGTTTGAATAGGTACTTTAAATCCTTACTTATATTATAAACGCGAAAGTTTGTATGTATGGATGTTTGTTACTCTTTCACGCAAAAACTACTGAATGGATTTGAATGAAACTTGGAATATACATAGTACATTGTGCTGGATTAACATTTGTATAGGCTATTTTTTAGCAGAGTACCACGTGAGCGAAGCCGCAGGCGGCAGCTAGTAATAAATAATGGACACATGTTTCAGGGTTTTTCAAAACATGTAAAATGGGGTATCAAAGTTTATACCACGCAAGCGAAGCAGCGCGAGTAAGCTAGTTTATTTATAACTGACCTCTCGCATATGATGGTTGGTAACTAGGGTTGCCAACTCTTTGTACAAGAAATACAGTATTTTTAGGTCAGAGACATTTAAATTATTTAATTTAATTTTTTATTTATTTGTATTTAATTTTTTAACGTTAAATACATACTAGCGACCCGCCCCGGCTTCGCACGGGGATAGACATATACCATCGTGGACTTTTTTGTAGACCTTTTTAATGTGTACAATACTGTAGTAAATTATTTTGATCTATTTCGTAGGGTTCAACCAGCGTTTGCAATGTAAGCGCAAAAAATGTGTTTATTTACGACATCACATTAGAAACCTCTAAAATGATCAGTGTTTCTCTACTATATTATGCATGTATTATACATGTAAACATTTGTCTTGAATCACTCTATCTATTAAAAAAACCGCATCAAAATCCGTTGCGTAGTTTTAAAGATCTAAGCATACATAGGGACAGACAGCGGGGAGCGACTTTGTTTTATACTATGTAGTGATAGTGATTTGTTTGAACTTTTTGCACAGTTTAACAATTTATTGTTAGATTTAATTCGTAAGCCTCATCTCAGTTTCGTTCTGAAACTGAAATATAGTTTGTGCGTTTGCTTATTTAGGTTTTATTATAGCTTACTTTACTTAGAACACCAGTGTTTATGAAAACAGTACTTTGTATACTTTTTTCATTGAACAGTAAAAAGTATAAACGAGCGAAAAAAGTATAATACTGTTTTTAACAGTATGGTTGGCAACCCTATTGGTAACATCCACGTACTCAGACCACCCCTCGGGTATGGGAAGGGGAACACCCTAGGGGGTGGGGAGAAAATCTGATACTGCAGTGCAAGTTGATATTGAATTATTGAAACATCAATAATCATACCCGCGAATACTCAAACGAGACTCAGAGTTGAGCACGTCTCAACTCACGGTTTTTTGACAGATTCTCATGAAAATCTGTCAAAAAAAAATCTACATTTGAGACGTGCTCAACTTCGAGATGCGTTTGTGTATTCGGGGGTAAGTCCTTGAAACTGGGAGGGCATATCTCTCCTAAGGTGTGGTCAGATCCTAAGGTGGCAGGTTCAAATCCGGTCGTGTACCAATGGTGTTTTCTGTGCGAAATAATTATGTGCGCTATACCAGTACTCTCAAACGGTGAAGGAAAACATCGTGAGGAAACCCGCGACTTAGTCAGCTCCGCACGTATTGACCATGTCTTTCTGTGCACAAGGCCGACTAAGCTGAGAGGATGGAATAGATGCTGGGCAAGCTTACTCCATCTTAATTCGTCCCGGGCACTACAGCGTTCCGTTAGTGAAGGTAAAAGTTGCCTCCTGACGCTGTATAAATCATCTACCTTAGATTAGTAGAAGGCTGTGGGGTGCATTAAGAAAGGAATATCCGAATTTGAACTCTTAGAGGACGCAGTTCGTATAAAAAAACAATGCAGACTAGTTTCAGGACGCCTCTGGGTTATTAATATAGGATAATCCGTGTCCGAGGAAGGACCTTCAATAAAGATTGACTCCAATGTCATGTCAATTTGATAAACATAACTGTGAGTGACATTTACTGGACAACTTTATGAATGTTCAAGTGTGGGGGACTTTGAACTTCATGTCTGGCCAGTAAATAAATAATAATAAATAACACCCAATAATCACATACATAGTCCTGACCCCACACTAGGATTCCCTGTTTCGTGGGTATCAGAAACTACGAGTACCACGCTACCACAACACCCAGACCCGGAAGAAATATTTACAGATCATGCAAACATTTCTTCCGCAGCGGGAATCGAACCTGCGCCTCTTGCGTCTCTGCGGAGCAATCGCCCGCCACGCCACCGAGGCCGTCAAATATAGTCGAGGCAAATATTTCAAACTAACATCCATCGCGGCTCTACTCAATATTATCTACCTACCCTCACGTGAGGATTGAAAGGGTGGTGAAAGGGGTTCGGAAAACTGACGAAACATCACAAGGGGGTGGGGGTGGGGGTGGTGGGGGGATGTAGGTGTAGTGAGATATCACATGTATTTTATTTTGTCGTTGAACCCGCGATTTTTAATGCGTTGCTTTTCTACTAGTACTACTACTAATCCTGTCACTAGTTCCTTCGAAGCAGTGTGATGAAAGGATTTGAAGTACGCCTCAAAGACTCAAAGACACTTAACACATGCTTCCGAACTAATTAGGTTCTTCAACATGCAATTTCTTCACAATATTTTCCTTCACCGTTTGAAAGTATTAGTACAGCACATAAAACATTTTTGTACAGAAAAACGACCACTTTTGAACCTATAACCTTAGACGGAAGGCAGGGCAGCCATCACTAGACTACCAGTGCTCTCCATACATATTATCACGCCCGTATCCCTAATGGGGTGGCCAGAGCCCCAAGTAAACATAAGAAGACTTGAAGCCACTTCTGATTTAGTCCTAAGATGGATATGGTGAACCATGGCGACAGGTGATCAGCCCATCGCCCAGATGGTCCATCATGTTAGAGGATAATATCCCTTTGTCGACGTTTACGTGCTCGGGGAGAGAAGCAGCTGGACGCGATCTATGTTTTTTCTTTACTTCCAGTCCAGCAGTCTATGTTGTTAATGCATAAAAACAGGGTTTTCATATTTTTCACACAAGTAAGTAAGTTCGTATGAGCTAGTGGCCAACTCTTGTGACGGAGTTTTTAGGCCGGCTAAAGGCCTCCGTCATGGCTTAACGGCTTAAAAGCCGAGACCGACAATTTGAAGTGCCCTCCGAAACACGGAAGCGCTCAGCTCGTAATGCCACTTGCAATGACCCATCTCAATTGTGGCCGCGCACAACGTTGCTTAACTTCAACCACGGGCGTAGTCAGGGGGAGGGTTTTGGGGGTTCAAACCCCCCCGAAAAGTAGAGTAAGTACCTACCTACCCAAACTAAAACTAGGGAAAGGGTGCCCTGCCCATCGCTAGCCTGCCCGCCCAGCTCAAAAAGCCAAAGGCAAAAAAACAAGAAACTAAACTTTTAATAGAATGCTTTGTGTGCTGACGGCACTACTCACTACTACTAATCGTGTGATGAACTACTAGTGTGGTGAAAGGATTTAAGGTGTGCCTCGAAGGCTCCTTTCGTGCGTTTGACCCCCCCCGATACTAAAACCTGGCTACGCCCATGACTTCAACGATCAATAAAGAACGTCTAAGCAAGCTACGTCACGAGCGCTTGAAATTTTCACATAAATACGATCATCCATAAATCATAACAATGGTTAGTTATAAAACTATGAATAACACGCTCAAATTTCAAATTCAAAACGAACAAAGGATGTATTACAATAGAATATGAAGCGTAAGTGATACTGTGAATAGAACAAAAGTATACTCTGAAGAAAACATTGCTCTAGTTCAGTCTGGTACTCATGCAGTCCATGGCTTCTAAAAACAATAACGTATTCAGAAGTACCTGTTACGTAAAAACCGGTTAAGTGCAAACTAGTTCTCACACAAAGGGTTCAGTACGATTGTACATTAAAATATGTATATTTTGATTTAAATCTTACTTCCTTACTTATATTATAAACGCGAAAGTTTGTATTATATGTGTGGATGTTTGTTACTCTTTCACGCAAAAACTAATGAAAGGATTTGAATGAAACTTGGAATATACATAGTACATGTGCTGGATTAACATATAGGCTATTTTTTATCCGGGTACCACGCGAGCGAAGCCGCGGGCGGCAGCTAGTGGATTATAAATGCGAAAGTTTGTGAGGATGTTTGGATGTTTGTGCGTCAATCCCGCCTAAACGGCTGAACGCATTTGATTGAAACTTGGAATATTCACAGTACATGTGCTGGATTAACATATAGGCTATTTTTCATCTGGATACCACACGAGCGAAGCCGTGGAAGGCAGCAAGTTTTATTATATTTTTAACCTATTTGTTGTTATAGCAGCAAATAGAAATACAAATAGAATACATTCGGTGAAAATTTCAACTCATTCCTATTACAATTCTACTGTTAAGCATAAGAATTGTAAATCCTAATTTTTATATGTACTAGCTGGTGGTCTAGTTGGTAGTGATCCCGCCTTCCGATCCTAAGCGCGTGTGTTCAAACCCGATCGTGTACCAATGGATTTTTCTGTGCGAAAAATGTATGTGCACTATACCAGTACTCTCGAAAGGTGAAGGGAAACATCGTGAGGAAATACCCGCGGCTTAGTCAGCTCCGCACGTATTGACCATGTCTTTCCTGTAGACAAGGCCGACTAAGCTGAGAGGATGGAATAGGTTCTGGGCAAGCCTACTCAATCTTAATTTGCCCCAGGCACTACAGTGTCCCGTTTGTGGAAGGTAAAAGTTGCCTCCTGACGCTGAATAAATCATGTAATGATGGTAAAAGACCTTAGTACTAGACTGTATGCTGTAAAGATTTTATGATACAAAAGGTAGCATAATGTCTGTAGGATGCACTATCTTTGAAATTTTTTACCCATATCTGTTCAGCAGTTTAGGCTTGTAAGTTAATAGTAAGAGATTTGTTTGCATTTAGATTAGGTCTATAGGTACCAGGCTGAAAACCAGCGCTACTTCACCTGGTACCCAAGTAGCTCAAAGCTGAGTTAGGACCTTTTGGCAACTTTTTTCTGAATGACAGAGCAACCAGGAGCATGTGTTATGTAGGTTAGGTCTGTATCTGTATTTTCTTCTCTCTCTTTTTGCCCTATTCTGTCATTAAATGTTTCATTCCTGTATTTTTTTTATGTGTACCTATGTTGCCAATAAATTATTTTCTATCCGTATTTACCTGTACTATCAAACGGAGAAGGAAAACGTTGAGAAACGAGAGAGGAAACTCACGGCTTAGTCAGCTCCGCACATATTGACCATGTCTTTCCTGTGGATGAGGCCAACTCACCTACGAGGTTGGTATAGGTTCTGGGCAACCCACTCCATCTAAATTAGTCCCGGGCACTGCAACGCCTCATTAGGACTGTATAAAACATCTAGTATAGATGGTAAAAGTCTTTCTTTGTTTGGTTATTTTAGGTATGGATGATTGGTATTATCAAAAATTTTTAAATTCAATATTTCTTTGTTTCCCAAAATTTCACACTTGGCATTTTTTTTTGGAAAATGATCCCTTTTGACTTCACAATCATATTTATAGAGTCAGAGAATTATTCAGACGCAAGCATTTTTGTCTTCTATAGGTACCTATATTCGGATATATTGTAAGATTGGGACTTCGATAAAGAAGCGTACGCATTGCCATGTTGATTTGCTGACTTTATCTAGTCCAATCGTGGGTACAGCGAGTTCATCCTTATTTCTAGTATTAACGCTATGATGATCGATATTTTTTTTATTATATATGTATAAGTTGAACTTACCATTGAGCTGACTGAAGAACTCGTCGGTACCACCTTCAAAAGTAGAATAAACATAGGACAATATAATATCGTCCACAACAGATAAATCGGCATTGGGAAGATGAGAAGAGATAAATTTGAAAAGAGAATCTTTCACGAACACGAAACTCTTCCGTGAAGTAGCTTCGGTGAACATTTTGATGGTAAATTAGTCAAATTTATACGATTTAGAGCTCGCGTCACGGTGTATACACAACGGTGTCTCGGTTCTAACTGTGATTCTGAATATAAAGTGAGCGCGTACCCCAGACGGATTCCCGGAAAACTGAGATAGAGGAGCGTATACGTATTTTCACGGGGAAAACTGGGATGGAGCTAAGAAAATCAATACTTCGACGGACGAACGCAGAACAAGCAAAGCAACAACGCAAGTTTTTGTTGTCGTCCCTGTCGCTAAATATTTATTACTAGTAATGTGTTTCTGAACGAATATTTATAACTCTACTTTGTTAGAAATGTCACAAAAATTACTAATCTTACGGTTTTGTGAGCTTCGAATGGAAATAATATTTTGTTTAATTTTTGTCTACATATTATAATAAATATGAAACTGTACAATCTCATTTCTAAATTATATTAAAATTTGTCTGACAGTTAGAAAAGCAATTGTATTTTAGAACGAAACATTCTACGCTAGATGGTGTGAGCGGGAAGTTTTGAAAACTTTTTGAGAGAATTATTCGCATCGTACAAACACCGCGAAAATTATGATATTTTGTATTTTTACCGTCTATAGTTATAGAAATCATCCAATATTTGATCATACCTACCATAATATGTGTGTACACAAATAAAAATAGTGTAGGTAAGTACCAAAACTATTACACCCGCATGTAGGTAGGTACCAACCTCAGAATACAGAGCATTCTAAGGTACCAACATAGGAAAATTAAGTACCAAAGGACATAGCGCCTGCGCCCTACAGGCTGTAGGGCGCAGGCGCTATTAGCCCGGGGGCAGCGAGGCGTCGACGGGTCATCACTCATCAGGCATAAGGCTTTTTTTTATCTAGGTACTAGCTGACGCCCGCGGTTTCGCTCGCGTGGTACCCGGATATAAAATAGCCTATGCCTATATGTAAATCCAACACATATACCTATTATGTATATTCCAAGTTTCATTCGATCCGTTCAGCCGTTTACGCGTCATTGAGGCACAAACATCCAAACATCCTCACAAACTTTTATAATTTGTAAGAAGTATGATTACAGATAAGAGCATTTATTTATTAATATTACTAGCAGCCGCCCGGCTTCGCTCATGCGGTACCCAGATAAAAAGTACCCTATGTCCCATTCCAGCACACGTAGGTACCTACTAAGCACAGTTTAGGTTAGGTTAGGTTTCAGTTAGGTTTAGGGTAGGTTTAGGTTAGATTTCGGTCGTTCCCGGGCCCCTCCCCGCAGGGAGGGGCCTCTTCTCAAGCCCTTTCAAGTCTCTACGTCCAGCGGTTTAGGCTGTGCGTTGTCTGTCAGTCAGTCAGTCAGTCAGTCAGTCAGGACAAAGATTCTTATAATATAAGATAATATAAGATTAGGCAATACTAGAATAAAATATTTGGGACCTTTACTTTTAATGGTAATAATATTTATTTTGAACTGGCGCAAAACGTCCCCATTGGGACATTTTGAAATGGGACCTAATGAGAAACAAGTCAAATTATTATCTAAGTAATATTCTAGAATCATCTAGAACAGATTCCTATTAAAGATATCTGCCCCAAGCGTACATCTAGAGGTATCTAGCTAGGTATTTGTATATCTAATCAATACCAAACTTACCTACGTAACATTCATTCAGAAAATGGATTCATTATTCAGTTGTTGACAAAAGATGAACGGAAACAAATTTTCCATTAGGTTAAGTAGGTACCTTCTTGCAAAGTGTGGCGTGTTCCAATACCAAGCGTAGGGTGCTTAATATACGGAGGGACGTGCCCCTGACAACCCCTTAGGCATCATCAAATAAACTCAAAGGTCTAGAAAACAGAATATCTTACTTCTTACTTCTTACTTATATTATAAATGCGAAAGTTTGTGAGTTTGGATGTTTGGATGTTTGGATGTTTGTGCCTCAATCACGCCTAAACGGCTGAACGGATTCAAATGAAACTTGGAATATACATAGTACATGTGCTAAATTAAAATATAGGCTACTTTTTATCCGGGTACTACGCGAGCGAAGTCGCGGGCGGCAGCTAGTCTTACTTCTTACTTATACTAAAAATGCGAAAGTTTGTGAGTTTGGATGTATGGATGTTTGTGCCTCAATCACGCCTAAACGGTTAAACGGATTTGAATGAAACTTGGAATATACATAGTACATGTGCTGGATTAACATATAGGCTATTTTTTATCCGGATACCACGCGAGCGAAGCCGCGGGCGGCAGCTAGTATATTATAAATGCGAAAGTTTGTGAGTTTGGATGTTTGGATGTTTGTGCCTCAATAACGCCTAAACGGCTGGACGGATTTGAATGAAACTTGGAATATACATAGTACATGTACTGGATTAACATATAGGCTATTTTTTATCCAGGTACAACGCGAGCGAAGCCGCGGGCAGCAGCTAGTCTACAATAATTTATGTTTTAGAAAGTTATCAACTCCTATAATTATTGAAGCGTAACTCGTGGCGTAGACGTTGCTCAGAGGTTTTTGATTGATCGTTGAAGTTAAGCAACGTTGTGCGCGGTCACATTTGGATGGGTGACCGCAAGTGGCATTACGAGCTGAGCGCTTCCGTGCTTCGGAAGGTACGTAAATTGTCGTCAAGCCATGACGGAGACCTTTAGGCGGCCTATAAACTCCGTCACAAGAGTTGGCCATTTGTATAATTACCTAGAGAGAGAAGTAGGTACCTAAAACTATAATAATAATGATAATAAACTCTTTATTTCAGGCAACATAGAACAAATTATTGGTACAAAAGATAAAAAGTATTGGCCCATATTAATAAATACCTTACAGACTAACATACGTAGGTACAATAAAATATTTTTAACACTATACAAAGCTACACAAAATAACAAAATAACTATAAACCTGTAATTTAGTTCAACGCAGATGCAGAGTTCAACGACATTTCCTAGGTATGATTTATAGCGCAGAATCGGGTGTATTGATCTAGACTTGCTCTTGTAACCTAGCCGTGTGCAGTTTTGATGTCCGTTACGTAATGGGCGTTCAGTTCGACGATTCAGTTTTAATTTACCTACAGGGTTATGGTTTATAGGGGATTTGGGGGACACTGGCACATAATGCATACATCTAATATAGCATTGACGACCTACGACGAGCTATTATTTTTCCTCAAAAAAATAAAAAATACTTTTGTGTCTGGCCCCAAACCAAGCAAAGCTTGTACTATGGGAACCAGATGGCTGATAGAATACTTATATGTACCAACTTTTTTGTGTCGTAGAATGTTTTTAGACGTGAAAACCTATTATTGGCTTTTTGTTTTTTATAAGTGTATTTAATTTGTTACTGTAGCTGTTGGTTTTCCTATAAATAAATAAATACATCATACCTAAAATACATTACTTATTATCACCAGAGCACTGGTGGTCTAGTTGGTAGTGACCCCGCCTTCCGATCCTGAGGTCCCGGTTGTGTAGGTACCAATGGATTTTTCTGTGTAAAAAATTTATGTGCGCTATACCAGTACTCTCAAGCGGTGAAGGAAAACATCGTGAGGAAACCCGCGGCTTAGTCAGTTCCACACGTAATGACCATGTCTTCCTGTGGACAAGGCCGACAAAGCTGAGAGGATGGAATAGGTGCTGGGCAAGTCTACTCCATCTTAATTCGTCCCGGGCACTACAGCGTCCCGTCTGTGAAGGTAAAAGTTACCTCCTGACGCTGTATAAAACATCTACTATAGATGGTAAAAGGCCTTAGTTATTATCACACCCAGATCTGGAAGAAATATTTGCAGATCATATAAACATTACCCTCGTAGCGGGGATCGAATCCGTGACTCTTGCAACTCAGCTGAGCACTCGCCTGCCACGCCACAGAGGTCTTCGAATATTATACTATTTATATTAATAACTAGCAGCCGCCTGCGGCTTCGCTCGCGTGGTACCCGGATAACAAATAGCCTATAATGTTATTCCAGCTCACATACTATGATATTCCAAGTTTTATTCAAATCCGTTCAGCCGTTTAGGCGTGATTGAGGCACAAACATCCAAACATCCTCACAAACTTTCGCATTTATAATATTACTAGCTGCCGCCTGCGGCTTTGTTCGCATTGTACCCGAATAAAAAATAGCCTATATGTTAATCCAGTACATGTACTATGTATATTCCAAGTTTCATTCAAATCCGTTCAGCCGTTTAGGCGTGATTGAGGCACAAACATCCAAACATCCTCACAAACTTTCGAATTTATAATATAAGTAAGATCATTACTATATTAAACATGACACCTGAATAAAACAATGCGAAAGTTCCTGTAACAAACAGTACCTAGGTATCGATGTTCAAGCATTTTCCTTCGGGTTTACAATACGTGGTGCTACATAACTGCCCTCCTAGTGAAGAACGCAGTAGGTAACTACTATTTTGATAAAAATTAGTTAGATACATATACGAAATCTCCTAACCAAATACAACATTCTATTCTCACTCACGTATCAAAACATGTTTGACATAGTTACTGACTTCTTCACTAGGAGGGCAGGTAACACCTAAGCATACACTAAGGTTAAAAAAACCGGTGAAGTGCGAATCGCAGTCGCACACGAAGGGTTCTGTACCATCGTACACGTACTATGAATCTCTCATGAACCGTAATAGGTAGAGAGTTGTTTGCAGAGCATGCATTTCTTCGCGTTTACCTAAGCTTTTTCATACGATCTCAAATTTGCTTATTTGTACAAAAATAATCATAGTGATGCATAGAAGAGACGTGTTTCATTTTGGATTTTTTACGTTTTATGAGATAAGTGCACAAAGTAAGTTATCATAGAATGCGTCCAGCTGCTTCTCTCCCCGAGCATGTCGTAAAAGTCGATTATATGATAATATCCTCTAACATGATGAGATACAATAAGCAAATCCCAAGGAGGGTTGACGTCAGGCAGGCGGCCGGTCATAAAACACCTTAGCCAAAACTCTTAAGTACACTATGATCCAAGGATCATGCTGTGCCGACTCCACATAGAGTGGGATAAGGGCAGGAAGATGATGATGAAGTAAGTTCGTATGAGCTAGTAGTCAGCTCTTGTGACGGAGTTTTTAGGCCGCCTAAAGGCCTCCGCCATGGCTTAACGACTTAAAAGCCGGGGCCGACAATTTAACGTGCCTCCGAAGCACGAAAGCGCTCAGCTCGTAATGCCACTTGCAGTCACCCATCCCAATTGTGACCATTTTATGAGATAAAAAGTAGATGAGTAATAGGTAGTTGGCCGTAGAGTAAACAAAGCCTATAACTACATTTTAACAAAATCCTAGCTATACCTACCTATCTTACTTATATTATAAATGCGAATGTTTGTGAAGATGTTTGGATGTTTGTGCCTCAATCACGCCTAAACGGCTGAACAAATTTGTATGAAACTTGGAATATACATAGAACATAATGCTGGATTAACATATAGGCTATTTTTATATACCACGCGGGCGAAGCCGCAGGCGGCGGCTTGTCTATCATAATAGGTAGGTACTAGGTAGGTCTTGTTAAAATAAAATACAAATTCCAAATAAATATTTTTATTTGATTATTTTATTATATTTCAATTAAAATTTTAAAATATAACGAACAATAGGTACTCTTTTAATCCTAAAACGTCAGATTAACACAACGCCAAATTCACAACTACAATATTTTATTATTTAACAACAATATTCAGAATCACAATGAGATGTTTGGCGCCTATAATCTATTTTTGTGACTGTAAATAATATTTAAAATTAGTTTTATTAACTAGATAGGTACTAAAAATATCAGAAGGTTGCATAGTCGATCTGTTCAGTAGCACGTCTTATTAAATAGTTAGGTACTCGAAAATTTACAATCTGATTTAATTACCTTTGCATTCGACCTTTTTTAATACAAAGACCTAGAAGGCAATAATAGATAGGTATTATGTAGATGTGTTATAATAAATATATTGATATACTTACTATCCTAATAGATTTGTGCAATCTAACTACAATAGCTAGTTTTTAGTGTGAGAAAGATAAAAGATTGTCAATTTAGGACGTATAGATGTGACAGGTACGTTCAAGTTTCAAGAAAAATAATAGGCGATAAATAATATCTATGCTATCTATCTAAACAATTTAACAAGTAGGAAATATTAGAAATTATTGGCAATATAATGAAATAAATAGATACTATAAAATTATTAATAATTTTGGAAAACATTTAAAACAGATTATTTAAACATATTTTTAAGGTGTCTAATAAATTAGGAACTTTAGAGCTTTAAAAGCTAGTAGCTGATTTAGTACTAACAAAGTTGTATGATCTTTTTGGGGGGGTATCCTGCTAACTCATATGTATTATATTATCAATTTCACAAGAAGTACTTGTGAAATTGAGTTGGGTACTTGTCACTTTTTCAATCACCCAACAAACGGTAATGTATTTATATGAAGTTATTTTGTTATTTTAAATTATCTTATTTTATACCATTTAAGTGAGAAGGTATTTCATACATTTGAGTATAATTTGAGAGACACCATAATTTTAAGTAGGAAGGTATTTTGTCATACAGCATTTATTTGGATTAAAATATTATTCATAATAAGTTTTTTGTAACTAGGAGTAGTTACAGTTACAAAACTATGATCTTGATCAAATTATTTAAGTCGGCTTACTAAATTTCGTGTATATCTAATATGTGTTTTTATCTACTTGTATTTATATACCTATATCTAATTAATGTATTTGGAAAGCTAGTTGTAAATACTAGTATTAAATTAGAGTTTCAGTATTTTTTCGAAATTCACTGATTTTTCAGCATTTTTCTGTCTGGTATATAGAGCAGACCTGCCTGCTATGAAACATATCCTTGTTTTAAAATAAACTGATCAAGATCATGATATAACACAAGGTTAGTCTTACTAACTAATAAGGTACTTTTTTTTAAACTAAAACAAAAAGCACATAGAGACAATTTATATCACATAAAGTATCAATAGGTACGTATTTGCGACGTTATTATTAAAATTATATATTATAGATTGGACAGGAAAATACATCAAGATACTTATTTTAGTATTTATTTATCTATGTTGAGTTTGTGTGAAAGTGAAGTGAAAGGCAGGTTTCATAGAACAGATGTTGTAAAATATAACTATGATTCATGAAAAAATATATCATTTTTATAATAGTGCTTTATAGAATCTCTAAATATATAACGATGATAGACTTTGGATTTAGTTTTACTTACAGGTAAGTTGTAATAGTATTATGATAATAGAAAAACTACTTTTTCAACTGAAAATACAAAAAAAAACACAGTTCATATTAAATTAATAATTAAAGAATTAGTAAAATTTGAAACATGCTTGCTGTTGAAAATAATATTAACTCCTTCCAAAACGATTTGAACAATATAAAACTTTTCGTACCATTGCCAAACTAGTGTTTTACTGTAGAAACCTAGTTAATAAAAAAAATGTTTCATCATAGTGACTACGGAATATTTTTGTTATAATTGACTAGTTAAGGTATTTTGGCAGTTCGATCAGTTTTCGAAGAATAAAACGTAATGTTTGACATGGCATTAGCCATAACTCCACTCTTATACATCAGCAAATATTCTGGAGAGCTTAGATGTTTCAGAGGATATCCATAGTTCTTAGAAATGCAGCAGGGTTTTTTAAAATTAGATTTAAGAATGTAAGTATTGAGGCATTTAAAATAGTATTAAAGTAGGTACCTATTAGGTGGGATACATGCTGTGGCTTGAATAACAAAAAATCATTTTAGATTTATACTAAATAAATATGTATGCAAAACTTTATATTAATATATTTATATCATATCAATATAATCATAATAGCAACTTATAAACTTACCTAAATATGAAGCGTAGTATATTTTGTTCAAAATCCAATAACCATATTATAATATTCCAATAATGTGCCGATATCAATATTTATAATATAATTTTATATTTATAATTCGTACAAAACCAAATTTTATATAAAGCGCATAGTAAAGGAATTGCATCCTATCATTATTTATCTAAAGGATATGGACACATTCCTTCGTCTTTCTGACAATTCCTTTATTTTATTAACAAAATTAATTTGAAATCGTTTTATTCATTGTCTACAGACGAACAACTACACAGAAAATCAATATTGCTTGAAAATAAAAATTATACACTTACATAGCTTTTGATTTAAGCGTCGCATTATTGACCTTTTGAAGTTTGTAAAAACATGGCGTCGGAAAGATGGCGGAAGTTTTTTGCTTTTACTTCGTTTTTACAAAGTCACAATAATCCTTGTGATTTTATTGAAACAATTCTAACTACAACTCAACGGCCCTGAATAGAACCCCTTTTCAGGGCCGTATCGGTTAACTGAAATAAAAAATATTATACGATCTTTTTCATCATGTCATTGCGCGGGCATCGAACCCGTTATCCTTTAGACGCTGGACGTGGCCTGCTGGCTGCTGTGATCAGAGAGTATTGAGTTCAGGTCTGACTCGCGAAGTGTTGGCGGCGTCCCGAATGGAAAATCCTGAAAATAAAATAGTAAGTAGGTACTCAAGTAAGTAAAAGGTAAATAATTGTAAAGGTACTACGAACAAATTGTATCGTTGTTGTTAGGGGCAGTGTGGGCAGGAGTGATCTGGACAAGCTAAGAGCAATATTTGTGAAATTCTAAACCAGATCCTGACTTAAAAAGGTTGAGCGTCATCTGGTGACGTATGTAGGAATCAGATGCGGCCCGCGTCATCCATCCGTGATGCGCCATCTAGTGATGCCTGAGTTAGTTTAAGCGTCATCTATGGTCCCATGTGCCGTAACAGTTGCGCCGCGGTGGAGTCCAGCGCGGGTGGCGCGGAGCTTGCAAAGTTAATTTGAGAGCCATCTAGCGGTATATGTACGAACCAGCTGGGCCCTGCCCGTGTAAATGATCAGTATAATGCGCTTCCTAGTGTTGCCTAAGTTTGTTAGAGCGCCATCTATTGTTGTATGTATGAAGTTCGTTAGCCTTCTAGTGGTTTACGTACGGTACCAGCTGCGCCGCGGTGGGTGCGGGCGCAGATCAGACGAGATTAGATTTTAGTTCCTAAACTAAAATGTTAGTTTGAGCGCCATCTAGTGTTGTATATACGTATCAGATACGCGGTGCTTGCTTGTGACACGACTAGTAGTAGCGCCATCTATTGTTGTATGTACGAACCAGCTGCGCCCTCCCGCGCGTAGACCATCCGTGTTGCCCAAGTTAGTTAACGCGCCATCTAGTGTTGTGTTTACGTACCAGCTGTGCCGCGGTGGGTGCGGGCGCGGGGGGCGCGGGCGGCGGTTCGCGGTTTGTCCGCGGGGAGGCGCACTCGGCGCACTCCACAGCGTTCTGACCGCGCGTCGAACGCCGCGACCACGACTCCGGCATGCAGCTGAGAATAGTATAAAAAAGAAGAAGAATAGATTAAAAAAAAAACACATTTTCTTTTTGAATCCTTACTTAATAATAAAATTGAAAAGCTTTAGTTTGCTTGAAATTACCGGCGTAAAGCTCGAATACGCAACGATAGCGCGTTCTAACTTTACCTGTGCTGCCATCTAGTGCGAAAGTTTGTGAGGATGTTTGGATGTTTGTGCCCCAACCACGCCTAAACGGCTGAACGGATCTGAACAAAACTTGGAATGATTATAAGACTCACCCTAAATGAACGATGTGGGCGCACGGCAGCGATGCTAATGCCTCCGGTTGTTCCGCCAGCGGGTCGCGGCATCGAGCGCACGCGGGCGCGCAGTAGGCGGCGGCCGCGCGTCTGTGTCGCGCGGCCGCCTTGTTGTCGCCCAGCGACGTGTAGATGTCCGCCAGGCGAAGTCGCACGCGACGGACTAGCCTCTGTAAAGTTTGATACAATAATATTTGTGGACATTTCACACACCATCTAGCCCCAAACTAAGCGGAGCTTGTACTATGGGAACCAGATGGCTGATATCCGGAAGAAATATTTGCAGAATTGGCAAACATTTCTCCCGCAGCGGCAATCGAACCCGCACTCTGCGACTCAACAGAGCAATCGCCCGCCACGCCACCGAGGTCGATGCTTTTGAATACCTTAGAGCCAACGGACGTAGCGACCTCTAGTAGCCTTGTGTTGAACTCCAACGGACGACAATTGCAGATTCGGCCTTGCAATCTGAAATCACAGAAAATATCACACTTATCTGTCCACTATTTACTTTTTTCCTTAGCCGACACAGTCCTGGCTAAAAGCAAATCAAAAAATACAAGTTTAATGTGATTTAATAGTTAATGTTCGATTGTGTTTACTTAAAACAGAACTAAATGGCGCTGCTAAAAGTGAAATAAAATGAAAAATCTTTATTGCAAGCAACTAAACAAACAAAAACTGACAATTGCTGGCAAATAGCCTTATAGCTTGATGCGATTTCTCCCAGGCAACCAGACTAAGAGTAAATTAAAAACGTAAATAGAAATCGAACTAAATGAAAGGTTACTACTAAATTAACGTTAAATACACGCTTGAACCCTTCCATGGACAAAATAGTTGAGCGGTGAGGATTTCTGCTGTCCCTCGAAAGTTGCTCTTTTCTTGTCAGTGCAGTTACGAATATATTGCTTCTACTCAAACAGTGATTGTTTTAATCCTAAAACATCCTAACCGACCGACCAATTTGATTTGGAGTTTTGTACACAAGGCATAGTCCGATCAAAAGGAGATTCACAAATGTGTGAAACGTAATAATTGGTGCAAGTTATGTACACCGTAATTGTCCTATACATCGGAAATGTACCTTCTATGATTGTGTTTTTTTTAATGTTATAATGTATATGATGTGTGTGTACTTAAATAAATCTTATATATATAAAATAAAGTCGTGTTAGTTACACCACTTATAACTCAAGAACGGCAGAACAGATTTGGGTGAAAATTGGTAGGGAGGTAGCTTAGAGCCAGGAGACGGACATAAGATACTTTTTATCCCGTTTTCACGTATCGCCATCTGGGGACCACGCGAGCGAAGCCGCGGGCGGAACCTAGTAAATAAATAAACGTAGGCCTGGTAGATTGTACGGTTGTATAAACAAAGCTAAATTATGTATATGTAAAACAATTTACATTGTCAGTTTTTTTATTTGTCTAATGCATGTTTTTAAAATACCTTTCTCACGGAGACTAAACAAAATATACAATAAGGCGGAGCGCTCAGAAAGGCTCAGAACAAGCGGTATTGATTAAAATGATTTGACAGCTGTTGACTTTGACAACAAGGCAAAAATGATGCATTTCGTTTGCGTACAATCAAAATGTTCGTAACTCAGAGTTCTGAGGTTCGTAATGAATGTAGATGTATAGCTTGACTCGTTACCTCAAAGCTTCAAGACATCTGGCCGCGCCGTCCATGGCTTCCATATGCGCTAGCCTGTCGCCCGCGGTTTGGCCCGCACCCATCGCCATCTCATAATGCCTACGAACAAAATTATACGATACTAGCTGCCGCGCGTGGCTTCGCTCGCGTGGTACCCGGATAAAAAATAGCCTATATGTTAATCCAGTACATGTACTATATATATTCCAAGTTTCGTTCAGATCCGTTCAGCTGTTTAGGCGTGATTGAGGCACAAACATCCAAACATCGTCGCAAACTTTCGTACTAGATGGCAGCACAGGTAAAATTAGTACGCGCTATCGTTGCGTTTTGGGCTTTACGCCGGTAATTTCAAGCAAAGTAAGACTTTTCAATTTTATAATATAAGTAAGAAGTAAGAAGATAATATAAGCAAGATAAGATGTAAGAAGTAAGATATAACTTTTACGTGACGGCCTCGGTGGCGTGGCGGGCGATTGCTCGGCAGAGACGCAAGAGGCGCGGGTTCGATTCCCGCTGCGGAAGAAATGTTTGCATGATCTGTAAATATTTCTTCCGGGTCTGGGTGTTGTGGTGTTGGTACTCGTAGTTTCTGATACCCACGACACAGGGAATCCTAGTGTGGGGTCAGGACTATGTATGTGACTGTTAGGTGTTATTTATTTATCAAAATCTAAATTATCCTGTGAATAAATTTCTTTTATCTACTTAAGTACATATTTTTAGCTATGTGCTGGATCAGTTGAGCTATCTATAGACCGTTTGCACCGGCCTTTAGATAGCCCGACTGTTTCTTTTGTATTTTGTAAATTATATTTGTAATAGTTGTAAGTTTCTTTCTGTTAATAAAGATTTTCTTTAGTTATTTTTTTCTTGTATCCGCCTAATTGACTGTGGTTTGCGCCTATAATTGAGGTGGCACTTAATTTTAATTTAATTTTGTCATATTGCATGTAAAATTGGTGTTCACTTTGTTGGTGCAACTAAATAAATCCTACTAATATAAACGCGAAAGTTTGTAAGTATGGATGTATGGATGTTGGTTACTCTTTCACACCTAAACGGCTGAACGGATTTGAATGAAAATTAGAATATACATAGTACATGTACTGGATTAACATATAGGCTACTTTTTATCCGGGTACCGCGCGAGCGAAGCCGCGGGCGGCATAGGCTCCGAAACTACTGGACCGATTTCAAAAAATCTTTCACCAATAGAAAGCTACATTATCAGGGTCCAGTATAGGTTATAATAAATTTTCAAAAAAATTAGGGATCCGTAAGAAAATTGCAATATTGTAATCCAAGGTAGAAAACCCAAAATAGTTTTTGGCGTGCGCTGCGAAAACTATTGATTATAGAACAAAATAATGTACTACACGCGTACGAAGTCGCGGGCAATAGCTAGTTTATAATATAAGTAAGATTGTATGCAGTAAAAACTTCATTATGATGACTCTTTGACGAACTTCGTTGACGAGTTCTTGAATGACACATTATAAGTGAATTGTGTTTTTGTTAATTATTATTTTATCTGTTTTGACATGTCATTTAATTTTGTAATATTGTTTGTTTAATTTTGTTTAATATTGCATGCTTGTTTAGCCGTTAATGGAGGACCTTAATTTTATATCTACATTGTTAATTTTACCCATTTTCGCAATAAATTTAAATTGAAACTGATGAAGATCTTACTTGATCGACTTCCCAATGTCACATTTCCTTCGGTAGACATCACCCAGCACCCTCACAGCACGCATATAGCAGCCTTGATCACCAGCCACTGTTGACAACCTCAGCGCCTCCTGAAGAACACAAAACGTGTACAGTACTACCACAAATACTGTGCGCTTCGGCAATTTTCTTCTAGCTTCTGGAATACGAAGGGTATAGTAGTACTACAAATACTGTGCGCTTCGGCAATTTTCTT
This sequence comes from Scotopteryx bipunctaria, assembly GCA_949320045.1. Lineage (NCBI taxonomy): Eukaryota > Metazoa > Arthropoda > Insecta > Lepidoptera > Geometridae > Scotopteryx > Scotopteryx bipunctaria. The sequence goes on from OX439470.1 coordinate 3,119,473, forward strand.
CTAGCTTCTGGAATACGAAGTGTATAGTAGTACCACAAATACTGTGCGCTTCGGCAATTTTCTTCTAGCTTCTGGAATACGAACTAACGCGATGATTATGTAATACTTATAGAAAAAAAATTACCAATTTTTTACCATCTATAGTAGATGATTTATACAGCGTCAGGAGGCAATTTTAAGCTTCACAGACGGGACGCTGTAGTGCCCGGGACGAATTAAGATGGAGTAGGCTTGCCCAGCACCTATTCCATCCTCTCAGCTTAGTCGGCCTTGTCCACAGGAAAGACATGATCAATACGGAGCTGACTAAGCCGCGGGTTTCCTCGCGATGTTTTTCTTCACCGTTTACGCGCTATACCAGTACTCTCAAACGGTAATATAGAGTTGTTACAATAATGTGTGTGTGTTTGTGTGTATGTGTGTGTCTGTGTGGCTTTGAATGATTACCTGGCAATAATCATGGGCATCACCTAGCTCTCCCCTCGCTCGAAGAGCAGCAGCCATTTGTAATAACGCCATGCGATGGTGCCTGGATAATAACATCACGTTAGTCAGACTAATATTATACAGAGGAAAGATTTTTTGTTTGTAACGAACAGGCTCCGAAACTACTGGGCCGATTTCGAAAATTCTCTCACCAATAGAAAGCTACATTATCAGGGACCAGTATAGGCTATAATATATTTTCAAAAAAATTAGGGATCCGTAAGAAAATTGCAATATTATAACCCAAGGTAGAAAACCCAAAATAGTTTTTGGCGTGCGCTGCGAAAAACAAAATAGTGTACTACACGCGTACGAAGTCGCGGGCAACAGCTTGTACAATACAATTATACTCTACTAGCGACCCGCCCCGGCTTCGCACGAGTGCAATGCTGATACTAAATATACTACAGAATGTCTTTATATACAACGTTCACAGCTTTTTTGTCATTAGACAATACAAACATGATAAGGATCTCTTGCATCTCGCCCGCAAAACCACCGAGGTCGTCATCATCATCATCTTCCTGCTCTTATCCCACTCTATGTGGGGTTGGCACATAGAGTTTTGGCTAAGGTGTTTTATGACCGGCCGCCTGCCTGACGTCAACCCTCCTTGGGAATAAATGGCTTATTATTATATAGACACTATTGGAGATGTCATCAGGCGTTGTTACCTGGTGTTCAAGTCAGCGGAGGCCGGCCCGCGGCCCAGGTCGCAGGCCCGGGCCGCGCAAGCCACGGCCCGCTCTGCATCCTTCAGCCGACGCCACAGCTCCGACAGTCCTATGTACACCTGGAAGAAGCAAGGCATATCACTCATCCTCCTGATCATCCGAACCAGGTCGTGTACCAATGGATTTTTCTGACATTTTAATATTTTGACATTCTTAAATTGATTTTAGCATTACAATTAATTAGGACTTAACAATAGAATTTAATTTATTAACATTTACATTATCATATTTACATGCCATATACTTTGGTAGGACATAGATTGGAGTCCAATCTATGTCCTACCAAAGTATATGGCATGTATATAATAAATCAGTCCAATCATTGGACTGATTTATTTTTAAGACCATTATTATTTAAACACATGTGTTCGTGCAAATAAATGTCATTTATCATTTATCTATGCGAAAAATTTATGTGCGCTATACCAGTACTCTCAAACAAAGAAAGAAAACACTGTGAGGAAACCCGCGGCTAAGTCAGCTCCGCATGTATTAAAAAACAGTGACCTATGTCCTATGGTTCGTAAACTTTTGGAATTGGAGGATGGAGGCAGTTCAGAGTCGTTTGTACTGGATGTATCTTGGAAAGACTTTTATTATGTCGTGAGGTCCAACAGTGGTTTTACAGGCGCTTACTTGTAAGAGCAGCGTGTTATCCGATTGCGCTTGCGCAACGCACAGCGCCTTCTGGAAGCCGTCCATGGCTTTGGAGAAGGCGCCCAGCTCGAGGCTCACGCCGGCCACCGTCAGATGGACCGATCCCGCTGTGCTTCCCCCCCCGCAGTCATTGTACAAAGCATGACGAGCGTACGATAGAGCTCTGGATGTAAGAAGACAATTTGTTATAGAAATGTGCAGATAATAAAATATGATATGTTCGTATGAGCTAGTGGCCCACTCTAGTGACGGAGTTTTCAGGCCGCCTAAAGGCCTCCGTCATGGCTTGACGACTTAAAAGCCGGGACCGACAGTTTAACGTGCCCTCCGAAGCACGGAAGCGCTTTGCTCGTAACACCAAGCTTTGCTTAGTTTGGGGCTAGATGGTGCTGCGTGATAAGTCCTCAAATATTTATTTATTTAATAAATAACACCCAACAGTCACATACATAGTCCTGAGTCTACACTAGGATTCCCTGTGTCTATCAGAAACTACGAGTACCAATACCACAACACCCAGACCCGGAAGAAATATTTGCAGAACATGCAAACATTTCTTCCGCAGCGTCTCTGTCGAGCAATCGCCCGCCACGCCAGGTATGTTAAACGAACAGTAAAAGAAAATATCTTGAGGAAACCAGAAATAAAATGAAATTATTAAAAAGTTGTCCAATTTAGATGTCTTCAAAATCCAGCAAATCGTAGAACATGAAAAGTTGGAAGACATGTGCCAAGTGCACGAAAGAAGCCTTAGATGGCCGGTTCTCACCTCTCCAAGCCGCCCAGGGTGTGATGAGCTCTGGCCAAGTTGAGATAGGCCTCCGCCCTCATGGGGGCAGAGTCCAACTCTTCGGATATACCCAGTTGTCGGTTCGCATATTGAAGTGACTCCCTGGAAAAAAATATATACAAGTTTAAACCGATTGTGAAGAAGGAGGGTTTTTACAAACATCACCCACCCATACTCCTATAATAATCCAGAACCCTACAATCATACATTGTCTTTCAATTGTTTCTGTACTAAAAATCTCGTGATTGAGCATTATTTAAAAAAATATATTTTTCTTTGGCGATCTGGCAACATCTTGCCTGGAACAGCGACGGCCATTATTTAGAAAATTTCAAATTTTGTCTCTACCCTGTCTTTACACAAAATAGCAAAGTTCGTAAAACAGGCGTATTTTTTCAGTACACATAAGATTTTCGAGCGATAGTTCTAAGGAACACGTCCAATAACAGACTAACCCCCAAATACTCAAACGCATCTCAGAGTTGAGCACGTCTCAAGTGACAAGTTTTTGACACATTTCCATCAAAAACTGTCAAAAAACCGTGACTTGAGACGTGCTAAATACTCTGAGTCGCGTTTGAGTATTCGCGGGTAAATGTATTTTCTTTCTTGTCTTTTCTTCAGATCAAGTTAATTCAGTTTTCGACTTGGAAGAATTTCGATGTGACGCTGCCAGCCCGGCATAGGCGATCTGGCAACACCGCATTATATTTTGGCGTTTGTAGAATTCAAAATCAAATGGTCCATCGACAAAACTAACAGAGACACTAACACTACAGCAACTTTTAAATAAAAATGAATCAATGTGCGAATAACGCGGGTATATCACTGGCTTGACTTCCGGTTGGTTATGTCATCGTGTCATTCTGAATTTAATTTTTAGAAATGTCAAAATGTAGTGAGGCGTTGCCAGATCGCTTTGTGGCGCGAAATCTGCCGAGCAGGCAACGTCGCACGGTTTGAATTGATAGAAGAAGCTTAAAGTCCATTTTTCTGTCTACATACCTATACTTTCCGAAGTCCATATAAGCGCAGTACAAGTGACCCAGTACTGCAAACTTGTCTGTTCTGTTCCTGACTCCTCGCAGCGCTGCTAGCCAGACCTTCACAGCTAAACGTTGCTCGTTGCTCGTGTACAGACGAAGACCTCGTTCGATCTGGAAATATAAATTCAAAGATAAATAGATAATATATGTATGTTCGTATGAGCTAGTGGCCAACTCTAGTGACGGAGTTTTTAGGCCGCCGAAAGGCCTCCGTCATGGCTTGAATAGATAATAATAAATAAATAAATATTAGCTCCGCACGCATTGACCATGTCTTTCCTGTGGACAAGGCCGACTAAGCTGAGAGGATGAAGGCGCTGGGCAAGCCTACTCCATCTTACTACAGCGTCCCGTCTGTGAAGGCAAAAGTTGCCTCCTGACGCTGTCTAAATCATCTACTATAGATGGTAAAAGGCCTTAGGAGTGTTTCTCACCTTCCTCCTAGCCAGATACTGGTCGATCCTGGACCGGCAGCCGTGGAAGCAGTCCAGCAGGCCGGCGGCCGGCGGCCGGTGCGCCGGCCCGAAGCGGGAGCCCCATCGCAGCGTGCCATTGCGTTCGCCCGGACCGCTGTTGAATTCCTCCGAGAATGGATACACCTCTGAAAGAATTCAAAAATCAACACTTCTGCCTGTATAATATGTGTACCTGTACCCACGCTCATTTTTGCGTGTGTGTGTGTGTGTGTGTGCGTGTGTGTGTGTGTGTTTGTGTGCGTGTGTGTGTGCGCGCGTGTGTGTATGTGTGCGCGTGTGTGTGTGTGTGTGGCTATTAGGGAATTGATCAAGCGAGCGAAGCGACCGAAATCTCGGTGGCAATTTGGCAAATCGGCGATGTATATTTTGTGGATTTATTTGTTAGAGCATATTCTTCAGGCACAAGGAACACTTCTCACGCTTGCATGTGTGTGCCTGTACCCACGCTCATTTTTGTGTGTGTGTGTGACTATTAAATTACGAGTTGGCAGCGGACGACATGTCGCAGTGACACTACTGGTTTATATGTATTTGTATGAAACGCGTCGCTAGCTTCGTGTCGCTAACTACGGAGGGAATTTCATAGAAATACATAGAAACCAGTAGTGTCGCTGCGACACGTCGTCTGCTGCTGCCTCATGTTGTCCGTTGCCATGAATGTACGAGCATTTAGGAAATTGATCGAGCGAGCGAAGCGACTAAAATCTCAGTGGCAACTTTGCAATTTGGCGTTGTATATTTGTGGATTTGTTTGTTAGGACATGATTTACATACATACATATTATCACGCCCGTATCCCTAATGGGGTAGGCAGAGCCACAAGTAAACATAAGAAAACTTGCAGCCACTTCTGATTTAGTCCTAAGTTGGATATGGTGAACCATGGTGACAGGTGATCAGCCCATCGCCCATACAGGTGGTCCATCATTTTGCGACTTTTACGACATGCTCGGGGAGAGAAGCAGCTGGACGCATTCTATGTTTTTTCTTTACTCGCAGTCCAGCAGAGAAGTAATTTAGTAATTTTATTATTTTAATTTAAGTTAGATAAGTGTTGTATTTTTCTATAGACCTGTGTCTGAAATAAAGTTTTTATTATTATTATTTGTAAAATTGTCTCTAATTGCTCTAGTTGCTGGCATGCGTGTTGGCGAAAACCATAGGATGAGGAAGTGGGGTCGAAAATTAAATAAATAAATGACAGCCAACAGTCACATACATAGTCCTGACCCCACACTAGGATTCCCTGTGTCATGGGTATCAGAAACTACGAGTACTATGGTACCACAACACCCAGACCCGGAAGAAATATTTGCAGAGCATAAACATTTCTTCCGCAGCGGGAATCGAACCCTCTTGCGTCTCTGCCGAGCAATCGTCCGCCACGCCACCGAGGTCGTCATGAAGCCGTCAAATGAAGCGAGAATCAGCGCGTTCGCAATTGGACCTCAATATCAGTGGTAGCTACCCTGAGTGGTGTCTTCGATGTGATGACGCGACTCCCGCGAAGGGTCTGGAGAACTGAGTAGCCGCGTCGCCGACAACTGATGCGCCGGCACCCCGCTGGAACACATCATCATCATCATCTTCCTGCCCTTATCCCACTCTATGTGGGGTCGGCACAGCATGATCCTTAGATCTTGCTGTAAGAGTTTTGGCTAAGGTGTTTTATGACCGGCCGCCTGCCTGACGTCAACCCTCCTTGGGAATACTTGCTTATTGTATCTCATCATGTTGGAGGATACTATCCCACTCTATGTGGGGTCGGAACATCATGATCCTTGGATCATGCAATTGCGATCTTGTAGGAGATTGGAAGGAGATTGGAAGGAGATAGGAAACCGTGTCGTATTGTCGAAAGAGTTCAAAAAAAGCAAGGCCTTTTACCATCTATAGTAGATGATTTATACAACGTCAGGAGGCAACTTTTACCTTCACAAACGGGACGCTGTAGTGCCCGGGACGAATTAAGATGGAGTAGGCTTGCCCAGCGCCTCCATCCTCTCAGCTTAGTCGGCCTTGTCCACAGGAAAGACATGGTCAATACGTGCGGAGCTGACTAAGCCGCGGGTTTCCTCACGATGTTTTCCTTCACCGTTTGAGAGTACTGGTATAGCGAACATAAATTTTTCGCACAGAAAAATTCATTGGTACACGACTGGATTTGAACCCACCTTTGGATCGAAAAGCAGGGTCGCTAACAATTAGGCCACCAGTGCTATCTTAAAAAGTTCAAAAACATCTGTTTAACACACAAAAGGAGCTTTTGAGGCGAACTTTAATTCCTTTCACCACACTAGTTGGAAAAAATTTGTGACACGAATAATCGTAGCGGTATTACACGTTACAACGTTATACAACGTTTGACGCAGAAGCTTCTGCGAAATTATTTAAAATGCGCCTCAAAGGCTTCTTTCGTGCACTTGGCACTTGGTGTTAACAAACTCTTTAGGTTCTACGACATGCCAGTTTCCTCAATGTTTTCCTACACCGTTTGTTAGTACTTAAAATAAAACCATAAATTCTTATTAAGATCACAATTATGATTCATTCAAAGTGGTCTTTTAACCCTCCTGAGGCCTTATTTACTATGAGCAAACCAAACATAACGCGGTCAAACGTGGGCACGTGAAATCCGTGTTAGTCTGAATATATTCATATTCTATATATAACAATTTTGTATTGCAAAACACGCAAGTACAAACAAGCAAACTGTCAAACTTCGTTTAGTCATACCGAATAAGTACCCTCGTAGTAGACTTGTCGCGTCCAAAATCAAAAGTAGCGCGACTTACCCGAGGAAGTCGCGCGACTCTATAGAGTCCCATGACATGTTCCGCGGGTGTAGTCGGCAGGGTCACCTAACCGTCGGGTGCATCGCGCTGTCTCGCTCGCTCAGCTTCGAAATGACCTGTGGGAGGGAGATAGCATGCTTTTACTTTGTCTGACTTTAAGTTTTTTCTGCTTTGGATGTACTAAAACTTCAAATGGTGTTTATCATTAATGCCGCATCCAATATTCTACAAAAAAATTACGAATTAATAATACTATACTCGTAGCAACGATGCTACATGTCGGCCGTTGCCCATTAGAATATTGGAACCGGGCATAAAGAAGCTAAAAACTAAAGGACTGTTTAAAAAAATCTATGAGTCACAGACTCAATTTTAGATTACACAAAAATATAATTACCTATAGTTACCTACCTACATACTTATTTAAAAATCAGAATTTTCTGTAGTTTTTTTTTATCTCCAAATTATATTTTAGTAATAAATAAAATAATGCTCATAAAATAATTATGAAAATGTGCGTCTCTCACCTAGCTCAAACACAATTTCCGGTCAAGTTAATACCCATTTCACTGACTGCACATGGGGGATGGGGACTGCTTGTTCATTGTTCGCAGTTACAATCTAAAAAAAAAGAATATTTTATACAATAAAGTTTAAGTAGTATGTTTAAAACAGAGATAATTTTAAAACTTCAGTTGATTTTGTTCAGAATCTTGTCACTTTTACAAAAATCATATTATACCTTGAACCATACGTAATAATGATATAGTAAGTCACATTCAACTCTTTTGTTACACGTAGCAGTACCAATGATGCCAAATTATTGCCCCACGTTGGGCGCCAATGTAAATATTTGGCACCCAACGTGGGGCAACCATTAAACTATACTTTCCCGAGTCTTTGCTAACGTAGTACTCGGATAAGTATTAAGTGTATATCATCCTACTAATATTATAAATGTGAAAATTTGTGAGGATGTGACGATGTATGTTTGTGCCTCAATCACGCCGTAACGGCTGAACGGATTTGAATGAAACTTGGAATATACATAGTATGTGTGCTGGAATAACATATAGACTACTTTTTGGCCAGATATCATATAAGTGAAGCCGCGGGCGAAAGCTAGTAATCTATATTTTATTCACGATCGTGTAAGTACTATGTAAATTCCAAGGTGATATTGAAAAATAATTGAATATATTGTTGGGTGCATCTTCCAATATATAGAACTAGCTGCCGCCCGCGGCTTCGCTCGCGTGGCACCCGGATAAAAAATAGCCTATACGTTAATCCAGCACATGTACTATGTATATTCCAAGTTTCATTAAAATCAATTCAGTCATCAGCAAAAACTTTGCGTGAAAGAGTAACAAACATCCATACATACTTTCAAGTTTATAATATTAGTAAGGATTAAGTACAGATATTTCATTTAATATTGAAACCTGACATTGCTTTTAGCTTAAAGCTTTCGAAATCTGACTTCACTTAGTTGAAGTTCACTTGAAAGTTATTTGGCATGTAAAGTGGTTAAAATGCAAATCCACTGTGACACATTTCGAGACCACAATCGGTGCCAAAATTTAAACACAGGTGACAACATGGTGGAAAGAGACGAGGATAATTATTAAATACACCTATACATAAATCCATACATACATTATAATCACGCTCGTATCCCTAATGGATGGGAAGAACCACAAGTAATCATATGAACACTTGCAGCCACTCCTGATTCAAAGTCCCAAGATGGATATGGTGAACCATGGTGACAGGTGATCAGCCCATTGCCCATATAGTTGGTCCATCATGTTGAAGAGGCCTTTTACCATCTATAGTAGATGATTTTATACAGCGTCAGGAGGCAACTTTTACCTTCACAGACGGGTGGTTGTAGTGCCTGGGACGAATTAAGATGGAGTAGGCTTGCCCAGCACCTATTCCATCCTCTCAGCTTAGTCGGCCTTGTCCACAGGAAAGACATGGTCAATAGGTGCGGAGCTGACTAAGCCGCGGGTTTCCCCACGATGTTTTCCTTCACCGTTTGAGAGTACTGGTATAGCGCACATAAATTTTTCACACAGAAAAATCCATTGGTACCGGATTTGAACCCACGACCTTAGGATCGGAAGGCGGGGTCACTACTAACTAGACCACCAGTGCTCTTGTTGAAGAGGATAATATGCCTTATTCGACTTTTACGACGTGCTCGGGGAGAGAAGCAGCTGGACGCACTCTATGTTTTTTTATTACTCCCAGTCTAAGAGAGAAGTGAGAATATTCTAGCTTTAAATCTCGAAACTTCACAAGTAAATCCATGTGCTAACGCTAGTCTACATCTAAGACCTAGGTCACTCAAAGCTCACTAGGAAAAGGTCGCGAAAGTAGGTCATCGATTTGATACACAAATGCAAGATACTAGAATTACTTAATAGGAATGCAAGATGCAACTGAATAAATCTTATTTTTATATAGAGTACAAAAAAGGAGTAATTTTTTCCTTGTTTGTTACGCCATTTAAAAAAAATATGCATGATATGTATGACGTTTTTGGACTACCTTATACTTTATAAAAATGAAGGTTAGCAAAAATGTATAGGATATTGCAAAGGTATACCCGGATTGCCCAAATCTGTAAACAGTTGATATTCAAACTCTTTTAATATTCGTAATCAGTTTTGATCTTATTGTATTTAGGCCAGTAACCCAACCAAAACTACCATTGACAAACAATGTAAAAAAATACTTTGAACATAAAATCAAATGCTGTACATATAACTGCTTTGTTTCTGTATATGAATTGCACATTTACATATAACTAATAATACAAAATATGTGAAGCAAAAAACATTTTTATTTTATCATATTTCATTCAGGAATCTATAAAGCAAAATATATGCTAATATGGCTACAATGCACGTATGCATCAAGTTGACTTTCAGAATTTTCCTCTATTTAACAACGAACGTCAAAATCACTGAACACTAGATCAAAAACAACAAAATATCAGATCAAAATCTATCAATCTAAAGATTCAAGATCGTTCTACTGATATGCAACAGAAAATCGTTACTTACGTCTCATGATCCCAGCCAACTAATGTATACTACAACTTTTTCTAAATATCACAATGAAGAAAATACCTATCCCGGAGTAATTTTGAGGGATTTTTAAAAGGTTTTGAATAGAAAAATAGGGTTTTATTGCAATTTCAATGGCGGAGAGAGAAACCTAGCTATCACACCCCAAAAACGGGGATGAACTGACGTGAGACAGTGAAAGGGGTGGAGTAGTCAGATGAACATGTTTTGTTGAGATTTATGGTAATGAAAAACTTTTAAAAGTACTACAGGTTAACTCAAGCTAAACTATAAAAAAGTTACTTTAATAATTTTATTTTGCATTTTAGTCTTGATAAATAAAATTCATAAGCACTTTAGAACATCATACATAGTTAGTTACGTCAAGTTGTTTGCATAGTTTTGAAGTTTTAGGTCATAATAGTAATAATATTACCTTATATTATAGATCACTATATGGTAAAAAAATATATTTTCTTGTCGTTTGACGCAATAGTAGTGTCAAATTATACGTAGATAAAAACAAATTGGCACCCAAGTTGCCCCACGTTGGGGCGCCAATGTTCCATTGGCGCCCAATGTGGGGCAACATTTTCTTCAGCCATATTAAGCGGGAACGTAATAAATGCTTTTGGAACTTTCCCCATCATTATTATCCAAAGGTTATACCCACTATTTGGTATAAGTTCATTAATGAATTGTTCTCTTATTTGATACGTGATATTCCAGGTCATAAATTATGTGTATTCCAAATATCAGCCAAACCCATTCATTTCCTATAAAGATGAATTTGAACAGACTCTCAATTTTCGCTTTCCTTATTTTTTATATTTAGTGTGATTATTTATCTTGATTACTCATTTATTGTACAAGCTATTTTTTTTTGAATATCCCTAAATGAGAGTAAATAGTTGAAAAATGTCGCAAATAAAAAAGCCTGCTCCATACCTTTCCAAGTCCCCCAGCATCCCTCTGCACAGAGCATGCGCGGCGCTGTCAAACTCTGCGGTTCTGTGACACACTGACTAAGAATAGCTTTGTTAGAGGCTGTATGAGTAGAAGCCATTGTCTAATAGTAATGTATCTAGGCTGTGTCCGAGCAGTCATGTTTTCACTTAGTATTATATCATCACTGGAAAGGCAAATTACGTAAGCGCCAAAAGGCCATTTCGAGAAAAAGCTATTTAAAGTTTATTTTTATCGTTTTTTAATCATAACTTTTTACCTAATTATCAAATTTTGATGACGTCAACGTAAGATTTCATTCTTTTTTCATTTTCTATGTCCAGCAATTCACATTATGAATTGAAAAAAATAACTTTAAACGGCTTTTTCTCGAAATGGCCTTTTGGCGCTCACGTAAATTTGCCTTTCCAGTGACGATATATTCAAAAATAAAAGAGAAGTTTATTAACAGAAAGAAACGTACAACTATTACAAATATAATTTACAAAATAGAAAAGAAACAGTCGGGCTATCTAAAGGCCGTTGCAAACGGTCTATAGATAGCTCACCTGATCCAGCTCATCAGACGGTGGAAGCGTGCCCAAGACGCTGGCCGCATTGCCACGCTGAATGCCAATACTGATCCGTTGAGCCAAATAAGAACCAGCTCTTGGATCGCGCATCGTTTCGACTAGACGCCCTGAAAGAATTTTTTTTTCAAAATAAAATAAATAGATACATCATAATTATATATAAATATTTATTATTATTATTATTAATATTATATATACATGACGACCTCAGTGGCGTGGCGGGCGAGTGCTCTGCTGAGACGCAAGAGGCGCGGGTTCGATTCCCGCTACGGCAGAAATGTTTGTATATTCTGCAAATATTTCTTCCGAATCTGGGTGTTGTAGTATGATAAGTATGTATTTACAAACAAAATGTATCTAAGTATTCTATGAGCCATCTGGTGTCCATAGTACAAGCTTTGCTTAGTTTGGGGCTAGATGCCGCTGTGTGAAATGTCCACAAATATTTATTTATTATTTATCACACCTGTATCCCTAATGTGGTGGACATTACTAAGGCCTTTTACGATCTATAATAAATTATACAGCGTCAGGAGGCAACTTTGATCTTCACAAACAGGACGCTGTAGTGCCCGGGACGAATTAAAATGGAGTAGGCTTGCCCAGCACTTTTCCATCCTCTCAGCTTAGTCGGCCTTGTCCACAGGAAAGACATGGTCAATACGGAGCTGACTAAGCCGCGGGTTTCCTCACGATGTTTTCCTTCACCGTTTGAGAGACAGAGGTATCTATAGACCGTTTACAACGGCCTTTAGAGCGACGGTTTCTTTTGTATTTTGTAAATTATATTTGTATTAATATAAAGAAGATTTATTACATTTTAATAAATAAGTAGAAAATATCCGACCAAAGTAAACAAAACCGTTTTTGTTTTTAATCTTTATTTTTTTCGCTATCTTTATCTTTATTTATTCTAATAAGCTGCCAAAATCTTTGTTTTACGCCTTTTGCCTGAACGTGTTCCAATCCAAGTAAACTTATCTTACAGTGTTGGTTTTAGTGCTCAATAAAGACGTGAAATCATGAGTTTCGTGGATTTTAAGCAATAAAACTAAGACTAGGTACGCTGTTTTGTTTCGTAAACTATCTTCATATAATTATGTAAACTTACGCTACTGACGGACCGACTATCAACCCACAGTCTAAACCATAATGTCCTAGAAGCATGAAACTTGGAATGTATTATTATACTTATCGGTGTAGGGAAGAAAGAAATAAGAAAGAAATTCTCGGAATTCAACTCCTAGATGACGCAACGGGAAGTTGAAATTTGTATAAAAATCTAGCGAAAAACATAAAAAGTCGCGGGGCATTCTAGACCTCATATTAAACATATTGAATAACCACGTCTCCATCACATTGGCGCTGGATTTTTGGGAAGCAAAGCATAACATTAATTTTCATCTTATTTTCATAAAAAAATAAGGCAATTTGTACGATAATAGCCACATCGTGAACAAGAGTTATGTTATAGTATAGCCGTATCAAAGAATCTGCCCTACATCGTGAAAAACTGGACGAGGAAACGACTAAAATAAATTAACTGACGAAAAAAATGTCGCTCGAAGAGAACACATTAAAAATCGATACACAACGCAAACTAGATGTGTGAATAAAAATGTCTGGACCTTTCAACGCTACAAATTCGTGGGCGATATATGGGAGGCATCAATTTCAATCCAAACATTAATAAATTGGCATCTTTCGTCGTTGCTGTGTTTATTAATAGCGAACATATTTTGTAAATCTCGGGAACATATCTGAGGGGTGCGTTTTCAGTGTTTGTCGCGAGGCGGCGCGCGACACTTGAAAAAAATTGGAGGGAAAGTTGCTCGGTTTTTGACAGTGACATTTACAAAAAAATATATCAACCTTTTAGACAAATAAAGACAGTAAAAATGCATTTGCACGAGTAGTGAATTGCGAATAAAAATTGATAAATGTTTAGTGTAGATACTTGCCCAGATAAAACCTATAAAACATACAATGATTTTTTTATGACGACTGTGTTCTTTAAAAAGTCAAACTGGCATATTGTAATAAACAAGTAATTCAATTGACAACTCAAAAAAGTTCACCAACAATTCACCACAAAAAGTTCCTATGCCTTATCACCAAAAAGTTTTTAACAGTAAAGTATTAAAAAAATGAGCTACTACGATTTCAAAGACTACCAAAGCGAAAAAGAGTCCTGTCAAGTGAAAAACGAAGCTAAGAGCATGGAAACAGAAGATGAGAAGGAGGATCACATCCAGCATGTTCTAGGACCGAGTAGAAGATGCTTGGCGTGGGCTTGCAAGGCGTGTAAGAGGAAAACGGCGACTGTGGACCGACGGAAAGCTGCCACGCTGCGCGAGCGACGAAGACTAAGAAAAGTAGGTACCTACACTTTCTTGCGTTTAAGTTAATTATCCCTTTTGGGTGGCGATAGTGACAAAGACCATACTACCTAGTCTTTCGTTAATTTAATTTCTTTAGTATTTATTGCTAGGTTTTCCTGTTCACTTTTTTCTCAGGATATGATTAATAAAAAAACATAAAGGCAAATGTCACTTTAGTAGGAATGTTAGGAAATGTTATTTTGTTTTTAATCATTGAAAAATCTTAAGCTAGAGAAATGAATCATTATTTTATTAAAAAAGCTAACACTTCTGTGAGCAAAAATATCTACGTTGAAATTTTCCCGCGGCTAAAGCGACCTATATAACGATTTTTCCTTTCGTGAAAACTATTATAGTCCGAGACCTTTAGTCCTTTCTGATCTTGCTCAAAAGTCTTCAGTTCACTTAGTGGAGTAAGCTGAAACTACGAGGAACCTATGCTTAGCAAGTAGTACCTATAAGTTTTTTTATTGACCTACCCACATTTTAGATTTAGAATTTATATTTAAAAAGACGGATATTCTATAAATATATTACTTACGTTATTCATCCTTCCAAAATAATAATTACCTATAGTTATTAATTTATTTCCTATTCTGAGGCAGGTACAGTCAGAAACGGAAGATTATGAGAAAAAAAAATTAAAACATTTCGTACACATTGTGTTTTTCTCGTTGTGTTAATTTTTTATTTCATCTCTGTTACTTACCAAGAATCTAAATAAAAAAACATGACAATGGCCTATAAATCTTTTTATAAAAAAAAAAATAACAGCCTCTCAACAATACATCTTCAAATAATCCTCAGGAAGACTAAAATTGAATCAAAACACGGATTGATCTTTCGAGTCATTTCGTTTAAACTAAAAATACATTAGAACTCTCACTTTGCCGGCTGAATAATTTGTTGTGACATGCCATAGAGGGCGTAAGAAAAAAAAACACTATAGGTTAATGAGTGATGACATTTTGAAGGAGCATTTAACATACAACTGCACTTTGAGCTATTAAGGTAGACTTGGCGCGAGCACACTTCGAAAATACATGAAATTTCATTCGCCGCGTCATTTCAAATTCGCCTTATGTACCACTTTATTTTACTTCTCTGATGGACTGGGAGCATCGAGCATATATCCAAATTATCACGCCCATTCTTAACTAGCTGTTGCCCGCGACTTCGTACGCGTGTAGTACATTATTTTGTTCTATAATCAATAGTTTTCGCAGCGCACGTCTAAAACTATTTTGGGTTTTCTACCTTGGGTTACAATATTGCAATTTTGTTACGGATCCCTAATTTTTTTGAAAATTTATTATAGCCTATACTGGACCCTGATAATGCAGCTTTCTATTGGTGAAATAATTTTTGAAATCGGTCCAGTAGTTTCGGAGCCTATTCGTTACAAACAAAAAAATCTTTCCTCTTTATAATATTAGTATAGATTATCCCCCTGCTAACCCTCTTCCATCCAGCCCAACTCCTTGAAATAACCGGATAAGGGAGAGACTTTGGGAAAGTCCGAAAGTCCTCAAGTGAAGATAGCTCAAAGCTGAGTTAGGACCTTTAAGCAATTTTTATCCCCACTATTGTTACTAGCCCCATAGTACTGATATAGCGCACCATTTTTTCAAACAGAAAAAAACATCGGTGCTAACGGTTTTGATCCCGAGAACTTAGGAACTGAAGGCAGGGTCTCTACCACTAGGCCACCAGTGCGAGCTAATTATCTTGATCGAATTTGTAGAGCATTACATATTCGGTATCCTATCTCCATAAATAGTAAACTACCCTAATCCCGGATCCACTCGCCAGTAATCCGTTGTACGTGACAAACGGACATATATCCTATTTATTATTATACAGCGATCTCTCTCTGGATTAAAGAGTTAACTCTGAAATAGTGTATGTACTTTGGTTTTATGAGAAGATTTGCTTGGTTTTTGTAAAGTTATCATATCACCCTGCGTATACTAATGTAGGCTATTATGCCTACTTTATTGAAATATAAACACGACTATACTCACATGTTATGTGTATGTGTGTTTATTCAACAAAATACATAGAAAAACAATAAATTAACATTCATTACATATTTAATGTACCTACTCTTCAAAATCTCTTACAACCTCTACTGCTATCGCCTTTTTAAAATCTTTTTTCACCACTTCCAAATCGGTATTAGACCAAGGAGTATTTTATCATTCTACCAAAAGAAACGAGGTTTGTGATAATGTTTAGCGGCAATACTGAGTAATACTTAATCTGTGACAATAGCAAGGAAAACACAATGATGTAAACTGACACTAAATATAGCTTTACCAGGATCTGATGGCAAAAAAAAGTAAAAAAATAGCGATTTTCATATAGCAACAAAAAAAATGTCAACTGAAATTTCGAGGAATTGTTTTTAGTTTGGCTTCAAATTTCCTTTAAAAAGTGGTGAAAATGTCGAAGAAGAATTGCTAGCGTCAATTTCTTTTTCCCTTTTTGCCATCAGATCCTGGTAGACCTATAGTAACCTTCAATAACTAAATATCTAGTACAGAGTTGCCGCGCGCGATAGCCAAAACCCGCAAGTTTTGCATTCGCGATCTATGAGGCTAACCCCCGAATACTCAAACGCATCTCAAAGTTGAGCACGTCTCAAATGACGATTTTCTTTTTTGACAGAATTTTATCAGAAACTGTCAAAAAACCTTGAGTTGAGCTCAACTCTGAGTCGCGTTTGAGTATTCGGGGGTTAAAATACAACTTTGAGCCATCTATAGGTACTATAGAGAAAATAAAAAGTTAAACCTCTAAATATGTTAACAAATCGCTAAAGTTTAATAAAAACTGCCTTGTTATATTATTAACGAAAGTTGTTTAAAAAAGCTTACTAAGTAGGTAAGTATATTCGATTATATGGAAGACAAAAATGCTTGGGACTGAATAATGCTTCAACTCCTTTTATAAACATGATTGTAAAGGGATCATTTTACAAAAAAATAGCCAAGCGCGATTTCTTGCCTGTATCTTCCACGCTTGGTCATGTTACTAGTGTAAATGCAACGTAGATTTAAGACGTGTCCAAATTATCCCCGTCATTTAAAGGAATAAAAAATTTTGACTTTGACGTTGACTTAAAAACTATGTCATAGTTTTCAGCGCTTCCTTTCATTTACTTACGATCTATATTTTTATTCTATTAAGTATTTTTTTCTCAATAGAAGCTGAAAGTATTGTCAAAAGAGCAATATTGACACGAAATATCACTTAACTCCCCTAACCAAACAAAACTAGCGACCAAAGGAGATAAATTGCAAAATGTATTGCTTTTCAACTGGTTCCTAAGAAACAATGACCGTTTTGTTACGGCAGAAAAAAGCAAACGTATTTTTTAAAGTTACCTTTCTTTGGGATAAAAACTTTTTTGTAATTGAAAACTGTTTCAGTAACAATCAAGAAAAGACCATACGATCTCAGAATATTCGGCTGCCTGAAAGAGAAAACTATAAAATAGTAATAATAACTAAATACAGAACAAAAGAAGGGGATTTTTAAAAGTTCCAAAACGTTCTTTAGAAAAAAAATGTGACTAACCCCCGAATACTCAAACGCGACTCAGAGTTGAGCACGTCTCAACTCACGGTTTTTTGACAGTTTCTGATGAAAATCTGTCAAAAAAAAATCGTCATGTGAGACGTGCTCAACTTTGAGATGCGTTTGAGTATTCTGGGGTAAATCGGTCAAGTGCGAGTTGAGCACACGAAGAGTTCCGTACCATCGTAGATGTACATAAATGATTCTTGTATGAGGACCCCTTTTATCGTTTTTATTTTATAAAAGTAAGTTCGTATGGGCTAGTGGCCAACTCTTGTACGGAGTTTTTAGGCCGCCTAAAGGCCTCCGTCATGACTTAACGACTAAGAAGCCAGGACCGACAATTTAACGTGCCCTCCGAAGCACGGAAGCGCTCAGCTCGTAATGCCACTTGCGGTCACCTATCCCAATTGTGACCACGCACAACGTTGCTTAACTTCAACGATCAATCAAGAACGTCTAAGCAAACTACGCCACGAGTGCTTAAATTTTTATTATTTCTTGTTATAACGGCAATAGAAATACAGCCCGCTGACAGACGGACGGACATACGGATAGACATAAAATCACGCATGTTTCCCATAGGGGTAGGCAGAAAGCACATATCTCCATTTGCACGCATGCTCGTCAGATAAACTGAATCAAACAAAATCATTTCTGCTATATTGCGGTGGACACCTTTTCAAACCTCCAGTTAAATTAAGAACGGTGACTTGCCAACAAAACAAAGCCAAGAGTCCTGTGCTCTTTGTCCCGAGAACCGAACCCACACTTGGGCGGCGCTGGTAAGATCAGACGATTCATTCACTACACTATTATCGGAGTGAAGTCAGTTTGTTTGTACAGGAATAGTTTCTAAGAGCACTGGTGATCAAAAATTTGTATAATTAATTGTAAATTTGTTTAATTGGATAAAGTCAAAGTCAAAGTCAAAAATTTTTATTCCATAAAATCACTGGGATCACTCGGACACGTCTTAAATCTACGTTGCATTTACACCTGTTCGTAACGCGACCAGGCGTGGAAGATACAGGCAAGAAACCACGCTTGGCTATTTTTTTGGAAAATGATCCCTCCACAATCATGTTATAAAAGGAGTTGGAGCATTCAGTCCCAGTAAAAAGTAGTCTATATTATTTCAGTACACGTAGGTATTATGTATATTCCAAGTTTCATTCAAATCCGTTCAGCCGTTTAGGCGTGATTGAGGCACAAACATACAAACATCCTCACAAACTTTCACATTTATAATACAGTAGGATCATTTATTTATTCCTCTTAGAGTTGTTGTAGTAGGTTGTAGTAGAGCGGGGTTGTAAACACTAAAAAGTAATTTCTAAAATTCAAACATGATAAGAACGCCTTTTACCATCTATAGTAGACTAGCTGCCGCCCGCGGCTTCGCTCGCATGGTACCCGGATAAAAATAGCCTATAATATGTTAATCCAGCACATGTACTATGTATATTCCAAGTTTCATTCAAATCCGTTCAGCCGTTTAGGCGTGATTGAGGCACAAACATACAAACATTGGATGTTTCTCACAAACTTTCGCATTTATAATATTAATATCTATAGTTGATGATTTATACAGCGTCAGGAGGCAACTTTTACCTTCAGAAACGGGACGCTGTAGTGCCCGGGACGAATTAAGATAGAGCAGGCTTGCCCAGCGCCTCCATCCTCTCAGCTTAGTCGGCCTTGTCCACAGGAAAGACATGGTCAATACGTGCGGAGCTGACTAAGCCGCGGGTTTCCTCACGATGTTTTCCTTCACCGTTTGAGAGTACTGGTATAGCGCACATAAATTTTTCACACAGAAAAATCCATTAGTACACAAACTTGATAACGCAGCGGAAAAATGAAGTTCGTATAAAAAAATCAACGCGGACCATTCAACGACATAGTTTAAATAAAACAGTTTGCAAGTGGGGATAATATTCAACAGAATAAATAACAGATATTTGGTATTAGGGTTCAGTATTTTATAGTCTATTAGCGAACCACGGCACTAAAACAGTTAATAAATTGTAAAGGGTGAAAGAAAAAATATCTGTTGAATAAGAGTGGGCGCACACATATTTGAAATTTGTTTTTCTACTCCTCAACCGTTTACTTTATTAACTTTATTAACAGAAACAGACTTACAACTAATACAAATGTAATTAACAGAAAAAGACTTACAACTAATACAAATGTAATTTACAAAAATTTAAAGGCCGTTGCAAACGATTTATAGAAAGCTCAATATTTTTTTGTTCTTATGTTAGTTAAAGTTATACGGTTCAGTCTTGATGTGTTCAGAATCATGCTCCAAATATCATGATGGCCTCGGTGGCGAGGCACTTGATTGCTCGGCTGAGATGCCAGGACCGCGGGTTCGATTCCCACTGCGGAAGAAATGTTTACATTTTCTGCAAATATTTCCTCCGGGTCTGGGTGCTGTGGTAGCATGGTACTCGTAGTTTCTGATACCTACGATTTTTGTAGGTTTTGAGTTACAATTTTTTTTGTGAGAATCTTCAGTCAGAATAGTTGAAACTTTTTATTAATACTATTTTTTTTTTATTCGTTCAGATGTTTTTTGTAAGAAATAATTTCACTTCACACTAAACCTTTATAAACTTTTACTAAACCAAATCACACTACTTTTTTTAGTTTTTCTTAGAATTTATTGCTAGTCGTACGTTGTTTGAACAAAATATACACGATATATTTAAAAATTACGACATAGTTTTCAAACAATAAGTGATGATTTTTGATATATTAGCAAACTGGACTTCGAAATAGCTCTTCAATAAAATACCTTTTTCGAAACGATAAGTGCGCGTCGACAAAACGACAAAAATAGATTCAAATGTTCAATAAACTTCGCAATATACGAGGGACATCTTAATTTGACATAAAAATAAATTTATCACCTCCTCTCAAAGCTTAACTTTATTTTTAAATACTTGTAGTGTATCGTTGTGTAGTTTACTGCCATGATTGTTAAATAAATCTGTCAAAAAATATGTTTAAAATGTCATTAGCTTTAAAATTTGAGGAAATGGCGCGTTATTTATTTGTGTCAGTTATTTTTTTCGGGTTTTCAGTTTTTCATTTTACGTAATAATATTAGTTTATAAAAGATATTCGGCTAGGTAATTTTTTTATATAACTTAGTATTAATACATAATATTGCGCAAAAGTAGGTAGTATATTGATGCCTCAAAAAAAATAGGCATTGCTGTTGGATTTTTTTTTCTGTACCTATGATAGAGGATCAGAAAAAATAAAAACCTTTTTTTTATTATCAGTCTAAAGTAGGTTTCATTTATTAAACTTTTTGTCTATTAAATAAAAACAAAAAACGTATGAATCTACGTAACCGATTAAAATGCAATCAGCTGAACACAGAAATGTATTTATTTGTGATTTCAATAGCAATACAGAGGGAAAAAATACGCGTAAAACTATAATGTAACCCAGTTAAATACTATGCTATAATCTGGCGTTGAACACAGATTTAGACTGCGCTTATTAGCCACGCCTCATTTGAATTAGGCGACCCGGTGCGCGGGAAAAACAAACATGGCCGCCTTTTAGAGTTCCGCTTAGGTATATCAACTGTAAAATAGTTTCATAATCGAAAAACTGTTTTTTAACAACAAAGAATGCGTTCCAGCTGCTTATACCGAGCATGTCGTAAAAGTCGACTAAGAGATAGTATCCTCCAACATGATGGATATCTATATGGGGGATGGGCTAATCAAATGTCACCATGGTTCACCATATCCATCTTGGGACTCTGAATCAGGAGTGGCTGCAAGTTTTCCTATGATTATTATTATAAATGCGAAAGTTTGTAAAGATGATTGGATGTTTGGATGTTTGTGCCTCAATCACGCCTAAACGGCTAAACGGATTTGAATGAAACTTGGAATATACATGGTACATGTACTGGATTAACATAATAGGCTAATTTTTATCCGGGTACCACGCGAGCGAAGCCGCGGGCGGCAGCTAGTATTCTATAAAAAAGTTTCAAGCACTCGTGGCGTAGTTTGCTTCGTTCTTGATTGATCGTTGAAGTTAACGTTGAGCGCAGTCACAATTTGGATGAGTGACCGCAAGTGGCATTACGAGCTGAGCGCTTCCGTGCTTCGGAGGGCACGTTAAATTGTCGGTCCCGGCTTTTAAGTCGTTAAGCCACGACGGAGGCCTTTAGGCTGTTTAAAAACTACGTCACAAGAATTGACCACTAGTTCATACGAACATCTTACTTCTTACTTATATTATAAACTAGCTGCCGCCCGCGGCTTCGCTCGCGTGGTACCCGGATAAAAAATAGCCTATATGTTAATCCAGTACATGTTTTATGTATATTCCGAGTTTCGTTCAGATCCGTTCAGCTGTTTAGGCGTGATTGAGGCACAAACATCCAAACATCCAAACATCGTTACAAACTTTCGTACTAGATGGCAGCACCGGTAAAATTAGTACGCGCTATCGTTGCGTTTTGAGCTTTACGCCGGTAATTTCAAGCAATCTAAGACTTTTCAAATTTATAATATAAGTAAGATAAGTAAGATGTGAACGTTTGTGAGTTTGGATGTTTGGATGTTTGGATGTTTGTGCCTCAATCACGCATAAACGGCTGAACGGATTTGAATGAAACTTGGAATATACATAGTACATGTACTGGATTAACATATAGGCTATTTTTTATTTGGGTACCACGCGAGCGAAGCCGCGGGCGGCAGCTAGTATTTTCTATAAAAAGTTAGAGTAGATTCTAATGGCTATGGGAGACAGGCGTGATTTTATGTATGGTATGTAGATAGAAAAAAACCATCCAAACAGTCTCACATACTTTCACCTATATACATATTCTTTGCATTATGTAGGATAGTTTTTTTTAAACAGCTATAACTTTTTACCAAAATAAAAAAATCTATGATAGACACAGATAATCGAACGATAATAAAAATGCTCTCTTTCCCGACTCACGCTTGACTATACTATGATTTATGTCATTCAAAGAACATGAAAGAGGTTATATGCACTTTGACTAGATTCTTTGCGTTATATAGGATAGTTTTTTTTAACAGCTATATTTTTTATCTAAATAAAAAAACTATGTTAAACATAGTTATTCGAACGAAAATAAAAATGCTCTCTTTCTCGACTCACGCTTGGCCATACTATGATTTATGTCATTCAAAGAACATGAAAGAGGTTATGCACTTTGATTTAAAATGACTAATTGGGTCATTATTTATAAAAATAACTTTAATAGCTGTCATAAATTCTTCCGCGATGATTTGTTGGTATTTCATTTTGTTTCCTGAACAAATCTTGGTATCGTAAAAATATGACAGCGAAATGTCTTAACTCTATCATCATTGAGAAGTAGTCAAATTCGTTTTGTGACAAAATACATGTGCCCAATGTGATGTGACAAAATACGAAAAATAAAACTTGAGGAGCGCATAGCTTCCTATTTTTTACGACGTCGGTGGCGTGGTGGGCTAGTGCTCGGCTGAGACGTAAGAGGCGCGGGCTCGATTCCCGCTGCAGGGGAAATGTTTGAATGTTCTGCAAATATTTCTGCAGAATTTGGGTGTTGTACCTAATACTAATGTCTTATCTATTATAATAACATTAAAAACTTTAAGGTAATCAGTATAATAGTAATAATAATAAGAAATAAAAATGAGCTCAGTTTTTTATCTGAGTTAGCCTACAGATAGAAAACAGAGCTCAGATCACCGACCGCAGGTAAGCTCCCCAAAAGGCTGGTGACGTTACCTCGTTGGATAGCTATACTTATCCTTTGTCCGAGGTAAGCGCCAGCCCTTTGGGCATTGGTCATATCTACCTATTAGGTTCTTGGATATCTCTCTATTATAATTAGATATGTATTAAAACAATGTAGAATTGAGGTATTTTTGAAAACTAGGTACTTATGTTTTCACCCCCTTAGGGGTCTAAGGAGGTAAAAAAGTAAGTACCTAAGTTCGTTTGAGCTAGTGGCCAGCTGATCTGACGGAGCTTTTAGGCCGCCTAAAGGCCTCCGTCATGGCTTGACGACTTAAAAGCCGGGACCGACAATTTAACGTGCCCTCCGAAACACGGAGCGCTCAGCTCGTACCTAATGCCACTTGCGGTCACCCAACCCAACTGTGGCCGCGCACAACGTTGCTTTACTGCAACGATCAATGAAGAACGGGATAATGACGTTTGTATGAAAAATCGTATTCCTTGAACTTTCAAGCTTGAAACTTAGCATAAATACTCTTCAATACATTTAATAAAATCTATTAAAATGTTTTCAAAACTACCCCCGAAACGAGTTGCAGGGGTTGTCAAAGATTGCGCCCAAAACAAAACAATAGTTAGTAATCAATGAGATATGCCGCACGCCTGTTCTTATTTTAATTCTATGAATGTTAATATCTGAACTTTTCCGGGGGGTTAGAACCCCCAAAACCCTCCCCCTAGCTGCGCCCGTGCACTAGTCTAAAATATTTTCTCGTCCAGGTGAACGCAGCATTTGAAGAGTTGAGGATCCGAGCTCGAGCTGGTAGCGGGCGACTGCCCAAGTTGGAAATACTTCGAGCAGCCATCCAGCACATTGAGAGACTGCAGGCAGCCCTGAGAGCCGCCAGTGTGGTGAGGAACCTTTATTTACAGTTCGATACTACTGCTCTACTTCGCTGGACTGGGAGTAAGGAAAAAACGTACTTCTATCTAATAAGCTGGCGTGGTAGATACATAGATAAATAAATAAATAACACCCAACAGTCACATACATAGTCCTGATCCCACACTAGGATTCCCTGTGTCGTGGGTATCAGAAACTACGAGTACCAACACCACAACACCCAGACCCGGAAGAAATATTTACAGATCATGCAAACAGTTCTTGCGCAGCGGGAATCGAACCCGCGCCTCCTGCGTCTCTGCCGAGCAATCGCCCGCCACGCCACCGAGGCCGTCGTGAGGTAAACATAAAACTTAGATACAAAATAGACAAAAATTATGGTTAAAGCAAAGGGCGGCCTTATCGCTAAAAGCGATCCCTGCCAGGCAACCCAGGATGGATTGGATGGAACAAAGACATAGAAAGGGGCGAATTGGTGTGGTTACATTTATTATTTAAATAAAAATAAAATAATGGTGGTGGCTTTGGGAAGGGATGAAAGTCAGAGGCGTCTCTAGCCCTTGTGGCGCCCGAGTGCAACCAGTACCCTGGCGCCCTCTAGTCTAGTAGGAGCGGGGTCAAAATGGAATACAGCATATTTTAATTATTATTTTTATAATTATTTATTATAACAGTTATATTTTCAAACGGAAATTCGGATGCAAATAGTGCAATTTTAAATGATGTCGGGAAGCAAAAAGTGTTTTTAGGAAGGAAGGGGTTATAATAATAAAAAAATCACAACTTACTAGTTCTTTCAAAAATATTTAATTGAAAAACTATTATAGTTAGATAACAAACAGGACATCGACGCATCTTTGGAGGTGTCGCATTAGAGGGCGCAGAGCGCTCGGCGCCCCCTTAGACCCGGCGCCGGCGCCCGTGTGCGCCGCACACCCTGCACCATAGGTAAAGACGCCTCTGATGAAAGTCATGTTGCGAGGAAAGTTATGAATATAATGTGCGTGCGTACACTGCTAGAGGAAGGCCAAATAGGGCCCGGCGTACACTATCGGCACGGCATTCCAAGGGATCCTTAGGCGTCTTTAGGCATGCCGAGGCGTATTTATGCATGCCGAGGCGTCCTTAGCCATGCCGAGGCGTATTTATGCATGCCGAGTCGTATTTATGCATGCCGAGTCGTATTTATGCATGCCGAGGCGTATTTATGCATGCCGAGGCGTATTTATGCATGCCGAGGCGTATTTATGCATGCCGAGGCGTCCTTAGACATGCCAAGGCGTATTTATGCATTCCAAGGCGTATTTATGCATGCCGAGGCGTATTTATGCATGCCGAGGCATATTTATGCATGCCGAGGCGTATTTATGCATGCCGAGGCGTCCTTAGGCATGCCAAGGCGTATCTATTTATGCATGCCAAGGCGTATTTATGCATGCCGAGGCGTATTTATGCATGCCGAGGCGTCCTTAGGCATGCCAAGGCGTCTCTATTTATGCATGCCAAGGCGTCCTTAGCCATGCCGAGGCGTATTATGCATGCCGAGGCATCCTTAGGCATGCCCGGGGCGTCCTTAAGCATGCCGTATCGTACCGATAGTGTACAGGGCCTAGAAGTAATAATTGTACTTAACTTATAACATTACCCCTCCTATCTTCAGTCGGGTGAGTTATTCCAGTTAGCTTACAGATTAAGTAGATTAGCGACAAAATGTCTTGTCGCGGCGTCCAGCGCACAAATCAAGCGAGCGCGACTCGTCCAGGAATAGACGCTAATATTGTGACCAGGCCTAATTCAAAACATATTTTATGTATATTAATAGAAGGGGTTTAAGCTAGACTGTGTATTAGGTACACTAGCAGTCCATGAGTTTCATCTTGCTTTAGAAAACGACTGCTAAACGTGTCTGGATGTGGCGGTACTCGTAGTAATAAAAATGCCTTCTTATTGCCGCCATATTGTATTTTTGACAGTTCAAACTGCCAAACCATAATAATCTGAACCTTACTTATATTATATATTATTATCTTACTTATATTATAATTGCGAAAGTTTGTGAGGATGTTTGAATGTTTGGATGTTTGTGCCTCAATCACGCCTAAACGGCTGAACGGATTTGAATGAAACTTTGAATATACATAGTACATATACTGGATTAACATATAGGCTATTTTTTATCCGGGTACCACGCGAGCGAAGCCGCAGGCGGCAGCTAGTTATTCATAAATCCATTCTCTATTTGTTCATTTCGCTGTCGTAATGGCTGGATTGATTTTGACGGCGTCGTTGGGTTTGTCTGAATCGTCTGAATCATGAGAGTGACGTAAGTGAAACATAATTATACGAAATGTCAAAAAATCCAATATGGCGGCAATAAGAAGGCATTTTTATTACTACGAGTACCACCAACATCCAGACACGTTTGGCAGTCATTTTCTATAGCAAGATGAAACTCATGGACTGTTCATGATCCCCTGGTATCTTTTCCTTTCCCATGGGATTATCGCTAATGATTTATACATACTATCCCAGTTAAAAAAACACACTGACATACGACGGCCTCATGTTCTGTAAATATTTCTTCCGGGTCTGGGTGTTGTGGTAGCATGGCACTCGTAGTTTCTGATACCCACGACACAGGGAATCCTAGTGTGGGCTCAGGCCTATGTATGTGACTGTTGGCTGTTATTTATTTATTACCCACCGTAAGATGTAGGTATCCTATCATTCGGAACATCAGAAATAACGGCAAAGAGACCAATTAAAACCAAATTCCGCGTATTCTATTTATTTCAACGCACGTGTACGAATAAATAATGCTAGGACTCGGATTAATTGCGATTTAACATCGTGACAGGTCGTCGTATAGACAACATGTGAGGCGGCCATTTATATCTAAAACTAGTAGAACGCCCGCGGTTTCACTCGCGTAGAACAGATTCTTCGTGTTTAAACCCCCTTTACACTTCTTTGGCAAACATCTAAATTCGTTTGTATTTTGCAAATTAAGTACATTTGTATTAGTTGTAAGTCTGATTCTGTTAAAGTTTATACGTTATCATTTTGTATTGAAATAATTCAAATCAAGTTAAAACTTCGGACTACACGTATTATGCAGGTATCGTGGTATCCAGAATAAAAGTAGCCTACCTATATGTTATTCAAGGACACATACTATGTGTATTCCAAGTTTCATTAAAATCCGTTCAGTCGTTACGGCGTGATTGAGGCACAAGCATACATCCACAAAGTCAAAAAATTTAATTCCTTAAAATCACTGGGATCACTTGGACACGTCTTAAATCTACGTTGCATGTTATATCAATGCTATGCAATGTTATGCAATCGACGTTGCATACCTGTTCGTAACGCGACCAAGCGTGGAAGATACAGGCAAGAAACCACGCTTGGCTATTTTTTTGGAAAATGATACCTTTACATTCATATTTATAAAACACATCCTTACATCCTCACAAACTTTCGTATTCTACTAATATTATAAAAGAGTTTGTAAGTATGGATGTATGGATGTTTGTTACTCTTTCACGCCTAAACGGCTGAACGGATTTGAATGAAACTTCGAATATAGGTAGGGTACATGTGCTGGATTAACATAATATTTTTTATCCGGGTACCACGCGAGCGATGCCGCGGGCGGCAGCTAGTTATACCAGTAGGATATTAGCAAGATGTTTTTCGTTCACAGATGGAGACAGAGTGCAAGAACTACACAATGGAACCAGCGCCAGTTCCACGACCACAGCATATCAGTAAGGAGTCCAAAGCAGAGAAAGAAAAACCGTTTTTAAACAGTAAGTTATATCCTTAAGCAGTAATATTGGTCATGCGCAATTTGGGTAGTTCCCATTTGTTCTACGGAACATGCAGTGATGGATTAAGACTACTTGATGCCCTAAGCAATCCATGCCTGTGTGTCCGTATGTCAACTAGAATCGGTCTTTAAACCTTTACCGCCTAAAAACATTAGTTTTTTGTTAAATAAGATGATGAGATGTACTTAGCATGAGAGTGAGACGTGATGCTCTAAGGACGGATTTTTTTGTACTTCTTCTGGTGCCCCCTCAGACGTGATGCACTAGGCAATTACTTAATTTGATTAAGGGTTAATCTGTCACTGGGAACATGACGTCATCGAACAAAATGACACATTTTCTTTCTATTTTTTTTCCATAGAACTACATTCTAGCTTTTCACCCGAGTTTCATGCCATAGAACGAAATGGGAATCAGATTGTCCCAAAATCTTCCATGAGAAGCGAAATGACAATGATAATGTCAATTTTATTATTCTATTTTAACCATAACCATAAATATAACATAGGCAATCGGTCATATAGTAGCGAACAACCATTACTGCCAATCTCAAGTTAGAAGACATTTCTCATAATATCTCATTATTAATCAAGTCAATCTAGTCACTTTGATGAGTGCCACAATAAATTATTATTATTTTCTAGAGGCCAGTATGATTAAATAATCGTAAAAAGTATTACATGTTCCATACAACAATTAAACTTACTAAATAAACTTATTAGCAATATGTAGCTAATTTATACTTTAATATTTCGTGAAACGGACTTTTAATAAATATTGTAAATTTGTATTAATAACTGTAATAAATATTGACGGCCTCGGTGGCGTGGCGGGCGATTGCTCGGCGGAGACGCAAGAGGCGCGGGTTCGATTCCCGCTGCGGAAGAAATGTTTGCATGTTCTGCAAATATTTCTTCCGGGTCTGGGTGTTGTGGTATTGGTACTCGTAGTTTCTGATACCCACGACACAGGGAATCCTAGTGTGGGCTCAGGACTATGTATGTGACTGTTGGGTGTTATTTATTTATTTATTGTTTTTGTTTTTCTTTCCGCAGATGATCCCAGCCTGTGCGGGGTCAACAGCCTCGCACGATTACGTTGTATAGTACAGGCTTTGTCCACTAAAGATTCTTGATTATAAAGGAATAAATATATTGATAAACTATCGGAGCTTTGGGTAGATATAGAAAGGTCAAAAGCAAAACGTATATTTTTATAACTGAAATCACTGGAATCATTTAGAAATTCTTAAATCTACGTTGAATTTACGCCTGTTTGTAATGTGACCAAGCGTGGAAGATACTGGTAAGGAACAGTAGCGGTATATAGTATTTCACTAAGAGGTTTTATAGGTTTGATCGTTGGAATAAGCAACGTTGTGCGCGGTCACAATTGTGATGGGTGGCCGCAAGTGGCATTACGAGCTGAGCGCTTCCGTGCTTCGGAGGGCACGTTCAATTATCGGTCCCGGCTTTTAAGTCGTTGAACTATTACGGAAGCTTTTAGGCAGCATAAAAACTCTGTCACAAGAGTTGGCCATGTCTCATACGAACATACTTACAGGTCAGTTCAAAGTAAAAAGCGTCAAGCTTTTTTCATGCAAACTTCATCTTCCCTTTGTTGAGTTGAGTTGAATTTCGGGAATTCCTTTCTCAGTGCATCTCACAACCATAAGAGGAATATAGCCTCCTAGTTTCATGATTCTAGGACTTATAGTTTAGGCTGTGCATTGATTGTCAGTAACGTAAGAGTTGTATGTATTTAAATTGTCTATATAGTACACTAGCTGTTGCCCGCGACTTCGTACGCGTGTAGTACATTATTTTGTTCTATAATCAATAGTTTTCACAGCGCACGCCAAAAACTATTTTGGGTTTTCTACCTTGGGTTACAATATTGCAATTTTCTTACGGATCCCTAATTTTTTTGAAAATATATTATAGCCTATACTGGACCCTGATAATGTAGCTTTCTATTGGTGAAAGAATTTTTGAAATCGGTCCTGTAGTTTCGGAGCCTATTCGTTACAACAAACAAAAAATCTTTCCTCTTTATAATATTAGTATGATAATTAGATCCGAATAAAAATGTTGCGTAGGTATTGAGGGAGTTAAATATAGTACGGTAAAGTTCCTGATTTTTAGGATCAAGTAATTACGGGTCTACAGTAAAATATTAGACCCGTAAAATTTTTACTGACGGACGATGGGTCGTTCATTATACAATTACTAGCTGCCGCCCGCGGCTTCGCTCGCGTGGTACCCGGATAAAAAATTGATGTTAATCCAGCACATGTACTATGTATATTCCAAGATTCATACAAATCCGTTCAGGCGTTTAAACGTGATTGAGGCACAAACATCCAAACATCCTCGCAAACTTTCGCATTTATAATATAAGTAAGAAGTAAGATAGACGTCCTCGGTGACGTGGCGGGCGATTGCTCGGCAGAGACGCAAGAGGCGCGGGTTTGATTCCCGCTGCGGAAGAAATGTTTACATGCTCTGTAAATATTTCTTCCGGGTCTGGGTGTTGTGGTAGCATGGTACTCGTAGTTTCTGATACCCACGACACAGGGAATCCTAGTGTGGGGTCAGGACTATGTATGTGACTGTTAGCTGTTATTTATTTTATTATAGGTACCATAGCGGTTGGACTCCAGAGTAATAAATAATAATTTATATTGTATGATATCGAGAAGTCCTCGATGAAGGAAATGAAAAGTCTATCAGCTTACCTTGACTTCAGGGGAGTCCGACTGGTACCAGGGATTATAAACACAGTAGTAATAATATCCTACTAATAAATGCGAAAGTGTGTGAGGATGTATGTTTGTGTCTCAATCACGCCGTAACGGCTGAACGGATTTGAATGAAACTTGGAATATACATAGTAGGTATGTGTGCTGGAATAGCACATAGGCTACTTTTTGTATGGATACCACGAAGGCGAAGCCGCGGGCAAAAGTTAGTTATTTTACTATTTTCTTGCTTTCATCTTTTTCGATTCTGTCCTTTTGAAAAATTCTCATTTATTTTTCATACAGTCGGCACACGAAATAGGCATTCTTTATAACACATAAATAAAGACCGTTCGTCCGTTAGTAGAATATCGAAACCGAGTGATAGCTAAGCAGTTATTTATATAACTGTCATTATGTTCATACCTAAACATTTAGATTTAAGATAAAAACATTATGATGAAAATAAAAGAATTTGATAAAACTTTTAAGTCGTTGTTTCATTATTATATTGACGACCTCGATAGCGTGGCGGGCGATTGCTCGGCTGAGATGCAAGAGGCGCGGGTTCGATTCCCGCTACGGGATAAATGTTTGTAAGTTATGCGAAGACTAAGGGATAGTATCCTCCAACATGATGAGATACAATAAGCAAGTATTCCCAAGGAGGGTTGACGTCAGGCAGGCGGCCGGTCATAAAACACCTTAGCCACAACTCTTACAGCATGATCCAAGGTTCATGCTGTGCCGACCCCACATAGAGTGGGATAAGGGCAGGAAGATGATGATTTGTGGTAAGTACCTACTACTGTAGGTACATCCTATGTATTGCAGACTGTACCCACATATTATTATAGTTTTCTTCATAGAATGTAGCTACGAAATCCCAGAAATAACGTAGGTACGGCCGCGGGACAAAGGCGTGGTTTGGCACAGTTCCTGCAACGCCTAACTCCTACGCTCATTAGTAACTCATGTTTATAGAGCACTGGTGGTCTAGTTGGTAGTGACCCCGCCTTCCGATCCTAAGGTCGTTGGTTCAAATCCGGTCGGATTTTTGTACGAAAAATTTATGTGCGCCATACCAGTACTCTCAAACGGTGAAGGAAAACATCGTCCTTTCATCGCTGGAAGCGCCCTTCAGGTTGGGTATTTAAAGAAAATAAACAAAAATGTTTTTAAAACAATGTATTTATTAAAAATGTAACATTTTACAAAAATATATTTACATGTATGAATCACATTATTCTACGTACAGTCGTACAAAGTTACCACTTATACTTATAATCATGCCAAATTCTATCAAAAACAATACAGTAACTTCATCAGCCTTACTTATTCTACATAATAATACCTAACAATCTTACTCCAGAATACTCAAACGCATCTCAGAGTTGAGCACGTCTCAAGTGACGAGTTTTCGACAGATTTTCATCAAAAACTGTCAAAAAACCGTGATTTGAGACGCGCTCAACTCTGAGTGGCGTTTGAGTATTCGGGGTTTATAATATAATATCAAATTTGATAAATGTTAAGCAAATTTACATCATTAATTTTAATTTAAAAAAAGAGTATAAGTAAGGCCGCATTGCTTTTCTTACGTTCTGGCATGCTTAATGTTATGCTTGGACGTGCCTCTGACCACCCCTTTGGATGTCAAACAATTATTATTTAAAAAAACTGGGGTTTCTTATATACAAATTTATATGTAAATTGAGGACTTTGTATTTTTCTTACGTTCTGGCATGCTTAATGTTATGCTTGGACGTGCCTCTGACCACCCCCTTGGATATCATACAATTATTATTGTTAAAAGGTTTTTCATATACAAATTAAAAATGAGTCGTTTGCATTTCAGGTTAAGTTTAAAAGACATACTATAGTTTCAAAATATTTAAAATGAAATGTAGTGGTTTAAAACACAATTTTGTCAGAACAAGTCACATAAATAATGTATTATAAAACTAGCTGCCGCCCGCGGCTTCGCTCGCGTGGTACCCGGATAAAAAATAGCCTATATGTTAATCCAGTACATGTACTATGTATATTCCAAGTTTCATTTAAATCCGATCAGCCGTTTAGGCGTGATTGGGGCACAAACATCCAAACTCACAAACTTTCGCATTTATAATATAAGTAAGATAAAACAAAATGTTTGTGGACATTTCACACAGCTCCATCTAGCCCCAAACTAAGCAAAGCTTGTACTATGAGAACAGATGACTGATATAATACTTATATCCGTTTTTTCTGAAATATGTACATACTTTATAATACAAGCCTACTCCATCTTAATTCGTCCCGGGCACTACAGCGTCCCGTTTGTGAAGGTAAAAGTTGCCTCCTGACGCTGTATAATTCATCTACTATAGATGGTAAAAGGCCTTAGTTGTATAATACATAATATTACAACACCCAGACCCCGGAAGAAATATTTGCAGAACATACAAACATTTCTCCCGTAGCGGGAATCGAACCCGCGCCTCTTGCGTCTCAGCCGAGCACTCGCCCACCGAGGTCGTCTACAGATAGGAACAAATGGAAACACTTTGAAGTGGACTTCACCCTAAGAGGACCTAAATTTCTTAATTTCATTGAATTTTGTATATAATTTTATCAGAAACTTTTATTATAAAAGTATGGAAATAAAGAGGCTTTATATTCTTATTATACATACATATTATCACGCCCGTATCCCTAATGGAGTGGGCAGAGCCACAAGTAATCATAAGAAAACTTGCAGCCGCTCCTGATTCAAAGTCCCAAGATGGATATGAACCATGGTGACAGGTGATCAGCCCATCGCCCATATAGATCCATCATGTTGGAGGATACTATCCCTTAGTCGACTTTTACGACATGCTCAGACCATAAGATAATGTCAAACAATGTAGAATTTAAACAACTTGACGGCCTCGGTGGCGTGGTGGGCGATTGCTCGGCATAGACGCAAGAGGCGCGGGTTCGATTCCCGCTGCTGAAGAAATGTTTGCATGTTCTGCAAATATTTACTCCGGGTCTGGGTGTTGTGGTAGCATGGTACTCGTAGTTTCTGATACCCACGACACAGGGAATCCTAGTGTGGGCTCAGGACTATGTATGTGACTGTTGGCTGTTATTTATTTATATTAAAAAAAACTAAGAGTCGATTTTACATTTAAAAAGATAGATAAAAGCTAACAGCCAACAGTCACATACATAGTCCTGAGCCCACACTAGGATTCCCTGTGTCGTGGGTATCAGAAACTACGAGTACCATGCTACCACAACACCCAGACCCGGAAGAAATATTTGCAGAACATGCAAACATTTCTTCCGCAGCGGGAATCGAAGCCGCGCCTCTTGCGTCTATGCCAAGCCAATCGCCCGTCACGCCACCGAGGCCGTCATTTTAAACTGAACGGCGTTTAGCTAACAACGTGAGTTCGAACACATGTGTCAAGGTACTAAAGGAGCTTCTTGAAGCGCACTCTAAAACCTTTCACCACACTGGTTCGAAACTAGAGACACGATTTTATACAGCTTGTAAGTTTTAGAAATCAGTATAGAAGTAAACGCCTTTCAGTTTGAACGTTGAAATCTGTCCTAAATAGTGTTTAAAGTATTTTTAATTAAGGCCATAATTGAATTAAATTTAAGTGAATGCTGTATTTTTTAATATAATTAAAGTTATTGCGTAATATTTAAAGCATTACTCTTATTACTAATACGGAAGACTAGCCGCCGCCTGTGGTTTCGCTCGCGTATTGCCAACCCAGATTCTATCGGTAATTCCATTCTTTAAAATCGAAAACGTGTGTCAACTGCACGAAAAGAGCATCAACGAAGCGCACTTTATCTTTTCACCGCGGTCCCAAAAACGAATTAAACAAATAGCTTGAAACAAAAAAATCCTCACAAACCGACACATTTACTCTTACTTATGAAGATCTCTTAAAATCTGCCAATTTTATACAATGCTTAAGTTATTGCATTATTTTTTTTAAGTTACAAACATCATAACATCATAAACTCATCATCATCATCATAAGAACATCATAATCACCATCATTGTAACTTTTGTAAGTGACAATTAAAAAACGGGACCAATTTGAAAAAGTTAATGAGTAATGTTTATAAGTAAGGCCGTTATTATTTAACAATTAAGTCACTAGTATCACTTCATTTATCACGCGTTGCCGAGCAGCTCACTGGAACAAAATAAATAAATAAATAAGTAAGTTCGTATGAGCTAGTGGCCAACTCTTGTGACGGAGTTTTTAGGCCGCCTAAAGGCCTCCGTCATGGCTTAACATTAAAAGCCGGGACCGACAATTTAACGTGCCCGAAGCACGGAAGCGCTCAGCTCGTAATGCCACTTGCGGTCACCCATCCCAATTGTGACCGCGCACGTTGCTTAACTTCAATGATCGAAGAACGTCTGAGCAAGGACCAACAATTTAACGTGCTCTCCGAAGCACGGAAGCGCTCAGCTCGTAATGCCAATTGCGGTCACCCATCCCAATTGTGACCGCGCACAATTGGGATGGGTGACCGTTGCTTAACTTCAACGATCGAAGAACGTCTAAGCGAGCTACGCCACGAGCGCTTCAAAACTGCTGTAATTCACTCACTTAGTCAGCTCCCTGGTCGTGATGGGTCCCGTGAGGCCGGATCTCGACCTCGACCGACTTAGTTGCGCCCTTCGTTCAGCTGTCAAACAAACAGACAAATATAACAGCCAACATTGATATACATAGTTCTGAGCGCTCACTAATATTTGCAAAACATGCAAACATTTCTCTCGCAACTGTAGTTTTTAGTACCAGGTCTTATAAGGTCTTTTTACTAGGCCTTCACTGTCCGTCCGTCTGTCTGTCTGTCAGCGCAGCGGGAATCGAACCCGCGCCTCTTGCGTCTCAGCCGAGCACTCGCCCTCCACGCCACCGAGGTCGTCAATCTATTGCCGCTATAATAAAAATAAAATAATATAATGATCCCCATACAACATTTTTTTTTAACATTCGTAATCGATCAGCGATAAAGTTATTTAACTTCGTACGCGTGTAATACATTATTTTGTTCTATAATCAATAGTTTTCGCAGCGCACGTCAAAAATTATTTTGAGTTTTCTACCTTGGGTTACGATATTGCAATTTTCTTACGGATCCCTAACTTTTTTGAAATTTTATTATAAACTATACTGGTCCCTAATAATGTAGCTTTCTATTGGTGAAAGAATTTTTGAAATCGGTCCAGTAGTTTCGGAGCTTTTTCGTTATAAAAAAAAAATCTTTCCTCTTTATAATATTAAGTATGAAGTTTAGTATGTACGATAGCACGGAACCCTTCGTGTGCGGATTAGACTCGCACTAGACCTTAGTTTTTATAAAATATCTGATTATCTTGAAGACACAAAAACTTTGAGCTGAATGCTCCAACTTATTTCATAAATATATTGTAAAAGGATCATTTTCCTATAAAATAGCTAAGCTTCTTACCAGTATCTTCCACGCTTGATCGCGTTACGAACAGGGGCTTTATTAATATGACCAAACAAAACGTAACGCGGGCAACGCGGGCACGTTTGTGGAATCACCGTGTTATCAAGTTCTTTATGACAATAGTGTATTGCAAAAACGCGACGAAACGCGTCATAAACAAGGTTACGAGCTGTCAAGTTTCATTTGGTCATAGAGAATAAGGGGCCAGGCGTAAATTCAATGTGTGATTTAAACAGTCACACACATAATGGTGAGGTTTATATATTTATGTTTGATTAATTAGATTTTTGATTAATAGTATCATGCGTATAATATAATAGATGAATATCAATGTAAATAAAAATACAACATTAAAACAATATGAACAACATCTAAAGCGAAACAAAAATACAGTCTAAGTATAATACTGCGTGTGAAATTGTCTGCGTCGGTTGCGAGCGGTCGTGTTTCCGCGGTTCCTTGCTGATAGAGAGAGAGAGAGAGAGAGAGAGAGAGAGAGAGAGAGAGAGAGATAGTAGAAAGAGACAACATCAAAAGCTATACTGCGTGTGAACTTGTCTGTAGCTCTCTAGCGTCGGTTGCGAGCGGTCGTGTTTCCGCAGTTCCTTGCTGATAGAGAGAGAGGGATAGTAGAAAGAGACAACATCAAAAGCTATACTGCGTGTGAACTTGTCTGTAGCTCTCTAGCGTCGGTTGCGAGCGGTCGTGTTTCCGCAGCTCCTTGCTGATAGAGAGAGAGAGGGATAGTAGAAAGAGACAACATCAAAAGCTATACTGCGTGTGAACTTGTCTGTAGCTCTCTAGCGTCGGTTGCGAGCGGTCGTGTTTCCGCAGCTCCTTGCTGATAGAGAGAGAGAGGGATAGTAGAAAGAGACAACATCAAAAGCTATACTGCGTGTGAACTTGTCTGTAGCTCTCTAGCGTCGGTTGCGAGCGGTCGTGTTTCCGCAGCTCCTTGCTGATAGAGAGAGAGAGGGATAGTAGAAAGAGACAACATCAAAAGCTATACTGCGTGTGAACTTGTCTGTAGCTCTCTAGCGTCGGTTGCGAGCGGTCGTGTTTCCGCAGCTCCTTGCTGATAGAGAGAGAGAGGGATAGTAGAAAGAGACAACATCAAAAGCTATACTGCGTGTGAACTTGTCTGTAGCTCTCTAGCGTCGGTTGCGAGCGGTCGTGTTTCCGCAGCTCCTTGCTGATAGAGAGAGAGAGGGATAGTAGAAAGAGACAACATCAAAAGCTATACTGCGTGTGAACTTGTCTGTAGCTCTCTAGCGTCGGTTGCGAGCGGTCGTGTTTCCGCAGCTCCTTGCTGATAGAGAGAGAGAGGGATAGTAGAAAGAGACAACATCAAAAGCTATACTGCGTGTGAACTTGTCTGTAGCTCTCTAGCGTCGGTTGCGAGCGGTCGTGTTTCCGCAATTCCTTGCCGCATTGCCATGACAGATCTGTGTTGAACCAACAAGTTCATTTAACTAAAACTCTAATATGTAAAAACTAGTTTGAACGTGTAAACTGTTGCGCAGAAGTAATTATCCCATGAATAAAATACAAGTGCATTTTTAATTTGCGTAATGAATAAATAGATGAATACTTTTGTGAGCAAATATATCGACTTTCATAATTTTTCCCGCGGATTCATCTTAGAAAGAGAGAACTAAGTGCGGTGTGAAAAAAAATTGCATTCTATTGCATAATACATTTCTAAATGCAAAGTGCGTAAAATAACAAATAAGGAAATATTGTAAAAAATCTTTAATTTAAATTTGTAATTTTCTAATAGCATCCTAGATGGCGCTAGGGTGTATTTAGTATCATTGTTATCTGACCAATCAGATGATCGTTCATGGTTCTCGAGATTTGCGGTAGAACGCCATCTTGGAAGCGATTGGATCATATATTCAGGAATGTTTCTTATTCAATTACCGCTTCGCCATTGTATAAAACATTTCTACTACAGGTAAGTAAGGTATAGAAAAAGGTCTTGTTCACTTCTGCATAACATATTTCTTTTCTATGTACAAAGTGCATAAAATCTAGTAAATAAAAGAAATAAATATACTGGCTCACTCCGGCATAGTACAATTTCTACATACAAAGTGCGTAAAAAGAAGAAAATGTAAAATGACTGCTTCACCCTTGCATAAGACGTACCTTCTAAATGGTGCATTATTGCATTAACTAGTCCCTCCTCATCTGTGAATTCCTCTACTAGTGTGCGTGAAAAAAATACCAAAATGAACTCTATTGCAATGGACGAGAGTGCATTTTGCTTCTTAATGAGTTGAAATGAAATGTTTTGAATAATATGAACTCTATTTTAAACCACATGAAGTACATTTTACACACATACATACAACACGCCCGTATCCCTAATGGGGGTGGGCAGAGCCGCAAGTAAACATAAGAAAACTTGCAGCCACTGATAAGTCCTAAGATGGATATGGTGAACCATGGTGACAGGTGATCAGCCCATCGCCCATCATGTTGGAGAAGTCTATCTCTTAGTCGACTTGTACGACATGCTCGGGGAGAGAAGCAGCTGGACGCATTCTATGCTTTTTCTTTACTTCCAGTCCAGCAGAGAAGTAATTTAGTAAAACTTAATTTTCCCGCTGCTTCCTCTAGGAGGTGAATTTCGGGAATTCCTTTCTCAGTGCACCCACAACCATAAGAGGAATATACCCTCTGAGTTTTAAGTATCTAGGACTTATGGTATCGGCTGTGGTTAGATTTTTTTATATGTAAATTCTATTATGGTGTGGTTGAAGTTTGTATATTGATAAAATTGATATGTTATTTTGGGTTCATATTGAAGCACACAAATTAATATTATCCAGGTATGTTTATAGAAATTTGACGGAAAACAATATTTTCCATTTCTTTTAAACTCATCGATTCCACAACAAAGTCTCTTCGAGAACAGTAAGTTTATCACTTTCAACTGTATAATAAATCAGTTAATTTGTGACAAAACTGAAAAACAGTGATACGGGACAAAAAATAGTTAAACCTAGTAATATAATATAATAGTATTTCTTAGTAAAATTTGTAATTTAAGATGGAATAGGTGTCTGGGCAAGCTTACTTCATCTTAATTCGTCCCTAGCACTACAGCGTCCTGTTTGTGAAGGTAAAAGTTGCCTCCTGACGCTGCATAAATCATCTACTATAGATGGTAAAAGGCCTCAGTTGTAATAGAGTCTCACCTCCAGCCACCCGCGGATTCGCTTTCTTCCTAGGACGCTCTCTGCTAAACGCAGAACCGCTTTGTAACGCTTCCATCAAACTGTAACAAATATGATGTTTAGTAAAATATGACGGGGTCAAGGTCAGGGTAGAGGTCAAGGTCGGGGTCGAAGTCAAGGAAAGGGTCGAGGTCAAAGTCAGAATCGAGGTCAAATGTCTAATGTTGTATATGGGTGTCTTTAAATCGAGAGTCAATAGGTTTCTTCTAGGTAAGCGTGCTTCATCTTAGACCACACTGTTACTTAACATCAGGTAGAGTGTGCTCAAACGTAGGTTTGTACTTTGGTAAAAAAAAAGAGATTGTTTACCTGTCCATAACGCCCTCCTGAGCACTCTCCATGTCGACAAACTGCTTGTATCTGTGTTGTCTCTCTCTCTTGTCCTTCTCTGCTTGCGCCCGCGCTTCTTTCGCGCGTTTCGCTCTCTCTTCTGTCTCTCTCGCTACAACGTTCTCGTGGTGGGCCGCCTGTTGACATAATACAAAGATTTGAATTAACATACACACATTATCACGCCCGTATTGTTAATGGAGTGGGTGAAGCCACAAGAAAACTTGCAGCCACTCCTGATTCAAAGTCCCATGATGGATATGGTGAACCATGGTGACAGGTGATCAGCACATCGCCCATATAGATCCATCATGTTGAAGTGGATACTATCTCTTAGTCGACTTTCATGACATGCTCGGGGAGAGATGTTTGCTGGCAGAAAACTCTTTAAGAGTTAAGCTCGCCTTTGTACATGTACTTTTTAATGTTTTGTTTGTAATTGTTTCGTTTCGTGTACAAGAATTTCAGAAATGACGGCCTCGGTGGCGTGGCGGGCGATTGCTCGGCATAGACGCAAGAGGCGCGGGTTCGATTCCCGCTGCGGAAGAAATGTTTGCACGATCTGCAAATTTTACTCCCGGTCTGGGTGTTGTGGTAGCATGGTACTCGTAGTTTCTGATACCCACGACACAGGGAGTCCTAGTGTGGGGTCAGGACTATGTATGTGACTGTTGGCTGTTATTTATAATGCAGCTGGCAGTCCAGCAGTAATTCCAAATACTCACCATGAATGAGTCTTTGAAGGTCTTGATATCGCTGAAGAACTCATCCAGAGTGTACTTCAGAGGGTCGAAAACGTAGTACTCTGCCAGTTCAGAGTACAAAGCTTCCATCTTCTTGTACATGGAGTGAAGCAAGTCG
Organism: Scotopteryx bipunctaria; assembly: GCA_949320045.1. Lineage (NCBI taxonomy): Eukaryota > Metazoa > Arthropoda > Insecta > Lepidoptera > Geometridae > Scotopteryx > Scotopteryx bipunctaria. The sequence goes on from OX439470.1 coordinate 3,160,180, forward strand.
CATTGCGAGCGGGCTTCCACTGCGAACTCCTGTGTGCTGTTTAGGAAATAATTTGCTGCGAGACAATACAATACACATCATCATCGTCATTTGGCGACCTCGGTGGCTTGGCGGGCGAGTGCTCGGCTGAGACGCAAGAGGCGCGGCTTCGATTCCCGCTACGGGAGAAATGTTTGTATGTTCTGCAAATATTTCTTCCGGGTCTGGGTGTTGTGGCATTAGGTATGTATTATAAGTATGTATTTACAAAAAAAGTATAAAAGTATTGTATCAGCCATCTAGTGTCCATAGTACAAGCTTTGCTTAGTTTTGGGCTAGATGGCGCTGTGTGAAATGTTCACAAATATTTATTTATCCCACTAGGTGGGGCACACCATGTTTCCCTCCTCCATTCATAAAAGAAAGAAATAACATTTGCTTAACGACACAAAACAAACTTATCTATACTTAATATTATAAAGAGGAAAGATTTTTTGTTTCTTTGTTTTTTTAATATAATTTCTTGTGTAAATACATACTTATAATACATAATAACTACAACACCCAGACCAGGAAGAAATATTTGCAGAACTTACAAACATTTCTTCCGTAGAGGGACTCGAACCCGCACCTCTTGCATCTCAGCCGTCCGCCACGCCACCGAGTTCATCATCGTATTTTCGCTCACCCTTTTATTTATGTGCTCTTTTTTTGTCAGCCTTCGACGCTCTCTCAATCCGTCTTTCCTTTCACCACACTGGTTTGAGAGAACTAGTGACACGTCTCGATAGATATACAAAAGGATACACTCATAGTGTCGTGGAACAGGTCGTCAGCGGCCTGCGGGACCCGAGAGTTATTCAGGTCGGTCTCCAGGGCCCGGATATCGCTGTCCATCTTCTTAAGTGACTTCTGCAGGTTTTCCATTGAGACTCTGGCAGCTCTGTAGATTACGGAATAATTATTATTAAATTATATACATGGGTTTATGGTAGAATTGTAAACCGGTCAAGTGAGAGTCGGATTCGCACACGAATGGTTCCGTACCATGGTACATCATCATCATCTTTCTGTCCTCATCCCACTCTATGTGGGGTCGGCACAAGAGTTTTGGCTAAGGTGTTTTATGACCGGCCGCCTGCCTGACGTCAACCCTCCTTGGGAATACTTGCTTATTGTATCTCATCATGTTGGAGAGGATACTAACCTACCGTACCATCGTACATGTACTTTTTAATATGACTTTTACTCTATGTACGAATACTTTTTAAATAGGTTGCTTAGAATAACGTTAAAAAAAGTGTATGGGGCCCCCTTTTATTTTTATTATTTGTTGTTATAGCGGCAATAGAAATACACACTATGTGGAAATTTCAACTCTCTACCTATTACGGTTCATGAGATACAGCCCGCTGACAGACGGACGGACAGCGGAGGCTTAGTAATAGGGTCCCGTTGATACCCTTCGGATACGGAACTCTAAAAATGAGTTAGTACTTTAGTTGAGGGATGACCTCCGCTTACCTGTCGACATGCGGCATTTCTTCAGCGAAGGCCAGCGCGTCGGGAAACTTGCTCTCAATAGTTTCGACCAAATAGTGTAGTAACGTTTGCTTGTTCTCCAAGTCCTTAGTCGCTGTTAGCTGAAAAAAAAAATTAAAATCAATAATCAATCAATATCAATAATCATTTATTTAATAACGTTTAAGGATAAATTACAACTACAACGTCTTAAATGTACATAGATAAGAGATACACGAGAGCCTGAACTAATTCTAATTACGGTTAGGGGAACAAAGATCTGCACTGACGTCCCGCGTAGGGTGTATTGTGCATTATCCCCCTGCTAACCCTCCCCCTCCCCCAGCCAGCACAACTCCTTGAAGTACCGGAGGAGGACCTTGGGATGTTGGCAGCAGCGTTCCAGTATCCTCGATGATGTTGAGGCTGTAGGTGGCGTTGATGAACTAGGTTAACCTGTGTTACAGGCGGTAATAATTCAAATCAGAGAATTAAAAGCTACTTCTCTCCCCGAGCATGTCGTAAAAGTCGACTAAGGGATAGTATTCTCTATATGGGCGATGGGTTGATCATCTGTCACCATGGTTCACACCCATCCTGAGTCTTTGAACCGGGAGTGCAAGTTTTCTTATGATTGCTTGAAGCTCGGACATGGTATGTACAGTAGTACTACGAATATTGTGCGCTTCGGCAAACTTAGTGCTTCGTATGAAAACCGAATTAGTCCGAATATAAAACTAATATTCAACTAATAATAACTGAACCAACCCTTTACAAAATTAAGTATCTACATAATTATTGTAACATCACTATTTAATCATCATCGCGTTAGTTCGTATTTCTAAGCTAGACGAAAATTGTCGAGGCACACAATACTTGTGGTACTACTGTATTTACATAATGACTGATTCAAAGTCCCAAAATGGATATAGCCAAATAATAAATATCTGTGGACATTTCACACAGCGCCATCTAGCCCCAAACTAAGCAAAGCTTGTACTATGGGAACCAGATGGCTGATAGAATACTTATATACCTTTCTTTTGTAAATACATACTTATAATACGTAATACAACACCCAGACCGGGAAGGAATATTTTCAGAAGATTCAAACATTTCTCCCGCACCGGGAATCGAACTCTCTTGCGTTTCAGCCGAGCACCGCCACGCCACCGAGGTCGTCGGCGTCTTACCTTAGTAAGGAAGCTGATTTCGAAGCCGTAAGCCCCCGCATTGTTGGAGCCCGTGTTCATATAGTTTCCTAGCAGAAGTAGCAGTTCCAATATCCTTGCGAATTTATCACTTGATTTGATTTCCTCGCACGCAGCTGTCCCGGAAACTATGTCCTGTGAACAAATAATACGAAAGAAGATGTAGTGATGAGGATTGAGAAAGGTATGTTAAGATGGTTCGGTCATGTAGAGAGGATGAATGAAAGAAGATTAACGAAACAGGTGTATGAGGCGAGTGTGAATGTACCGTTGGAAGGGGAAGACCTCGGCGCACGTACCTGGACCAAATCAGCAACGTTTTAGAAAAGGGCCAGGTCAAGAGTACCCTAAACCGACGAGCATGTATGAAGAATGTTATGAGAGTGAATGAAGCGAAAGAAGTATGTCAGGATCGTAGCAAATGGAGATCCGTGATCTCTGCCTACCCCTATGGGCAACAGGCGTGATATTATTATGTATGAACAAATAATACATTCATATTATCACGCTCGTATCCCTAACGGGGTGGGCAGAGTCACAAGTAATCATAAGAAAACTTGCAGCCACTTCTGATCCAAGACTCCCAAGATGGATATGGTGAACCATGGTGACAGGTGATCAGCCCATCGCCCATATAGGTCCATCAAGTTGGAGAGGATACTAGGTACTCCTTAGTGGACTTTTACGACATGCTCGGGGAGAGAAGCAGCTGGACGCACTCTGTATCATAGTAGGTCTGACATATTTGATTTTGTAACACACATCATCATCATCATCAGCCTATAGCAGTCCACTGCTGGACATAGGCCTCCCCTAATGAGCGCCATCGTGCCGTATCTTCGGCTTGACGCATTCAGTTTCTGCCAGCAGCCTTTCGCAGATCGTCACTCCACCTAGTAACACACGATGGTGATGAATTTGTACCATTTTGGTCTACGTTTTTTCCCCTTCCTCCCATTTCCCTCCCCCCTTGTTCCTCTCCCCCCACACTCACGGGTTTCAGCTCAGCCAACGCCTCCGCGTAGTGCTCCCTGAAGGCCAGAGAGCGCAGCCTCGGCACCAGCCTCTTGACGTCTGCGACGCAGGCCGCGAACTGCTCCGCCTCAGTCAGCTCATCGCTGATCGGCTTCAGCTCGGCCAACTTCTTCAACTGATCCGCTGGTGGTAGGTACTGGAAGTATTATTATTCAATTCAATTCAATTCATTTATTCATAAAATCAGCAATGGATCATTTTTGTTAGTAGACATAAAATAAAATGTTAGCAGATAAAAACTATTTGACAATACAATAAAGGGGTTTGTTTTGATTAGTCATTACATGAATCATAGAGCAATGATTCATGTAATGACAATCAAACCTACCTGCCAGCACGTTCAGAATGCTGTTGGAGCTGGCCCGGACCCTGCGCCACAGAGATGTGCACCGGTTTCGCATGGTAGTATTAGTATTAGTATTATTAGCCCATTGCCAATTTGGAAGTCGCTTAATAGACTCCGTACGCAAGTTGGTCGCTGCAAAAGCAACTTAGCCAAGTGGGGCATAATTGATCCCAAGGCATCCCAAGTCCTGTGTGAGTGCGGAGCCCCTATACAAGATCTATTGCACATATTTCGCAGTACTGTTCCACTGAGAGTTTACATAAATCAGTATTTTCTGTACATTTAATAAAATCTTTGACAAATAGACAAGAGCCACCGTGAGAAATGTTTTGTCTACAAAAGTAAGAAGCTAATTTATAACCAGCTAAAGTCACACATTTAATTTTTGCTAAGTTAAGCCAGTGCTCAGTTAGTGCTATCACTTCACACGCTAACGAACTCGATAGTAACACTTCCAATTTCCGAGTCTTTAAATAAATAAATAAATATTTGTGGACATTTCACACAGCGCCATCTAGCCCCAAACTAAGCAAAGCTTGTACTACGGGAACCAGACGGCTGATAAAATACTTATATACTTTTTTTTTTTTAAATACATACATATAATACTACAACACCCAGACACGGAAGAAATATTTGCAGAACATACAAACATTTCTCCCGTAGCGGGAAATGAACCCGCGCCTCTTGCGTCTCAGCCGAGTACTCGCCCGCCACGCCACCGAGGTCGTCTTTTTATCAATTGAGGCTATGTTTTGGAGACATACCGTTATTCCTAGGTCATTCGTTACGCATACTTTATGAGGCGGTGTCTCTGCGCTTGCGCTACATGCCACACTTGTTCTCCTGCCCTCTGTGCCCAACAACCTGCACCAGAGAACCTTCTCGAGGCCTCTGATAGGGCCATAGAGGTGGCTTCATATTTTGCTAAATTTATTTAGTTTTATTATATTAATTTGAGTTTGAGCTCGTTGACACGATGAATGAATGAAAGCCCATCATGGAGTAGGCTTGCCCAGCGCCTCCATCCTCTCAGCTTAGTCGGCCTTGTCCACAGGAAAGACATGGTCAATACGTGCGGAGCTGACTAAGCCGCGGGTTTCCTCGCGATATTTTCCTTCAACGTTTTGAGAGTACTGGTATAGCGCACATAATTTTTTCGCACAGAAAAATCCATTGGTACACGACCGGATTTGAACCCGCCACCTTAGGATCGGATGGCGGGATCACTACCAACTAGACCACCAGTGCTTTCGTAGGCCCCATTAGGGATACGCGCGTGATAATGAAAGGCAAATTTACATAAGCGCCAATCGAGAAAAAGCCGTTTAAAGTTCATTTTTTTCGTTTTTTAATCATAACTTTCTACCTAATTATCGAATTTTGATGACGTCAACGTAAGATTTCATTCTTTTTTCATTTTCTATGTCCAGCAATTCATATTATTGTATTTGGACTGCTATTTTAGGATAATAACTCAATATGCCTATTTTGGCGCCATTTTGGCGCTTACGTAATTTTATCTTTCCAGTGACGAATGTATGTACACCGACCAAGCCTAGGTTCCATATTAGTTCCGTTTTTCTAACTAGATGGCGCTGTCTAAATGTATGGACCATACATTTAGACAGCGCCATCTAGTTAGAAAAACGGAACTAAACTCAGAAACAAACCTTATAACTCTAAATACACACCTGTATCAACAAATCCAGTACATTGCCAGTCAGAACAGTGGTATCACATCTTAGTATACACGTCCTGATGTGTTCATACGACATGTGTTTGAGGGAACCTCCTAGAAGGATGCTGAGGTTCTGAGCGGCCTTGCTGTCCAGAACCTTGAGATTCTTCACTTTTTTCATCGTATGGCCTCTGCAATGAAAAACATTTAATAAGTTCGTATGAGCTAGTGGCCAGCTCTTGTGACGGAGTTTTTAGGCCGCCTAAATGCCTCCGTCATGGCTTAGCGACTTAAAAGCCGGGACCGACAATTTAACGTGTTGGAAGCGCTCAACTCGTAATGCCACTTGCGGTCACCCATCCAAATTGTGACCGCGCACAACGTTGCTTAACTTAACGATCAATCAAGAACGTCTAATCAAGGTACGACACGAGCGCTTCATATAGGGGATAATAAATCTTATAATAGCGAGAGTAATGCCTCTGCCATCATTATTTTCCAGCCCTTATCCCACTAGGGGGGGTCGGCACAACATGTTTCCCTCTTCCATCTTCTCCTATCACTCGTCATCTCAGTACTCACTCCTTTCACACGCATGTCCTCTTTCACACAATCCATCCATCTTTTCTCAGGCCTTCCTCTGCCCGTGTATCCATCCACATTCATATTCAGTACTAGTTGCCACACTTGCGATATCTACGATGAATTTAAGCCTGTTCGTAACCAAGCGTGGAAGATACAGAAAATAAGATACATTACACATACTAGCCGCCGCGAGCGGCTTCGCACGCATGGTACCCTGATGAAAAATAGCCTATAGCAATGTAAGTGCAAAAAATGTGTATTTACGACATCACATTAGAAACCTCTAAAATTATCAGTGTTTCTCTACTATATTATGCATGTGTTATACATATAAACCTTCCTCTTGAATCACTCTATCTATTAAATAAACGGCATTAAAATCCGTTACGTAGTTTTAAAGATCTAAACATACATAGGGATAGACAGACAGCGGGAAGCGACTTGTTTGATACTATGTAGTGAAATCTTCAAAAATGTAAAACACTCACTTATCTACGTTGTCTTCATTCCCTCGCTTGGCGACGGGTTTGCTGGAGAACTTCAAGGCAAGTCCTGACAGTATATCGGGAGACGCCATTTTCTCCTCTTGCACCTGTAATATAATTAGCGATAAGTTTTTCCTCTCTACTTTCCTGTTGAATACAACGCCATCTGTGTTTCAACTGCTGTACTACATCACAAGCTAAAGGATCATAATTTCGTAATGTCGGATTTCGAATTCAGAAACCTCATCTGTTAGTTAGTTCTGACAAACGCCACCGCGGCGCTGTTCAGACAATATAAAAGCGGCTTGCAAAACTGATCGGACCCTTTTTTCTTGTAAAACCTTAACTAATATATTTTGTTGTATGGTAGGTGAATGTTTTACTTTCCTACATTTTACATTTCTGCCCGCGTTTCTATTTTTCGGTGGTTATTTTTCTAGCTATAAAGCTCAAACATAATGTTGCTGCTCTAGAGTAAGAGTCTTATGTAGTAATATAACAGAAGATGACTCACCTTGACCCAGAAAGACTTTTCTTAGCGGGCACGATGGTCTTCCAATTGGCCCGTTTTAAAGTCAGTCAGTCCATCAGTCCGTCAGTCATTCAGTGTATACAATAGTTGACTCACCTTGACCCAGAAGGCCTTTTCTGACATCTTAGCGGGCACGATGGTCTTCCAATTGGCCCGCTTCAAAGGACCTTCCACCTCCCACTTCTTCTTAGGCTTGAGACCGTACGGCAGCAAGTCCGGCTGCGGCTGAAATTGACAAGGTTCTATCGTAACTCCTTTTCATTACCCATTTTTATCCCAAAGTATAAGCTTTGCTTAGTTTGGGGCTAGATGGCGCTGTGTGAAATGTCCACAAATATTTATTATTTACTAGCTGCCGCCCGCGGCTTCGCTCGCGTGGTATCCGGATAAAAAATAGCGTATATGTTTTGCGTGAAAGAGTAACAAACATCCATACTTCCATACTTACAAACTTTCGCGTTTATAATATTAGTAAGATAGGTGTAGCTGGTGAAGTATGATGATGTTTAAAACAACCAAAACGCACTTTAGACTTCCAAAATTATTTTATTTGTTCGCGACACAGATTGCATGGACAAGTATGACCGTAGACTCCATTTACAAAAACTACCCTACGTTACAATTAAAAATACCCACAACTGGCAATTATTGACAATCTATGAGCGTCGCTTACAATAGGATAATTAGAAATGTCAAAGTATGACGTCTGTAGTATATCACCTCTATTCAACGAAGTCAGGTTTTTACTTTTTAAATAGGTACTTATTTAGGCAACCTTATTTTAATGTGGCTATTCAATAAATCCACAAGAATGTGAAGTTCTTTCCACGTTCAATGTATGCCTGTAATGCAGAAACTTACCATTCTGGGCATCATGAACCCGCCAGGAGGGGGCGGTGGGCGCGGGCCGCCCATGCCGGGCATGGGGGGCGGTGGCGGGCCGCCCATGCCCGGCATAGGGGGCGGTGGGGGGCCTCGCATACCGCCCGGCATGGGCGGTGGGGGCGGTGGCGGAGGGCCGCCTCCTGCTGTTGAAACAATTACGATTTAAATTATATAATTACTTTGATAATATATGGTTTATATTTATTGGAAAATGTCATAGATGTTGTTATTTGTTATAGTTATAGATATAAATATAGACTAGCTAGAGACGAGTGGGGGGTCTCTTTCCTCCTCCCCTTTAGGGGATGGGTTCACTTAGCGTTAAAAAGTCCCGCAAAGTGGCGTTAAGTTCTAAAACAATACTTAAACAATGAAATCCTTGCCTTAGCGTACAGTAGTACCACAAATATTGTGCACTTCGGCAATTTTCGCCTAGCTTCTGAAACACGATCTAACGCGTTGATGATACTCATGTAACATAGAGTTGTTACAATAAATATGTATGTATTTTTTTTAAAGGGTTGGATTAGTTATTATTTTAATTATAAAATGCATAAAAGCACGAAGTTTGCCGATGTGTACATTATTTGTGGTACTACTACTAGAAGAAGTATAAAATACAATTAGTTCATGCAATTCATGCAAAGCTAAATAATAAACAAAATAAGGTTTAATATCTAGTACTAAATATACAACGTGTTTTTGCTTGTACAACAATATACAAAAACTAACGGTATCACATTCTGATATCTGTATTACAGACGATTTTAATACATATTGCGTAAATATCCAACAGTTTTTGTTCGATTCCCGCTACAGGAGAAATGTTTGTATGTTCTGCAAATATTTCTTCCGGGTCTGGGTATTTGTAATATTTAAGTAAGTGTATTTACAAAAAAAATGTATATAAGTATTCTATCAGCCATCTGGTTCCCATAGTACAAGCTTTGCTTAGTTTGGGGCTAGATGGCGCTGTGTGAAATGTCCACAAATATTTTAAAAAATATTTCTTCCTACAGTAACTCGCAGCCACTCCTGATTCAAAGTCCCAAGATGGATATAAAATAGATATATAAATATTTGTGGATATTTCACACATCAACATCTAGCCCCAAACTAAGCAAAGCTTGTTTTATGGGAACCAGATGGCTGATAGAATACTTATATACTCTTTTTTGTGTAAATACATACTTATAATACATAATAATACAACACCCAGACCCGGAAAAATTTGCAGAGCATGCAAACATTTCTCCCGCAGCGGGAATCGAACCAATAAATAAATAAACAAATATTTATTTATTTATTCTACTTTACAAGGTACAGACCTGAGCCAGGCATCGGCGGAGGAGGCGGTACTCCAGCACCTAGCAGAGAGAGACAGAGATAGTTATTTGCATGCGTGCGAGAGAGATAGCATCATGCAAACTTTGCAAACACCATTCACAATAAGAACTTAAAGCGAGCTTCTGCCCGCGGCTTGTAGAGAGAGACGGGTATAGTTATTTGCATGCGTGCGAGAGAGATAGCACCATGCAATCTTTGCAAACAACATACACAATAAGAACTTAAAAGCGAGCTTCTGCCCGCGGCTTGTAGAGAGAGATGGGGATAGTCATGTGATATGCGTGCGAGAGGGATAGCATCATGCAAACTTTGCAAACAACATTCAAAATAAGAACTTAAAGCGAGCTTCTGCCCGCGGCTTGTAGAGAGAGACGGGTATAGTTATTTGCATGCGTGCGAGAAAGATAGCATCATGCAAACTTTGCAAACAACATTCAAAATAAGAACTTAAAGCGAGCTTCTGCCCGCGGCTTGTAGAGAGAGACGGGTATAGTTATTTGCATGCGTGCGAGAAAGATAGCATCATGCAAACTTTGCAAACAACATTCAAAATAAGAACTTAAAGCGAGCTTCTGCCCGCGGCTTGTAGAGAGAGACGGGTATAGTTATTTGCATGCGTGCGAGAAAGATAGCATCATGCAAACTTTGCAAACAACATTCAAAATAAGAACTTAAAGCGAGCTTCTGCCCGCGGCTTGTAGAGAGAGACGGGTATAGTCATGTACCACGCGTGCGAGAGAGATAGCATCATGCAAACTTTGCAAACAACATTCAAAATAAGAACTTAAAGCGAGCTTCTGCCCGCTACTTGTAGAGAGAGACGGGTATAGTTATTTGCATGCGTGCGAGAAAGATAGCATCATGCAAACTTTGCAAACAACATTCAAAATAAGAATTTAAAGCTAGCTTCTGCCCGCTAAGATTTACATTAATACTTCAGCCAAACTGGAGTTTCAATTTTTGTAAACAAACCGTCGTGTATTTTTCGTTATTAAGATGAAATCACTTTAGTTTTAGGTAAATAAACCTCGCAACATAAGTTTTTACACTTCAATTTAACTACTTAGAAGTTAAGCATCGTTGTGCGCGGTCACAATTAGGATGGATGACCGCAAGTGGCATTACGAGCTGAGCGCTTCCGTGCTTCAATGGGCACGCTAAATTGTCGGTCCCGGCTTTTAAGTCGTTAAGCCATGACTTAGGCCTTTAGGCGGCCTAAAAACTCCGTCACAAGAGTTGTCCACTAGCTCATACGAACTTACTTTGTAAGTATATTGTTTTTGACATGTATGTAGGTTTAGAAATTATTATCACGTTATTTATTAAAAGTGCATCTCGGCCAATCTTCAACTTCTTTAAATTCCCCTTCATCCAAAGGTTGTCTGGAAGAGATCGCTTATTAGCGATAAGACCGCCCGTTGTACATTATCTTCATTTTGTTAATTTTAGTTATCTAATTTGTAAGATGTGCAATAAAGTGTTTTCATTCATTCATTCATTACTTTTTACTTACTTAAAAGTAATGAAAGAGTGAATTTTACATAAATTTTATCTCAAGTTTTGCTGAAGTATAGGTGCGAAAGAGACAAGATATTAACATAACAGACATGCTAGAGTGAGATGGAGATAGAGCGTACCAACCTGTCGGCATGGGCGGCGGCGGCGGCGGGAAGGGTCCCTCTAAAAAGAACGTTACAACATGCGTGTTAACATTACCACATGCCCTCTGTTAACAGACATGAATGAGATAAGATTTTAATATGAATAATGATCGTTTTTATTAACTTCTCTGCTGGACTGGGAGTAAAGAGAAAACATAGAATGCGTCCAGCTGCTTCTCTCCCCGAGCATGTCGTAAAAGTCGACTAAGGGATAGTATCCTCCAACATGATGAGATACAATAAGCAAGTATTCCCAAGGAGGGTTGACGTCAGGCAGGCGGCCGGTCATAAAACACCTTAGCCAAAACTCTTACTCTCTTTGTGCCGACCTCATATAAGGGCAGGACGATGATGATGATAATTTTTTAGGATGCCGTACCCGAAGGGTGACAACGGGACCCTATTACATAACCCTCCGCTGTCCGTCCGTCTGTCAGAAGGCTGTATCTCATGAACCTTAATAGGTAGAGAGGTGAAATTTTCACAGAGTGTGTATTTCTATTGCCGCTATAACAAATGATAAAAATACCCTCTCACCCCCACTTAGTGGATATAACAACAATATAACCCCAAACTTTTTAAATCTCGAGTGAATAGGTTGCTTCTGGGCGATCTTGCTACATCTTAGACCTCATCTGAGCTTATTCAGCTCAGATCGAGGTCAAGAGAGAGCCCATTTAATATAAAAAAAAAAAATAAATAAAAAAAAAAACGTTTTTTAAAGGTAGATACAGTAAAAGTCAATAAAAAATAGATTTATGATATGATGGTACGGAACTCTTCTGACAGGTTATTTTAAGATATTTGATTGTTGAAAAAATGTCAAAGAAAAAGATATTTGGTATAAAATTTAAACTAAAATTAGGGGTAAGTCCAGGAATAGATAAATAAAATAGTAATGGGTGAGCCTAGAAAAGAGGGTAAGTCTAGAAATGAAACCAAAATGTTAAGGAGTAAGCCTAGAAATTAGGGTACACAAAGAAACTTACTGTTTCCCGGCATCGGCGGCGGCGGGGGCGGCATAGTACCTCCAGGGCTTCCGATTGTCTGAAAAATTAAATAAGAAAGGATAAAAATGCGCCTCGAAGAGTTAATGGCTCAACTAAATTAGCTATATGTATAACTAAATACGAAAACGCAACAACAGCGTGTTCTTATACCGGGTAGCGCCATTTAGTTACAATATGATATACCTTGGCTATCTGCGCTATGAACTCCTGCATGAATTTACTATAGACAACCGTACTATTAGACAGCCATATTATTAAAACAGACGTACTATTTAGACAGACGCATCATTTTAGTCCAAAAGAAGTAGTATAAGATATACCTTGGCTATCTACGCTATGGACTGCTGCATGAGAGTCAACTTATTAGATAATCGTACTATTTATACAGCCGTACTATTTGGAACACCGTACTATTTAGTTAGACAGACGTACCATTTAGACAGTTGTACTATTTAGACAGACATACTATTTAGTCAAAAAGCAGTAGTATAAGACATACCTTGGCTATCTGCGCTATGGACTGCTGCGAGAGCTGGCCGGCAGATGGCGCACTCTTGAGTCGTTCCTCTAGATGGGCTGCCTTCGCTTCTGCCTCCTGTCTGGCCGCGATGGCTGTTTCTAGCTTACACCTCAACTCTTCTATCTTACGTTCCTCTTCTGCCCTTGATTTTTCTATAAAATAGACATTAGTTATATTAAGCGAATGAAGTAATAGCACAGAATATATAATAGTACAAGCACAGAAGGCTGACTTCGCGATAACATTTATAGAAATAGCGACTCTTGCGAAGACGCAACGAAGTGCAGTTCAGCTTGCACATGCTCTTCGTGCGCTTTAAATACCTAAACTTGCCTCTGTACCAGTGTGGTGAAAGAATTTATAAGCTCCTTTGATAATTTGATAAGTAAGTAAATAATGCTTATTTATCTTACTTATATTATAAATGCGAAAGTTTGTGAGTTTGGATGTTTGGATGTTTGTGCCTCAATCACGCCGAAACGGCTGAACGGATTTGAATGAAATTTGGAATATACATAGTACATGTACTGGATTAAAATATAGGCTATTTTTTATCCGGGTACCACGCGAGCGAAGCCGCGGGCAGCAGCTAGTTTTATCATAAACTTTTTGTACACCGCCGACTTTCCGTCTTTGTTCATCCTTTCCATCCAAAGGTTATCTGGAAGAGATCGCTATTAGCGATAAGGCCGCCCATTGTATAGTTTTTGTAAAATTTATCTTCTATGTGTACAATAAAATGTTGATCTATCTATCTATAATGAAGCTATTAACCGAGCAAGTGAGAGGAAAAATAACTCACCGATGAGTCCATCTATGAGAGGCTGCACATCTATATTGAATCTCTGAGTGAGCCGGAAATCCGGATCGTAGCCGTTCTTGTGGAGAACTATTTGAGTTATACATTCCTCTATTAGCTTGTAGAATGCTGGTCTGAAAGAAAACATCGGTTTTACTTGTAAATTTATCTCAATCCTGATTGAATACACAACACCATACTGCGCTCCAAAAGAAAAATCGCTGACGTTGCTCAGAAAGCAGCCAGTATGAAGTGGAACTGGGCAGGGCACGTTTGCCGTATGTCGGATGACCTATGGGCGAAAACCACTACCGAGTGAGTCTATCTATCTATCTATCTAATGCAGGGATTCCCAAAGTGGTCAATATCGGTTTCCTAGGGGTCGACATAAACGAAAACTGATTTTGGGGGTCGACGAGGTCTAAAAATCGACCCCTATTAAAATAACACAAGTTCTTATTTAAAACTTTTGTAGGAAATAGCATTGTTGTAGTAATGTAAAGTCTCAAGTTCGTACAAGATGAAAAACTCGCAGCTGTTTTAAGTTAGCGGACCATTATGAATAAGGGGGTTGATCTTAAAAGTAGGTCTAGGCCATGGGGGTCTGAGGTAATAGTTCATTTTGGAAAAGGGGTCACTTGTCCAAAATAGTTTGGGGATCCCTGATCTAATGTGTAATGCTATTGTGTACCCTATTTAATTATTATTGTTTTTTTTTTGTTAACTGACATTCATTGATTTATTATTATTAATTTACCTGACATTTATTGATCCATTATTATTAATTTGACATTTAATGATTAAGGAAAATTATATTGAGTTGATATTTTTAGCTGACATGACATTCTTAGATTACTTTGTTCTCCAATTTAAACCTAATTTTTTATTATTTTTTGCTTGCTGTATTTAACAGTGAAGTGTACTAATAAAATACTTTTATGGCTTCTGTACTTTTTCTTGACTTCCAGTCCAGCGGAGAAGGATATTAGTATATTTAGTATGTTATCAAACCTTATCAACTCATCATCCTTTATGAACAGCAAGTGTTGCAGTATGGACAGGAGGTAGGGCTCCGCTGGCGTGTCCATAACCAGGTTCTTGACCAGCTCGAAGCACTCATTCGCGTCGTTGAAATCCACTCTGAAATAACAAAAAAATAATCTTCTATCAATACTAGAGAAAGGTGGAAGGGGGATAGGGAGGCCTTTGCCCTGCAGTGGGACTATATGGGTTAATAATAATAATAATCAATACTAACAATATCAATGCGAAACCTGAGCACTGGTGGTCTAGTTGGTAGTGACCCCGCCTTCCGATCCTAAGATGGTTGGTTCAAATCCGGTCGTGTAATTATCGAAAAATATATGTGCGCTATACTAGTACTCTCAAACGGAAGGGAAACTGAGGAAGCCCGCGGCTTAGTCAGCTCCGCACGTATTGACCATGTCCTTCCTGTGGACAAGGCCGACTAAGCTGGGAGGATGGAGGCGCTGGGCAAGCCTACTCCATCTGAATTCGTCCCGGGCACTACAGCGTCCCGTTTGTGAAGGTAAAAGTTGCCTCCTGACGTTGTATAAATCATCTATAGATGGTAAAAGGTCTCGGTTACCTGACATCGTCAAACTTGGCCAGGAACTCGTCTTGATCGGCTGAAGCGTGAGTGTCGAATACATTCATTTGTATCTGCCGGGATCCCTCAGCGCCCGCTCGCAACTCATCTGAAACAATTCATTAGAATAGCAAACTATCCAGTCGTGCCACTAGTTGTTTCGAACCAGTGTGGTGAAAGGAAAGTGCGCCTCGAAAGCTCAAGTATTTTCAAACTTTTTAGGTTCCACGACATGCCGGTTTCCTCACGACGTTTTTCTTCACCGTTTGAGAGTACTGGTATAGCGCACATACATTTTTTGAATAGAAAAATCCATTAAGATCCGAAAATTTCTAACCATTTAACGGCCAAATATAAATCTGCTGCCGAATCGCTTAGGATTTGCTATAAAATCGTAAAATGAATTGCCATAGATGAATTGCTCAAAGTGGCCTTTTTAGTCCCACAGAACTATGTATGACTGTTGGCAGTTATTTTAAAAATACCATGCAAAAAACGACCTTACCGATCAGATCATAGAGTCCAGTCCTCATGAACTCGCTCCTCAGATGCATCCTGAACTCCAACTCCTCAGGCTCCGTGATGATGGCGTTCATGAGCTGCATGCAGCCGTTCTGAAATTAAACAATTTCAATTTTATTGTTTGTGTCATGTAAAAAGATCTATCTATCTAGTCGCGTCACTAGTTCCTTTGAACCAGTGTGGTGAAAGGATTTAATGTGCGCCTCCAAGGCTCCTTTGGTGCACTACTGTAACACTTTTACTTACTAACCCCCGAATACTCAAACGCATCTTCAATCAGATTTTCATAGAAAACTGTCAAAAAACCGTGACTTGAGACGTGCTCAACTCTTGAGTCGCGTTTGAGTATTCGGGGGTTAGTGGAACTTTTTTTTTATGGTAATCAAGGACAGTGCAAAAAACATGTAAATAGAACAGCGGTGAAAATGTTCTTCCAAAATACTCCTTATGTGAGAGAATACGGTTCAAATTAACTACAAATTTCCTTCGAGCCATTTCTTCCAAATCCATCTATTATATCTTTAGCTAATGCTTCAAACTGCGTTCTAATTCTCTGTACGCCAAAGCTTTTAAAACTACTACAAGAACACAGTTCAAATTCGCCTCTGATTCTTTCGAGACAAATCCGTCTATCAAATTGAGCCTTGTTAATAAGGATAGGGTTCAATTTACCTTCAAACTCTCTGGAGCCTTGCCGTCTAATCCCTCCACTATCGGCAGGAATCGAGGCTTCCGACTCGACTCTCCCGCCATTGTGATCGCTTCTAGAACCTTCTCGTGCCCGTTCGGGATGAGACATATTGCGGCGAGCACCTGAAATATAAAATAATCACGCTTATTATCTAAATAGACGACCTCGGTGGCGTGGTGGCCGAGTGCTCGGCTGAGACGCAAGAGGCGCGGGCTCGATTCCCGCTACGGGAGAAATGTTTGTATGTTCTGCAAATACTTCTTCCGAGTCTCGGTGTTGTAGTATTATAGCATAAAAAGTATGTGTTTACAAAAAAATATATATCAGCCATCTGGTGTCCATAGCACAAGCTTTGCTTGGTTTAGGGCTAGATGGCGCTGTGTGAAATGTTCAAAATTACTTATTATTATTTATTAATCTTGCCCGAGCTGTCTCGGGCACGCTCGTCAGTTTCCTATGATCGGAGGAAGAGAGTCGGGCCAAGGATAGAACCCTGTGGAACTCCATAGATGACAGGCAATCGATACCGTATCAAAGGCCTTTGCAAGGTCTAAAAAAAGTGTTCTTACCTTAGCGGCCTCGAGTGCGCAAGTCGGTTTCCTATGATCCAAACTCCTAGCCAACACGGGTAATGCTTCGCGACATTTGAACATGGTCCTGATGCCCACAGTATTGTTCAGGATGGCTGATAGGCATCTTATGCACTCGTATTGCACTCTGTCGTAGCGAGAATCGCTGGAAAATAAATAATATTATTATAAAAATCATACATACAATCTAATCATTATCAAGATAAGTACTTTTAAGACAATTTTGTATTACGAACAAGTTACGAGCTGTCAAGTTTCATTTGGTCATAGAGAGCAAGGCCTGTTCGTAACGCGACCAAGCGTAGAAGATACAAGAAACCACGCTTGGCTATAGCGAAATGACCGTTTCTATAAATTGAACAAGATTGAATTGAATTGTCAACCACAGTGAAATAATTGTGCGCTATCCTACCGTGCACTTCACCAGGATTCAAGGCCGCCTCAAGGAGGCTCCTTTTCTTCTACGACTATCCGCTTTCCTTACGATGTTTTCCTCCACCGTCTGAATTCTGGTATATGGCACATACATTGACTAGAATTCTATTTTTATACCTACATTCAACATACCGATAAAATCCGGTTCCACTGACAGCATGAAAAGGAACCACAAGTTACAAATACATACAAACGCGTAGCAAAATACCTGTATAACGGGGTGGGCAGAGCCACGAGTAATCATAAGAAAACTTGCAGCCACTCCTGATCAAAGAGTTCAAAGATGGATATTGTGAACCATAGCGACATGTGATCAGCCCATCGCACATATAGATGGTCCATCATATCGGAGAGGAGACTATCCTTTAGTCGACGTTTACGACATGCTCGGGGAGGAAGCATATATACATACATATTATGACATCAACTAAATGAGAAAAATCGGCTCTTTAATTTGATATAGGTTATGTGCTGTTTTAGACCAAAAATTGATTCCAGGTTTTCATCCCTTTTCACCCCTTTAGAGGTTGAATTTTAAAAAATCCCTTCTTAGTACACCCCTACGTACCAAGGTTTACCTACACTGAAAATTTCAAGTCTCTACGTCCAGCGGTTTAGGCTGTGCGTTGTCTGTCAGTCAGTCAGTCAGTCAGTCAGGACAAAGATTCTTATATACTTACTAATTTGTGGCTAACCCCCGAGTACTCAAACGCATCTCAGAGTTGAGCACGTCTCAAGTGACGAGTTTTTGACAGATTTTCATGAAAAACTGTCTGAGTTGCGCTTGAGTACTCGGGGGTAAGACGGGATCAAGTTCTGTCCGTGTAGAATATTACTTACTTGGTATAACACAAATTGAGGGTAGTCAGCAAACTTTCGATCCCTTTAGTCCCGAATTCCTCTATCCAGGACAGAGGGTTGTTGGTCAGGGATATCCTCAGGTTCTCCAAGCAGCCGTGCAGTTTCCCCACTGAGAGCTCAGGCTGGTTTAGATATGTGACGTAATCAGACGGTTTCTCGAATTTCGAACGGCCTTCCTGGAGAACGAAATAGGCAAATTTTTCTCACATATTAATTTTTCAAAGAAATGAGTATGTAAGATGAAGTCCGAAAGTAGCGGATAAGTTGAGGAGCAATAAGTCAGCGTGGGGTGGACATGTCATGAGAAGGGAAGAATGTCATGTGACAAGAAGAATGTGGAAGGATATGTGGGTAGATGTAGAAAATATGGATGGACTGTGTGAAAGATGACATGAGTATGAAAGGATTGAGTGTTGAAATGTCTTCTGGCAGAGGGAAATGGAAGAAGAATACATGATGTGCCGACCCCACATACAGTGGGACAAGGACAGGGAAATGATGAATATTTGTTTTATCATACAATTACGAACACACACACAAAAATATATACATGCAAGATAGAGTTTGTTCGTAAGTGAAGTTGGATGACTTTTAGAATTTCGACCTTCCTTGATTCATGACTAATCAATGATGTCATTTGGACATTTGCACAAATTCTCGATGCGAATTTTGTACGAAAAATTTGTTAGCTGAAGTTGGTACCGATGTTCAAATGTCATTCTCTAATGTAATTGCTATTTCAATTACTAAATGAATCCCTGTGGTCTTGCACTCTGCGTCTAACGGCGTCACTAGACGCTACATGCAAAAATAACAACCAATCCACGATCTACAGCTTCTGATATGACTTTTAATAAAAGAACGAGCTGAACTCTTACCTGCGCGTTGACGAATCGATAAGCAATCAGCATCTTCTTCTGCTGGTCGCGAGGGTACTTCCTAAGGGGCTCTTTCTTCGCCTCGTTGAGATTCATGTCAGACTGTAATGGATAAGAAAAAATATTTAAATACAATTATTACCATAGATGGTAAAAGGAACCCCGAATACTCAAACGCGACTCAGAGTTGAGCACGTATCAAGTCACGGTTTTTTGACAGGATTTGATGAAAATCTCAACTCTGAGATGCGTTTGAGTATTCGGGGGTTAGTTAGTTTTTTAGTTCTTTCGAACCAGTGAGGTGGATGGATTTAACGTAACAGGTCTTAAAGAACTGTTCATCATCATCTTCCTGCCCAAATCCCACTCTATGTGGGGTCGGCACAGCATGATCTTTTTTGGACCACGGTGTTTTGGCTAAGGTGTTTTATGACCGGCCGCCTGCCTGACGTCAACCCTCCTTGGGAATACTTGCTTATTGTATCTCATCATGTTGGAGGATACTATCCCACAGAAGAACTGTTGAACTGTCTTAAAGAACTGCTGTTGTCAATAATGTCGCAAAGCCATGACTCTGCTCACCAGCATCTCCTCGAACCTCCTCTGGAGCTGGTCGTCGTCCAGCGCGTCGATCTTGGCCGTGAACTCCGCCGCGGCCGAGGGCTCCTCGTCCTCCGGCCGCGGCTCGTGGCCGCGAGGAACAGTGTCATAGCCGCGCTCGATCTGCCCGCCGGCCTTCTTCGGCCGGCCGAACCATGTGTCCAGCTGGAACAAGGAAAACATAACTTGAATATTGAATGGAATACAGCTTCTTAATATCCGAAGGCTTTCACCCACGAGTTCCAGCATATCGACGTCTTCAATGACAGTCTATGGCTAATTTATGGTAGTCTTAGATTATATTTGAGTTATGTTTTAAGGTAGCTAGTTAAGCGTTTTGGGTTCCCTCCTGTAAGCTTATCTGCATTTTAATAAATCATTTAATTTCATTAAACCACAATGTTTGCGGAAAAGACAGTTTTACCCCCGTTACTCAAACGCGACTCAGAGTTGAGCACGTCTCAAATGACGAGTTTTCATCAAAAACTGTCAAAAAACCGTGACTTGAGACGTGCTCAACTCTGAGTCGTGTTTGAGTATTCGAGGGTTAGTCACTCTAACAGTCATGTCACTAGTTCTTTCGAACCTATGCATGTTGTAAAAGTCGACTAAGGGATAGTATCCTCCAACATGATGAGATACAATAAGCAAGTATTCCCAAGGAGGGTTGACGACAGGCAGGCGGCCGGTCATAAAACACCTTAGCCAAAACTCTTACCCCCTTATAGAGTGGAATAAGGGCAGGAAAATGATGATGTTGTGAAAGGGTTTAAAGTGCGTTTAAAAGGCTCTTTTCGTGCACTTGACATGTATTGTAAACTGAGGTACTTGTATCGCGCACATATTTTTATCGAAAAAATAGGCAAAGTTTAAAGCTTCGTTCATATTCCAATGTCGTAGAAGGTAATTTTTTGAGTTCGAAAAATATGTCAAGTAGATACTCGAAAGGAACTTCTTTGATGCCCAATATGGTCATTTCAATATGGTAGTCTAGTTGGTAGTGACCTCGCCTTCCGATCCTAAGGTGGTGGGTTCAAATCCGGTCGTGTACCAATGGATTTTCTGCCAATGCGGTGAAAGGGTTTATAGTGCACCACTATAAATCCTTTCACCGCACTGGTTAGAGAGATCTAGTGACCTATCGTCACTAGATCGTGACGTCACACGTTTGCCATGGCACTCATCGCCATACAAGTATTCTAGTATTGAGCAACCGCTGCTAAATTGGAGGCCGTTAACGGAATTGTGCCATTGTACGATTGTTTAGGGGGCATTGTATTCAATGTTGCAATCGATTTATTCGATTATGACGTCATTATAACCAAGGGCGTCGCCAAGGGGGGGCAGGGAGGGGCAGCTGCCCCCCCCTAGAGATTCAAAAAAAGTTGCCAATTCATACTTTTCTCATTCATAGAGAATGAGAAAAGTATGAATTGTAGTAGGAAAAGTCAACTTGCCCCCCCCCCCTGCGCCATCGGCTGGCGACGCCCTTGATTATAACGTATTATTTACGCTTAAGCTTCAAAAGGTATTGAATTATTTCGCTCGCTTGGTACCCGGATAAAAAATAGCCTATATGTTAATCCAGTACATGTACTATGTATATTCCAAGTTTAATTCTAATCCGTTTAGCCGTTTAGGCGTGATTGAGGCACAAACATCCAAACATCCAAACTCACAAACTTTCGCATTTATAATATAAGTAAGATTATTTACGCTTAAGCTTCAAAAGGTATTGAATTATTTCATCACACAGAAGCACTCGTGGCGTAGCTTGCTTAGGCGTTCTTGATTGATCGTTAAAGTTAAGCAACGGTATGCGCGGTCACAAATTGGGATGGGTGAGCGCGAGTGGCGTTACGAGCTGAGCGCTTCCGTGCTTCGGAGGGCACGTTGAACAGTCGGTCCCGGCTTTTAAGTCGTTAAGCCATGACGGAGGTCTTTAAGTGGCATAAAAACTCCGTCACTAGAGTTGGCCACTAGCTCATACGAACATACATACATACAGTTGCCTGGCAGAGATCGCTTTTAGCGATGAGGCCGCATATTGTTTTTACCATTATTTTTGTAAGTTTAATGTTGTGTGGTAGACAATAAAGTGTTAATCTGTGTCATTTAGTACAGATGATAAAAACTTTATAATAGCCAAATATAACTTAATAACATTAGGAAGATACAGAAACCTGCATTGAGTTTTAAGGTCGTATGACGAATCGCTATGTAGGTTGACCTAACATTGTGAATACAAATCGACTAATATTAGGAACGAAATCATTCCGAGAATAAAATAAAGCGCTCGTAGCATTAGACGTTCTGACCGTTGATGTTAAGCAACGTTGTGCGCTGTCACAATTGGGATGGATGACCGCAAGAGGCATTACGAGCTAAGCGCTTCCGTGCTTCGTTAAGTCGTTAAGCCATGACGGAGGCCTTTAGGCGGCCTAAAAACTCCGTCACAAGAGTTGACCACTAGCTCATACGAACTTACTTTTATTTCGAAAATCTTATTCCTAACTTGTTTCTATAGATATAGTGTATAGAGTGTCACGGGTCACTTTTTATCCGTATACCACGTGAGTGAAGACGCGGGTGGAAGCTAGTCTATGTATATGTATTACTTACTTATATTATAAATGCGAAAGTGTGTGAGTTTGGATGTTTGTGCCTCAATCACGCCTAAACGGCTGAACGTGAAGATGTTTGCATGACAAAAAGCTCAACGGGAACAAAGTCGCAGATCTTACTTATATTATAAAATGGAAAAGCTTTAGTTTGCTTGAAATTATTGGCGAAAAGCTCAAAACGCAACGATAGCGCGTGCTAACTTTATCTGTGCTGCCATCTAGTAATAATGTAATAATATAAAAATCGAAAGGCAAAACAAAACCAAATGACTCACCGAAAACGGCGATCTTTCCCTAACAAATTCCCCGACCACTTTTATGGTATCCATTTCTTTCGCATCAGAAGAAGTCATGGAGGTAAAACTAACACCATTAACATTGACAAAGTTTCAATTGGTTTGTCGAAAATATCGTTAACAAAGTTGACAAAAAAGTGTTACTAAAAATTTTCAAAAAACACAACACAGCACAGATATTTGCTTTCAATGTCCAAAAAAGACCGGTATAGTAGGATGAAGTATCGGTTTTAACTATAAAATGTCCGAAAAGTATTAATTTAATAGCACAGAAGAATTTTGATCCAAAAAAAACAACACAGCTCTAAGTTTTCGAATAAACTCGCGGGAAAAACCGACAACACTACGAAATGAAGTTCGAAATGATACTGAAATAACAACCCCATCATACGTACAGTCAACGAATGATGGAAGCGCCAGAAATAATTCACTAATAATAAAAAAACTGTAAGTTTGTACGGAGCTTTCGATCTTCTTCCTGTCGTGTCTCTAGTTCTTTCGAACCGGTGAGGTGCAAGGATTAAAGTGCGCCTCAAAGGCTCCTTTCGTGTACTTGACACATGTTTTCGAACTTTATTCTACGACATGCCGGTTACCTCACGATCTTTTCCTTCACCGTTTGAGAGTGCTGGTCATTCCCTGGTCGCCACGATACAGGCTTCTGCCTAGTGTGGGGACCGAGAGATAGTTTCACTATGCCAAATAATATACTTATTTACCTACATTATTTTGATTTGTATATTGTGTACCTTTTGTTTTTTTTCTGTGTAAGTATAAAGTAATAAAACATTTTTTCATTTTTTTTTCATTTGAGATAGCGCATAAGCGAAGACGCAGGCTAGCTAATCGCTCGTAATGTGAAAGGCACTTATTTTTAGCGCCGTATGACAGTGCGGATAGTGAAGGAAACTCCGAAAATACTCGCAAAAGTGCGCCAAAATGTGATTGTTCACTCAATTTTAGAACTGTCACATTATAAATTTAATTGGCGACGCATTTGGCGTGGCGGTCGAAGGTCTGGTTGATAAGTGAGAGGCTGCGAGAGGAAAGATGTTTGCAAGTTCATGGTCATGAAATAAGGTCTAATCAATCACAAACATAAAGTCAAAGTCAATTTTTTTTATTCCATAAAATCCATGGATTACTTGGACACGTTTTAAATCTACGTTGCATTTACAACTGTTCTTATACTTATTTTTTTGGAAAATGATCCCTTTACAAACATCCAAACTCTTGCATCTATAATATTATTAGGATTTTACTATTATCAACATAAATTCAATTTCAGATAATAATAATAGTTTTTTTTTATTTATTTAAGGGCTTTGTCGCTTTGCGACCACATCACCCAATAGTTAATATGATGAAAGTAGTAAACGTTAAATATCATAAATTAATATAGACAATTCAATCACACCCCGTTGGAAGGCATCCAAAATCCGTTCCGCTCGTCTTACGTCATTTCGTACATCGGTTCAACCTTCACCTTTTACGCAAAATTTCAATGCCTTTGTTTTTGTTTGGACTTGACCTAATACCCATTATTAGGTGCTCATCCTAAATATACAGAGTGGAATTTTCTGATGTGGAGACATTAGAAAATTCCACCCTGTATCATCATCTTCCTGCCCTTATCCCACTCTATGTGGGGTCGGCACAGCATGACCCTTGGATCATGCTGTAAGGGTTTTGGCTAAGGTGTTTTATGACCGGCCGCCTGGCTGACGTCAACCCTCCTTGCGAATACTTGCTTATTGTATCTCATCATGTTGGAGGATACTATCCCTTAGTCGACTTTTACTACATGCTCGGGGAGAGAAGCAGCTGGACGCATTCTATGTTTTTTATTTACTCCCAGTCCAGCAGAGAAGTAAAATTCCACCCTGAATATTTAGGGAAATGTAATGGAGGTCAAGTACTTTAAATACTGAAGATAGCAAATTGTACACGATGGAAACATTCTCTTATTTCTTAACATACATACATATTATTATCATGCTTGTATCTCACAAGTAAACATAAGAAAACTTGCAGCCACTTCTGATTTAGTCCTAAGATGGATATGGTGAACCATGGTGACAGGTGATCAGCCCATCGTCCATATCATTTTCGATAGGATACTGTTCCTTAGTCGACTTTTACGACATGCTCGGAAAAAGAAGCAGCTGGACGCATTCTATGCTTTTGTTTAATTTCTTTAAAGATACCTACTATTTTCAGTACTTAGTGTACCTTTCCTCCAGGTGGCATTAGGTAATTCCAACCTGTACACCTAATCAGTTTTATCTAGGTAAACGCATGCAGAGCCGCGAACAGAAGCTAGACAAAAAACACTAGAAATATGAAGATCATAATTTTAGCATTACAGTTTTCTTCTTGACCTAGATATTTTAAAACCAGTGCTATTACAAACAACGACATACATCAACTCAACCCAATAGGGAGCGTAAAGTTTGACAAAAAGGTGCATATTCTTATTAATCATACTTATTATCAAGAGGAAAGATTTTTTTTGTTTTTTTTTTGTTTGTTTGTAACGAATAGGCTCCGAAACTACTGACCGATTTCAAAAATTCTTTCACCAATAGAAAGCTACATTATCAGGGACCAGTATAGACTATAATATATTTTCAAAAAAATTAGGGATCCGTAAAAAAAATGCAATATTGTAACCCAAGGTAGAAAAGCCCAAAATAGTTTCTGGCGTGCGCTGCGAAAACTATTGATTATAGAACAAAATAATGTACCTACTACACGCGTACGAAGTCGCGGGCAACAGCTAGTTCTAAGATAATTTCATTCTTTTATATTGTGTAGTTCGTCCACAATATTTTTTTCATCGAAACCAATTTAGCTGCAAGTTACGTGTGTGAGTATTTCAGTTCTGTGTCATACAAATACAATTTTATTAAGAAGCCATCAGCAACCGCCACAGATACAGAGCAGAGTCAACGACCTCCCAACCTCACTGATCCCACAACAGATATGACAATCATATTCTATGAATAGTTTTTGTCAAATGTCTACGTTTTTAGAGTTCCGTACCCGAAGGGTGTCAACGGGACCCTATTACTAAGCCTCCGCTGTCCGTCCGTCTGTCAGCGGGCTGTATCTCATGAACCGTAATAGGTAGAGAGTTGAAATTTTCACAGAATGTGTATTTCTATTGCCGCTATAACAACAAATAATAGAAATAAAAAGGGGTCTCTTTCAAGAAACATTTTTAATGTACGATGGTACGGAACCCTTCGTGTGCAAAGTCGACTGACATTAGATCGCTATTTTTCTTTACTCCCAGTTCATGGAGAAGTATACTTTTGTATTATAATGGACTAGCTGCCGCCCGCAGCTTCGCTCGCGTGGTACCCGGATAAAAAATAGCCTATACGTCAATCCAGTACATGTGATATGTAGCCTATGTATATTCCAAGTTTCATTCAAATCCGTTCAGCCGTTTAGGCGTGATAGAGGCACAAACATCTAAACATTCAAGCATCCTCAACTTTCGCATTTATAATATAAGTAAGATGATAATCTGATAACAGCCGAAAAATTGAGAGGAAATATATCATCAACATCATAACAGTAACAACTGTTTTGCAATGAGAGAAAGAGATAAGTATACCCATCTCTTTCGCTAATTGAAATGTTATGACAACATCCATTAGTCTGATTAGTGGGCTAATTATAGCGAGTGCTCTGCTCAATTTATCTAAAGGACTTTAGAGTTTTTACGTATACATTTATAATATCACGTCTGTTGCATAGGGGTAGGCAGAGACCACGAATCGCCTTATGCTACAGTCTCGACAAACTACGAGCTAGGCCACAGGTAAGGTCACCTTATCTCAGGATTTGTCCTTGAGATATGGTTATATCAGGATTTTTAGGCTCTTCTTAGTGTTGCGGCAGGATTTAGGAAATCTCAGTATTTTTGGAATTTTCAATAAAATAGAGAAGGTTTTTCAGATCTTTTTATTAAGTACAAAAACAAATAATAATCTTCTTTATGTGTAGAGACTAATTTAAAAATCAACTTTGGCTGCGCGGCGCTGTAAATATAGTTTTTACGAAAATTCGAAAAATCCCAGTAAATCTCAAGATTTTTCAATGGAAATCAAGCTTTTTCCCCGGACTTTTTAATTTTCTATCTGTTAACCCTAGGTAACAGGCAAATGTTAGCAAATTCTTGAATTAACCTGTATGATATTCTAGCACACGTTTTATGTATATTCCAAGTTTCATTCAAATCCGTTCGGCCGTTTAGGCGAGATTGAGTAAAATACGAGGTATATCTTATGATTATGAAATGCATAATGATGTCACACGCAACCTCTCCCACTGAGTAGGTATTAGGTATAGCCTGGCAGGTGGTACGAACACAAACATTACATCATTTGTAGACTAACCCACGAATACTTAAAACGCGACTCAAAGTTGAGCAAGTCTCAAATGACGATAATTTTTTTTTTTGACAGATTTTCATCAGAAACTTTCAAAAAACCGTGAGTTGAGACGTGCTCAACTCTGAGTCCCGTTTGAGTATATGGGGGTTAGTCACGGTTTTTTGACAGTTTTTGATGAAAATCTGTCAAAAACTCGTCCAATACCACAACAGACCCGGAACAAATATTTGAAAAACACGCAAACATTTATCATTAAAAGTTATTTATTTACTTTTTTTAAAGATTTTTAACCAAAGAAACTTTCAACACATACGAATTTACAGTTTTCAAAATACAAAAGAACCTACCGTTCCAAACAATCTTTACATAGCTCAACTGATCCAAATTACTGACAAATGGAAGCCGTACTTTAATCTAACCTAAAAAACACTAAGCAAGTAAGTGCGTATGACCTAGTGGCCAACTCTAGTGACGGAGTTTTTAGGCCGCCTAAAGGCCTCCGTCATGGCTTAACGACTTAAAAGCCGGGACCGACTGTTTAACGTGCCTTCCGAAGCACGGAAGCACTCAGCTCGTAACGCCACTTGCGGTCACCCATCCCGATTTGTGACCGCGCATATAGTTGCTTAACTTTAACGATCAATCAAGAACGCCTAAGCAAGCTACGCCACGAGCGCTTCAATATAAAACTTACTTACATGCAACATTTCACAGCAGTTTCTCACAGATCAGGCTTGATACTCCAACACAAATCACTCAAACTTAATTAAAAACAAGTCTACACTTTGCAGACACTATCCAAACATAGAATTTGCAACAATTATTTAATAAATGAAGGGTAAGGGGGAAGAAAGGTCATAGTCATTTTTTAGCAAAATTGAGGTAATAACGCCATCTAGTTCCCATTAATGTGTACTATGATGTGGTGAAGACAGAAATTTGATAAAATGGTCACTGTCTACGGAAAATGAAGTAGAAAAAACCCCCGTTTTTTAAATAAAAGGTCATAGTCAAATCAATAAATAAAATAAAGAGCATTGTCAATGGACTATGATCGTTTTTGACGTATAAGTATAATGAAAGACTATAAGACCACAATTTATGACAATACATTTGTTTCAAATAAATGATTACTTATTCAAAATAAGACAGTTTTTTTGCATTTTCTCTAAACAATTTCATTATGACTATGATCCTTTTTCCCCCTTACCCTTCAAATATGATATGACCTAAGTATAATACAAAATTATGTCATACGAAACACAAAATCTAATTAAAAAAACACGTCAGCACTTTGCAGACACACTGCAAACATAAAATTTGCAACAACTATGTCATATATTATGTATGACCTATACAAAACGTTCATCTCTCGTCATTCCCAAACAGGCACTATCCATGAAACATATGTATGACACACGTATTAAGTCATCACCAATCATCGTTTATAAATAACCTTAATTTTAGCGCGGGATTCAACTTAATAAATTTTTGATCAATCAATGTGTTTAATCTATTGACGACTTCGGTGGCGTGGCGGGCGAGTGCTCGGCTAAAACGCAAGAGGCGCGGGTACGTTACCCGCTACGGGAAAATTGTTTGTATGTTCTGCAAATGAGGATGTGACGATGTTTGTGCCTCAATCACGCCGTTACGGCTGAACGGATTTGAATGAAACTTGGAATATACATAGTATGTGTGCTGGAATAACATATAGGCTACTTTTTATCTTAGTACCACGCGAGCGAAGCCGCGGGTGGGGGCTAGTATTGTAATAACGTATTTACAAAAAAAATTGAGAACTTTACTCCCCAATGATTATCTGTTCTTCGAGCTATATGGCCATAGCTTTACACAAGGAAAAGGAAATGAACAAACAGAGCAATGACCTTGACACATCAAACATTCCGATAAGCAGCAGCTAGGTATCATTGATCACGCTTGGCAGTCACAAAGAATGTTTATTGGTTAGAGACTTGGACGAATAAATACAAAGAACTTGAATCAATACAGTAATACAACACAAAACGTTCATCTCACTATATTATAAATTCACATTTATAATATCAGTAGGATGTGAAAGTTTGTGAGGATGTTTGTATGTTTGTGCCTCAATCACACCTAACCGGCTGAACAGATTTGAATGAAACTTGGAATATACATAGTACATGTGCTGGATTAACATATAGGCTATTTTTTATTGGAATACCACGCGAGCGAAGCCGCGGGCGGCAGCTAGTATGTACATAATACTTCAGCCAAACTGATAACGTTTGTGTTTTGTAACCAAGTCAGAGCCAACGGGACCCTATTAAGCCCCCGCTGTCCGTCTGTCCGTCTGTCAGCGGGCTGTATCTCATAAACTGTAATTGGTAGAGTTGAATTTTTCACAGAGTATTTCTATTGCCGCTATAACAAATAATAAAAATAAAATAAAAGGGGGCTCCATACAAGAAACCTTTTATTTAATATACGATGGTACGGAACCCTTTGTGTGCGAATTCGACTCTTACTTGACTTGACGACCTCTGTGGCTGGGCGGGCGAGTGCTCGGCTGAGACGCAAGAGGCGCGGGTTCGATTCCCGCTGCGGGAGAAATGTTTGCATGCTCTGCAAATATTTCTTCCGGGTCTGGGTGTTGTAGTATTATGTATAAGTATGTAATTACAAAAAAAAAGTATATTATGTATTCTATCAGCCATCTGGTTCCCATAGTACAAGCTTTGCTTAGTTTGGGGCTAGATGGCGCTGTGTGATATGTCCACGAATATTTATTATATTTATATTTATTTATTGTTTTTTTCTCCTGAAGTGACATAGAACCATCATAGAACTAACAGTGAGGACACCCGCTTGTAACTCGTGATGAATGCAAGGTCAGAATACTAACGGAACTCATTGGGATCAGAAGACAACGTGATTTACTGAGCTTTTAATTGGTAGCTGTTTAATAAATAACATACATACATTATTATCACGCTCGCTTCCCCAATGGGGTGGTTAGAGCCACAAGCAAACATAAGAAAACTTGCAGCCACTTCTGATTTAGTCCTAAGATGGATATGGTGATCCATGGTGACAGGTGATCAGCCCATCGCCCACATTGAAATATATAATCCTACTAATCCTTACTAATATTATAATCGCGAAAGTTTGTATGTATTTTACGCAAAAAATACTGAGTGGATTTTAATGAAACTATACATAGAACATGTGCTGGATTAATATATAGGCTATTTTTTATCCGAGTACCACGCGAACGAAGCCGCGGGCGGCAGCTAGTATTATAAACGCGAAAGTTTGTATATATGGATGTATGGACGTTTGTTACTTTTTCAGACGAAAACTACTGAATGGATTTGAATTAAACTTGAAATATACATAATACGTGAGCTGGAATAATATATAGGCTACTTTTTATCGGGGTATAACGCGAGCGAAGTAAAATAAATAAAAATAAAAGTCGACTAAGGGATCCTCTCAAACATGATGAGATACAATAAGCAAGAATTCCCAAGGAGGGTTGACGTCAGGCAGGCGGCCGGTCATAAAATACCTTAGCCAAAATTCTTACCGACCCCACATAGAGTGGGCTAAGGGCAGGAAGATGATGATGATGATGATGAACGCGAGCGAATACGCGGGCGGCAGTTAGTTAGATATTCACAAATCAGAACGCAGACATTGTATAGTTATACGAAGAGGTATACAAACGGGTTGACAATGACCTACCTACAGAGGTTTCTTATGATATCATCGTAACACTTGAATGTTTACTTCACAAACAGACTTCATGCTAAGTACTACTTGTAGTAGTTCGCCGAAACGCTCGTGGCGTAGCTTGCTTAGGCGTTCTTGATTGATCGTTAAAGTTAAGCAACTATATGCGCGGTCACAAATCGGGATGGGCGACCGCAAGTGGCATTACAAGCTGAGTGTGCTGTGCTTCGGAGGGCACGTTAAACAGTCGGTCCCGGCTTTTAAGTCGTTAAGCCATGACGGAGGCATTTAGGCGGCCTAAAAACTCCGTCACTAGAGTTGGCCGCTAGCTCATACTATACACACTGTAGTTCGCCCCACAATCTAAAAGATTTGCATTAGCGTTCTGAGGTTTCTTGTGCGCATTTTTCCTTATTACGATGAAATCACTTTAGTTTTAGGTAAATAAACCTCACAACATTAGTTTACACCTTAATTTGTATATTATCACGCCCGTATCCCTAATGGGGTGGGCAGAGCCACAAGTAGTCATAAGAAAACTCGCAGTCACTCCTGATTCAAAGTCCCAAGATGAGGATGTGAACCATGGTGACAGGTGATCAGCCCATCGCCCATATAGATCCATCATGTTGGAGGATACTATCCCTTAGTCGACTTTTACCTCATGCTCGGGAGAGAAGCAGCTGGACGCATTCTATGTTTTTTTACTCCCAGTCCAGCAGAGAAGTAGCCTATAGCCCATAAACATGTCATAAAAAAGTAAGTTTTAGATAAAGTAATTGTTAAATGTTCATACGATTTTTTTTCTGACATAAGGAGTGATTAAGCCACAAGCGACTCAACTTTCGGATTTTTTATATTAGTGGCATGTCATAAATATCTAGATTTAAGGCTAATAAATCAAAACTAATCGAGTTAATTAATATAAGCATAGGGCTCATGAATAAAGATCAGTTTATGATAATTTATGACAAATAAGTTTAGAAAGTTAAACGGCTTATATGGAGCAATGTGTTATGTTACTGAAAACCGGTCAAGTGCGAGTCGAATTGGGAGACAAGAAACATTTTATGTATTTACATTTTATGGTACGAAATCACCCCCACCCCTTTTCAATTTTATTACTTGTTGTTATAGCGGCAATAAAAATACACACTGGAAAATTTCAACTCTCTACCTATAAATAAATAAATAAATATTTGTGGACATTTCACACAGCGCCATCTAGCCCAAAACTAAGTAAAGCCTGTACTATGTGAACCAGATGACTGATAGAATACTTATATACTTTTTTTTACACATGCTTGTAATACATTATACTACAACACCCAGACCCGTACGAAATATTTGCAGAACATCCAAACATTTCTCCCGTAGCGGGAATCGAACCCGCACCTCTCGCGTCTCAGCCGAGCACTCGCCCACCACGTCTTCACCAAACGGTTCATGAGATACACCCGCTGACAGACAGACGGACGGACGGATAGCGGTGGTTTGGTACCCTATAAAAATACGACATACCCTCGAATACTCAAACGCATCTCAAAGTTGAGCACGTCTCAAATGACGATTATTTTTTTGACAGATTTTCATCAGAAACTGTCAAAAAACCGTGAGTTAAGACGTGCTCAACTCTGAGTCGCGTTTGAGTATTCGGGGGTAAGCCTGGACTAGTTAACTTACCCCCTTCTTCCTCCATGTCTCCTTCCGCTTTAGACGAGGCAGGCTGTTGTACTTCTCACTTCTTTCACTCATTTTCACAAGTAACAATTTACATCATATCCTCTCACTTAACACAACACTGTGACGTCACCGTGGACCTTGGATGGACGAAACTGGCAAAGGAGCATGATGGACGTTACAAATGTCTATGTCCAGCAGTGGGTTAAGTCAGGATGATGATACTCAATGATGATTTGCTGTTCTGAGATGATACCACACTGTGACCGTCGATAGAGTGGACAGAACTGTTTAGTTAGCACTATGCAAGGATTCTAGATTACCTTTCGCTTTGACAGACGTAGCCAAATGTTATGTCATAGGGTAGATGAGTTTCACAGTAAGGATTATGATTCTCCTAGAGGTTAAAAGTCTTCTCGACACTAGGTAGGTTAATTCAATAAATAAATAAATAACAGCCAACAGTCACATACATAGTCCTGACCCCACACTAGGATTCCCTGTGTCGTGGGTATCAGAAACTACGAGTACCATGCTACCACAACACCCAGACCCGGAAGGAATATTTACAGAACATGCGAACATTTCTTCCGCAGCGGGAATCGAACCCGCACCTCTTGCGTCCCTGCCGAGTAATCACCCACCACGCCACCGAGGTCGGCCAACTTCGATTTTTAATTCTGTATATGTATATTTATAGATGGTCCAACATGTTGGAGAGGATACTATGGTAAAATATGATGTAAGCTGACGATATCTTTAAAAAGTTGACCACCACTGCAAATAACTTAGTTCAAGCGGTAAAATAGCATAGTCAAGTAGTTCTATTCTGGGTTATATTTTCTCTTATCGTCTCGATTAGGAGTTATCTTTCTTATCAGGTCTGTCATATATGCATTCTTTTTACTTTATCATTGTTATTTTAGTGTTGCATACCTACTTGATACCAACATGCCTCTGATTTCCCCCTAAGAGGCCACCATACCTCGAGTCTAGACCGATTTGGAAACTAATTGAAAGAGATAGGATTTCGGGTGTTTAAAAGAAAGAGTAAGACCGCGCAAAATATTGAAACAAATAATTGATAATTGAAAGAAAACTACAATATGAATCAAAATTGCTTTCGACAACTAAATAAATAGTTATAATAAGTATCCTACATGTCAAATTAAAAATTATCCGAAAATATTGTAAGTTTCCCAAGATCTAGATCAAAACATATGCGAAACATGGACTTTTCAAGACTTTTTTTATCGTTTTTTATTCTCTTATCGTGTTTTCATTTTGAGGAACTACAGAAAAAATGTTAAAATTTAATTTTCTTTTTGAATAAACACATTTTACTAACTAATAACAGAGTTCTAAGTCGATTTTAGGGCCCTAATTTAGTAAGAAAAAATATTTTAGTGTAAAAAAACAATTCTTAGGTTACCTAGATACTAAGTTATGGAATAAATAGGCTTTTTTATTTTATTTTATAAGTCGATTTTAGTGAGCAAAATCCGCTATTGCGATTGCACTCTTAAATCTGACCTCAGAAAAAGTGGGAGAAGGTCAAAAAGTTGCATTCCAAGGAAGGGAGTGGTGGCAGAGAACTCAGGACAGATATGTCTGGGAATCCATGGGGGAGACCTTTTGCACAGCAGTGGGACGAAAAGGATTCAATAAAAATAGGGCAGGAAGATGATGATGTATGACATAATAATGACAGCACATATCATTCGTGTAGTAAACTGATCGATGTTTACAAACAACCAAATAATGCTAAGCCCACGCAGGTGTTGATAAACATCAGAGGAATCTAGACGGTACTGTGGTCAGTGGAGAGGTTGAATGAAAATGTACCTACATACATACATAATATCACGCCCGCATTCCTAATAGGATAGGCAGAGCCACAAGTAATCATAAGAAAACTTGCAGACACTCCTGTTTCAAAGGGTTCAGCCAGCGCAGCGTTTGCAATGAAAGCGCAAAAAAATTTGATTTACGACATCACATTAGAAACCTCTAAAATTATCAGTGTTTCTCTACTACATTATGCATGTATTATACATATAAACCTTCCTCTTGAATCACTATATCTATTAAAAAAAAACCGCATCAAAATCCGTTGCTTAGTTTTAAAGATCTAAGCATACATAGGGACAGACAGCGGGAAGCGACTTTGTTTTATACTATGTAATGATATTTAATACTAACCCGGATACTCTATTCCTTTATACTTCAGCCAAACTGGACCTAAAACTTAATATTTCATTACATGTTTATGGAACTTTGATTAGTACCATTAAATTAAGGTGTAAAAACTTAATTTGCGAGGTTTATTTACCTAAAGCTTAAATGATTTCATCGTAATAAAGAAAAATACGCGACGGTTTACATAAATTGCATCCTCCAGTCTTGCTGAAGTATAGTTACTTATTTCCGGAGCGTACACGTCAAGCCTTTTCATTTACTAAGGGATAGTATCCTCTCCAACATGATGGACCACCTATATGGGCGATGGGCTGATCACCTGTCACCATGGCTCACCATATCCATCTAGGGACTTTGAATCAGGAGTGGCTGCAAGTTTTCTTAAGATTACTTGTAGCTCTGTCCACCTCATTAAGGATACGGGCGTGATAATATAATGTATGTATGAAGTGTGATTTTCGGCCAGAAACTATTTATATCTCTGTTCAGGCAATATAGCGTCGAGTCACATCCAATAATCATTATGAACTCACAGATTTTTAAAACGGTACGAGTTGAAAACACAAAATCACAGAAATAATAAGAAATGCAAACTAAAATAACACTTTTCATAGAATTTTCACACACGACTGGTCGGCTCAAGGACGCAATGAAAACTGAGTGAAAAATCGTAAAGATAAGTTATCTAACTATTGTTGTGGCGTAGTCTGATAGGGATAGCAAAAAAAAGAACTACATATATATTATTACTAGCTGTGCTCCGCGGTTTCACCCGCGTTTTTCTCACAGGCGGCCAGCAAGCGCGGCTTCCTCGTCTCGCCCGCCGCCGCGCCGCCAGCGTCTCGTCTTGCTTGCATCAAGCGCGCGTGGATTTCCTTAGCAGAGTTATTTTAGAAATGTATTTATTATACTCTTCAAAGATCTTATACTTACAATCATCAACAAATATATTTCAAAAAGATTATTACAGGATTTTATGTTGATAAAAAACTCTATGGCCCATAACTCATTAATAGGTACCAACTCTTAACATCTTACACACGTGATAACTTTTAAACGAAATATCCGATTGAGATGAAACAAAAAGTATTTTACTTCTACATAAATACTCTTGATAACATAATGCTTAATTTCGATAAAGATTAATATTACGATACATATTTAACGTAGTTTTTTTTCTTCAGACGATTTAATAATTATTTTGAACACAAAATCGGTTATTGTGATTAAACCATGATAGCTAGATATATGTTCTCGGGGACTTTTTTGTAGGTCTTAATGGGATCTACAAACCCGTAGTACATCATTTTGTTCTATTGTCAATAGTTTTTGCAGCGCACGCAAAAATAGGTTTTCGATTTTACACCTTGTGTTACAAAATAGCAATTTTATTACGGATCCCTAATTTTGAAAAAAATAAAACATAGCCTATAGCCTTCCTCGATAAATGGACTACCCAACACTGAAAGAATCATTCAAATCGGACCAGTAGTTCCAGAGATTAGCGCGTTCAAACAAACAAACAAACTCTGCAGCTTTATAATATTAGTATAGATTATCCCTAATGGGTTGGGCAGAGCCACAGGTAACCATAAGACCTGTCACCATGGTTCACCATATCCATCTTGGGATTCTTCGATCAGAAGTTGCTGCAAGTTTTCTTGGATTGTGTGAATGACGACATGGTTAAGAAAGGAATGGGTGCAGATATGACGGCTGACTAGTCAGCCGTTGAGTGCCTTCCAGGGAGTGGAAGAAGAGGACATGCTGTGCCGATTCCAGATAGAGTGGGATAACGGCAGGAAGATGATGATGAATCAATGTTTGATAACATTTTAAATAATCAAGAAAACAATTTTTTATGCTAACTGTACGTAAATCCTTTTGCCTTTATCTACCATTGTCAAGGTGTGTACATAACATGCTATACATTATATACACACTAATTACAAGTACATAGTAACTACTTGTACTATGTATGTGTGTGTTACTCGGTGACCAGAGTCCAACTGAGATGCAAAGGGTTGGATTGATTGCCCGAGAAATGTTTGAAAAACGAAAAACCTGATGGTGGCGTAGCCTGCTTAGACTTTCTTGATTGATTGACGGCGTTCTTGACGGCCTCGGTGGCGTGGTGGGCAATTGCTCGGCAGAGGCGCAAGAGGCGCGGGTTCGATTCCCGCTGCTGAAGAAATGTTCGCATGTTCTGTAAATACTTCTTCCGGGTCTGGGTGTTGTGGTACCATGGTACTCGTTGTTTTTAATACCCACGACACAGGAAATCCTAGTGTGGGGTCAGGACTATGTATGTGACTGTTGGGTGTTATTTATTATTTATTGATCGTCGAAGTTAAGCGACGTTGCGCGCGGTCACAATTTGGATGGAAGATCGCAATTGACATTACGAGCTGAGCGCTTCCGTGCTTCGGAGAGCACGTTAAATGTCGGTCCCGGCTTTGAGTCGTTAAGCCATGACGGCTTTAGGCGGCCTAAAACTCCGTCACAAGAGTTGGCCACTGTAATGAGAGTGAATGAAGCAAAGGAAGTATGTCAGGATCGTAGCACATATAGATCCGTGATCTCTGTCAACAGGCGTGATATTATGTATGAACTAGCAGCCCGCTCGGGTTACATTATTGGAGTTTTAGTAAGGATCCCTAATTTTTTTGTAAATAAATTATAGCCTATGTTATTCTGTAATAATGTAGCTATCTACTAGTGCAAGATTTTTTAAATCGGTTCAGTAGTTTCGGAGCCTACTTGTTACAAACATGGTGTATTAGTGTAGATGTATATGTAAGTCAATTAAAATAAAGAGCAGAACTCCATGGAGAGTAACTCAACACGCCATACATTCAACTCATGGCCAATCGGCTGATCGCAGAAAGTAACAGAAAAAAAAATACAATTTCAAATTAAGAAAAGAAAAACATTTTCCAAAAGGTGACCAACTTCAGAGAAAAGGCTCAACTGAGTGTCAAAGGTGACCTTAGAATTAAATTATGCTATGTTTTTGTTTATTTAAAAATATGTACTCACAAAGCCGCTTTTTGCTTTCTCATGGCGGGACATCTTTCTATTCTTGACATTCGAATGAACCATTCTGAAAAGAAAATTATGATTAATAAAAAAAATCAGCAGAGGCTAATGATTACTTGTGGCTCTGTCCACCCCATCAGGGATATGGGCATGATAATTATGTGTGTACTAGCTGCCGCCCGCGGCTTCGCTCGCATAGTTCGCTGATAAAAATAGCCTATAATTATGTTAATCCAGCACACATACTATGTATATTCCAAGTTTTATTCAAATCTATTTTGCCATTTAGGAGTGATTGAGGCACAAACATACATTGTCACATCCACACATCCTCACAAACTTTCACATTTATGATAATAGTAGGATGTATAATAAATAAATTATTGTGGACAATTCACACAGCACCATCTAGCTCCAAACTAAGCAAAGCTTTTAATTTTATTTATTATACTTAATTATATATTTTCGAAGATGTATTTACAAAAAAAAGTATACAAGTATTATATTAGCCATCTGGTTCCCATAGTACAAGCTTCGCTTAGTTTGGGGCTAGGTGGTGCTGTGTGATATGTCCTAAAATATTTATTTAGGTATTTATTATTATCGGCTATATTGGCTTGGTTCTATGTGTATATAGTTAGGGCTCAAGTGTTTTGCCCTTATCAGGCTTATTATTTTTTATGAACTACAAATAAATATAATGTACTTTCACAGTTTGAGAGGCCAAGTGTTGTAAAAAAAGAGTAGGTACGAGTTTTATTCATCACACAGAAACTGAAATCTTTTAAGACATTTTTATTACAAATATATTTTTAAAAATCATTGCAAGAACATTGTTTACTGCACAGTTTAGCGGCAGAGAAGGCTGTACCATAAAAAAAAATAAACAATTAGGTCATTGAATCAAAGAAATAACTTTACTTTGCAACAACTAACAATTGATCGCCTCATCGATGTTCGGACCAACATTTTCCTTTGAAAAATACATCCAATTGTATCGCAAAGTGTCAGTTTTATAGATAAATGTCTGAACTATCGTTCAATAACCTTTACAGCTCAGCACAGACGGTTTTTATATCCTAAAAATGCGAAAACATGAGCGAGACAAGAAGCAACGGTTGTACATTCCATAACCTAGTTTTATACCTTAAAGAAGTTTGTTATCAAACAAAACTTTGTAGATAAGATAGTGAGCATACTTTACCACTAAACAAGCGTAGATTTATCACAAAATAATATCACAAACATTACTTTTTCGATAAAAACATGAAAGATAACAAACACGAACATACACCACACATATGCAATACAATAGTGATGCGTATTGCGTAGTGTGTTTGTCAATTAGTAATCGAGATTTGACCTAACCGTTATTTCGTAGTGATGTGCCGTCTTTCGATTGTGGGTGATTTTATTACAGCGCCATCTTTTGCAATACGGAAGCACTTTGTCTAAAAATAGCATTATTTTTTATGTCCCAAACTTTTTTAACAAAGTGGGTACTGTCTGCTTTTGACTTGACTTTTCTTCTGTATTCAAATTCTTCTACCGTCAAAGAAAACACTCTTCTTTTGTTTATTTTTCATTTTCCACCGATACAAACCTGTCATGACAGAATTTTCTGCAACCATAGCCCAAAATTAAATTATTTTTCCTCACAGATTGTTTCACAAAATTCCATCGTACATTATATCCTACTTAGTGTAACCTAGTTGTATCAATATGGATAACAAAGACCAAAAGAAATGTTACTGCGCAAGATGTTTCCTGCCCATTGATTCTGAAGACAGAGTGGATATTGAAGGACAGAACTTCCATAGGCTATGTAGCATGTGCTGTAAGTGCCTACCTCTTTTAGAAAATAATATGGACATCATCATCCGTCATCATCATCCATATATATCATATCTGTTTTATTCCACAGCTGAGCATAGGCCTTCCTAATAGTACATACTTAAGGACTAAGGATTTTTCGTCTCATGTTTGTTTCTAATCTCAAAAATATCACTGTTGCCCCTAAGCTTCTCGTTCTTTTGACATTGACAGATGACATTACACATTACAGGTATCTGTCGAACGATCCCCACCTCTCTTAAGATGTTCTATGGCCATGTGTTCTGCAATGAATGCTTTAAGACTCACGTGCTAAGCCGCTTCCGGGGGGAGACTCCTAAGATGCACTCGAATAGCTGGTGGATGCAGTGGGCTCCGGGCACCAAGCCTCAGGAGGGCAGCAATAGCGATAATAAGGATGGTAAGTAAACATTTTATTACACCTACTAATTCGAAGATCTAATTTACAACCTATGTAAGCTTTTTCACTACTGTAGGTACCTACATAATTAACAGTAGCTCTCTGCTCACCCTATATTTCAATGTTTCTTTCTCTCCAGTGTGGTGAAAGGATTAAGTACATTTTAGGCTATTTTCTTGCGCTTGACACATGTTTTCTAACTTTTTATTGTGGTTCAGAATCAAAGACATCAGAGAACACCTCAGTGCCCGAAGAACCCGAGAAGAAGCGGTTCATCTGCTCGCGCTGTCTTCACGCTGTGGACGAGGCCGACAAGGTCGAGATTGGCGGCCAGTGCTTCCACCCTCAATGTGCTAGATGCTGTAAGTTACTTACTACATTAAAACGACTACTTTTTAACTTCATTAAAATCAACACTTCGATGACTGAGAAGTGGTTCATCTGTTCGCGTTGCCTGCACGTCGTGGATGAAGCCCAAAGTCTATATTGGTTGCCAGTGCTTCCATTCTCCATAAGTTCTAGTTACTAACTACTACTATTAGTCCTGCCACCCAACCCAGTGTGGTGAAAGTATTTAGCGTGATTGCTTCCGTGCGTTAACTGAAACAACCCTTCCAGACTTCTGCCACGCAGTCCCCACAGAGAACCTGAAGATCTACTATGGGCAGGTGTTCTGCGAGCGGTGCTTCCACGAGCACGTGCTCAACCGCAATAAGGACAGCCCCAACGATTTCTTCAAGAACTGCTTCGAGCAGTGGCAGAACAATGCTCAGGTAATAATACCCAGCAGTCTGTTATAGTAGTTCTAGGTTTTCTTGTATATCGGTCAGAAACTAAAATAACCATGGAAACGAAAACACCCAAACCTAAAAAAACTGAAAAAATATCTGAAGAACATTTTTGCTAGTCAGCTGGATAATCAACTCAAATTATTAATACAACATTTGAAAAGGTCTTGAGCTTCTGATGCTGACTGTACTTCACAGTTATGTTCAGTTTGCTGTTTTGATTACAAGTTTAGCGAAGTTGTTCAGGCAACACCCAACAGTCACATACAGTCCCGACTCCACACTAGGATACCCTGTATCGTGGGCCGTGGGTATCAGTAACTATGATTACCATAGTACCACAAAATTCAGACCCGGAAAAAATATTTGCAGAACATGCATATATTTCTTTTGAAGCGGGAGACGAACCCTCGCCTCGTGGGTCTCAGCCGAGCAATCGACCGCCACACCACCGAGATCACCAAAATTATAGCGAACGAAAAGTGGAATATACATAGCACTTACTTACCTACGTGTACTAAAGTAACCTTGTTTACTTTTAATCCGAGTACCACGCAATTGAAATGCGGATGGAAGCTAGTATTTCCATAATCAAGTTTGATTGGACGCTCTCAGTTTGCAGAGAACATGCGAACATTCATGGGCAGCAGCAAGGACAACGCGCCCTTCGTGTTCATGATGCAGGGCCAGCCACCATTCTGCCGGTGCGGACCCGGCAACGACTGGGGGGCACACAATGAGGCCAGGAAATGTTAGTACCTTCAGCTAATCAATAGCACTGATCATCCTACATTTTTTTGCTCATTTTATAGCTATTATTACCCCCTTAAGACTTTTGTCCCCCCCTTGAATCTTACAACTTGCGGGGTTTACCGCGCTTAGAGATACGTAGGTCGTGATCGTGAACTTGCTTTATTTTATATCGCAGTTCTTGCCAATGTGCTTCAAATCGTTTTTGTCTTCCCTTAGGTGCATAAAAGATCAAAAATGTTCGCAGCTGCGACCCCAGGGACCGCCTCAATAGCAGACGAAGCCAGCACCTGGGACCTATCGTTTGAGAACCGAACCGAGTTCTCTGACATCCCGGAGTCCTGCAACGCGATTGACGACCTGGACCAGTCTGCAGCTGAAAAAATCGCAAAACTAACCAAGTACCTACACGAATCCGACAAGAGTCGGGAAAAATGGAAAAACTTTGTTGAATTTGACAAAATTTCGGACGTGGTGAGTGACGTCTCGCAATGGGTCGAACTGCGCGGGAACGGAGCCCCGGATTGTCCTAAGTGTTTGTGGCAATGTGGACCCATATATGTAAACAGTGAATTATTGAAAAGGGACGTTTGTTGTGGCGATGTTTCTGAATAAAAAGTGATGTCATTATGTCGAATTTTTATTTTCCCCTTTTTTTTTTTTTTTTTTAACCTGTTTCGTCCCACTGCTGGGCAAAGGTCTCCCCCATGGATTTCCAGACATCTCTGTCCCGAGCCAACTCCCACCACCCTCTCTCGAAGGCATCGAGCTCGTCCCGCCAACGCTTTCTCGGCCGACCCTGACGCCGCCGCCCCTCAGGTGTCCAGGCTGTGGTGATGGTCGCCCACCTGTCCGGAGCCATCCGGCTGACGTGTCCCGCCCAATCCCATTTGAGCCTGGCAGCCTTATTTCCAACATCAGCAATTCCGGTTAAGGAACGCAGCGTAGTATTTTCCCCTTAGATGAAGTTAAGTTTGGATATCTACCTTACCTACTTAAGCATCCTTTGAAGGATCACACTGTACTCACTTACCCTTGTGAGTGCAGTATTCCTTCACTAAATTTTTTTTCGCTCGTATCTGTCGGGGAGAGACATCGTGGGCCCTACCCTAAGAGCCTGTCCAGAAAGCGCGATTTACGCGCGAGACCACTCGCGCGTTTTGATTTGTATTGCGTCCAGATGCGGCGTTTTCACGCGCGCATGTGATGAGACGGATTTGGTCAGT
This sequence comes from Scotopteryx bipunctaria, assembly GCA_949320045.1. Taxonomy (NCBI): domain Eukaryota; kingdom Metazoa; phylum Arthropoda; class Insecta; order Lepidoptera; family Geometridae; genus Scotopteryx; species Scotopteryx bipunctaria. The sequence goes on from OX439470.1 coordinate 3,202,945, forward strand.
TATAAACATGAACTCGGTTAAAGTTTTTTTTTAAACCTAAACCTAAAGTTTTTTTTTTCTCCTCGGAATCACCAGCTTCACAAAAAATATCTACTATTTCTTCCCAGTTCCTACGCTTAATGGTTCTATTAGAATAATCTGATGATTCCATATCCCATATAGCTACCCTTTTCTCAATTTCGTCAATAAAAAGTTCCGTGTCAAAGTTTTCACGCTCCATTTTTAACCAAATACGTCCACTCGCCACGGACACGCGCGTAGTACTGGACGCTGCAATGGCGCCGGAGTATCTCGACTCGCGCGGCGTACGCGCGTAAAACGAGCGAGTCGAGAGTCCCGCTCATTGCAAGCGTTTTACGCGCGTGTAAGGTAACGCGCGAAAACGTGAAAACTTTGACACGGAACTTTTTATTAACGAAATTGAGTCAAATCTTCTTTGATCATTTCTAGTAAATCATCAAACGATGCTACTGACATCCGAAAGTAGTTAAAAAACTTTTCACTATATTCTCTGAGTTTTGGGTATAAAGTTATAAACATACTATGCGTCATTCTGTCACGTAGAATGGGATGCACGTTAAATCGTCGACTTTCTCTTCGTTTACGACGTCTCCATCGACGGTATGCAAGCCACAACACAACCGCTGTATCCGAGTTCATGTTTATAACTGACCAAATCCGTCTCATCACATGCGCGCATGAAAACGCCGCATCTGGACGCAATACAAATCAAAACGCGCGAGTGGACTCGCGCGTAAATCGCGCTTTGTGGACAGGCTCTAAGCATTGAAAGCAGCGCAGTGGGACCAAAATAGGGGCACGGAGCGGAGTCGGTACCTAGGTGGTTATGTTCACTACGTCGTAATCCTATACGACGTAGTGAACATAACCAGCTAGGTACCTGAAGTATTTTCATAATGTGAAATAACGGCTTTCTGTAATACACAAACCAATTTTTATTTCCCAAAAACAAAACTGACACACTAGGTTAGTAGGACACCTACTTCGAGGTACTTTTTTCACACAGCTGAAAGTCACAAGCCTCGTCGAGTTGCTTCAGATCCACTGAGCATGTGTGGTCTGTGTAGCCGGTCTTAGAAGGACTCCAGATGTACTTGTGGAAACATTCGATGCAAAACAGATGTCCGTAGTACGTTCTCGAATGTACTGGCACTTTATGGCACACACCTGGAACATAAGAATTGACTAGTTCAATTGATTTTATAAATCATTCAATCCCCTTATCACCCCCACGATTGCACCCCCAAGGGCGCCATGGCGTATAATGATTCCTAATTAGGTACAAACTTGGGGTGCAATCGTAGGGGTGTCAAAGGGAATGGACGCGATCCAGATAGTTTGATTATTAGCTGCCACCCGCGGCTTGGCTGGCGTGGTAGGTAAGAGGATAAATGCAGCATAAAGCATGTATGTTATTTAAGTACTGATTCATTCACAAATGAAGATCTTTGGGCCTAGCAGTGGGTGAAATCAGGTCGCAAATGACGATGATGATGATGACGTTACAGGGCGTGATTGAAGCACAAAAATCCTCAGTTCTTAACAAACTTTCATATTTTAAATGTTATTAGGCTTTTTCATTATCTACCCTTTATGGCATTAGTGCCTAGCCCTTAGAAGTATGTTATGTACCTATAAAATGTATGTATTATCAGTTTTCTGTTCGTCCTTTGCGTCTTTTTTAATGTTGGCCAGTCAGAGTGCCTTAGTAAGTATTTTTTACCTACTTGATAGCAATAAAACAATATTACAAACTATTACATACTCCTTCACTTTGTCATGACAGTTACAATTTCTAAATCAATATAGCGCATTTGCTAGCGTAAACAAATATTAAAAAAAGATTTAAATATGTGTGAAGAACTAATTTTTTTAACAAGGGGCCGAAAAACTGTTTTATTTTGCGATGGTAATCAATATCATATAAAAAAACTATACAAACGGTCAAGAGTATAACTGTACTGGAAGTGTGCTGCAAAAAAAAAGTGTGTTGGATCTCTCACAACTCACAATCATAGTAAGTGGGTATTGCATGAGTAAATGGTAGGTAGGTACCGTTTTGAGGAGGACATAACGTTTATCATATTATGTGATTTTGATGCATTCATGAAATGGGAAAAATCATGGTTGGACATATTTTAGATCTGTTGAGAAAAATTGACTTAAATTAGGAGAAGGCAACTTCAGTATAAATAAATATATCTTTTACAAGATATTTTTTCTCCATACCTATACTTCATTACAGTAGCGAAAAGTGAAAAAAAAAAACAAATTACTCCACCAGTAGGGATAGACCAGTAGGGATATGTGAAACGGGCGGTTTACTTGCTGTTCTGTGTTAGTTACAAAGATGATGTTAGCTGATATGCAATAGATGGCGCTGTTTAAAAAAATCACACACATACACACACACACACACACACTAGACAAAACTACTTATTGCTGGTTAGTTAGGACCTTAGAACCCACCTGCAGCATGACTGCAGGTAAATATCAATTTGAAGGATAATAAAATTATAACCTGTTTTTCTCAATAAATCGATAAGTAATCGATTTATCGATTATCATTCGAGATTTATCGGTTATCACCTTTACCTTTATTGGTTTGGTTTGGCTCTAAGCGGTTTTAGAAGACAACGGTAGACAGAGGAATGGTAATCTTATCACATCACATCATCATCATCTAAAGCCCAGACACAGCTGTGCCCTGTGTTAGTGCATAACATCACATTAATCAGTCGTGGACCGATTAAATATCTAGGTACCTATTTTACCTACACAACCCAGTGAGAAATTACTAGAATTTGCAAACTAATAGATATGAAAAAAAATTACTGCATGTAGTGCCGATGTGTGTTTTGACTGGGCCTTCTGTAAACTTTCCATCTGTTTCGTTTTTATTTTTGATTTTGTGTTCTTGCACGTTACTAGATTCAGCCATGACTCTTGCAGTGTAATGTTTTTATGATTTTTCTATAATTTTTGTCTGAATATTGTCTGCAAAATAAAACTATTCGAAATTGACAACTTAAAACGTCTAATTTTTTCCTCCTGTTTTTCGAACATTCTTCGTAAAACTAGAACTCAGAAACAAAATTCTACCTACTCATTTTCTCCATGCACAAAAACTTGTCTATGACTGACACTGACTTTGTGAACTAAAAGCCGCCTAACCTACCAAATTTAGAAACATGCTGATGATAGTTTGCTTCCTGTCATTGGCGAAACGAAAACTGAAAGGATTTTCCTGTTGGCAAAATTGTGGCAAACACAGCTGCAGAGGCCAAAAAATGAAAGAAGAAAAAGAAGGATTTTCCTGGATATTCGAAGACACTAATACACTAGACTAGCGCCCTCGGAACAATAAATTAGCGCCTCTGCGGCGAAGTGAATTATAGAATTAAAGGCAGAGGCTCTGCCTTTAATTCTAGAGATAATTCGGTAGACAGAGGAATGGTAATCTTATCACATCACATCATCATCATCCAAAGCCCAGACACAGCTGTGCCCTGTGTTAGTGCATAACATCACATTAATCAGTCGTGGACCGATTAAATATCTAGGTACCTATTTTACCTACACAACCCAGTGAGAAATTACTAGAATTTGCAAACTAATAGATATGAAAAAAAATTACTGCATGTAGTGCCGATGTGTGTTTTGACTGGGCCTTCTGTAAACTTTCCATCTGTTTCGTTTTTATTTTTGATTTTGTGTTCTTGCACGTTACTAGATTCAGCCATGACTCTTGCAGTGTAATGTTTTTATGATTTTTCTATAATTTTTGTCTGAATATTGTCTGCAAAATAAAACTATTCGAAATTGACAACTTAAAACGTCTAATTTTTTCCTCCTGTTTTTCGAACATTCTTCGTAAAACTAGAACTCAGAAACAAAATTCTACCTACTTATTTTCTCCATGCACAAAAACTTGTCTATGACTGACACTGACTTTGTGAACTAAAAGCCGCCTAACCTACCAAATTTGGAAACATGCTGATGATAGTTTGCTTCCTGTCATTGGCGAAACGAAAACTGAAAGGATTTTCCTGTTGGCAAAATTGTGGCAAACACAGCTGCAGAGGCCAAAAAATGAAAGAAGAAAAAGAAGGATTTTCCTGGATATTCGAAGACACTAATACACTAGACTAGCGCCCTCGGAACAATAAATTAGCGCCTCTGCGGCGAAGTGAATTATAGAATTAAAGGCAGAGGCTCTGCCTTTAATTCTATAATTCACTTGGAAGAATAAATAATTCGATAATAATCTATGGAAGTAAACGACTTTTTAATTTGGTCGTATTACTTGATCGACACTCGATTTTTGCTCGACGACAGACAGAAGAGACAGAGGAGACAGAGACAGATTTTTCAACGGAATCTAAAAATCACAAACAATTTTCAGGCGTGGTTATTGTTATTTACATTTACAATATATTTCTAGCGTTTCGAAGCAAGATCTTAGCGTAAAAACATGAAGTAAACTAAGTATATTTCATAAACAATTCCAGTTGACTCTGTGTTGTGAGTTATTTCTGTGTTAGTCTTCGCGTAGCAGGGCGTAGCCCCCGCTTGCTTTATGGAAAAGTAATCATGTACGGAAGAAAAACACCTTCCACATACCGGTCTACGCCATCGGTGTATTCTCACTATACTGGAAAGTAAGTATTTTCTCCTTTTTATACAAAGTTCTAATAAGAATCCAACAATAATGACGCTTATCAAAATATAGCGCTAGGACGTGATTGTTTAGTTTCTATGAGTTAATATGTGTATTGTATTGACCTCGGCCACCACACTGGTCCTTTTCATCCTAATAAGAGTATAAATATCTAGATAGTTGACTTAAAAAGTAGCCTATATTATTCCAGCACACATACTAATGTAGGTACCTATATTCCAAGTTTCATTCAAATCCGTTCAGCCGCTAAGGCGTGATTGAGGCACAAACATCACAACATCCTCGGAAACTCGCTTTTATAATATTAGTAGGATTATCAATCAAAACTGCCCACAGATCATCGACAAACCTCCGTTCCTCCAAGTCTCTTCGTTCTCTCCGAGTGCCGTGGTACCAGAAGCCGATACTCCACGATGCTGTCGTCTTGGATCTGCAGAGAGCCTCTTTGCTCACTGGCTTCCTGTCTTTAGTAAGTATATTTCTAATTCTAATTATTGGTGGGAGAACAAAGGTCTGAGTTGGGATGTACCCCAGCCAGCGACTTCGCAGAAACCTGTCATATCATTGATTTATCAAATCTTATACTCGTCATAAGTTTATTTGTCAAATGAAAGACAACGTCAAATTCTTGATTTATCAAACTAGTGACTGATCCAAACCTAAATTTGTCAAATACATCAGCCCCACTCCTGGAAGTACTAGAGGACTTTGGGATGCTGGCAGCAGTGTCCCAGTATCCAGCATACCTTAGTAAATATTTCAATGAGGACCATTCTACTCAGCCTGTGTGAACCAGCCATTGTTTGGACAAGGAACATTTAAATAAAAATCCTGTTCTACTCCATTTTACTGGAACACCCTTAAGATCATAGAGTACTACTAATATTGAGCCATATAATAGTCTCAAATAGTAACGACGACCTCGGTGGGGTGGCGGGCTGATGCTCGGCTGAGACGCAAGAGGCGCGGTTTCGATCCCCACTACGGGAGAAATGTTCTGCAAATATTTCTTCCGGGTCTGGGTGTTGTAGTATTATAAGTATGTACGAGTATTTACCAGTGCCCATAGTACAAGCTTTGCTTAGTTTGGGGCTAGATGGTGCTGTGTGAAATGCCCACAAATATTTATTTATTTATATGTTCGACTTATTTCAGGTGGTGGCTTTGTTTACGTTCTCTCAGAGTGCGTTTGACATCTACTGCCTGTACATGGCTGCTCCGGGATCCTCTCACACCGGGTACTATGTCATCAGCTACCAATTTGTCTACGTTGGGAGTGCACCTAGTAAGTACCTTTTTACTGTCCGTACCCAAAGGGTGGCACCCTATCACTAAGTCTCAGCTGTCCGTCCGTCTGTCAGTGGACTGTATCTCATGAACTGTAAATATGTAAAAAGTTGAAATTTTCACAGATTGTGTATTTCTATTGCTGCTATAACAAATAATAAAAACAGAAGGAGGGCCCATACAACATTTTTTAATGTAGGGAACCCTTTGTGTGCGAATGTTATGAAAAAAAGATTTAGTCTTAGTACCAACAAAATCATTTTCGATATCAATATTTAACATCATGAGGAAACTTGTTGTAGATTTTAGAACCTAATAAAAACTCCGTCACAAGAGCTGGCCACTAGCTCATACGAACTTACTTACTTTTAGAACCTAATTCTAATTAATGTTAGGGGAACAAAGATCTGCACTGACTGACGGTCCCGCGGTGGGGTGTATTATGCATTATCCCCCTGCTAACCCTCCCCCTCCCCCAGCCAGCACAACTCCTTGAAGTACCGGAGAAGCGCTTTGGGATGTTGGCAGCAGTGTTCCAGTATCCTCGATGGTGTTGAGGCTGTTGGTGGTGTAGATGAAATCGGTGATAATTCTCGATGACTGTCTGCAGTCCCGAGTTATGTAGAACCTAGACCAGGGATGCACAGACTTATTAAGACTAGGGGCCACTCGGGCAAATCATGAACTGATGGCGGGCCGCCAGAAGTATACGTAATTAAAGACAATAAAGAATTGATAATAATGTATTTAAATTGAATAGCGCGCGCGCGAGATTCAAATTACTTTTCGAACATATTTTTTTTGGTTTTATTCTGGAATAGAATTCAATATTTTTCGAATGTACGAGAGTATTATTTTTGCTGTCGGCGGGCCACCAGTATTCGGTCGGTCGGTGCATCCATGACCTAGACAGATAGAACACATGTTAAGTAGGTACACAAAAGGACTTTGAACCTTTCACCACACTAGTGACACGACAAGAGAGAGATCTAACTCCATTATCTGTATTTCAGTTCGTAACGTCCTTATTGTATTTGCGCTGTTCTCCTGGATTGGATCCATCGCTGTTCTGGTAACCAGCATCATTCTTATCAACGCTTTGAGGAAGGTAATTATGATAATCTTATAATATAAAAATGAATCGCAAAATGTGTTGGTAAGCGCATAACTCAACAACGCCTGGACCAATTTGGCCAAATCTTTTTTTAAAATGTTCGTTGAAGTTCAAGGATGGTTTTTACGGCGAGAAAAATTAGAATTATTGCTGGAAAAACCTATATGTTTATCCCCGAGCGAAGCCGGGGCGAGTCGCTAGTAAATAATAAAATAAAATTCGTTTATTTAAGGCACATTACAAGATGCATAGGCCCATATTACATTAAAATAAAACAAACAAAATTTTATATAATTAATTAATATAATTATACTAGCTAATACTTGTCTGCTGGACTGGGACTGAAGAAAAAACAGAATGCGTCCAGCTGCTTCTCTCCCCGAGCATGTCGTAAAAGTCGACTAAGGAATAGTATCCTCTCCAACATGATGGACCACATGGGTGTACGCAGCGGGGGGCGGGGGACGGCAGCTGCCTTACCCCCCCCTCTCCGGACTTGTATTGTACCTATTGCTGTCAATAAAACTTATCTTACGAATGTACAATAGCGGGCCTAAAGCTGCGTACGCCCATGATGGACCATCTATATAGGCGATGGGCTGATCACCTGTCACCATGGTTCATATCCATCTTGGGACTCTGAATCAGGAGTGGCTGCAAGTTTTCTTATGATTACTTGTGGCTCTACCCACCCTATTAGAAATACGGGCGTGATGATTTGTATGTGTGTGTCTCCGTAAAATTGTAAATACAGTTAGATTATAAACTCTCCAAAACACCAAAAAATGTTACGGTTCACAATCTTTCGACAGTTTACAATTTCGCGAGATAGATGATAATCTAACGGTTTTTACAATTTTACGGTGACATATTAACTATTCACATTCCCATAACATAATCATTGATCATTTCCACATCATGCATCCATCCTGTAGTTTATCAAAGAGGCTAAAAATAAGGTATTTATTTGTCATCATTATTTTATCCCACTATTTTAATATACTTAGGTACATTATTTAGAAGGTAAAAGTTGCCTCATGACGCTGTATAAATCATCATACATATTGTTAGGGTTCCGTACCCGAAGGGTGCTAACGGGACCCTACTACTAAGCCTCCGCTGTCCGTCCGTCTGTCAGCGGGCTGTATCTCATGAACCGTAATAGGTAGAGTCGAAATTTTCTATTGCTCAGGACTATGTATGTGACTGTTGGATGTTATTACTATAATATAACTAGCTGCCGCCCGTGGCTTCGCTCGCGTGGTACCCGGATAAAAAATAGCCTATATGTTAATGCAGTACATTTACTATGTGTATTCCAAGTTTCGTTCAAATCCGTTCAGCCGTTTGGGCGTGATTGAGGCACAAACATCCAAACATCCTCGCAAACTATTGGTTAAGGAGGTGGGCGTTGGTAGCTGCGACACAGTTTTTCTAAAAGTACTGCAGCTACCATCGTTTGCAATTAGTTTATAAGAACCATTGATTATGTTCCCAAATAAAATATAGTTTATATTTTGATTTGATAAACTTTCGCATTTATAATATAAGTAAGATTGACCAGTATTTTTTTTTCCAGGAATATGAAAAGCGCATTGTACCCTGGCTCTACACCTTCGGGGTTTTCATCCTCTTCCGCCTCATAGCGTTCCTCTTCTTCGCTATAGTCAACGACCTGATATTCTCTTACAATGTCCTGACGGTGTTGATATGGTCCATCCTGATACCGGCTGGCTGTTACGGATGGCTGCTGGTCTACAGTCTGTATCTGGAGCTGGCTGATCTGACAAAGCTTGAAGATTTGGCTCATTTGAGGGTAAGTCACATGTTTTTTTTGTTTAATGGGTTTGATGGACCATGTATACGGGCGCTAAAGTGTAAAAAAAAACAATATGGAGCCTTTAGCCTAGAGCACTGGTGGCCTAGTTCAAATCCGGTCGTGTACCAATGGATTTTTCTGTGCGAAAAATTTATGTGCGCTATTATTATTATTATTCATTTATTGTCAGATTACATAAAAATCCATAAGCTATACCAGTACTCTCAAACGGAATATAAAAATTCAAATTCAAATCATTTTTTTTATGTAATAATAATAAAACATATTAAAATAGAGCAAAAAAAGTAGAGTTTAATACTGTGAAAATTGTGCGAATATGGGTGCACATTCGCACAATTTGTGTGTGTGTGTGTGTGTGTGAGAGAGAGAGAGAGAGAGAGTGTGTGTGTGTATTCAAAGAATTTTGGAGTACTTAAGCCTTGTTTATGTTGGTATACTAAGCAAATTCTCTGTTTCTTCGTATGAAACAGAGAATTTGCTTAGTATACCAACATAAAATAAACAAAAAACAAATACCACAGAGACCTTTTCCTCACACTTTATATTTGTTGTAGATGGGCACAATGCAGTCTTTGAATGCGTCCCTGGCTGGGTCACGACCCACCACTCCACACAGCACAGTCTCCACCATGCCAGCCTCGCAGATATGATGCTCACAACCAGGTAAATTATAAAAGGCCTTATTTGACGGCCTCGGTGGCGCGGCGGGCGATTGCTCGGCATAGACACAAGAGGCGCGGGTACGATTCCTGCTGCGGAAGAAATGTTTGCATGTTCTGTAAATTTTACCCTGGGCCAGCATTCTTCATTTTGCAGCCATCCTTGAGTTGCATGACATCTTTTCTCTTGAGTCTCCTTGTGTATGAGGGTGAGTTGCTGTGCCAGTTGATTTGGATGGTGTTGTAGCTTATTTTGATAAGCCTGAGCAAAAGTTTTGATCTCTTGAGCTACTGTGTTGATCTTAAGGATGTCATGCAATTCCGAGTTTCTTATAAACCAGGGAGCATGAGCTATGTTTTTTAGAACTCCATTCTGGAAGCGTTGTATGAAGTTTATATTGGAGTTACAAGCTGTACCCCATATTTGAATGCCATAAGTCCAGATTGGCTTCAGGACAGATTTATAAATTAGTAGCTTGTTGTCTACTGATAAATAATAATAATAAATAAATAATAATATAAACTAATTAATAAATGTATTCACAGGTAAAAGGGACACCCCGAAAGGCCAACCCTGGCCGGAGGGGTTACCACTACGCCCCGAGAGCGTGCCTCTCACCCTGCGGCCGTCGACCCCGGACAGTGTCAACAGTACTAGAATCACTGGACGACGCCGCTGGGTGCCATCAGACAGCGATGATGATGATGATGATATCCCGCCAACTGTCTGTGAAACTGAAGCAATGGATAGTATTGAAACTCCTGTATAAAAATACAAACCAACTTTTTATAATCATGGTTATGATTAAAGACCGGATTATATGCAACATAAAAAGCCCAAAATATGCAAGAAAAATAGCTAAAATATGCACGAAAATTCATAAAAGGGGTCAAAATATGCAGCATGAAGTAATAAATCTTGTTTTTTAATGTTTTTGTTTTAAAAAGTTATTATTACTCAACGATAACAATCGTATTTGCGAAAATGTCAATTGCAAAATGTATTTAACAATTTAATTTACAATTTCCCTTTAAAAATGTATACGACTAAGTACTGTTCTAAATGTTCTAGACAATTTGTGTCTACGATTGCTAATAGCCGCGCGCTTATCGATCGAACGTAAATATGCATAATTTTTGCTAAAATATGCAACTACCTCTGAAAATGGGCTAAATATGCATATGCATAATAGTCCTGTCTTTAGTTATGATCAATATTAGACCCGAATATTTTTACTACCGTTGCTAGCGTCTGATATATCTCATTGGGTTACATTATACGATCAATATTATCACGATATTCTCGATAATATTGATGTGTATCGCAGTATTATGATAACATTTATGTTTGAAACATTCTATGTTTGCACGCTAAAAAGCTGATCAAGGTTTTACCTACATAACTTTTTTTATCATCTACTAGCTGCCGCCCGCGGCTTCGCTCGCGTGGTATCCGGATAAAACTTAGCCTATATGTTAATCCAGTACATGTACTATGTATATTCCAAGTTTCATTCAAATCCGTTCAGCCGTTTAGGCGTGATTGAGGCACAAACATCCAAACTCACAAACTTTCGCAATTATAATATAAGTAAGATTGTCTAACTCTTGTTTAGCAAAATAAATGATTTGATTTGATTGAACATAACAAACAGGTGTATCACGACATCACATATTATCGTGATGCAAGTATTGAGTGCTTCCGTGCTTCGGAGGGCACGTTAAATTGTCGGTCCCGGCTTTTAAGTCGTTAAGCCACGACGGAGGCCTTTAGGCGGCTTAAAAACTCCGTCACAAGAGTTTGGCACTAGCTCATAATCATAATCATTTATTCATAGTTTTAGGTACATATCGATCTTAAAAACTACTTCAGTTCAGCCAAAACCTGCTTTTACTGGCGTATGAATATTTTAAAACATTAAGTACTTATTAAAATAATTAATTCGAATTATAATGTCAAAAATTTAAAGCATCATAGTAAAAAAAAAAATCAAAATTAAAAATATAAAAAAATATATATACGTTTGTACATACGAACATACAAGTATTGGAGGTTCTAACCTGTGATGTTATCATGATACTGTGATATACATCAATATTATCTTGATATTCGAGAATATCGTGATAATTTTCATTGTGTAATCCATTTTAAACCTAATAAGTATATTTTGACATGAAATTCAATGTACTTTATCTTGTGAAATTTTGTGGGATCCCTTGGACAATGATGATGGGCGATGGGATCACCTGTCACCATGGTTCATATCCATCTTGGGACTTTGAATCAGGAGTGGCTGCAAGTTTTTTTATGATTACTTGTAGCTCTGCCCACTCTACTGTTTCACACAGAAACATATCTCTAACCATTCCTAATGCTATCTTTGTATGAAAGTTTTATCTAAAATCGTCCCTCTTACCTGGTGCACGGTATATAATACCGTGTTATGTTTAGTAATAGTTTATGTAATGTAAAATCTTAAGTGTCGCGACACATTTGCTGTTATAACGGCGTCGAAAGTTCGGCTAACTACGCACGCAATGTTTTTACGTTATCTCACATGGGCAGGGGTCGTTAAAAAGCGTTGCGAGCGAATTTAGCCGAACTTTCAGCAAATGTGTCGCGACACTAAGATTTGATATCACGGCAATGTCCATTTTAAATATTACTAAGAATATTGATTAGGATTATCATATTACTAATAATTTAGTTTAAAAAAAGCCCTTATTTTGTACTAGGTATCTCCGTCCAAGTTATTTTAATTATGTTTTGAATAGATTTAAGTGAATATTATTTAAGAATCTCAGTTTTATGTATGAAATACAGATTTGATAAATATTGAACTGTACGAAAATGTTATACTGCCATGAAATCTGTGTAAAATTTAATTCTTGTTTAGAAATATTATGGAATTGAAAATCAATTTATTATATTTTTTTTAATTTTATAGTTTTAGTATGCAGTATTTGTGCTGTTTAGACTCATAAGAAAGGTAGGTAAGTAAAACATTTTTTGTTAGCTTTTCTCGTCCCACAGCTGGGCAAAGGTCTTCCCCAAGGGGCTGCCAGGACTTACGGCATTCGCCTATCTGTCTGAAGGAGTCCGGCTAGCGTACCCCACCCAGTCCCACTTAAACCAGGGTGCTTTCCTACAAACATCGGCAATGCCATCATCAAACGATATTTGACAACTCATAACCAGCCCCCTTAAGGTACGAGTTGGCAGCGGACGACATGAGGCAGCAGCAGACGACGTGTCGCAGCGACACTACTGGTTTCTATGTATTTGTATGAAACGCGTCGCTAGCTTCGTGTCGCTAACTACGGAGGGAATTTCATAGAAATACATAGAAACCAGTAGTCTCGCTGCGACACGTCGTCCGCTGCTGCCTCATGTCGTCCGCTGCCAACTCGTACATTTATTCTTGATGACCAAACGAAATTTGACAGCTCGTAACTTTGTGACGTACCGCGTCGTGTTTTTGCTATACAAAATTGCCATATATAGAATACGATAACATGGTTTTTCGATGACCAAACGAAACTTGACAGCTCGTAACTTAGTGACGTGCCGCGTCGTGTTTTTGAAATACAAAATTGCCATATAGAATACGATAACATGGTGATTCCACAAACACGCCCGCGTTACGCGTTTCTTTAGTGATCCAGAATAAGGGGGCTCTTAAAGACGCGCCGCGTCGCGTTTCTGCAATACAAAATTGTCAAATAGATACACGGTGATTCCACAAACATGCCCGCGTTACGTTTCGTTTGGTCATAGCGAATAAGGGGGCTGAACGCAGCTTTTTCTTACACGTGTGTTTGGACGCCGCGTTCCATTGTCCTTTGTCAATTCTCAAATAGTCTTAACTCGCGCACTCAGAACTCACGAGAAAAACAAAGATACAAAGTGCTACGAACATTCTTTTGTTTAATATTTTGTTCATCTTTTCTATACAGTGAAGTTTATTATGGAACTGTGTGAGTGACCACCGTATGATTAAGTGATTATGCCTTATTACGATATGCACATAAAGGAGACTAATATTGTAATTCAAAGAAAATTGTGCCTTACAATAAGATAAAGCGACTGCAAGCTTTAGAATTAAGATTATTTTGTATGGAATCACAAAATAAGAAATAACGTAGATTTACGTAAATAGGTGTGTATAGTTCGCGCAACGTAAGATAAATCGCGGAAATTATGATGATTCAGTAAATAAATAATTTGTTTCCATTATCATTGAAAATTGTGCGGCAACTATAATCATCACATCAAATTGACGGCCTCAGTGGCGTGGCGGGAGATTGCTCGGCAGAGACGCAAGTGGCGCGGGTTCGATTCCCGCTTCGGAAGAAATGTTTGCATGATCTGTAAATATTTCCTCCGGGTCTGGGTGTTGTGGTGTTGGTACTCGTAGTTTCTGATACCCACGACACAGGGAATCCTAGTGTGGGGTCAGGACTATGTATGTGACTGTTGGGTGTTATTTATTTATTTATTTATTTATCTTCCTGCCCTCTTATACACATACATATTCATCATTCGCCTTGTAACATGACGAGGAAATGTTTAAACATGAATATTTTTGCTCTCAGATGTGTTGAGTATTTATTTGTTCATTTTCGTCAAATAAATATAACACCTGAATGTAAAAATATGAAAGTTCTTTGTGCGCAACAGTACCTACGTTCAAACTTTTCGGTGGGTCTCACTATTACCATTAATGGGAATACTGATACTATTTGTATCACTATTCCCATTGCGTTTATGCGTACTTCACGGTCGTTTATCTGACTTTTACCGCCTTTGGTACCCTTTTACTGGGATCACGTGTCCAAGTGATCCCAGTGATTTTAAGGAATAATTTTTTTTGACTTTGACTTTTTCGATTTACTTTATCAATACTGGCCACTTTGCTCTTATAAACAAATTGAAAAGTATATTCTAATTAAAGATCAAAGTGTTTTCTTTTTTCTACACGGGGAAGAGCAATAATTTTGACCTTTTTCGGTAGAAAATTTGTAATTATTCCCATGACGCGTTTTCAAACGCAATGGGAATAGTGAGACCGATTTGATGACTGTTAGTATCAGTATTTGCATTACAATGGGTACCTAATGGGAATAGATACCCAACCAAAGTATTCCCGCGGTTTATCTTAAGTGGCGTGACAAGACGTACCTACATTTTAATGTACTGACTAACTTAGATTCTGCATTTAAAATTATATTGAGAATACCGTCCTTGTAAACTTACTTTTTAAATATAATGTGAATTAAAATAAATTTTATAAATTGTACATGTGTTTTAATTGAAGTTTGGCAGGACCTAGCTACGAGTAGACGTGATGGCCGCAAAAAAAACACCTTGTGTATAAACGACATAGTCCAAATAATTTATCCTAGTACCTAGGTATATAACTACTAAACGGATTTTGACGATATTCAAAATGTAAAATCTTTATTAACAGAAAGAAACTTACAACTAATACAAATATAATTTACAAAATACAAAAGAAACAGTCGAGCTATCTAAATGCCGTTGCAAACGGTCTATAGATAGCTCACCTGATCCAGCTCATCGGACGGTGGAAGCGTGCCCAAGACGCTGGCCGCATTGCCACGCTGAATGGCAAATAGTTCAGGTTCATAAATTTTTCACACGGAAAAACTCATTGGTGCACTACCGGATTTGAACCCGCGAGAAGGGCGGGGCCTACTACCACTACATCACCGGTAAGTTCGTATGAGCTAGTGGCCAACTTTTGTGACGGAGTTTTTAGGCCGCCTAAAGGCCTCCGTCATGACTTAACGACTTATAAGCCGGGACTGATAATTTAACTTGCCCTCCGAAGCACGGAAGCGCTTAGCTCGTAATGCCACTTGCGGTCACCCATCCAGATTGTGACCGCGCACGTTGCTTCACTTCAACGATCAATCAAGAACGTCTAAGCAAGCTACGCCACGAGCGCTGAGAGAGGTATTTAAGAATTCAAACATTAGTTTAACCATAAAGGTTTATTGTGAGAACACTTAGTGGTCTAGTTGGTAGTGACCCCACCTTCCGATCCTAAGGTCATGTACCAATGGTCTTTTCTGTGCGCTATACCAGTACTCTCAAACGGTGAAGGAAAATCGTGAGGAAACCCGCGGCTTAGTCAGCTCCGCACGTATTGACCATGTCTTTCCTGTGGACAAGACCGACTAAGCTGAGAGGATGGAATAGACGCTTGACAAGCCTACTCCATCTTAATTCGTCTTGGGCACTACAGCGTCCCGTCTGTGAACGTAAAAAGTTGCCTCCTGACGCTGTATAAATCATCTACTATAGATGGCAAAGGCCAAAGTTTAAAGGTTTAATGTAAATAAAAAACCAAATCAAATTACAACATTTATTTGAACGTACAGAAATATATAAGACACAGATCTTTACATAATTATATAAATATCGCCTGTAGTTATATACCTTGCTATGTATTACATTACAAATAGCACAATATTCATTTTGTTCCATCGAATTTTGATCAATGGAGAATGTTATTCCTTTTCATACCTCATCACACCACTGAACCAGTAGAATCTAATGCACGGTTCCAATGTTCTACTCTATTACCAAAGTAACGGCTAATGAATGGCTAACTTCAGAAAGGGCACTTGTCACATTTTATTATAATGTTTTTTTTTTGTGTTTAAACGGTCGCCAACATCGCCTGAATGATTATTTGAAATAGATAGATAATTTTATCTTTAATATCATAAATTAGAATCAATAAAAAGGTATGCGGTTTAAATATACACATTTTTCTTTCTCCTGTAAATATTTGACCATATAATTTTAATGTGACATGTGCCCTTTCTGCAATTAGAAATTCATAAGCGATTTCAAAAGCGACATACATTTTTAATGTCGCATGATAATTAACGTTCCGTCGTTATTAGAATATTGGATAAGGGCAATAGGAAATTAGGGCATGAAAATCATTAACACCGGGGTATCAGTGATTTAAAATCACCAAAATGGAAAATTTCAATTCATTTTTTTCTAAAAAGTCATTTGGTGATTTCAAAACTTATCTAATTTTAATTTTGAAGTCACACAATGACTTTCAAGACCATGAAATTAATTCAATGGTAATGGATTAACTGAATAACTCAGTGATTTTCAAGAATTGATACTCTGCTCCATTTTAAATACAATACATTTAACAGAAATATGTAAACTATGTATAAATTAAATTATATCAACAAAATTAATATCTATTATCATTTATCACTGGAGTACTTAAAAATCTTAAAAACAAAAGAAATACAGAAAAATGCATAGTTAATATTTTATTCACAAAAGTAATTCAGAAATAACAAGTATGTTTTAATTAATACAAAATAACGACAAATGACCGGTTCCAATATTCAACTAACGAACTACGGATGCTAAATTACCATGGCAACTTCAAAAAGCGCCATAATTTTTGACAAAGAACAACATTGCACTTTATTCACCCATCTGTGGCCTGTTAGTAGAATATGAGAAACGGGTATAAGATACACAAATAAACCGAAAACTGGATAAAATTAATACCATTATGCTCAATCCAGATTTATACATACCAGCGTAGGCTAGGTAACTTTTGCCTACAGGAGGCTAAAGTGAACAATTCCGATAGGCAATACCGCGAATTTTAGGTAAAAATGCTATTAGATTTGGGTTATCAAAACAAATACTGAAATACTCAAGTATAAAACCTTGTATTAAAAAATAGTAGGTATTCTATCAGCCATCTGGTTCCCATAGTACAAGCTTTGCTTAGTTAGAGACTAGATGGCGCTGTGTAAAATGTTCACTAATTCATATTTACATTAATTACAGTTTTTTGAGACAAATGCAGTTTATATCCTTCTCCAGGATGCAATCTACTTCACCAAATGTTATTGAAATCTGTTCAACGGTTTAAGAGTTTAACCCCCGAATACTCAAACGCGACTCAGAGTTGAGCACGTTTCAAATGACGATTTTTTGACAGATTTTCATCAGAAACTGTCAAAAAGCCGTGAGTTGAGACGTGCTCAACTCTGATTCGCGTTTGAGTATTCGGGGTTAAAGGATACAAGTTACTTTCACATTTATAATATTGTTTATGATTTAGGACACATATTCTTATATCTCACTGAAATTTCCACAAATAAGATAATTTAAAATGACTCAGGCACACACATATTTATTATCTTTGCTAGTAAATGTATTAATATCAATGATAACAAAAGAGCTATTTGAAATGAGGAAAATGGTTTTAGAATGATTCATGAACTTATGATTATTGCAAAACTAGCTGCCGCCTGCGGCTTTGCTAGCATGGTACCCGGATAAAAAATAGCCTATATGTTAATCCAGTACATGTACTATGTATATTTCAAGTTTCATTTCAATCCGTTCAGCCGTTTAGGCGTGAAAGAGTATGTATGTTCGTATGAGCTAGTGGCCAACTCTTGTGACGGAGTTTTTAGGCCGCCTAAAGGCCTCCGTCATGGCTTAACGACTTAAAAGCGGGGACCGAAAATTTAACGTGCCCTCCGAAGCACAGAAGCGCTCATCTCGTAATGCCACTTGCGGTCACCCATCCCAATTGTGACCGCGCACAACGTTGCTTAACTTCAACGATCAATCAAGAACGTCTAAGCTACACCACGAGCGCTTGTCAAAAGTATAATAAGTAAAAATAAAATGTCAATGAAATTCAACGAACACACAAATAACCTTAACATAAAATGCAATTTACTATGAAAATAGTTAATAAAAATACGAAATTCGTATATTTGGTAAAATACTTTGATTGTTCGTCATAATGATTCCACTAGCCATTTCCTTTGTTCAATCAATCTGAATACTCACGTTGATAATATAATTAAACTAAGCAAAAACAGTAGGAATTGAATTTTATGATCTAGCTCCTCAGTCCATGATGTTTCCTCTTCATCCTGGCGTATGGTCCGATGTCGGGGTCCGTCACGAAGTCGTACAGAACTGATGACCAGCTCTGATGCTGAGGAAGATCGTCATAGAACTCCGATGCTATGCGTTTTACCTATAAAAAAAAACCAATTATAGTCTTTTCTCTCTTTAAAACTTCGCATTTATAATATTACTAGCTGCCCGCCCCGGCTTCGCACGGGTATTTGACAAATTTATAGTAGGGAGTAAAGAAAAAAACATAGAATGCGTCCAGCTGCTTCTCTCCCCGAGCATGTCGTAAAAGTCGACTAAGGGATAGTATTCTCCAACATGATGAGATACAATAAGCAAGTATTCCCAAGGAGGGTTGACGTCAGGCAGGCGGCCGGTCATAAAACACCTTAGCCACAACTCTTACAGCATGATCCGAGGATCATGCTGTGCCGACCCCACATAGAGTGGGCTGAGGGCAGGAAGATGATGATGAAAGATTGTACAGGATACTTACATCAGGCAGTCTACTGCCGGGTACAGCTGGGAAGTCGTGATGCTCGTTATGATAGCCTACGTTGAAGGTGATCCAGTTCAACGGGCCGTAGTAAGAGTACGTCTCGTAACCCTTCCTGAACATATAATGTTCCGATATGAAGTGACCTGGAAATATTAATTTATCTTAGTATAAGTAAGTTCGTATGAGCTAGTGGCCAACTCTTGTGACGGATGATCATCTTGTGATGAACATCAATGATAACAAAAGAGCTATTTGAAATGAGGAAAATGGTTTTAGAGTGATTCATGAACTTATGATTATTGCAAAACTAGCTGCCGCCTGCGGCTTCGCTCGCGTGGTACCCGGATAAAAAATAGCCTATATGTTAATCCAGTACATGTACTATGTATATTTCAAGTTTCATTTCAATCCGTTAAGCCGTTAAGGCGTGAAAGAGTATATATGTTCGTATGAGCTAGTGGCCAACTCTTGTGACGGAGTTTTTAGGCCGCCTGAAAGCCTCCGTCATGGCTTAACGACTTAAAAGCCGGGACCGGCAATTTAACGTGTCCGAAGCACGGAAGCGCTCAGCTCGTAATGCCAATTGAGGTCACTCATACAAATTGTGACCGGGCACAAAGTTGCTTAACTTCGACGATCAAGAACGTCTAAGCAAGCTACGCCACGACCGCTTATTTACAGCGAGTATGCTATGTTCTTTTATAAGTAGTGTTAATAGGTCAAAATCTTATTTTTATTATAATTTCTAATAATTCCTGTCCCTACTGTGTTCTGTAACGAATCATAGCTTGTGCGTTTCATGTAAGTACTTATCGAAGTTATTTTGTAAATGTGTCTCATTCTATGACAATAAAGACATTCTATTCTATTCATTACTACATATATTACTTCTCTGCTGGAATGCAAGTAAAGAAAAAGCATAGAATGCGTCCAGCTGCTTCTCTCCCCGAGCATGTCGTAAAAGTCGACTAAGGGATAGTATCCTCCAACATGATAGACCATCTATATGGGCGATGAGCTGATCACCTGTCGCCATGGTTCACCATATCCATCTTAGGACTTTAAATCAGAAGTGGCTGCAAGTTTTCTTATGTTTACTTGTGGCTCTGCCCACCCCATTAGGGATACGGGCGTGATAATATGTGTATGTATTCTATTCAGAAAAAACCGGTCAAGTTCGAGTCGAATAAATAAAGAAAGGATAGAAAAGAAGAGTGTCCTGTCAAAATGTTACTTCTCATCAAATTCTTCATAGAATTAGAATAAAATAAAAAAATCAATATTTCTTACATTCAGACAAGACGCTGTTGTAAAATACAAAGTTAATTAGTTATTTACTTTAAACATACTAATATTTAATTTGTCCTATGATCATACTAGCTTCCGCCTGCGGCTTCGCTCGCGTGGTACCAGGATAAAAAGTAGCCTATATGTTATTCCAGCACACATACTATGTATGTTGCAAGTTTCATTCAAATCCGTTCAACCATTCATGCGTGATTGAGGCACAAACATCCAAACGACCTCGGTAGCGTGGCGGGCAAATGCTCGGCTGAGACGCAGGAGGCGCGGGTTCCATTCCCGCTACGGGAGAAATGCTTGAATGTTCTGCAAATAACAGCCATCTGGTAACTATAGCACAAGCTTTGCTTAGTTTGGGGCTAGATGGCGCTGTGTGAAATGTCCACAAATATTTATTTCACATTTAAACATCTTCACAAACTTTCGCATTTTTATAATAAAAGTAGAATATTATATTAAACTTACCAGCAACCGGATGTACCCCCATCGCCATCAGAGATCCAAATATTAGATACCCAAGTACCTTACCACCTGAAAATATAGAAAAAACCTCCATGTGAATATGAATGTGGATGGATACAGAGGCAGAGAAAAGTCGACGTTAAATCGACATTAAGATCTATGACTATGGAAGAGCAGGACCTTCTACTAAGGCCTTTTACCATCTATAGTAGATGATTTATACAGCGTTAGGAGGCAACTTTACCTTCATAGACGGGACGCTGTAGTGCCCGGGACGAATTAAGATGGAGTAGGCTTGCCCAGCGCCTATTCCATCCTCTCAGCTTACTCGGCCTTGTCCACAGGAAAGACATGGTCAATACGTGCGGAGCTGACTAAGCCGCGGGTTTCCTCACGATGTTTTCCTTCACGATGTTTTTTTTCTAATAAATAGTTCCTACCGTTTGAGAGTACTGGTATGGCGCACATAAATTTTTCGCACAGAAAAATCCATTGGTACACGACCGGATTTGAACCCACGACCTTAGGATTAGAAGCCGGGTCACTACCAACTAGACCACCAGAAGTGACTCACCGAACAATTTCAACACTACAGCGTCAAAGAACAGCTGTATAACCAAATTGACCACCTCCAGTGGTGTGGGGGGCATGGGTCTGACCACCAGTGGTCTAAACGCGTAGAACAACGGCTGGAGGATCAGCCAGATCAGCTTGCCGAAGGTGGTGTTGAAGAGTTTCGCTTCCAGCAGCGTCGGGAGGTCCGTATCTATAACCTCGTCGCCTTGGTACTGAGGGAAATAGACAAGATAATAATAAATATTTGTGGACATTTCACACAGCGCCATCTAGCCCCAAACTAAGCAAAGCTTGTACTATGGACACCAGATGGCTGATACAATACTTATATACATTTTCTTTGTAAATACATACTTATGTATATAATATATTGTTTACCCCATTATTTTATTGGTATTATCTGTATTTATTTTGGTGTATAAATTAATATAGTTATTTATTTTTATTTGTTTAGATATGATCACTATCACCCACTCTTCCTTTCTATCCTCTCCATCTCAATGAGATGTCTGGAAGAAATTGCTTTAAGCAATAAGACCGTCGTTTGTGTATTTCTGTTTCTATTTTGTTAGCACTTAAGTTTTATTATTTTGTTTTAATTTAATATTGTTATACACAATTAAGAGTTCATCTGATGACCTCAGTGGCGTGGCGGGCGTGTGCTCGGCTGAGACGCAAGAGGCGCGGGTTCGATTCCCGCTACCAGAGAAATGTTTGTATGTTCTGCAAATATTTCTTCCAGGTCTGGGTGTTGTAGTATTATGTATTATAAGTATGTATTTAGAAAAAAAAGTATATAAGTATTCTATCAGCCATCTGGTGCCCATAGTACAAGCTTTGCTTAGTTTGGGGCTAGATGGCGCTGTGTGAAATGTCCACAATTACTTATTTTTTTTTTTATCTATCTATCTATCTATAATACATAATACTACAACACCCAGACCAGGAAGAAATATTTGCAAACATTTCTCCCGTTAGAATCAAACCCATGCCTCTTGCGTCTCAGCCGAGAACTCACCCGCCACGCCCGCCAGGTCGTCGTTCATTTACGTACCCTGTGGTGTTCCAAGTGGTACTTTTTAAAGCTGATGGATATGGGCACTCCTATGGGCAGGTTCGCGAAGAAGCCAAACAGTCGGTTGTGCATCGGGCGATTGTGGCCAAATGCCAGATTGTGAGCTATCTCGTGTATCGCTGTGGACAAACAGTTTGTTACAAAGGCCTCTTACCATCTATAGTAGATGACTAGCTGTTGCCCGCGACTTCGTACGCGTGTAGTACATTATTTTGTTCTAAATAATAGTTTTCGCAGCGCACGCCAAAAAACTATTTTGGGTTTTCTACTTTGTGTTACAATATTGCAATTTTCTTACAGATCCCTAATTTTTTTGAAAATATATTATAGCCTATACTGGACCCCGATAATGTAGCTTTCTATTGGTGAAAGAATTTTTGAAATCGGTCCAGTAGTTTCGGAGCCTATTCGTTACAAACAAACAAACAAAAAAAATCTTTCCTCTTTAAAATATTTATTAGTATGATTAGGATTTGTTGTAGCGGCAATAGAAATACACATTATGTGAAAATTTCAAATCTGCCTATTACAGTTCATGAGATACAGCCCGCTGACAGACGGACGGACAGCGGAGGCTTAGTAGTAGGGTCCCGTTAGCACTCTTCGGGTACGGAACCCTGAAAAACCGTGGGAAAATTCATTAATTTTCATCCATAGCGTATCCATGGGCACGTGAATCATGCCAGAAGTTTCTTATCAATCACGTGTAAATAATATCGTCTGATCGGCTTTTAAAATCAATAAAACAGCTTTAAAGTAAGTGCCTGATAAGATTGCTGATAAGGGAATTCGAGTTTTCTTAGATTTATACTAGATTCTAGCACTGGTGGTCTAATTGGTAGTGACCTTCCGATCCTAAGGTCGTGGGTTCAAACCCGGTCATGTACCGGCTTAATCAGCTCTGCGTATTGACCATGTCTTTCCTGTGGACAAGCCGACTAAGCTGTGAGGATGGAATAGGTGCTGGACAAGCCTACTCCATCTTAATTCGTCCCGGGCACTGCAGCGTCCCGGGTTCAACACCCCCCCCCCCGAAAAGTTCAGATATTAACATTCATAGAAATAAATTAGAACAGGCGTGCGGCATATCTCATTGATTACTAACTATTACCAACACTAGCTGCCGCCCGCGGCTTCGCTCGCGTAGTATTCGGATAAAAAATAGCCTATATGTTAATCCAGTACATGTACTATGTATATTCCAAGTTTCATTCTAATCCGTTCAGCGGTTTAGGCGTGATTGAGGCACAAACATCCAAATATCCAAACTCACAAACTTTCGCATTTATAATATAAGTAAGAAGTAAGATTATAATGTACGGTGGTTTGGATTCCTCCGCCACCGTCGATTATCGGATCGCATTCGGTAATCTTCGTATATTTGCCGTTTCGTATCTCACGCGCTGCGCGACAAGTGCGCGGCACGCTTGTCGCCTTCACTTAATTACCGATAACGAAGTTATTTTGTCATTTTTATGATTTTACCTACGTAGATATAAGAATGTAAGGCAGGGTTTCTTAAAGTGGGGTCCACGGACCACCGAGGGGTCCGTAATACATGTGCCAGGGGTCCGCAGTAGCTCAATTAATTGTTGAGAGTAATGAAAAAATCTCATCATTTGCTTGACCACTCTCGCAGGTTATTGTTGAGCAGCGCGAGGCGCGGGAGAATTATTTAATTTATATTTATCAATTTTAATTTAATTAAATCAAGCATTAGTATCTAAGTGTGATTTTATAAATTTTATTTTCTACAATATTCTTTGACAGAGGGGGGGGGGGGAGTGTCTGTGGCATTTTAGAAATACAAAGTTAAGTAATATACTACTTAACTAAAAGTGTGGGTGCCAAAAAGGCGTCCAGCTCAGCATGTGAAGTAAGTAAAACTTACAACCAACGCTGATATTCGGCTGTAACCTAGGTAGGATAGGGAGAGTAGTGCAGCAACGACAATCACAGCAACATACATAAAAACAGAATAATAATAATAATAAATATAATAATAAAAGTTCTTTATTCAGACATCCAGGGCCCACAAAGTGTTAGTAAGACTTAAGTTTATGGGTTAGTACTTAATAACTAAAACAGATTTCGTCCTCTGGGAAAGCTTCCACACCAGAGGACACGCATAATTGCTTGCAATTACTTTTAGGATGCTGTTGCTGCTCGCGCGCACTCTGCTCAGTAGAGAGGCTGTCTTTTTCCGCCAGATGGCGTCAAATGCATCAGTGCGCGCATCGGCGAACATGCCTGACCAGAGGCGTCTCTAGCCCTTGTGGCGCCCGAGTGCAACCAGTACCCTGGCGCCCTCTAGTCTAGTAGGAGCGGGGTCAAAATGGAATACAGTATATTTTAATTATTATTTTAATAATTATTTATTATAACAGTTATATTTTCAAACGGAAATTCGGATGCAAATAGTGCAATTTTAAATGATGTCGGGAAGCAAAAAGTGTTTTTAGGAAGGAAGGGGTTATAATAATAATAAGGAGTTAGCAATGATTGTCGGCGTACGGCGTATTGTCAAACGAATCCAAACAAACAGGTGCCGAAGCCGGCTCGCGCCTTTGGTAGCGATGCGACATTACGCCAATTTAATCTTTAATTATCTGTTTTAAGGCTGATTTCACGTTAGGTAGGTAGGTAGGAAAAGGAGTAGCCTAGCTTTGCTACCGCGCGCCCGGCGTCGACGGGGTGCGGCGCACACGAGCGCAGGGTCTTTGAGAGCGCCGGCATCGACGCATCTTTGGAGGTGTCGCATTAGAGGGCGCAGAGCGCCCGGCGCCCCCTTAGACCCGGCGCCGGCGCCCGTGTGCGCCGCACACCCTGCACCATAGGTAAAGACGCCTCTGTGCCTGACGCACTACAGAAGCGCGGGAGTCGCAACAGCGTCCTAAAAGCATTATTGAATTGGACCCGCAGAGCATTGTAATTTGAGTATGCTGAAACCACAGAATAGAACTAACAATAGAAAGATAGAAAAACAGAGGACACTAGGTAGGTACTTACCCAACATGAGCGAGTGATTGATGACCCCGCCGAAGCAGTACGCCAGCAGGAGCGTCATCGGCCAGCTGAGGTGCTGCACGATCGGCATCATGGCAAACTGAACCAGTACCATCGAAGTCACCACCCATTTGAAATTTGGATCGTAGCCGAAGAGCTTCTTTATCTGTGGATACTTTTCTGCAATATAAAACATTGATAACATTTAATTGGTATATAATCAAAGATTTAGCGTGCTGTGCCGACCCCGCATAGTCGGATAAGGGCAGGAAGATGATGATGATGATGATGAGGACCTAACATATATGTATAATACTAGCAGTCCGCCCCGGCTTCGCACGGTTATTTAACAAATTAGGATTTTTTTACATCTCGGCTTACATTATTGGAGTTTTAGTAAGGATCCCTAATTTTTTTGAAAAACTAATTATAGCCTTTGTTATTCCGTAATAATGTAGCTATCTAATGGTGTAAGAATTTTTTAAATCGGTTCAGTAGTTTCGGAGCCTATTCGTTACAAACAAAAAAATATTTCCTCTTTATAATATTATAGTGTAGATAGTTTATTAACATACCAGTCATAATTTATGCTTCCTTTCACAGGTAATTTGACATTGACAGTTCCTTTTCCATATGTTTTGTATCATCTATTACTAATCTTTGGTATCATCGCTGTCATTATGTCAAAATAAAAGTATTCTATTTTTCATGAAAAACATGCCAAAAATAAAGAATTTGCAGGTAATTATGACATCAACTAAATGAGAAAAATCGGCTCTTTAATTTGATATAGGTTATGTGCAGTTTTAGAGCAAAAATTGATTCCAGGTTTTCATCCCTTTTCACCCCTTTAGAGGTTGAATTTTGAAAAATCCCTTCTTAGTACACCCCTACGTACCAAGGTTTACCTACACTGAAAATTTCAAGTCTCTACGTCCAGCGGTTTAGGCTGTGCGTTGTCTGTCAGTCAGTCAGTCAGTCAGTCAGTCAGTCAGTCAGGACAAAGATTCTTATAATATAAGAAGATAACATAAAATATACATTATAACATAAGATTGGACAGATGTATTTTTTAAGACCATTATTATTTCATCACATGTCTTCGTGCAAATAAATGTCATTTATCATTTGATCGTAATAACATACATATTATCACGCCTGTATCCCTAACGGGGTGGGCAGAGCTACAAGTAATCATAAGAAAACTTACAGCCACTCCCGATCAAAGAGTCCCAAGATGGATATGGTGAACCATGGCGACAGATGATCAGCCCATGTTATTTGCTAAATTAATTTGATAGGCATATTTTTATAATACCGATAAAATTATTCCAAAAAATATGTCTTATCTTATTACTTATTATTATTACATCTTATATTGTTCTTATTATCTTAATCCTATCTAAAAGAAGATTAACGAAACAGGTGTATGAGGCGAGTGTGAATGGTACCGTTGGAAGGGGAAGACCTCGCACGTACCTGGACTAAATCGGCGACGTTTTGGAAAAGGGCCAGGTCAAGAGTACCCTAAACCGACGAGCATGCATGAAGAATGTTATGAAAGTGAATGAAACGAAAGAAGTATGTCAGGGTCGTAGCAAATGGAGATCCGTGATCACTGCCTACCCCTATGGGAAACAGGCGTGATATTATGTATGTATGTATGCTATCTAAAAAGACAACTAATTAGGTAAGCATGTGTATGTGATATGAATCACGTTTGTTGATTATAATTATCTATTTAATATTTTTAACGCAAGAATGGGTTTTTCTAAGAACATAAACTAAGGCCTTTTACCATCTTTAGTAGATGATTTATACAGCGTCAGCAGGCAACTTTTACCTTCACAAACGGGACGCTGTAGTGCCCGGGACGAATTAAGATGGAGTAGGCTTGCCCAGCACCTATTCCATCCTCTCAGCTTAGTCAGGATTGTCCACAGGAAAGACATGGTCAATACGTGAGGAGCTGACTAAGCCGCGGGTTTCCTCACGATGTTTTCCTTCACCGTTGTGAGAGTACTGGTACAGCGCACATAAATTTTTCGCACAGAAAAATCCATTGGTATACGACCGGATTTAAACCCACCTTAGGATCGGAAGGCAGGGTCACAACGAACTAGACCACCAGTGCTCTCATTATTAGCATTATTATTTTTGTGCTTTTTCATAAGCATTCGTAAATGCTCTGAAATTCCAAGGTCATAAAATTTCAATGTGCAATAAACAACAATAATGGAATGCTAACCAATAATAGTAATGAGTCTACGTGGTCGGTCACGATCATCAATTGTAGGGGTTAATTTATACACTCAGACCAAATGAAAGAAAAGACGGCACGCCGCGCACAACTCATAAAACACCTTAGCCAAAACTCTTACAGCATGATCCAAGGAACATGCTGTGCCGACCCCACATAGAGTGGGATGAAGGCAGGAAGATGATGACGATGACTTGACCGGTTCTATTATTCCTACCGACTGAGAATCCCAACTTGTTTGAAGTGGGTTGTGATTGCAAAACAAGCTTAAAAGTCATTGAATTGAAGTATGCCCTCATTATTAATTTATAGATTACTATCGCTTCGCTCGCATGGTACCTTGATAAAAAGTAGCCAATATGTTATTCCAGCACATGTACTATGTATATTCCAAGTTCCATTCGAATCCGTTCCGCAGTTACGGCGTGATTGAGACACAAACATACAAACATCCTCACAAACTTTCACTTTTACAATATAGTAGGATATGATATTTCTGTTTTACTTATTATAAATATTTTTTCATTTTTTTTTCATATGGAGCGCAGATGAGCAATTACAATCCAGAATCAATTTAGTTTTTGCTGGTTGAGTGTGTGTCAGCTATGATTTGAACTCTAACAATAAAGCAGTTAGCTTCGGAGAGCTAATGCAAATATTTGTATTAACACATAGCCGCAACCTTGTCAGAGAATCCTTAACAGATAAGACACATTTACATAGGTTGTACTGATCCTATTTCCTACTAATATTATAAACGCGAAAGTTTGTGTTAAGTCCAGTAAAACACTATATTTCAGCTGTAGCGGCGTGATCCAGCAACACAACTCAAGTGTTTGTAAAACTACTTGACTTCCTAGTTCTTAGGGCAGATAGGGATAGTTTTGAGTAAAACGCCAGTTCAGTCTTAAAGCAACAATGCGAATGTAATATTTTTAACGTTTTTATACAGAGACAAGGGAAGGGGGTGTGGGAACAGTATCAACCAATTAGCGCACTATCACGTCATGCTAGCGTGTCCTGATTAGTTGGTCCTTTATGTAGCGATTAACGGTACCTAGGATCTCCAACATGGCAAATATGTTTATTGTGCTAAACAACACTTAAAAACGAAGTGAAAATATATATCAACACTCTACATAGTCTATCTTATTATAAAAGAAGAAATAACAAGTACCCACTAGAAATACACAACAGTTTGTATAGATGTTTGGTACTCTTTCACGCCTAAACGGCTGAACGGATTTGAATGAACTTTGAATATACATAGTACATTGTGCTGGATCTGTGTATGTGTTATGTGCTTTGAATCAGGAGCGGCTGCTTTTCTTGTTTACTTATGGATCTGCTCACCCCATTAGGGATACAGCCCTGATAATTATAATATTATTTTAGGTAGAGAGCACTGGTGGTGTAGTTGATAGTGACCCCGCCTTCAAATCCTAAAGTCGTGGGCGTGGGTTCAAACCTGGTTGTGTACCAATGGATTTTTCTGGGCGAAAAATTTATATGAGCTATACCAGTACTCTCAAACGGTGAAAGAAAACATCGTGAGGAAACCCGCGGCTTAGTCAGCTCAGCATGTATCGATGAAGTCTTTCTGGTGGACAAGGCCGACTAAGCTGAGAGGATGGAATAAGTTCTGGGCAAGTCTACTCCATCTTAATTGGTCCCGGGCACTACAGCGTCCCGTTTGTGAAGGTAAAAGTTGCCTCCCGACGCTGTATAAATCATCTACTATAGATGGTAAAAGACCTTGGTTTAGTTCTTTTAGGTAGGTGATTGTCAAGTGAAAATTAGTACTGGAGAAGTCTTACCTCTCGAGCTAAGAGTTCTAGCGTTAGACCGATGAATAATATGTTAAATGAAAGAATAGGGTAGCAGATATCCATTTTGCATATGAATTATATAGATCGTAATCAAATAATGCTAAAAAACGAGTTTTACTAGTTCAGTCACCATTCAGCCGGGTAATCGAAACCTATGGAATTATGGACCGGTATCCTCAAATTATAGGATATAGCGACCGATTTATATGGGAAGAAACATTTCTAACGAGTCTTAAATTGAAAAATGACGTAATTATCGTACCTAGTATGATCTTCCGACGACTAGCGTGCGGTTCCTCAGTATACACCCATTCAAAATCGGTTCTGGACACTTTAGCTCCCATTATCACAACAAAACTAAATTAACATAACAAAAATTGATTTCAGCTGTTAAAAAATTATACAGTGATAAATGAAGCGGAACGAAACTTGTGAAAAAAATATAAATTGAAACAAATTCGAACGTGACCACACGAAGGCGCAGTCGATTTACGAATGAATGGTGAATGAGAATGAGAATGAGAAATTAAACTTTGAAGGCTTTCATTTGAATGAACGATGAGTGAATGAAGGTCAATTGAGGTCAATGTCAAACATACAGCTTGTCAAGAACAAGAACCTCTAATTTTTTACCATTATACAAGCTTTCAACGGACTAAGGTGGATGACAAACCTATATTGTTTTTTTAGTACTTTTTACTCTAATTTATTTTTGCATTTTGTTTATCTTTTTTATGCATATAGTTACAACGCATTGGAAATTAAATCTGTAACATTGCTATCTACTATGTTAATGTAAACAAACTGTCATCGCACATATTTTGCGTTATTACGATGAAATTACTCTAGTTTTACGTATATAAACTGCGCAACATAAGTTTTTACACCTTAATTTAACTATTAGGACTACCTAAAAGTTCCATAAACCTTACAGGTTAAATATGGGCTGTTTATTTACATAAAAATTGTATCTCCAGTATAATCAAAGATAATGCTCGATGAGCTGAAGTATAAAATTGTAACATTTTCTACATAGGGTGGTCACCCCAACCATAGACAAATAGTGTTAGTTGTGACCTTGGAACATTAAATGTGACAGAAAAATGTCTGTCATTTTGACATGAATAGAGTAGAGGCAAAAGCAAAAGCTTAAAATCGAATTTACTAGAAGTAGTTGGTTGTTCATAGGGAAGTTAATATTAATTAATAACACTTATATTTTGTACCTGTGTATAAAATTGGCTACTTAGCCTACTTTCAATCAAAGTTTCATTCAAATCCGTTAAAGACTCTTCGCCGTGATTGAGGCACGGACCAAATACGAACATAAAATGATCGACTTACTTTATCGAGCCATTTTATATCGATTATTAGAAGGTAAACTTACTACCAACCACTATCGATCTAAAACTCAAAACCAAGGTTTACTCTAGGACCATAAACAAAACAAAGTCTTTCTGAAGTTTGTGTTGAACATGGCGGTCGGTAAAAATAAGGGACTTTCGAAAGGTGGCAAAAAGGGTGTTAAGAAGAAGATGTAAGTCCACAATATACGTGAAAATGGCTTGTTAGTGAAACGTTTTACCTATATTTGTAGTAATTACGCGGCTGTTCATTGTGATGGATCCGGTAATTCAAGATGAAAGTTCACATCTCGTGCCAACTTAGTTTATTTTGGCTAATGTTTCTTGTGTTCACGAGACTTTCTTTACTGCCAGAAAGTTAATTCAAACTTGTTCGAATAACTCATGTTTTTGCAAAGATAATGAATGTGTAATGTGATTCAAAGCCGATGCCGGACGTCGGTAAGTTTTTTGAGGTTATGGTAACATGTAATTTTTTCATTTCAGTGTTGATCCCTTCACCCGTAAAGACTGGTACGATGTCAAGGCGCCGTCTATGTTCACCAAGAGACAAGTGGGAACAACCCTTGTCAACCGTACCCAGGTAAATCCAAGTTCTCAATGATTCTAACCTCTTCGCAAACTTTGAAACTGTGCTCAAACTGCTTCTAGTTTCCTAAAGTTCCACGTAAGGTAAAATTACAAGTTCAATAAACACTAAACTCCATGTGATTACATTCAGTTGAATTTTTCAGTAAAAAGATTGACCATGCAGACTATTTTAGATTATTACTAGCTGCCGCCCGCGGCTTCGCTCGCGTGGCATCCGGATGAAAAATAGCCTATATGTTATTCCAGCACATGTACTATGTATATTCAAAGTTTCATTCTGATCTGTTCAGTTGTTTAGGCATGATTGAGGCACAAACATCCTCACACATTTTCACATTTAAGTATAATATAGTAGGATATACTTATGTTTATTTAATTCTAAAGCCAATTTCATTGTGAACCAGTTTTGTAAGTAGTTTTCCACATGACTTATCATTCAGTTTACTCTGCTTCCTAGCCGATGCTTGCCTAGTAAAATGTAAAATCTACCAGTGCAAGTTTTCTAAATTAGCTCAAAATAAATTATTTGATTTGAGTGCAGTAGTTTCTGATTATCAATCATAAATATCAAACACTTGCGTTCACCCATCCCAATTGTGATCGCGCACAATGTTGCTTAACTTCAATGATCAATCTAGAACATATAAGCTACGCCACGAGCGCTCAATAAAAATCAATTGCTGTTCGTTTGTCTCTCTAAAACTCGAGAATGGCTGGGTCGATTTAGCTGATTTTGGTTTTGAAATGTATGTTGTAGTCCAGGGAAGGTTTAAACTGTGAAAATACTTAGTACATGTACCGGGTACCACGCGAGCAAAGCCGCGGGCCCCAGCTAGTCTAGCACAGATGGTAATTCCTTTGTATTTTTAAATACAAGTTGAGCACATGTTTCGAATAGTACTTATAATGATGATCCACCTAGCTCGCAATGAAACACATTTGATGAAAACATTTGTTCCCTTTTGATTTTACTGCTGAACTCATTTTGATGCAATAATTTCATCCTCTCACAATTCTATGTACTGAAACAGCTGTTTGTTCTAGGGTACGAAAATTGCATCTGAAGGTCTGAAGGGACGTGTATTTGAAGTTTCTCTTGCTGATCTTCAAGCTGATACTGATGCGGAAAGGTGAGATTAATTTATAAAACTTTGTAATCCTGCTTTTCTATCCCTGTGAGATCACTATATTTTGATTAACTTATTTAATTTGGGGACCGTCGAATAACGACCATATCGACCCTCTCCTATAGTTTCTAACTAGCTGTCATCGAATTATGAATGCCAGTTCATTCATGTCTTGTTTCGGTGTTATTCTACCTTGCCTTTATTTATCACTCAAGCAAAAAAAAATTTTTTATATGGTCCTCTGGTTACTGCACTAAGTTTGTATGAGCTAGTGGCCAACTCTTGTGACGGAGTTTTGAGGTCGTCTGAAGGCTTCTGTCATGGCTTATAGTTTTTAAATTAGTAGTCAATATGTGGTGACTTTCCTATCCTTTGCCAGTCTAATATCTTTTTCTAGTGACTAGTGATTGAAAACTTGTCTTCAGCATGAAGAGAACTCATTTTGCACTTATTAAAGTCACTAGACACATTTGCAGTCCAGCTATACAATGACGCCCCACATGGCCTTTGTATCGTTTCAAACTGCATATATCAATCGCTCCTAACATTAGGCGCTGCAATACATGTGTAATTGTGGTCTGGTGTTGTTGCTACATTTTTTTGTTCCCTTATTGAATAGTTTTAACCCTAGAATGATTCCTTTGGTCACTGATATTAGAAACCATACGAAAAAATTGCCAAGTGTGGTTTATTGCCTGTATCTTCTATGCTTGGTTGCATTACGAAACTTGACAGTTTTAGTGTAGTTTCTGATACCTATCATCACACTGGTAATCCTTGTGTGGATTTAGTAATTATGTATGTGTTACTCAGGTGTTATTTTGTTTCCTGTTGAGTATAGTTTTAAATATATTATGTTAAATTCCTCAGTTTCTTCTCAGGTCTTTCCGCAAGTTCCGTCTGATTGCTGAGGATGTTCAAGGAAGGAATGTCCTCTGCAACTTCCACGGCATGGACCTCACCACTGATAAGCTCAGGTAACATTCTTTGCTCACATTTGGTCCACATCTGCAAGTATTCCCAAGGAGGGTTGACGTCAGGCAGGTGGCCGGTCATAAAACACCTTAGCCAAAACCCTTACAGCATGATCATGTTGTGCCGACCTCACATAGAGTGGGATAAGGGCAGGAAAATGATGAGATGATGATTTGGTCCACATCTGGCAAGAAAATCTTTGCAGTCCAGCTATACAATGATGCCCCACATGGCCTTTGTATCGTTTCAAACTGCAAATATCAACTGCTCCTAACATTAGGCGCTGCAATACATGTGTAATTGTGGTCTAGTGTTGTTGCTACATATACAATCTAGCTTTTGCCAGCGACTTCGTTTGCATTGAATATGATTTTCAGAATTTGGAGTGCAAAAAGTGCGGTCACCCATCTGAGTACTGACGCTTAACAATGCCTTAACAATGACGGAATGCTTAACAATTGTTATCTCCATGGTGACAGGTGATCAGCCCATCGCCCATATAGATGGTCCATCATGTTGGAGAGGATACTATCCCTTAGTCGACTTTACGACATGCTCGCGGGAGAGAAGCAGCTGGACGCATCCTTTTTTTTCTTTACTCCCAGTTCAGCAGAGAAGTGGGATTTTTCGGACTTTACCATTAGAATTCAGTAAATGCATACAAACATTTCACCCGTAGCGGGAGAACCCGTGCCTCTAGCGTCTCAGCTGAGCATTCGCCCGCCACGCCACCGAGGTCGCCATCTTACCGCAGTTCGGACTTGAAAGTAACACATATATTACCACGCAAACGAAGTCGCTGGCGCAAATTATTTAGCCATTCTCACAAACTTAATTGACCAGGTTTTTAAAACTTGGTTTTATATTTTTACGCGACATATGGATATGCTACTGGGCCTATTTACGCGACATATGGATATGCTACTGGGCCTATTCCATGCACGCCAAGGACGGAGTAAACTTCAAAAATCTAGCTCAATGCCCAGAAAGGCAGATAGCAAGAATAAAGATGGGATTAAAAAAAAAAATATATTTTTCTGTTTAACAAACAATATTTATCTCTTCAGATGGATGGTGAAGAAATGGCAGACCCTGGTGGAAGCCAACATCGATGTGAAGACAACTGATGGCTACCTGCTCCGTGTCTTCTGTATTGGATTCACTAACAAAGATAGCCTTAGCCAGAGGAAGACTTGCTATGCACAGCATACCCAGGTCAGTTTCACAGACTACCCTAATTTCATACGAAGCGAAGCCAAGTATAGTCCGCGCCATGTTAGATGCGAGAGCACTGGTGGTCTGGTGGTCTCCCCGTATTCCGATCCTAAGGTTGTGGGCTCAAATCCGGGCTAATCAATGGGACATTCTGTTAGAAAAAATTATGTGCGCTCAAACGACCACGAACCATAGAAAGTTCTAGAACAGAAAACATGTGTCGAGTGCACGAAAGGAGCCTTTGAGGCGCACTTTAAATCCTTTCACTAGTGGTAGTAGTGATAGCCCACTGTATGTCAAAATCGTGAATCGAATTATTTATCAGATAGAAGCTGTGAGGGAAACAGAACAAATAATTAGGAGACTAATTTTTTCTTAGTCGAATGAAAATAAAGCTTCCCTTAAATGACACCAATAAAATGCGAAAACCGCATCGAAATAGGTTGAGTAGTTTGAGGAAAATGGTAACAGACAAATACAAACATACAACCTCTTAGGCCAGACTCATATACCTTCTCCATTCCATCTCTTGGGTAAAAAGCGTCCTAAATTTGCTAATATCATGAAAAAGCACCTACATTTTGTTTTTTGGTGCATGAAAGGAGCCATTGAGGCGCACTTTAAATCCTTTCACCACACTGGCACTGGTTCGAAAGAACTAGTGACACGACTAGTGTAGTAATGTTTTTTTTTTTGGGTTCTGATAATCCAGTTTAGACTTAGATTAGTGAAAAACTGTTTCCCTAGGAAATAAAAATAAATAAACTGGATACTGACCCCCGAATACTCAAATGCGACTCAGAGTTGTTGAGCACGTCTCAAGTCACGGTTTTTTGACAGTTTTTGATGAAAATCTGTCAAAAATCGTCATTTGAGACATGCTCAATTTTGAGATGCGTTTGAGTATTCGGGGGCAAGATTAATGCTTAGACTGTTTCCCTAGGAAATAAAAATAAATAAAGTGTATACTGAATGTCTCATGATGTCTGATGCAGGGTACCAAGACAGTCGAGATTTGGCCATCAATTATCTCCCTTGTCTATACATTCGATCCGCCTGCCAGATGAACGCAGGGCTATGGTCGCGGCTTGCGTTTATTGCGCTGGCTTTCTGTAGCCTTGCTACAGTCTACCCTCACCCTCTACTGCTATAACAGGTGGTGAAACAGGCCTTAAATGTGGTTAAAGATATTTATTTCTCAAAGAACAAAGTTCACTTACAGAGAATATAGTTATTGTATGTACATAGTACTGGTTGCGGCCAGTAAAGTGACATAGAAAAATGACAAGATATATTTTTCTTAAAGAATTGGAATATTTTTTAGGATAAAATCCTTTAGAATTTTCTTAAATAACGTTAAATCTAATATTAAACATTCGCGCACCTAAATATGGGCAATGGGCTGATCACCTGTCGCTAATTACTTGTGGCTCTGCCCACCCCATTAGGGATTTTTTATTTTATTTTATTTATTAGGTTTATCAACAGTTATTACAATTTTA
This sequence comes from Scotopteryx bipunctaria, assembly GCA_949320045.1. NCBI lineage: Eukaryota > Metazoa > Arthropoda > Insecta > Lepidoptera > Geometridae > Scotopteryx > Scotopteryx bipunctaria. Next base: position 3,239,289 of record OX439470.1, read on the forward strand.
CATTACATAAAATACATAGAAAATACACTATCTAATTGCACAACCAATTATAGATTGGTTGCAAATAAGCAAATAAGAAATAAAAGGATATAGGGATACGAGAGTGATACTATGTTATACTTAGATTGTGTATGTCTTTTTAGGTCCGGGCCATCCGTAAAAAGATGTGTGAGATCATCGCTCGTGACGTCACCAACTCTGAACTCCGCGAGGTGGTCAACAAGCTGATCCCCGACTCCATCGCCAAGGACATCGAGAAGGCCTGCCACGGCATCTATCCACTCCGCGATGTCTGCATCAGGAAGGTATGTTGGGCTATTTTGGGAAAGGATTTTTAGGACTGCGTCCGACCAAAACATTTTGACAAAGATGACTTTAAAAATTGTAATTACAAAAATGTCCTCTCGTTCTATTTGCTGGACATGTTAATCGGCTGTCCAGTTATCGGAAGACGTAGTGTATTACAGTATGGTCAATGGATCTATACTCTAGCCAAATTCGATGTATAATAAACAAGATCAGAATTGGGTTTGTGAAAATACCTAAAGATTGCAGCGGGACATAATATGGAGCTGTTACAAGTTGTATGTAACATACAACCACTTAAGTTAAACCAGTTTTGGATTTTACCAGTTTAATTTCGTTTTTTTTTTACATGTTCCTTACCTTTGAAACACCGAGCTATAAACATTTACAAGCTGCTAATACAGTTGGGAACAATTGGGACTAAAAAACCGAATTTTAACAAAATTAATTTAGAACTGTATTAGCAGCTTGTAAATGTGTATAGTTCGGTATTTCAAAGGTAAGGAACATGTAAAACAAAAAAACCGTAACTAAACCGGTAAAATCCAAAACCGGTTTAACTTAGTGGTTGTAACAGCTTCATATTATGTCCCGCTGCAAACTTTAGGTATTTTCACACACCCAATTCCGATCTCTGATAATAAAGGTAAACAAAAATCTAACCTAAAACGTTGACAAAAACCTAATAAAAACGTATCCTGATTATCGATATTGATATTATGATAGTGGGGGGTGTATGTAGACCCTAAATCTATGATGATCCACCTAGCTCGCAATGACACATATGTGATGAAAACATATGTTCCCTTTTGATTTACCTCTGAGATTCCCCAGCATGACCCCACTCAAAAACCGACCTTATGGCCCTGACACTAGCTTTGATTTCAGGTGAAAGTGCTGAAGCGGCCTCGTTTCGAGATCTCCAAGCTCATGGAACTCCACGGGGAAGGTGGTGGTGGAAAGAGGGGAGAGGTGGGAGAGAAGGGGGAGAGACCAGAGGGCTATGAACCGCCCGTACAAGAGAGCGTTTGAATATACGTGAAAAAGTATTTTGTTGTTTTATTTGATGAAAATTGGGGAGATTTTAGTGTCAAGTGGATTTGCAGCGCATGTATCAAATCAAACCTTACATGTGGTCCACCAGTATCCCCTAGCTCGATCCCCCAGGGATCCTCGTGAACTCATTAGTTCATCATAAACCTCGCAACATAAGTTTTCACACCTTAATTTAACTTATTAGTACTACTTAAAAGTTCCATAGACATGTTTGTTATGAAAATTTTCAGTTTGTTTTCATCAGGGATCCCCAAACTATTTTGGACAAGTGACCCCTTTTCCAAAATGAACTGTTACCTCTGACCCCAATGGCCTAGACCTACTTTAAGATCAACCCCCTTATTCATAATGGCCAGCTAACTTAAAACAGCTGCGAGTTTTTCATCTTGTACGAACTTGAGACTTTACATTACTACAACAATGCTATTTCCTACAAAAATATTAATTATTCTTAGTACACGTGACACAACATAAACAATACAGTACCTACCTATCTTGAAAGTTTTATATAGGAACTTGTGTTAATTTAATAGGGGTCGATTTTTAGACCTCGTCGACCCCCAAAATCAGTTTTCGTTTATGTCGACCCCTAGGAAACCGATATCGACCACTTTAGGAATCCCTGGTTTACATAAATAATTGTATCTCCAGTTTGGCTGATCGTATTGTAAGTAGGTACTGTTAGTTATTCTGTGGTAGAAGGTAGGACTTAGGTGTGAAGTGAAGAAATAGTGTTTATTTAAAAAACTTTATTTGTACTTATGTAGGTATAAAATCTACTTATAATCATATAACATACATTTCTATGTACAAAAATCTACACAATACATACAAAACTCAAGAAAAATAAGAGAAAAGTGAAAAATTAGGAACTTCTAACTAGTGAGTTAGGTTGGTATGAAGTTCATAGTAAAACAAAGAAATAATAAACAAGTAGAAGCTTTGGAAGATTTGTTCTGAGCTTCGCACCAAAACCAAAACGGCGGGAAAAAGTTTGGACATAGATAATTTCGTTTACAAAAGTGCTTGCCTAATTGTCTTATCTAGGTAGGTATGTATTTATACTTTTTCGTTTAATAAAATATCTAAACTTTCCTGTAGTTTTTCTAACGTGGTGAAATCTATAGTTATTTTAAAACTAGGCAGGCAGTGGTTGTGATTCTGTTGTGCATTTTCTTAAACTTTTTAGTTTGATAGTCCTTAAAATGTTGATATAGAAAATATGAATAAATAATTTTAGAAGCGTTTAAGAAAATAGACAACAATCAACAGCAATACCTATAAACCATACCTACTTATCTAAAAAGTAGAACCTTTTAACTACATACCTACCTAATTTATAAAAAATACCATCCTAACTTTTTTAAAAATATATAAATTACCTACTCAAAATTACAGTAGAGATTCGATTGTTCAGAATATGACAATTCCCGCAGTTACCTAGCGAGCTTCGGTGAATTTGTCACTGACCCCCATGCTTACTCCCGAATGCTCAAACGTATCTCAAAGATGAGCACGTCTCAAGTGACGATTTTTTGACAGATTTTCATCAGGAACTGTCAAAAAACCGTGAGCAGAGACGTGCTCAAATGAGTCGCGTTTGAGTATTCGGGGGATAGTGTCATCGCTGAAAACTGATAGTGTAACCATGGTTTAGCTGTCACCGAAAAAAATCTTAATATGTACCGTACCTTATCTTACGGTAACAAAGACGTAGGGTTAGTATCAGAAATTGTCACAAAATGCAAGTAGGTAAATAATTTGTTACCTAGTAAGTCCTATTTCTATTTTCTACTAACGGTTAACGGATGAAAGATTACCATAGCAAGGTTATTTTTTGTCAAAAAATGGATATTTCGGCAGATGAAAATGTTGCTTTTGTAATTATTCTTTGTAAGTTTGGATTTACCGTCTACTTTAGTTTTTATTGTTTCTTTGTTCAGTTATCTTTATTACTTATTTTTTTTAATTACCTCTTTCTTCTGTTTTAGTAATTTTCTTTACTTAGTTATAATTTAACTTCCGTCGTTCGTTAGTTGAATATAGGAATCGGGCAGTGACCTCAGAAGTCAGTTGACTTCATGAACGTCTCTTTTATTTATAAACACAAATTGTTCCAAAATACGGTGGACAATGGTAAGGAAAAGTGTTTACATGGCACAAAATGAACCTATTTATCTAAATCAAAACATAATTAATAAAAGTGAATATTTATTTTAGTGAACTTGACAAAATATTTACTCTATATTCAATTCACCTTGGAACATTGTTTTCTTCAATCTCAATCTTAGGATCTTACTGCCTCAATAGACATCAAAATTTAAAATCTATCTACGTCAAATCTTTAATTATTATTAGCACTTATTACGGTATATTTACATGATTAGTTTGTATGACTTATGGATAAGAGTTACCCGATATTTCGGCACACTTGCATTATAAATAATACTAGCTGCCACCCGCGGCTTCGCTCGCGTGTTACCCGGATAAAAAATAGCCTAAATGTTAATCCAGCACATGTAGGTACTATGCATATTCCAAGTTTCATTTAAATCCGTTCAGCCGTTTAGGCGTCATTGAGGCACAAACATCCTCATAAACTCACATCCTACTAATATTACTCGTGTAAATGCGAAAGTTTGTGAGGATGTGACGATGTTTGTGCCTCAATCACGCCGTAACGGCTCAACGGATTTGAATGAAACTTGGAATACACATAGTATGTGTTCTGGAATAACATATAGGCTACTTTTTGTTTGGATACCACGCGAGCGAAGCAGCGGGTGAAAGCTAGCTTAAAATATAGTAGGATATAAATAAATAATAAAAAGCCTGTTTATTCCATAATTTAGTATTTAGGTAACCTAAGATTTTTATGTTTACACTATAATATTTTCCCTACTAAATTAGGACCCCTCTCAGGTAAAGGCCTCCTACAGCTCTTTCCATTTGTCGCTGTCTTCTGCCACCTCTGTCCAATTTGTGGTATCAGTTATTTTCTTAATCTAGTTTGACAAACGAGCAAGCGGTCTTCCTGCTCTTCTTGTTCATATTGGTCCTTTCCAGTTTGTGACTAAGTATATAGTAGGATAAGTGCAAATAATTTTCATAACAACGATAATTTAATAAAGTTTTTTAATCATGCCTACGAATCTTTCATCTCCTTGATGTCCATCTTACTAACCAGCTGCACTGGTATTTTCTTCAGCACAGCACAGGGCTTCTGCCGCCGTTGCACAATGAGCAGGAACAAGCAGATGCTGGACACAATGAGGGCAATGACGCAGATCACCGTGAGGCCGAGCTGAACGGCCGCTGTGGAGTATGTCCCGTGGTAGACTAACGATTTCAGGCTTTCTGGGAGCTCTTCGACGGACTGGAAGGATATAATAGTTGTTTTAAAAATTTGCGCAGGTGATAGTCTATCCCCCGGATACTCAAACGCGACTCAGAGTTGAGCACGTCTCAAGTCACGGTTTCTTGACAGTTTTTTTTGTATAGAATATTGCTCAGGAAAGACAAGGCTAGTAATGAAATACGTTCCGTTCCCAACATTTCATAGAACAAAATGTTAGCAAGAGGTCATCGAAAATTCTCAGAACTTTTTGCTTTGTTTTTGCGTTCGACGGAGTCGGTTTTGAGTGTATTTTTTGTGTGCTATTGTTGATTGCAAGTTTACGTAAATGACTTTAATTACCTAGAAATATGTAATTAAAGTCATTTCATCATAATTAAAGTCATGTTTGTGTGTTGTTTGTTCTGTGTTTTCGGCTTCGACGGTAAGTTTTTCACATTAATCATAAAAAACGAAGAATTTTTTAAAAATAACCTAACGACTTTTTCAACTTGTAATTTAGATTTAATTTCTGGTCAAATGATATGAAAGTAATACTAAAAGGGATAGGAAATATTAGCAAGATTACCATAAAAATATAATTTTTTATACGTATTTTAATTAAAAATCGAGAAATCTTGGAAAATACATAAGTAAGTACATAAAGCACCTTTACTCGTTTGAATTCAGAGGGCGCGACGCTCAACAGAGTTTCCGCGGTTTGGTAGATGGCGCGTGAGGTGCATGTACCTATGATGGTATGGTACCTACCTACGAAACCCTTCGTGTGCGAACTCGACTCGCACTTGACCGGTTTTTGAACTCACCATCTCGATCCAGGCGACCGGTAAAATGAGATCCTCCTCCAGAAAGCTGACGGGGGTGAACGCGGGGCTCTTTTTGACTTGAATGTTGATTTGTAAGCTGAGGAAGAATTCATAATTATATATTATGATCACCGTTTTTTTACTCTCAATCCAGCAGAGAAATAAACAGAATGCGTCCAGCTGCTTCTCTCCCCGAGCACGTCGTAAAAGTTGACTAAGGGATAGTATCCTCTCCAACGCAATGGACCAATATGGACGATGGGCTAAAATATGTAGATGAATATGAACTTTATACATAATACCTATTACTAGATACAACACCCAGACCTGGAAGAAATATTTGCAGAACATACAAACATTTCTCCCGTAGGATCGAACCCGCGGCTCTTGCGTCTCAGCCGAGCACTCGCCCGCCACGCCAGAGAGGTATAAGTTACCCTAAGAGCACTGGTGGTCTAGTTGGTAGTGACCCCGCCTTCCGATCCTAAGGTCGTGTATTCAAATCCAGTTGTGTACCAATGAATTTTCCTATGCGAAAAATTTATGTGCGCTATACCAGTACTCTCAAACGGCGAAGGGAAACATCGTGAGGAAACCCGCGGCTTAGTTAGCTCCGTAGTAACCATGTCTTTCCTGTGGACAAGGCCGACTAAGCTGAGAGGATGGAGGCGCTGGGCAAGCCTACTCCATCTTCGTCCCGGGCACTACAGCGTCCCGTTTGTGAAGGTAAAGTTGCTTCCTGACGCTGTATAAATCATCTTACTTATATTATAAATGCGAAAGTTTGTGAGTTTGGATGTTTGTGCTTCAATCACGCCTAAACGGCTGAACGGATCTGAACGAAACTTGGAATATACATAGTACATGTACTGGATTAACATATAGGCTATTTTTTATCCGGGTACCACGCGAGCGAAGCCGCGGGCGGCAGCTAGTCTACTATAGATGGTAAAAGGCCTCAGACCAGTTACCTAGACCTCCCTTGAAGCGCGATCCCGAGCGTGGGGTGTATGTCCACGTATGTCTCATGCAGGGCGGCGTCCGGCCGCAGCCCGAGCACGGCCCTCCGGAGCGCCGGCTCACCGCGATAGAAGTGCGGAAATGACACCATAGCTGGAGCGCCTGGACAAGGAAACTTCAAATTAAAACCTCAAACTAAATAAAAAGAAGACGCGCCGCGAACAACAGTTATAATAACTTATTTAGACGGCCTGGGTGGCGTGGCAGGCGATTGCTCGGCTGAGACGCAAGAGGCGCGGGTTTGCCGCTGCGCAAGAAATGTTTTCATGTTCTGCATATGTTTCTTCCGGGTCTAGGTGTTGTAGTAGCATGGTACTCCTAGTTTCTGATACCCACGACACAGGGAATCCTAGTGTGGGGTCAGGACTATGTATGTGACTGTTGGGTGTTATTTATTTAAATAAATAATACACGTTAGGGGTTGTTGTGTTTAGGGGTCAAGTTACCCATAGTGCAGGTGACGTTGATGACTCCCTGTGGTGGACAATTGCCGGAGTCTATCTCGCAGTAGCACTGGTTGAAATGATTGTGTTTAGGGGTCTAGTTACCCATTGGAGTGGTCAAGTTACCCATAGTGCAGGCGGTGACGTTGATGACTCCCTGTAGTGGACAATTGCCGGAGTCTATCTCGCAGTAGCACTGGGTGAAAGGATTGTGTATAGGTGTCTAGTTACCCATTGGAGTGGTTAAGTTACCCATAGTGCAGGCGGTGACGTTGATGACTCCCTGTGGTGGACAATTGCCGGAGTCTATCTCGCAGTAGCACTGGTTGGAAGGATTATTTTTGGGGTTGTCGAAAACGTTGTCCGGCAATTTGTAGCGATAAAGTTTTACGCCGTTTGATATCTGGAATAAATATTTTTTACATATTATTAAATTAGGCAATGAGGAAAATCCTTTTAAATAAAAATAGTTTCATTTCCTGGATGGTGAATCACAACCGAAAGAGACCAAGAAAGAAAAGAAATGGTGAATGAATGTATAATGACCTCGGTGGCGTGGCGGGCGAGTGCTCGGCTGAGACGAAAGAGGCGCGGGTTCGATTCCCGCTGCGGGAGAAATGTTTGTATGTTCTACAAATATTTCTTCCGGATCTGGGTATTGTATTATTATGCTCAATAAATAAGTATTAAAATACATTTTAACCATATTTACCTCAATTTCCTTGCTGAAGACGAAAGGTAGTCTGCGGCAGAGGTTCGGCATGAACACGTACAGCGTCTCCTTGGTCTCCAACAGCGACGGAGGGAATATGGAACCATCTGTCGCGTGAATACTGAAATAAATATCTAACGTTACTGAAATCACTCTGTAAAACGAGACACGTCAGACGAGGTCGCAGCCTGAAATTTGAGTTAGGGGGGGGGGTCACTAATAATAGAATATGTCGAGTAAATCAGATATTAATGCACACATTATAAAACAAATGGAAGTCTTCTATTTTTATTGGCATCGCGGCTAGGGGCAGAAAATTGTTTCATTATATTTTGTAAATTTTTAGAAGATTTTTCAATTGTACGATTTGGGGGGGGGGGGGGTCATGTGTGTTTAACTGGTTTTAATCTCAGACCAAATAAAAAGAAAAGTCGGCGCGCTACGAACAACAAAAGTGAAGTCACCAAATGACTTTCAAGACAACGAAATTGAAAAAAAAAAACCAATGGACAAAAACAAAGTATATAAGTATTCTATCAGCCATCTGGTTCCTATAGTACAAGCTTTGCTTAGTTTGGAGCTAGATGGCGCTGTGTGAAAAGTACGCAAATATTTAGTTATTTATTTTGATGACTTTTATCACTCAATGATTTTCAAGTTTTTGATTACTCGTGGTCCTCACCCCATTAGGGATACGGGCGTGTGTACGTGCGATAATTATGTATGAGATCCACCAGCATCCTATCAATAAGCCATGTATTTTGTAAGTGTGATAAGAGTTCATAGTTTATCGCCCGATAACAGATGACGCGCCCTCTGATATCTGTGACATTGTGTAAAATACAAAAACGCACGTAGACATAATATTTATTACTTGTCATGTTGATAAAAATGATTTTTTACTTTGTTAATTAATACTTACTTAAATTGTTAGGCTTTAATATTTCAGATGTGTAAAAATATAGATCGACAACATGGAGAGAATTGAGTAGTCTTGATTGGCCAGGTATAGGTCTTGATTGAATACCCAGGTTATCAATTCTTGAAAATTACTGAGTGATTTAAAATCACCAAAATGGCACATTGATTTGATTTTTTAATTTCTTCAAAATCATCCGCTGATGAAAAGTCACCAAAATGTTCAATTTCCATTGGTTTTTTCAATTTTGTAGTCTTGAAAGTCATTTGGTGACTTGAAAATTACTTTTAAGAATACGAAATTAAATAAAAGACTATGAAAATGGGCCATTTTGGTGATTTAAAATCACTGGGTTATTCGGCCCATCGCACAGGGATACGGGCGTTATAATTATGTATGGTATGTAAATACTCCCTACTCTACTAAGTTACCTACTAGCTTATACTTCAGCTAAATTGGAGATACAATTTATGTAAACAAACCATCAGTACTTAACTTAAAACTTACTTCTTTATTACATGTTTATGGAACTTTTAAGTAGTACTGATAGTTAAAACTTATGTTGCGGGGTTTATTTACCTAAAATTTAAATGATTTCATCGTAATAACGAAAAATACGAATCGTTTTAGGTATATAAATTGTAAATCCAGTTTGGCTGAAGTATAGTTTGAACTCCGTTTGAAATAACGAGTTACATACATACATATTATCACGCCCGTATCCCTAATAGGGTGGGCAGAGCCACAAGTAAACAAAAGAAAACCCGCAGCAACTTTTGATCCAAAGTCCTAGGATGGATAATGGTGAACCATGGTGACAGGTGATCAGCCCATCGCCCATATAGGTGGTCCATCATATTGGAGAGGTCTGTCCCTTAGTCGACTTTTACGACAAGCTCGGGGAGAGAAGCAGAAAGAAAGAAATAACATTTATTTGGCACACACAAAGAAGACATATTATTACAAACGGAAAAGGGACAAAAAATAAGGTACAGAAAAGAGATAGAGAAGACAGACAAAAACGGTAAAAAGTACCAACAACTACTAATATAAACTAATTTAAAACTAGAACTGATACATAAATAATATGATTAGATATATAATTTTTCACCCTTTTCACGGACTAATCGGCGTTTTATTGTGGCCAAAAATGTTAACTCTCAGCATATGCTATTTCCAGGTTTAACTAGAAGTAGCGCTGGTTAAGTTTCAGAGTTAACCCTCTCATCGCTATGCGAAAAAAAGCAGCTGGACACATTCTATGCTTTTTCTTTACTCCCAGTCCAGCAGAGAAGCTACTTAGTTACTGACCTATTGCATTCCTCGCCACTCCAGTAGGAAAGGGTCTCGACTCCGTCCACCTTCTCAATGACGTTCATCTTGTCCTTATCCACCTCACCAGTGTTGATGGTGAACCGTTCAGACATCGAGTCATTTTTCTGTTTAAAAAGTTAAATTAATCATCATGATAGTCACCCTTCACTTTCGTTATTACTAAAAAAACTAAGGCCTTTTACCATTTAATAGTAGATGATTTATACATAGTTTACCTTCACAAACGGGACGCTGTAGTGCCCGGGACGAATTAAGATGGAGTAGGCTTGCCCAGCACCTATTCCATCCTCTCAGCTTAGTCGGGCTTGTCCACAGGAAAGACATGGTCAATACATGCGGAGCTGACTTAGCGGGTTTCCTCACAGTGTTTTCCTTCTCTGTTTGAGAGTACTGGTATAGCGCACATAAATTTTTCGCAACGAAAAATCCATTGGTTGGTACACGACCGGGTTTGGACCCACGACCTTAGGATCGGAAGGCAGGGTCACTACCAACTAGCCAAAGAAAGGTGGATGGATTGTGTGAAAGACGACATGGGTAAGAAAATGGTGATGACGTCTGATAGAGGTGAATGAAAAAAGAGTATATGCTGTGCCGACCCCACCTAGAGTAGGATGAGGGCAGGATAATGATGAAGATTATTTAGATTTGTACTTTTTCACCTACTACACCTCTAATTTGTGTAAAAACATCGCTAGGAAACCTGTCACAAGGTTTAAGTGTTCTCTATTTCTTATTTCTAAAGTATTATTTGCTACAACGCCATATACTATACGTATATTTGGATCTCAGAATGAATGGAATTAGCGACCATAATAGGGCGTGCGGAGATGACGAGTAATAGAAGAAAATGGAAGAGGGAAACATGGAGTGCCGACCCCACCTAGTGGGATAAGGGCAGGAAAATGATGATGACGCCATCTCTTTTCGAAACATAGAAATGCCCACCTACCGTGGCCAGGAGTCCAAACTGCTTGAACTTCATGGGTTGGAAAGGGAGAAAGGTCTTCGCTGTGCTGATGATATCATCATCATATCCCCACAGGAACCTGGGAAACAATAAATAGATTGTGTTACAATAGTGGAACTCCCCGCCACTTTATTCGCTTTGAGCTTTTATATAAAGCACTAGATATATTTTTTTGAAAATCAGTTGGATTTTTCATCAAACTTGTATTCTTAAAAAGTAATTTGGTTATTTTAAACTTAATTTATTTGTCGGCTCGTCAGGATTTCTTGGGCTATCAGCTGACACACTGTGGGCGGCGTGCAGAATTCGTGAAAATAATACAGTAGATACTGTTCTAGAATGCGTCCAGCTGCTTCTCTCCCCGAGCATGTCGTAAAAGTCGACTATGGGATAGTATCCTCTCCAACATAGTATACTGATATAGATAGTATCCTGTCTACGCCTTTTGCGTCTCAGCCGAACACGCCAAGCCCCAACGAGGCCGTCATACTTACATACATAAATCATCACGCCCGTATCTCTAATGGGGTGGGCAGAGTCACAAAATAAGAAAACTTGCAGTGACTTCTGATTTGTTTTTAAGATGGATATGGTGAAGAATGGTGACAGGTGATCAGCCCATTGCCCATATACTTAAACGTATTTATATATATCGAGGCCGTCAATGAGCCAATAATGTAAAAGTATTGTTTGAGTATCAGTCAGTAGGTTTCATTAGAGCAACGTAATAAGCTGATGGAAGAACCCAGAACTCATTTTAAGTGATTAGTCTGTATGAGACAACAAATATAGGTAATTGGAACTCTGTTGTTTTTGTTGTTATTCATTTTTTTAAGGAAAAGTTTCCGTCCAAACTTTTTTGGTAGGATGTTATCTCTTGATTCCCGATTAGTAACATACTAGCTTCCAGCCACGACAACGCTCGTGTGGAAACTTAATAATTAGATTCCTCTTCTTCCAAAAAGGATTCTCCGAAAGGTTTGGTTCCGGACAGGAAGATGATAGCGATAAGACCAACCGTTCTAAATAATACATTATTTATAAAGAAAATAATACATTATTTAATCGGTCGGTCTATACTTCAGTCAACCTGGAGATACAATTTAGCTATAAACAAAGCGTCATTAGGTACTTAACCTAAAACTTACTTTTTCATTACATTACTAATAGTTAAATTAAGGTGTCAAAACTTATATTGAAGGATTTATTTACCTATAACTAAAGTACCTACATTGTGTATTGTATATTTCATGTTTCACTCAAGCCTTTTTTAGCCGTTACGCCTCAGAACAGCAAATCAACTTTGCATTACGCCGTCATTGGGCCAGAAACATCTTACGTCTAATGATAGGGATTAGGGCGTGTAAAAACCGGGTTGTTTAAAAAAACCGGTTTTTCGGTTTTTATTTTTCAATAACCGGTTAAAACCGGTTAACCGGTTATTTTTAGATTTTTTTAATATAAGTGTCTTAGGACAAAATAAAACCATAAATTTTAATAAAAATGAACTTATTAACTTGTGTAAAGTTTATAAGTAATAAAATTTAACTACATGATGAATCAATCCTAATACATTCATGGACATAATTAGAGGAACGGAACAAAAAAGAGATAAATCGGAAATTAAACTTTTTTTTAGTAGTAAAATTATATTAAGTGCTTAAATAATTTTAGCATTTCGAATGAAAATAAAACTGATATCAGCAAAAAACACAGGACTAATCAACAGAAATCTCAAAAATTATGTTTTGAAGAATTAACTCTTCAATCATCACATTGAAAATGTGATTGTGTTATGACATTACGGGGATTTTTGTCGAGTGTTTGGGCACATTCAGTATTTGGTGTTACCCCCTCTAGCTGTTAAAACTGCCTGCAATCTTCTCGGCATGCTTTTGATTAAGTTATCAATAAAATCTTGTTGTATTCGATTCCACTCTTCTTCCGAATCCTTTTGAGATTTCCTATATTAGTTGGTGCTGGATCCCGCTGTTTTATTTGTTTTCTGAGCTTATCCTAAACATGTTCGATGGGGTTTAAGTCTGGCGATCGTACTGGCCACGGCAAAACGTTAATTTCGACCTTTCGAAGATACCCCCAAACTATCGCTGCAGTGTGGGGCCGCGCATTGTCCTGCATTAATTGAAAATTCTCTCCGATTAATGGGGCAAAGGTCATGATAATCGGTTCTAAGATGTCATTTACCGTCGTACCGACCGAGTCGCAGTCAGGGATCCATTGTCTACGATGTGCAACTTTGTACGTGCCCCTATGCAAATGCCGCCCCATAACATGACTGACCCTCCACCATAACTCTCTTCCGACAATGTTACACTGAGCGTATCTTTTTCCGGGTCATCTCCAAACTTTAACCTTTCTATCATCTGGCTTAGGACAAAATCAAGACTCATCAGTAAACAATATTTTCCCCCAATCATCATCATTCCAGTTTTAGTATGAGCGAGCAAAGTTAGCCCGAGCTACTCGATGATCTATGGTAAGTAAGGGTCCTTTAGCTGGCAAGTACGTCTTTATTCCAGCTTCTTTAAATCCTGTCGAACGTCCTGGAGCGTAGATCTGACCTCAGAAGAAGTCAAAGTGCGATTTCTCAGAACACTGTTCACCATACACCGAACGTCTCTTGCTGAAGTGACTTTTGCGACCTTGCCCTGCACGTCTAGTATACTCTCCAGTCTGCCGATAATGTCTAACAATTCGAAAGAAGACGGATTTGGAAACACGCAATATCTGAGCCACTCCTTTCTAACTGTGATCATTTTAATTAAAGAAACAGCTTTGGATACCTGAGCTACGTTAAAATCTGGCATTATCACTTCAGGTATTCATTGATGTGTAAGAAGCACTACTATTGCGATACATTTTTGTGGAAAAATATGGAAAAAAGACAGAATTTTACGAAATTAATACGCATACGGCAACAAAATTATTCCAATAGACTAGTAAAAATAACAAATAACTAAAACAATAAATGAAACTCTGAAACAAAAGACTATTGAAGTAATTCTTTTTTCAAATTAAATATTAAGATATTATGGCCAGTTTGTACGAAGAATTTTTTGTACATTATTTCAGTCTTTTTTTTTCAATTAATGAAGTGTTTCTCTAAATAAGTCCATGAGTGTAATTCTGAACTGATCACAAAACAGTACTATCGCGTCTAACAAACAATTTGCCAGTTCGACCGCTGACCGCAGCGATGGAGGCGCCCAGTGCGCTCATGCAACGCCCCGCTTCCTTTGCTATCTTGCTCTGCTTAGCTAATAATAATAGCTTATTTTCACTACGATATTCACTAACGACATTTTATGCGGTCCAAAGATAAAGTTTTCTGAGAAGTTTTTGTTTGTATTTTTGCAATTTTAACGCATTATGTTGTAATTTAATTAGGTAGATTGTTATGGTCGTTCTAAATAAAGTCTGCAAGGCGTCGTTTTAAATGAATTTGTCATTTATTACTCATTTGAAAAAAAACCGAAAAACCGGTTATTTTGGCCCAAAAAACCGGTTAAAAACCGCCCTAAAATCAGCCGGTTAACCGGTTTTTCGGTTAATCGGTTAATCGGTTTACATGCCCTAATAGGGATGTAACTAGATGGCGCTACTTGTATTATTAGAATGCGTTTTAATTGCGCTTTGGAAAATCCGTGTTTCGGCCAGGGTGTTCTTGAAAATCAACGAGTGATTTAAAATCCCCAAATGGTCTATTTCCACCGATTTTGGTGATTGTCAAGAAATAATACCCCATGCCCCTAATCACGTAATTTTTGCAATACAACATTGTCTTATAGCATAAGATAACACGAGAAAAATCTCACGACATCTCCTCAAGGAGGGAAGGGGGGGGTGGGTCGTTTTTTTTAAACCGAATTATGTCTGCGTTTGACCACACTCTATCTGATGTTATGTTACTAACAGTGTAGTCTCTCAGTAATTAACAGACTTCTCTGCTGGACTGGGAGTAAAGAAAAAACATAGAATGCGTCCAGCTGCTTCTCTCCCCGAGCATGTCGTAAAAGTCGACTAAGGGATAGTATCCTTCAACATGATTAGATACAATAAGCAAGTATTCCCAAGGAGGGTTGACGTCAGGCAGGCGGCCGGTCATAAAACACCTTAGCTAAAACTCTTACAGCATGATCTGTGCCGACCCCACATAGAGTGGGATAAGGGCAGGAAGATGATGATGAGTGTGGTCTAAGATGAAGCACGCTTACCAAGAAGAAACCTACTGAGAAAAATCGCCAAAATCGCCTCACGTAATTATTAATAGCCTGGATGTAGGTACCTGTGCACCGGTAGTTTGACAAACGCCTCACGATGGTTGACCAGCAAGATGGCCGTGTTCATGAGGGATTTCTGCCACGGAGCCAGGCCCATGCTGATGGCTTTGTTGAACACACCCTGGAACAATGAGTAGCTTCTTAAAGAGATATCAAAGAAGTTGATGGATGTGACCAATGACCAAAGGTTATAAACCAATATAGTTTAAAAAATAACATCCAACAGTCACATAATATAGTCCTGACCCCACACTAGGATTCCCTGTGTCGTGGGTATCAGAAACTACGAGTACCAACACCACAACACCCAGACTCGGAAGAAATATTTGCAGAACATGCAAACATTTTTTCCGCAGCAATCGCCCGCCACGCCGGCCGCCACTGAGGCCGTCATAAAGAGACAATAAATGCTTTTTTTTATATTTTTATTAAGTATTATGTACTCACCAATAAGGGCAGGTTAGGCACGACCAGCTGGTCGAAGTGCGCGCCCATGGTTTTCTCCGGCAGGTATATGAAATGGTTTCGCTCTTGGAAGCTCAGCCTATCCTTGTCGAATTTTATGTTCACCCGCTCCAGTTGCTGTCTGTGGGCGTAATACTTCTTTTAATCCTACTAGGCAGTTAATATAAATATTTCTTTGTTTTCTATCTACAGTAATATTATAAAGAGGAAAGATTTTTTTTGTTTGTAACGAATAGGCTCCGAAACTACTGAACCGATTTAAAAAGTTCTTTCACCAGTTGATAGTTACACTATTATGGAATTTCATAGTGTATAATTTATTTTCAAATAAATCAGGGATCCTTACTAAAACTCCAATAATGTAACCCGAGCTGTAAAAAATTGATCTAAAAAATCTTAAACCCGTGCGAAGCCGGGGCGGGCTAGCTGCCCGCTGCTTCTCTCCCCGAGCATGTCGTAAAAGTCGACTAAGGGATAGTATCCTCTCCAAGATGATAAGATACAATAAGCAAGTATTCCCAAGGAAGGTTGACGTCAGGCAGACGTCATAAAACACCTTAGCCAAAACTCCGACCCCACATAGAGTGGGATAAGGGCAGGAATTTGATGATGATGATGAATATGAAAAGTAGGTAATCGAACCCACATCTTCGCGTATCAACGACGTATTAACTCGGCCACGGATATAGGAAATTGACCATAATGAATGAGTATACAATAAAACATCAACTTAAGTACGTTGTACCAATTACTAACGAGGTTATCGTAAGGAACTTTGCCTTCTATCCCTTTCTCTCTCACGCATCTGAAACGCATATAGTTATACTAGCTGTCGCCCGCGGCTTCGCTCGCGTGGTATCCAAACAAAAAGTAGCCTATGTGTTATTCCAGCACACATACTATGTGTATTCCAAGTTTCATTCGAATCTGTTCATTCGTTACGGCGTTATTGAGGCACAAACATACATCGTCACATCCACACATCCTTACATGTCGACCTCTGTGGCGAGGTGGGCGAGTGCTCGGCTGAGACGCAAGAGGTGCGGGTTCGATTCCCGCTGCGGGAGAAATGTTTGCATGCTCTGCAAATATTTCTTCCGGGTCCGGGTGTTGTAGTATTACGTATTATAAGTATGCATTTACAAAAAAAAGTATATAGGTATTCTATCAGCCATCTGGTGCCCATAGTACAAGCTTTGCTTAGTTTGGGGCTAGATGGCGCTGTGTGAAATGTTCACAAATATTTTTTTATACATTCTCACATCCTCACAAACTTTCGCATTCATAATACCTATAGGTAAGTAAGATGGAAAGCCCCTCGATCGACATTGAGTTTTTTACATAATTAACTTCATGTTTCTTGCTGCGTCCTCTGGGAGGTGAATTTCGGGAATTCCTTTCTCAGTGCACCCACAACCATAAGAGGAATATACCCTCAGAGTTTCACGCTTCTACAACTTATGGTTTAGGCTTTGCGTTGACTGTCAGTCAGTTTACATAAATTGTATTAACACCCCACCCAATAACAGCCAACAGTCACATACATAGTCCTGACCCCACACTAGGATTCCCTGTGTCGTGGGTATCAGAAACTACGAGTACCATGCTACCACAACACCCAGACCCGAAAGAATTATTTACAGGACTTGTAAACATTTCTTCCGCAGCGGGAATCGAAACCGCGCCTCTTGCGTCTAAGGCCGTCGTAACGTCAGTCGTCAGTCAGTAACGTAGTTCTATACATTTATATAGTTATTTTTATGAATGTGAAACTGATGCCCTATTTACTGACCACGTGCGTATCGTGCGCCATTTATTTATACTAGACTAGAGACCCGCCCCGGCTTCGCACGGGTGCAATAAGAGACAGACATATACCATCGCGGACTTTTTTGTAGACCTTTTTAAGGTGTACAATACTGTAGTACATTATTTTGATCTTATCTCGTAGGGTTTGCAATGTAAGCGCAAAAAAAAATGTGTTTATTTACGACATCACATTAGAAACCTTTAAAATTATCAGTGTTTCTCTAATATATTATGCATGTATTATACATTATTAAGTTTCATCAATAAATTATTTATTATTAAGTTTCATCAATAAATTATTTATTATTAAGTTTCATCAATAAATTATTTATTATTATTATTATTATTATTACATATAAACCTTCCCCTTGAATCACTCTATCGATTAAAGAAACCGCATCAAAATCCGTTGCGTAGTTTTAAAGATCTAAGTATACATAGGGACAGACAGACAGCGTATGATGTATGTACGTCGGGAGGCAACTTTGGGCAACCCGCCTTAGGATCCTAAGGTCTTGGGTTCAAATCTAGTCGTGCACCAATGGGTTTTACTTTATCAATATTCGCAAACGGTGAAGGATAACATCGTGAGGAAACCAGCATGTAGTAGAACCTTAAAAAACATGCTCAAAAGCAGGCGAGGTAACTACACTTTAAATCCACTCACCACACTGGTTCGAAATAAGTAGTGACACGACTAGATAGATAGAACTAACTTTCCAATGTTTTAACGATCAATAGAAGTAGGTAATGTATTTGTTTGTTTCCTAGTATACGATTATATCCAATAACATGAAATAGGTATCACGGCATGGTCTCTTGAACTTGATAACTTTTCGTGATAATATTGAGATATGAGACAAATTGGTAAAGAAATGAGAGATAATTTTATACACAACCCGAATATTCAACTTATAGACACGTAGGCATGATTAGGTCAAAGGAACGAGAATCAAGGCGGAGTAAATCCACGGGCGCATATTAATAAAATAATAATAAATAAATAAATAACACCCAACAGTCACATACATAGTCCTGACCCCACACTAGGATTCCCTGTGTCGTGGGTATCAGAAATTACGAGTACCATGGTACCACAACACCCAATAGTTTCGGAGCCTATTCGTTACAAACAAAAAAAAATCTTTCATCTTTATTATATTATAGTATGATTAACCACATTTTCATTTTTTTAATGCACCTTTCATTCAACTGACATACGACGGTAAGCGATTGTTACATTGTAGGTATTTGTTAGAAAGCATAACTCTTTTGTAAAGAGCAATTTTTCCTTTGGTAATCTTCCATTTTGGAATACAGAAACCTGTGAACAAATTATGCGATTTTGTAATTACCAAAGGAAATAACATTTGTAATGTTTCGTATCGTGTTTGTTTCTGATACGCATCCACAAGCAGTTTACAGTTTTTGGCATCGGTCAAAACGGAAACTTGCGGTCACCCATCCTAATTGTGACCGCGCACAACGTAGCTTAACTTTAGCGATCAATCAAGAACGTCTCAGCAAGCTAAGCCACGAGCGCTTCAAAATCCTACTAATATTATAAATGCAAAAGTTTATGAGGATGTGTGGATGTGACGATGTATGTTTGTGCCTCAATCACGCCCAAACGGCTGAACGGATTTGAATGAAACTTGGAATATACATAATATGAGTGCTGGAATAACATATAGGCTACTTTTTATCCAGGTACAACGCGAGCGAAGCCACGGCCGTCAGCTAGTTCTTTATAAATAAAGATGACTAGATACAATGACTACTTCAGGGGTATGGTAAGTACCTATCCTAACTATTTTCCTCAGTAAAATAATTTTGGTTATTCCTTTACTCACAAAATGCCTAAACTGGCCTCCCGCTGGTCATCGCACCAGTTTATTATGCTATAAATATCTAATTTTGGCCTATCCTATCTCGCAAACTATTATCTAAAAGTGCCTTGTTATTAAGTTATTATCAAAATAATAAATATTATGACACTGAACTTATAAACGTTACTTTCTATTCCAAGCCACCCATCTTTGTAAGACCATAGGGTCGATACTTGAAAATTACCGAGTCAAATCAGCAAAATGGCCCATAAAACTTCGTATTCTTGAAAGTAATTTTTCAAAATCCTGACACCCAGAACACCCAGACCCGGAAGAAATATTTGCAGAACATGCAAACATTTCTCCCGTAGCGGGACTCGAACCAGCGCCTCTTGCGTCTCAGCCGAGCACTCGCCCGCCACGCCACCGAGGTCGTCCGCTACCTACACGCCTTTATGGAAAGCCGGAAAGTGTCCAAAAGGCACGACTGGCTATACATAGAGGAGGCCCTCCTATATCTAAAACATCGCTAAGCCACAAAACCAAGTTTTGAGATATGAGCGAAAAACGCGGTAGTATAAATATATATTTTATCGTAGATAGCGCTGTTTTTGCTAGAGCTATTTCCTGAACTAAAAACGCTAGAAGAATGATTCTAAAACAGATCGATAGAGAATTTTTTTCTAAGTAGAATGGCATCAAAAACTCAAAATCGACCCCCTGTGGCTTAGCGATGTTTTAGATATAGGAGGGCAGTACTAGTGCCGACACTTAATGTATGGTAGTGGAAGTTGGGTGTGGCAGAAGAAACATCAAAGTAGAGTGAATGCAGAAGAAAAGTATGTGTGGGGTGAATTTTGAGAGATACAGTGAGAAATAGGTCGTCAAAAACCTCACGCGCGCGCTCTGGCTAGGCACGCGTCGAGCTCCGTAAAATTTATATTACGGATTGTAAAGGGTGTGAAGAGCGTGCGTTGGCCAGTGACGCGCTCTGAGGAAAGGTGCCACGGAAGAACAGCGCTGTAGTTGCTTCCGGGCTCCTGCAGCACACGCTGAGTGGTTGCCTTTTTGGCTCACAATTTGTTATTATTTTTTTGTTTAAACTGTTTTTATTTGATTGATTTTTTTGTGAGTATTTGGGGGCCAAATAAATAGTTTCTTTCTTTCTTTCTTCTTTCTTTAAAAAAAGATGGTGGTTGGTGATGGTACTCACGAGTAGACGTAGGGCCCCATTTCTGTGACCTCCAACCTGTCATCATATCCGTCTCTCACGCGTTCCCAGTTGCTGTAGTTGAAGATGTGGACCTTCATGAGAGGGAGGACGTTCGGTCTTCGCCACATAGAGAACGCGAGCGAATTGTTCCGGATCACCATGTTCTGGAACAAATGCATTGCTAAGACAATAAATAAGTCTATCTATTTTACCCCAGAATACTCAATCGCGACTCAGAGTTGAGCACGTCTCAAGTGACGAGTTTTGACAAATTTTCATCAAAAACTGTCAAAAAACCATGACTTGAGACAGCGTTTGAGTATTCGGGGGTTTTACGTTGTACAACACTTTCAAAATGGTTCAATTTCTCTGCTGGACTGGGAGTGAAGAAAAAACATAGAATGCGTCCAGCTGCTTCTCTCCCCGAGCATGTCGTAAAAGTCGACTAAGGGATAGTATCCTCCAACATGATGAGATACAATAAGCAAGTATTCCCAAGGAGGGTTGACGTCAGGCAGGCGGCCGGTCATAAAACACCTTAGCCAAAACTCTTACAGCACCTGTGCCGACCCCACATAGAGTGGGATGAGGACAGGAAGATGATGAACACTTTCAAAATAACAATAAAGGTACTTACAAACTTGTAGCACGAAATCAAACAAATATTTATTTAAAAGAACGAAAACACTTCAGCCAAACTGGAGATATAATTATATTACAACACCCAGACCTGGAAGAAATATTTGCAGAACATGCAAACATTTCTCCCGTAGCGAGAATCAAACTTGCTTCTCAGCCGAGTGCTCGCCATGCTACCGATGTCGTCTAAGTCGACAAAGTTATTATAACGATCCTATTTACTTAAATATGGCGTACCTATACAATGCCAATTACCAAAGCATCGATGCTTTGGTAATTGGCAACCTACATTTTAGTTTTCGTTTTTATCTAACGGTTTAACTTCTACGCGTCATTATTGGGACTTAAGAATCTGAGAATTCACTTTGTTTACATACATTCATTCAAGGAAATACGTGATGAATTCTTTGACCACTGATGACCAACTTTGACGCAATTAGATAAAGGTTATTTATCTCAAAACAGCAAACTAAATTTATTTCTCTGTTTATCGTCATCATCATCAGCTATAACGTGACGGCGTGATAATATGTATGTTATGATCCCTTTGCTATTTCAAGAAGTTTTGTTTCACCGTTTTGAGCTGATACTTACGGATAGTATTGCATCGTTGATAGTATTTGTGAAGCAGAAGAACACGGTGCCAAGTAAACTCAACGCGAAGGTCGCTGAGAGAAGTAATAATACTGAAACAAACAAAAATGATGTTATAGTACCTATTAAGAAAAACTAAGGCCTTTTACCATATAGTAGATGATTTATACAGCGTCAGGAGGCTACTTTTACCAAAAGTAGACTTGTAAAAGTACCCGTTTAAGGCAAACGGGACGCTGTAGTGCCCGGGACGAATTAAGATGGAGTAGGCTTGCTCAGCACCTATTCCATCCTCACAGCTTAGTCGGCCTTAGTAATAAGAACGACGGCGATAATGACAAAGAATAAATGCGGGATGGAGTGATGACGGCTGACAGAAGGGAATGCTAGAATCCTAGAATCGAACAAGAAGAATGGAAGAATCGTGAAGTAAGATAAGAGCAAGAAGATGTTTATTTCTACTCGAGTTGCTTTGTTTAATGTAAATAATATGAAAGTAGGTACTTAATTCTTTCATATTAATTTATCTTTAGTTAATGTTCAATATGTTTGGTGTTACAAAAACACTTATAACTTAGATAAGTACTCGGATGATTTTGTTTACATAAGAAATGTAAGTAATTGTTTTTTTTTAAGATATTAAAAAAAATCCCCAAAAGGTATCTAGAATTGCAAATATTTTCTTTATAGATAGTGAAAATAATTATGCAATAATCTACGTAAAATACTCACAGTATCTAAGGGCCTATTTACACGATGCAGATATTTTTTTCGTAACGCATTTTCTTTGCGAAATTATTTTAAATAGATTCAATCGCAACCAATAAACCTTAATATTCTACTAACAGACGACGGAACGTTTATTACTACAGCAAAGTTGTTTTTTTTTTGTCAAAAAAATATGCCTTTCGACAGAAAATAAGGTTGCCATGGTACTCAACGATCCATCACCGGTGGAATATTGGAACCCGGCATGAGGCACAGACATCCAATTATACAAATTACCACACAAAATTTTGCATTTATTACTTCTCTTTTGGACTGGGAGTAAAGAAAAGGCATAGAATGCGTCCAGCTGCTTCTCTCCCCGAGCATGTCGTAAAAGTCGACTAAGGGATAGTATCCTCTACAAAATGATGGACCATCTATATAGGAGACGGGCTGATCACCTGTCTGATCACCATGGTTCACCATTTCCATCTTAGGATTTTAAATCAGTAGTGGCTGTAAGTTTTCTTATGTTTACTTGTGGCTCTGCATATCCCATTAGGGATATATGCATGATAATATCGTCACTGGAAAGGCAAAATTACGTAAGCGCCAAAATGGCGCCAAAATGGGCATATTGAGTTATTATCCTAAAATAGCAGTCCAAATACAATAATATGAATTGCTGGACATAGAAAATGAAAAAAGAATAAAATCTTATGTTGACGTCATCAAAATTCGATAATTAGGTAGAAAGTTATGATTAAAAAACGAAAAAAATGAACCTTAAACGGCTTTTTCTCGATTGGCGCTTACGTAAATTTGCCTTTCCAGTGACGATATGTATGTATGTATAATATTACTTAGTGTTGTTATTTTATTTATTTATCTACAACCTTTAAGATAATCGGTAAAATAATAAGAAATGAAAATGAGCTCAGTTTTCTATCTTTGCGTACAGATAGAAAACAGAGCTCAGATCACCGACCGCAGGTAAGCTCCCCAAAAGGCTGGCGACGTTACCTCGATGGATTATACTAGTTGAGTTTTTTTATTATCTCGTATTTCTCACTACTGAAGGAAATCATCATCCAGCCAGCTGATAACAAAGACGGAAGTATGATCTTATCAACATTTGGAGGTCCATCTGGATCCATGACCTATTCGTGTGACATAAATATAGTAAATTTTCATAACAATACAAGAATCGGGTAATTCTGTGATTTAAAACAATTTATATGAGCGATGGGCTGATCACCTGTCACCATGGTTCAACATATCCATCTTGGGACTTTGAATTAGGAGTGGCTGCAAGTTTCCTTATAAATACTTGTGGCCCTGTCCACCCCATTAGGGATACGGACATGATGATATGAATGTATGTATTTCTTTTATTTATTTTCTCATAAACTGTATAATTCTACCTAGTATCCTCTCCAACTTGATGGACCTATATGGGCGATGGGCTAATCACCTGTCACCATGGTTCACCATATCCATCTTGGGAGTCTTGGATCAGAAGTGGCTGCAAGTTTTCTTATGATTACTTGTGGCTCTGCCCACCCTATTAGGGATACGGGTATGATGATATCAATGTATGTATTTCTTTTATTTATTTTCTCATAAACTGTATAATGCGATAAAATGTTGCTGCCGCTAGATCGCGTTAATCAAAGTCACACCTGATTCAAAGTCTCAAGAAGGATATGGTGATCAGCCCATCGCCCATATAGATGGTCCATCATGTTGGAGAGGATACTATCTAAGCAAATCTTTTACTATGGGAACCAGATGGCTGATATTATGCTGACGGCCTCGGTGGCATGGCGGGCGATTGCTCGGCGGAGACCAAGAGGCGCGGGATCGATTCCCGCTGCGGAATAAATGTTTGCATGTTCTGCAAATATTTCTTCCGGGTCGGGGTGTTGTGGTACCATGGTACTTGTAGTTTCTGATACCCACGACACAGGGAATCCTAGTGTGGGGTCAGGACTATGTATGTGACTGTTGGGTGTTATTTATTTATTATATTTTATCCTACTCTATCATTATTATAAATGTGAAAGTTTGTGAAGATGTTAGTATGTTTGTGCCTCAATCACGCCTAAACGGCTGAACGGATTGGAATGAAAGTTGAAATTTAATAAAATCATTTTTTGGTGGCGTGGCGGGCGAGTGCTCGGCTGAGACGCAGGAGGCGCGGGTTCGATTCCCGCTGCGGGAGAAATGTTTGTATATTCTGCAAATAATTCGGGTCTGGGTGTTGTAGTATTTTGTATTAAAAGTATGTGTTTACAAAAAAGATATAAGTATTCTATCAGCCATCTGGTGCCCATAGTACAAGCTTTGCTTAGTTTGGGGCTAGATGTGAAATGTCCACAAATATTTATTTATACTTTTTTATGTATTATCAAGTTTCACTTCAGCCGTTACGGCGTGATTGAGGCATAAAATATCTTCACATCGTCATATCCTCAGTAAAAATGTTTTGTGGAAAAATCTTGCTACGTTTTGTCTACGTCGTAGCTGTAGGAGCTACGATCGTAGCAACTTAGTGGTTTCATCGTGGCGTAGCTTCCTAAGACATTCTTGATTGATCGTTGAAGTTAAGCAACGTTGTGCGCGGTCACAATTTGGATGGATGACCGCAAATGGCATTACGAGCTGAGCGCTTCTATGCTTCGGGCACGTT
Source organism: Scotopteryx bipunctaria (assembly GCA_949320045.1). Lineage (NCBI taxonomy): Eukaryota > Metazoa > Arthropoda > Insecta > Lepidoptera > Geometridae > Scotopteryx > Scotopteryx bipunctaria. The sequence continues at coordinate 3,264,461 of OX439470.1, forward strand.
ACATTGTCGGTCCCGGCTTTTAAGTCGTTAAGCCATGACGGAGGCCTTTAGGCGGCCTAAAAGCTCCACCACTAGAGTTGGCCACTAGCTCATACGAACTTACTTATGATTGTAAAGGGATAGTTTTCCTAAAGAATAGTCAATTCGGTGTCTTGCCTGTTGCTTGGTCATCGCTTGGTCGCGTTTCGAAGATATGAATTCAACGTAGATTTAAATCACATACATACATAAATACATGATTATCACGCCCATAGCCCTAGTGGGGTGGGCAGAGACACAAAGTAACATGACTGCTTCAACGATTAATCAAGAACGTCTAAGAAAGCTACGCCACGAGCACTTCTGCGACTCATGTGATGAGGACGAATATCATGTGACGAGAAGAGTGTTAGAAATTTGGATGGATACAAGGGTAGAGGTAGACCGAAGAAGAGATGAATGGTTTGCGTGAAAGATGACATGAGTAAGAAGGAGTGAGTCGGTACTGAGATAGAGAAAAGTGGAGGCAAAACTTTTTCTTTTAATTATAAATTAAATTAAAAACACCCAATAGTCACATACATAGTCCTGACCCCACACTAGGATTCTCTGTGTATGTCAGAAACTACGGGTACCATGGTACCACAACACCCAGACCCGGAAGAAATATTTACAGAACATGTAAACATTTCTTCCGCAGCGGGAATCGAACCCGCGCCTCTTGCGTCTCTGCCGAGCACTCACCCGCCTCGCCACCGAAGCCGTCAAGATATAAGTGGTACAAAAACACATGATATAAGTGGGATTAGGACAGGGAAATGATTATTGACCTCTTTACAATAATCTTACTTATATTATAAATGCGAAAGTTTGTGTGGATGTTTGGATGTTTGTGCCTCAATCACGCCTAAACGGCTGAACGGATTTGAATGAAACTTGGAATATACATAGTACATGTACTGGATTAACATACAGGGTATTTTTTATCCAGGTACCACGCGAGCGAAGCCGCGGGCGGCAGCTAGTGTACTATAAGTTTTGGTACTTACAACAATAATATTTCTTTTCAGACTGCCTCCCCCAACACAGCACAGACCACGATTCCTTAACACCAGTACACGTGAATTGTCCTCTTCCACAGCCCGCACATCCATTTAAATTAGTTAAAATAGTGTCTTCCCTAATCAGAATTTTCCCATTATTCAATTTCGCTGGTAACTTTATAACAGTTTCTTCAGCTGGCAACATTGGAGCAGTCGATGTCATTTTCTCCAAGTTCGGATGATCCATTTTTAAAATCACTTTTTTTTAAATTAGATTTCTAGTTTGTTTTTAATTTGAAACATTTTCGGCCAACGCAAATGTAGAAACTATTTTTTTTAGAACATTTTTTGAGCCGCTTAAACACGACAGTCTCCCTCGCTATCGTTTAAAGACTGATTGGTTGGGTCAATCGTGTTATCAGGGGTTGTTTTTTTTATTTATCTGTTGGACGGGCTAAGTGTTTGTCTGTGTAATGATGTTTGATTTTGACAAAGGTTTAATGAGGTATATGGGTCGATATGGCCTTGTAGTGTGTGGGCTATATGTGTCGAGGTTGTCGTGTACCTAGGTAGGTATCATACAGACATTCATACATAATTATCACGCCCGTGTCATTAATGGAGTGGGCAGAACCACAAGTATCATCAGAAAATTCGCAGTCTTTCCTGATTCAACGTCCCAAGATGGATATGGAGAACTTATGGTGGCAGGTGAACAGCCTTTTAATGGTCCTAATTGCGCTTACAAAAATATATTTTCATAAAAATCTCTGACCTACAGAATCATTACAGTTCATTAAGATAACAAACCATAGATACTGTAATGAAGTTCTGAGAAATTATCTCTAAACGCAAAAAATACGCTGATACAAAGCATGGCTTTGCCACTTTTTCACGAAGCGCTCGTGGCGTAGCTTGCTTAGGCGTTCTTGATTGATCGTTAAAGTTAAGCAACTATATGCGCGGTCACAATTGGGATGGGTGACCGCAAGTGGCATTACAAGCTGAGCGCTTTCGTGCTTCGGAGGGCACGTTAAACGGTCGTTCCCAGCTTTTAAGTCGTTAAGTCATGATGGAGGCCTTTAGGCGGCCTAAAAACTCCGTCACTAGAGTTGGCCACTAGCTCATACGTACATACATACCAGGCATACTCACTCATCACCTAGACCACCAGTGCTCGCCAACAAATATACTAGGTATATAATGGCCGACTAAGCTGAGAGGATGGTGACGCTGGGCAAGCCTACTCCATCTTAATTCGTCCCGGGCACTACAGCGTCCCGTTTGTGATGGTAAAAGTTGCCTCCTGCCGCTGTATAAATCATCTACATGATGGTAAAATGCCTTTGTTGGCGAAAGAACCAGTGTGACCAGAGATAAGGTCACAAGGGTCCGGACTTCCGAATGTGATAGCAGAACATCACCCTTCTCATACACAGTGCATAATCTACTGTGAATACATGGGATGTGATTGTGTTATCTATAACTAGCTTCCGTCAAGGGCTTCACTTGCATGGTGCCAGAGTCGAGCTGTTGCCGCCAAGCGCGGTAGCAGCCTGAAATTTTGGAGGGGGTCACTAATAGAATATGTCGAGTAAATCAGATTTTATTGCACAATACACAATTTTATTGCACACATCATATTTTTATTATTTTCATTGGTCACAGGGGACATAATTAATAAGCAAGTATTCCCAAGGAGGGTTGACGTCAGGCAGGCGGCCGGTCATAAAACACCTTAGCCACAACTCTTACAGTGGATCATGCTGTGCCGACCCCACATAAAGTGGGATAAGGGCAGGAAGATGATGATGATTTTGATGATTAACAGAATATAATAGAAACAATGTGGAATTAAATCAAACAACAATTACAACAATCAACATTTAATCACAATGAGTATTTAACATGATTTAATTTTAAACAAAATTACACAATAAATTACAAAAATATAATAACTTGTGCAATACATAACACCTACGAGGCATACTAAATCCAGTACCTACTATATTGGTTCGTTCTTTAAATAATAAAATATTTGACTAACACTGTATTTATTGTATTTATTGTTCATTTTATAGGGGAACTATTCTAACAACCAAGTATTTTATAAAAAAACCCGACAGTGAAGAATAAATAATGTAATATAGAACAGCCGCCATGTTGGATTTTTTGACACTTCATATTTTATAAGTCAAGCTAATCAGACGTGTCTAACGATACCTTATTTACGGTTTTTTGATGATTTCTTTTGGTCTTTATTTTATGTTTAGATCACTACCAATTAGACCACGAGACCACTGGTGGTCTAGTTGGTAGTGACCCCGCCTTCCATTCCTAAGGTCGTGGGTTCAAACCCGGTCGTGTACCAATGGATTTTTCCCGCGGCTTAGTCAGCTCCGCATGTACCATGCCTTTCCTGTGGACAAGGCCGACTAAGCTGAGAGGATGGACTATTCCATCCTCTCAGCTTAGTCGGCCTTAGACGAATTAAGATGGAGTAGGCTTGCCCAGCACCTATGTGCTGGGCAAGCCTACTCCATCTTAATTCGTCCCGGCCACCACAGCGTCCCGTTTGTGAAGGCCTCCTGACGCTGTGTAAATCATCTACTATAGATGGTTAAAGGCCTTAGTTAGTTTCTATTTATCAAAATCGATCAATATTTGGTATCATTTTAGTTACTCGTAAATAAAAAAATGGCTTCATATAGCCGCCATATTGAACCCTTTCGTAGTCCAAAAATCCATCTGTTTGGGGTAAAGCTTTAGTCAAAGGAATGCAGATACACATACTCCAAATACCCTTCTTCGCAGTCGGTTAAAAAGACCATCATTCTGTATTTGCAATGGTAAGGCGAGACATACCAAATCGCTGGTTTTCCGTCGTCGCACTAAAACTTTAGCAGAACTTTACCCATTACACAGGTTGGTAGGGTGTTGTACTTATTTGTAGGTACCTAAACTAATAACAGGTAGGTAGGGACTTGTGCGGATGTTTGGCTGCATATCTAGGTAGATAATGCAGCTAAATATCTACCTACGTTCCTACTTTTACTTTTACTATTATTGTGCTTCTTTCTTTTTCTTTCCTTTTATTGTTTCTGTCATTCTGTCTGTGCTGTGTCTTGTGTGCCAAATAAATAATTATATCTATCTATCATATCTTTATATACTATTCAGATTCAGATTGGTCACTAGACTTGGGCGATTTAAACACAAGTGGCGGACGGACGTTTTTTTAGACGAGTATCTTGTAACCAATGCATGGGGTCTGCACCATGTCATTTCCCTTATTCTCGATGACCAAACGAAATGTTTGTACGGCCTACCGCCAGAATCTAGAGATCTAAATTTTTTAACCTAACACCTATTATGTATTGTACCTAGGTTCAACAGACAAATAAATGATTTATGATTTAACGAAACTTGACAGCTCGTAACGTATTTGTTACGCGCCGCGTCGTGTTTTTGCAACACAAAATTGTCATAAAGAATACGATAACACGGTGATTCCACAAACGTGCCCGTGTTACGGTTTCTTTAGTCATCCAGAATAAGGGGACTGATGTATAAACTCCACACAAGTCTAGAAGTCATAGAGTTTTTGAGACTTTCTCACTCGCCACTTCTGTTTAAACCGAACCTCACATCACACTCAAAAATAATAAATTCTCCATCAAATCTTAAAGGTTGGCTAAATCATCCGAGAGTTACGTTTTTTACTCGCCCGATTCTATGCTAAGGTTTTCAAAAACGCAACGATAGCGTGTTCTAAAATACTAGTGGTGCCATCTAGTTAGATTAATTTCTCATAAAAAGAAAAAGTTTTAGTTGCATTGCATCCTAGATGGCGCTAGGATGCCAGAACTACAAAAATGACAATAAAAATCTATTACACAATCAGACCAATCAAATGATCTTTTGCTTTATATGGTATGGTTGTCGGATTTAAAACACCATCTAGGTAGCGACTGGAAACTATTTTTTTAAAGATTGTTCCTCATAATTTGACGTTTATTTTGTAAATTGAAGTAAAAATATAGAGATTGCTATGAAAGGTGAAATCAAGTCTTTATTTGAGTTCCTACTAATATTTACTTATAATTATTAAAGATTCTTATAATAATCATAATGTTTATCTAATATCACATTTATTTTGGACATACACAATAAATAAATTGTCTAGATACTTTTCCGTTTCCGGAAATAAAATAGATCCTTATTTGACTACGAAAAAGTTTACAGACTACAACTTCACAAATTCACAATAACACCTTATCTTCTAATATATTCAAAGTTGTCATTTCTCAAAAACAGATGGCAGCACAGTTTTACTGTAGATCTTTACTGGTTACCAAAATTTCTTTGAAAATAATGGCGTAAATGCTTATCAATTATATTTACTTATTCTAAAAGGGACTATTTTAATATAATATTTTGGACCGCATTACAATTTGTTTTTTTTTTTGTTATTTGTAAACGAAGTATTTATTATACTTACTTACTTAATTAGATATCTTTAGGTATACAGGTAATAGGTATTAATTTACGCAATTTAATAAAAAAAACTCAAACTCAATTAAATTCTTGGCAGTCCAATTCGGTTCCTAAGGGACTCCTCTTCAGTTTTATGCTCGTTACATTATTTATTACAAATTGGCAATGAAAATGATGCTACGCGTAATAATGTGTTTTTATGTAAACATTAATTATATTCATCTAATAACCTAATGTGTCTTAACAGAAAACGACCAGTTTTACTTTCTACTTTATAAGGTATAAAATACATGACACAGGCTCAGACTCCCTGCATGTTTACAGGGGAAAATGTGCTTCAGTAGAAAGTCAGACAAAAATAAAATTTATAACAGCGCCATCTTTTATCAACCAACTCCGAGAGTTGAGGTTGATAAGAGATGGCGCTGTTATAAATTTTCTACGCTAGAAAACCTGGGTAGTGGTACTATGTAATATTAACATCAAAAAGGAGTGGTCTAAATAGTTAATTAATTAGTGAGTATAGTAGGGGAGGTTTGTCGTTGGGTGACCGCGACCGCGACGTGTGCGTCGATGTCTGAAGCTCTGGATGTGCGGCGTATCCATGGCGTGGGCCGGTCTGGGAGAGTTGAAGGTGATTGATAAGAGATGGCGCTGTTTTTTTATTGACTACTATAGAAATTAATGTTATCCACCTCGCCGGAAAACATGAGTAGTGGTACTATGTAATGTAATATAATATTAATTCGATCCCAAGATATTTAATGGCCCGCGAGCTGGTCTGTGAAAGTACTTCTCTGCTGGACTGGGAGTAATGAAAAAACATGAATGCGTCCAGCTGCTTCTCTCCCCGAGCATGTTGTAAAAGTCGACTAAGGGATAGTATCCTCTCCAACATGATGAGATACAATATAGGCCGGTCATAAACACTTTAGCCAAAACTTTTTCAGCATTGGATCATGCTGTGCCAACCCCACATAGAGTGGGATAACGGCAGGAAGATGATGGACTGGTCTGTGAAAGTTGAAGTTGGTTGATAAGAGATGGCGCTTTTATCAAAATTTGCCAACTATACAAAACAGGTAGGTAGGCATGCACATACCTCACATTCTCAAAGTGCACAGCTTCACATACCTCCAGTATCACTTTTTTGCGTGATCAGTTGTCTATGCTCCGTGCTCAGCCTTCGTCTGCCGTGCTCGTATTTGGCTTCCTTTGCCAACAGCGCCTCCCTCTGCATCTGAGTGCGAAGCTCGCTCGGCACATCCGGTATGAATAGTTGCATCAGCCCAGTTAGACCGAACACCACATGCTGGAAATGAAACAGAATTATTCGTTAGGGTGAATCAAAATTTGAATTAAGTAAGACATTTTCTTCTAAATTTGAGACTTCTAAATACATCGTTACGTCTTATATATTTAAACGATGTATTGTAATCGTAGCGTCGTGCCTTGTAGATACATGCTAATGTCCTCAAACGTGGTAAGTATGGTGCCACTGTATAAACAAATAAATGCATGAAAGAATGGACGAAAGAACTAATAAAAGAGTGAACAAATGAACAAAATTAACTATTGAAAGAATTAACGACTAAATTAATTAAGGAAGGAACAATAATAGGTTACGCTTGCCAAGTCGTTTCTCTACACAAACTCATCTTAATTCATTTTTACCTCGAAGACGACGACGAAGGCGAGTCGTGCGGCGAATACGTGCCAGTAGTGCGGCGAGAGGCCGTAGGGCTCCGCGTGGTCAGGGGGGTTGCGGTAGCCGCGGTACGCGCACGTGGGGGGGTCCACCTCCGTGTCGTCCGCACCCCAGTCGTCTTTGTAGTCCGATGTGTTGAATACTGGGGACAGACATAATAAGGATTTTGTAATACCTTCGAGTTGGGGTCGCAGTCGTTTGACACCTAAAGTGCGTACCTACCTTTGTTGTGTAAGGTACGCTGCCCTCCTAGTGAAGAAGGCAGTAACTGGCATTTTTGACAAAAAATAGTTAAATACATATTCGGAATCGCCTAACAAAATACAACACTCTGTTCTCACTCAGGTATCAAAACATGTTTGACATAGTTACTGCGTTTTTCACTAGGAGGGCAGTACGGTGAGGTAGACTGCAACGATGATCTTAATTGTGGTACAAAATCAGACCACAAACTGTCACGCCACTGAAAACCAGCATTTCAGCACTATCTGTGCTGTTGTGGGATATTGTAGGTGGTAGATCTTTTGATGACACTTTTGTATGAAATTTATGAATGTCAGTGGTGTTAAATAAGCACAGCTCGCATAGTAACCAACCAAGTAGATACTAAAGAGTAACCTAATGCGTTATGCCAGGTATCAAACAATGTGTATTCCACATTATGATTTCAGCTGTTTAAGCATGACAGAATAATGACAGCGAATGTGTGTTTAAATCATGATTAACACTTGAGCATTGTTTTCGAATACAAACTTTCAACATTTGAAAATAAAGACAACAGTAAAGTCTAAGAATTACTTACATGAGAGCGAATGGTCAATATACCCGGCCAATGTGTTGTCAGGAGAGTAGACGTACTTGTAGACCATACGGGGAATAAAGTCACTGGTGTATGCTATCACGAATGCCTGAATAGAAACAAAATAAAAATTAGATGTCTTTCTAGTGATGACACAAGTAAAAGAGGTCTAGTTTGTGGCAGATATAATTACAATGACATAAGCAAAGGGGGATGTCTTAGCAGAATGCTATGAACTTACATTTGAAACGACTGCCGCATAAGTGATGCCTTTTAAGATTCCAAACCTGAAAAGTAAATATTGATTTTATTTTGATTAAACTTAATGAATATAAGAATACATATTTATACTTTACACATTTTTTAATTAGCCTATTCTGTCCCATTGCTGGGCAAAGGTCTCCCCCAAGAGCTTCTACTGATTCCAGTCTTTCATCATCTCCCACCACTCCTTGTCGATACACATTATACAATAATAAATGCAAAATTTTCTGCGAGTGTGACGGCCACGGTGGCGTGGCAGGCGATTGCTCGGCAGAGACTCAAGAGGCCCGGGTTCGATTCCTGCTGCGGAAGAAACATTTCTTCCGCAGCAGGAATCGAATTGCATGTTCGGCTAATATTTCTTCCGGGTCTGGGTGTTGTGGTAGCATGGTACTCGTAGTTTCTGATACCCACGACACAGGGAAACCTGTGTGGGGTCAGGACTATGTATGTAACTGTTGGGTGTTATTAGTGTGTTGTTTATGTATGTTTCTACTCAACTTTGTAACGGCTGAACAGATTTAGCTGAAATTTAGGATACACATAGTTTATGATCTAACATACAAGCCGCAGAGGGATGCAAGTTTAAAAAAAGCTATTAATCAGTTATTACCAAGCGCCAATATCCTCAACCCTCTCAGCCAACGGCCGTCTCGCCTGAGTCACCATTTTGTACGCGTCCAGTCTTATTTCAGCTATGTTGTTGAGTAACGCAAACAACGGGGCCAATGGGAATGCAGCCACAAATAATGTTACGAACCCATATTGTAAAACTGTGAATAGAATAAAAATATTTAAAGACTTCGACAACTATCACGTGTTCATCCTATAGCTACAATATCAGAGGATGTGTGTGTTTTTCATCCTTGTGATGAAACATGTGATCATGTGAAATATTTTCCGAAGCTCAAAAATGTGGCTGTAGGGTTCAAAACAATGATCATATCACCATTCAGACAATACTAAAACAAAAGTAGCGTTTGTAATAGCAAACGGTATATACGAATACAAATATTAGTGTTTGGATTAGAAAACACACCCACATGTTTTCCATAATTTTTGGGTACAAAAAAGCGTTTATAACATCTAAAAGTGACATAAGCTATATGACGTCAACCGTATGATAGGAAGTAAATGCTAATTTCCCACCTATAAAACTTAAGTTATCATAGCGTGTCAAAAGAAAAAGCTCGGATAGTTCGTTCTGAAAATGTAAGTTACCAGCTGTTAAGTTAAGTAGTCGAGTTTTGTATGAACTTACTCATTTCAAGGTACTCATCAAAGAGCGCAAGTCGCCCCGGGTCTTGGAGATGATAGTCCTGCTCCCAGGCCATGTGCGGCTTGCTGAGGTCTCTGGTGACCGCGCGGTGGGAACGCTGGCGCCACCAGTTGTGGAACTTACTGTGGTGGAATAAAAAAATATGATTCTAGCCTACAAAGGCCTTTTACCATCTATAGTAGATGATTTATACAGCGTCAGGAGGCAACTTTTACCTTCGAAAACGGGACAGTGCCCGGGACGAATTAATTTTGCCTAGAACCTATTCCATCAACTCAAGGAGAGAGACCCGAGCGCAACGAATTTGTTGAAAAACTGTTTCCCCACCATGATGATATAGCTCATTGTTTGCATAGCTCAGAGACATTCGGTGGGGTCACAGATATCCCCCTTTCCTTTTATACATTGGCGATCTTAGCAATTTATCAAGATGTCTACGATGGATGATTTTTTAATCAATCAGCAGCAGATCGTAGACGGAATAAATACGCTCCTCTCAAACTTTAAAAAAGATGGGCCGGATCGTAAAACAGCAGATTATATCAAAAGACGTATAGATACTTTAGATAGTTATTGGAAGGAATACAAAACAAATCATGATCAACTTATGCGATTTCCTGAAAAGAGCAATGACTATTTCGTAAGCAATCATTATCAGCAAGCAAAAGAATTTTATTTATCAGTACGGGAGAAGATTTCGACAACTCCAACAGCATCAATAATAAGACCGGGAACTCCTTTAGGGAGTAAACTAGCAGACATTCCTTCGACAAGCAAATCAGCAGATCTTCCTGAGATATTTACAAAATCTCAGGGTGTCACCAGCAAAACGGACGATTTAGTCAAAAAACAAATGACTAACTTCAAAGCCTTCGCAAGAACGGTTTCTAGCATTAACATAGATACAATCACGGAGAAATGGGAATTTGAAGATATTCTCAAGAATTTAGAATTCAGATGGTCTCTTATTGATAAAGTTCACTGGGAATTAGACAGTGAAATGGACAGTAGCAATGAGCAATACGAGAGTACTTTCTCAGAGCACGAGAGAACGTACAAGGACATGAAGAAAGCTCTCAATAGCAAACTTTGGTCTATGTCTCATAAAGAAAAGACTACTCCAAAGATGGAAGTACCAAACTTTCACGGAAACTATCATCAATGGATTGGCTTCAAGGATCTTTTCACCGAAGCAATTCACAACAACAGCTTTCTATCCAACGCGCATAAAATGCAGTTTTTGAAATCTAAGGTGAAAGGAGAAGCTGAACGCCTCATACAGCACTTAAATATCAGTTCCGACAATTACAGCATTTGTTGGGACATACTTCAGCAAAGGTACAATAACAAAAGAATGATACTTTCATCTCACATAAATATCCTGATGAGCCTACCGGTGATTCAACAAGCATCCGTCGCTAACATCAAACGCATTCATGATACCACGCAGGAAACTTTGAATGCTATCAAAAATCTGGGAGTTGATGTTACGTCATGGGACCCACTAATTGTGCATATCCTGTGTCAAAAATTGGACAGTGACACGCACAGTGAGTACATGAAATCAGTCAAGCAGCCTCGAGAAATACCTGTCCTATCAGAACTTCTTACTTTCTTAGAGAACGAATTCACGAGCATGGAGTCTAGCAGAAGAAAGCAAGAAAATAGCAATCAAAAACAACAAGAACAAAAATCAACGAAAAACTTTAGCCTTCGAAAATCATTCGATCATAAACAATCATATCAAAGTAACAAAGACATTTCGCAATCAACTTCAAGTAAAACATTCCATTCCCAAAGATTATGCCCTGTTTGCAGCGGTGAACACGGAATATTTTATTGCAAAAGGTTCTTAGAAATGTCGCCGACAAGCAAGAAGCAATGCATGCAGAAATACAATTTATGCAAAAATTGTCTTTATGATCACAAAGGCAATGAATGTTTCTCTACAAAGCGTTGCCGCGAATGTGAAGAATGTCATAATACGATACTTCATGACATGTACAAACAAAATACAAATCAAAATGAAACTAGCACACGTTCAAGTCAGCGTAATAGTAACTCACACATGGCTCAACAGAATGAGACACCTGAAATTCTGTTATCAACGGCCATGTTCAAAGTTCAGAAAGTTGATGGCACTTATCAGACAATGCGGGCTCTAATAGATCAGGGATCACAGACTTCTCTGATCACTGAAAATGCCGCACAACAATTAGGATTACCGCGCCAAAGATGCAAAGGCGTAATCAGCGGCATAGGAGCGAAAGATAACACATGCAAGGGAGTGATTAATATCAATTGTACACCAATTAGCAATAATTATCATTTCAGCACTGATACGTACATCATGAAAAATCTTACGAAGCATTCACCAAGCAGCACGTTTTCTAAACCATCATGGGATTATTTAGAAAACATCCAATTAGCAGACCCGGACTTCAATATTAGTCGTCCTATCGATATTTTGTTAGGAGCAGACATATACTCAAATATCATTTTGGAAGGTATATGCCGATCAGATCAGACAGCATTGATTGCACAGCAGACCCGACTAGGATGGATATTATGCGGGAGCACCAAAACTCTGCAATGCAACGTTGTACAAGTCAACATTAGCGAAATGCAGAAGTTTTGGGAGTTAGAAGATATAACTGAAGAACCATCTTATTCATCAGACGATTTGGAAGGTATTCGTTTTTATCAAGAAACAACCAAACGCGTAGAAGATGGAAAATATCAGGTCAGACTTCCTTTATCAAAGAACTTAGCAGCTGAACTAGGGCAGTCGAAAGCAAAGGCAATAGCCCAATTCGTTCAGTTGGAGAAAAAACTATCAAAAAACAAACATATTTCAAACGAATATAAATCATTTATAAATGAGTATCAAGAATTAGGTCACATGCAGTTATCGGAATCGTCATGTAAGCCGACACTGGAATGTTTCCTACCGCATCACTGTGTGCTACGCGAGGATGCTACGACATCGAAGCTACGCGTAGTATTTAACGCTTCAGCGAAAACATCAAGTGGAAAAAGTTTGAATGATCTTATGCAAAAAGGACCCAATTTACAGCAGGACCTTCAATCATTAATATTGAAGTGGAGACAATACGAAATCGCGTATACAGCAGATATTGAAAAAATGTTTCGACAGATTTGGGTTGACCCGGCTGATCGGAAGTTGCAAAAAATAGTTTGGAGAGACGAACCTCATCAGAGTCTGCAGGAGTATGAGTGTACCACTGTTACATATGGAATGAAAGCATCGCCATTTTTGAGCATGATGACATTAAAACAATTAGCAAAGGACGAACGTGACAAGTACCCAGAAGCCTCTTCGGTCATCGAAGAGTCATTTTACATGGATGACCTGGTACACGGTAGTCATACCATCACTTCAGCAAAAAAGTTACAACACGATCTGAATACTGTAATGAAGCTAGGGGGCTTCAATTTGAGAAAGTGGTCCTCAAACAAAACTGAGTTACTAAATGATAAAGCAGATCAACAACAAAAAGTTATGGATTTTAAGCAAGCAGAATCCACGAAAACCTTAGGACTTCGATGGAATCCTGTGGGAGATCAATTTACATTCACATCAAAAATTGAGTCATCAAACGAGCATGTACGGGCCAACCCGCACATTCAGCAAAATGCATTGTGCTTTAGCATTACTTATTACACAATAAATCAGTTTTAAACTCACTACGGCAACGTGCGGTCGTTTTCATTATCATCATTTCCCGGTCTAATCAATTTAATCATAGTAATGTTTAGGGTCCGCAACAGACCCTACATAATGGTTAATAAGATCAATCAATCAATCATTATCTGTCAAATTAAGACTTAGTTTTATATCCTTATTTTTGTAATTTTTTGGCCCTTTTTCTTTTATTTTCTCTTGCGGGGAGCATGTACGGGCCAACCCGCACATTCAGCAAAATGCATTGTGCTTTAGCATTACTTATTACACAATAAATCAGTTTTAAACTCACTACGGCAACGTGCGGTCGTTTTCATTATCATCATTTCCCGGTCTAATCAATTTAATCATAGTAATGTTTAGGGTCCGCAACAGACCCTACAAGTTTGAAGAACTCGTTTCGAATTTAGTTCAATTTCGTTTTATATCGTAACATTTAGTTATATACACTAACATTAGTTACTTTTATTTCAATTTAGTTACATTTAAGTAAATTTAGTTAGATTACTTTTTAGTAACATATAGTTAAACTCACGGATATCCGAGCTCGACAAAGTTGTTGAAGAACTGTTTCCCCACCATGATGATGGCGAGCTGAATGCACAGCTCGGACAGGCATCCGGCGGGGTCACAGATGTCGCCCTTCAATTTGAAGAACTCGGACTTGCGCGCTTGGTCGTCTCCAGGGTAGTCGTAGAAACGACCCTGGAAGTAAATGTTTAGATAAAAATATCAATTGTTTTTATAATCAGTACTGAAATCAGAATTTATACTTATAAATGCGAAAGTAACTCTGTCTGTCGGTATGTTACATTTTCGCGGCTAAACCGCTAAAAATATTTCCATAGAATTGGTCAAGGATAAATTGCATACTGGGGAAAAAACATGGGCTACTTTTTGTTTCAAAGAATTCACAGTGGACTAAGTCGCGAGCAACAGCTAGTGTTTTATGTTCCTATACTTTTAAGCAATAATATCATATTTGAACAATTAAATATTGAGTGGACATGATGGACCATCTATGTATATGGGCGATAGGCTGATCACCTATCACCATGGTTTACCCTTTCCATCTTGAGACTTTGAATCAGGAGTGGCTTCAAACTTTCTTATGATTACTTGTGGTTTTGCCCACCCCATTAGGTGTACGGATCTGATAATATGGATTGTCTGTAAACATTTTTTATGTTGGCTACTTAGTTTCACTCAAGGCTCTCAAACAGTCTATGATCTGAAATGTAATATGGCGATAATTTGTTCCGGATCAGAGATTATGATGAATGATGAAATACTGATGAAGGATGATGTTTTTAATACAATTACTATACGAACTTTGAAAAAGGCGATGTAGATCAGCGATGAGTAGAAGTTCATAAACTCAAAGAAGAATATCTTGAAGGTGTAGGAGTCTTCATACTCGGTCTGCGTCCTGGGATTCTCAATGTTGGTTAAAAATACTGCCACTTTCGCGTATATCTGTAAGAAAACTGTTTGTGAGACAAGCGAAAAGCTTTGTATCTGACGAGCAAAGCGAGAACCTTGAATTCTAAATGGAAACCTAAAGTAACGACGGCAAGCGAAGCGAACTATATTCAAAATGTTTGTTTTGTAAGATCGCAAACCAAGGACTTGTTTCAAAGCAATACTCTGATATTTACGGGTACTTTTTACCTGACTGCGAAAGAAGGTAATATTTGTAATTGACGATGGGCTTGCAACTCGACAGATTATACAGATTGTCTAATAAATAGTATCAAGTTCATGGTTAATATACTTTGTTTCATAGGATATTGTGGATCACTTTAAAATGTCTTAAATCTACGTTGAATCAAATCCAGTAAATACTCTTCTCTGAGGTATAATAAAACATCTTTTGTTTTATTTTGTTTATTTCTTTGTATCCAAAGGACGTAAGTTTGGATCCGGTCGTTTTTTTGTTAGAAAAATTTATGTGTACTAGTATTCTCAAACAGCGAAGGAAAATTATTTGAAAATATGTCAAGAGACGACATACATCTTAATTTCTGAACACACTGTTTCGAAAGATCTTGTGACACAGAAAGTGATCTTTTGCACTTACCCTAGTTAGAATCATGATGATGATCAAGTTGATAAGCGCAGCAGTCATCGACGTGAATATCTTGGTGTGGTTCTGGATGAAGAATCCTGTGCCTCCATAAATGACAGAGACCATTGATATCCTGTAGATGATTGTCCCTAACACGGCCCCCATTACTACACAGATCTGTGAAATAGTAAAGTGGATTTCAAGATTAATTGTATAATGATGTCTAGTCAAAGAGAGTGTCAGTTGCACGTTACGTTTGGAAGTTGTAATTGTAGTGAAAGTAGGTTAAACATATTAAGGTATTTTCTGCTGTTTTAGTTTTTGTAGATGAAACAGCTTAACGTGGGCAATTATCTGCTTAAACATTTTTTTAATATTCTGTAGTTGCAGGAAAAACAAGTGAAATTAACGGTAGCGAGCTAAGTGAGCTATAATAGTTCTTTAAATTTCGAAACTCGCTTAGCTCATCAGTAACTTTATATATAAAAACCTCTTTATAAAATATACCTTCTGTTAGGGTGACGAGATAAGCCGACTATAAGACTAGAAGCCAAACTTGATAGCTTTCGTCAATATATTCGTTAAAATCTCACCATAAACAGCACAGCTGAACTGGTAGCCACGTAGCGCATGGTCTTCTGCCAGGGTGGCAAGTAGGGTTCCTTCTCTCTCGTCACGGGGTTAGTGCGGAACGTCTTTACCGCGGCTTCGAACTCTGGGCGAGGATCTTCGTCCTGGAATAATACTCCTACGTGTTACTGGGTCTTTTCAGAGCCTTTTGATCTGGTCATTGATCTAGAACCAGTGACATGATGGTAGTTGAAGGAACGAATAAAGTGAACTTTATTTCAGGTCACTTAGGTACTTCAGAAGCGCTCGTGGCGTAGCTTGCTTAGGCGTTCTTGATTGATCGTTAAAGTTAAGCAACATTACGCGGTCAAAAATTGGGATGGGTGACCACAAGAGGCATTACGAGCTGAGCGCTTTCGTGCTTCGGAGGGCATGTTAAACAGTCGGTCCCGGCTTTTAAGTCGTTAAGCCATGACGGAGGCCTTTAGGCGGCATAAAAACTCCGTACTAGAGTTGGCCACTAGCTCATATGAACATACATACATAGAACAAAATACACGAAACATTTTGTAAAGTCTAAGATAGTAAAATTACTATTTCGTTAGGCATAAGGTCCCTCCTTGAATGCTATAAGACCCACAGTAGTGGGATAGCAGAAGGATGATGATAAAGATGAAGGTATCTCTAATGCTGATGATGATATAGATAAGTATATCAGAATGCAACCTTATTTTAAATCTACATTTGTAACAGTACATATGTAAGCAGTTGGCGAACGTTAAATAAAAAATAAATAGATGACACACCTGGTCAACTTTCCCCAAGTCCCATTCCCATCTTAAAACTGATTGTTTCCTCTTCCATAGCTCGAGGAATGTTGTGGCTGAAATAAGAAAGAAAATGATTGACTGACAAACTGACGATCTGATGGACTAACGAAGTGAAGAATGTACTTGATTGAATATAAACTGATGGACTGATATAAATTCAAGGTCTTTTACCATCTAGATATTTGCCTTCACTTATGAGATGCTGTAGTGTCTATTATATAATACTGATAGAAAAAATGCTAGAATAATAATAACTGGTTAGCGAACTGATTACAATTAGACTGATCATCAGTCACAGATGGGCTAATCAAACAAAACTCATAAACTGAAGTTTATGTACTGTAGAAGTTTGATGGTTTGAGGGACTTGATACGAGACTATTTGATAGTTTGATCGATAAATAAGGCCAAGATGTCAATGGCACTCATTTTATTCTTCACCCCCACTCAGTCTTAAGGTTTACGCCAACACGCATAGCAAAAACTACATTATTTATTTTCTTATTGTAAAATAGGTTTAAAGACTCAATGCTCACCCCAAAATGACATAAATATAGCAAAGAACACGGTGGCTGGGTTGTCAAACAGGTATGACAGTTTGGCAAATAGACATGAATCTGACAGAGATTGGTACTTGCAAGCCTTATCGCACAAAGGGCAGAGTGTCGTGTTTCCCGGGCCTTTCTCGTTACAGATCTCTTTGCTGGAATAGAATAGATAAAATTGAAAATTATTTATTATGACTGTTACCAACACATACTACTGAAATAAGAATTTAATATCAAAAGGTGATGACTGACTACAGTTTGATGCTTAACTGAGTATTGATTGATGGGGTTGATACGTTTGGTAAAAATGTTTTTACTACTGTTGATGACTGAGGCTGATAGTTAAATGATTCTTGAAAGCATGATATTTTACGACTGATGTTTGATGGCTACCACTTGACTATAAGTTGCATAATTCTGAATTATGATGCTTCATAATTGATGGCAGACGCGAGATGCAAGACGCCAGATGCTAGATTCTAGATGATAGACATCAGACGCTAGACGCCAAACGCTAGATGCTAGACGCTAGACTCCAGACGCTAGACGCCAGATGCCAGACTCCAGACGCTAGACCCCAGACGCCCGATGCCAGACGCTAAATTCTAGACGCTAGACGCCAGACGCCAGATGCTAGAGGCCTAGACGCTTGACGCTTAACGCCAAATACTAGATTCTTGATGATTGATACTAGATACTTGATGTTATACCTCGGAATATTATCCTTCGACTCCATGCTAGCCAGCCCGTATAAGAAACATAGCGTCCCGACTATAGCAGGTGCATATAACATCTTGGTGTAGAACCCTAGCCAACAGAAGTATAGACCTATTTTGTCGCCAAAGTACCTTCTGACAAGGCAAAGGGGCTGTTTCTTATACCATTTGGAGGGACGGGCCCATTCTAGGTAGAGTAACTGTAAGAGAACAAGAAAAAATAATTGATGGTTGTTTTTTTTGGATTTACGAGAATCAAAGGTATATCTCGCATGCAAAATATGTTGAGCCTACCCTACTTAAGTTGGGTGGTGATGATGATGATGAAATTAGGTATGACTCATACAGAAATTAACTATCCTATATTAAAATGTACTTGCAAGTATTTTCAACTTAAAACTTTGCACTTCGTTTAAATTTTATAACATTTTAAATCTACGCTTCTACGTCTGAATTTACGCCTTTTCGTAAAAGTTGTATCTTTGTATTGAAAATAATAAAAAGTAGTCATTTCCGCAATACTCATGCCCAAACATACAATATAATACAAAACGTGATATGTACAATATAACGTGTACCTACTGGAATAAGGTGCTCCTACTTTTTAACTAGGTACCGAAAAAAATAAAACAAGAAATAACCATTTATTCAAACTCCAGTTTGGCTGAAGTATAGGGTAAACATTAAGAGAGGTATATACAAATATGTACCATATCCATCTTGGGAGCATGTCGTAAAAGTCGACTAAGCGATAGTGTCCTCCAACATGATGAGATACAATAAGCAAGTATTCCCAAGGAGGGTTGACGTCAGGCAGGCGGCCGGTCATAAAACACCTTAGCCACAACTCTTACAGCACGATCCAAGGGTCATGCTGTGCCGACCCCACATAGAGTGGGATAAGGGCAGGAAGATGATGATGATGATCCATCTTGGGAGTCTTGGATCAGTAGCTGCAAATTTTCTTATGATTACTTGTGTCTCTGCCCACCCTATAATATGTATGTATATAATGTACTTACTCGTCGGTCAGTAGTTGTGCCATCAGCTAAGTCGACATTGTGTCTCCCCTCGTGAAGAGGAAAACAACCCAGGTAGGTACCATCGTTTAATAATCTACGTATACCCAACTGGAAAAGGAGCTTAATTAAATAAATAAATAAATATTTGCGAACTTTTCACACAGCGCCATCTAGCCCCAAACTAAGCAAAGCTTGTACTATGGACACCAGATGGCTGATAGAATACCTATATACTTTTTTTTTTGTAAATACATAATGCAACACCCAGCCCCGAAGAAATGTTTGCAGAACATACAAACATTTCTCCCGAAGCGGGAATCGAACCCGCGCCTCTTGCGTCTCAGCCGAGCACTCGCCCGCCTCGCCACCGAGGTCGTCAATTCTTCTAATAATTCTTTAAATACATACATACATTCATCACAATTCCAATCTACGCCTTCCGATCCTAAAGGTCGTGGGTTCAATCGGACGTGCACCAATGGATTTTTCTATCCGAAAAAAATACTTACGCTATACCAGTACTCTAGAACGGTGAAGGAAAACATCGTGAAGAATCCGGCGTTGAAGAAAAAAAAAGCTTAAAAATATGTGTCAAGTTTGGTGCACTCTTTGTGGCGCACTTAAAACCCTTTCACCACACTGATTTGAAAGATATATTATCATCGTCTAGCTCACCTTAGTCTCATTGTTGTCATATTTAGCTCTAAGTAATATCTGCATGACTAGAAGGCTTCGCTGTGCCGGCGAGAACTGCAAATGTCTGTCTTTTACTAGAAACCTGAAACAAAGTTACAAATTAATTAAACTTCAAATTATTCAAACGGATTTAATGTTAGTCAATCATTGATTTTAATCGTAAGTTAAGTTAATTTATTGTAACTAAACTTAAATAAAAGTAACAAAAAAGTAAACGTTAATAGACTTAACTAAAAGTTACTAATCGTCATACAATTTATTTAGCTAAATGTTACTAAAACCCACAACTATTTATCTAGGTTAAGCAACTTTTAATCAGTTTAAGTAGCGTACTGTCCTTTCCGTCGCGTCAAAGTACGACTCGGGCTCGATCCTATCGTATTCGGACAACTAGATGAACTTACTTTAATCAAACTAAACTAAAGGAAGCGTTACTAAATGTAACTTAACCTTACTAAATGTTACTTACCTAAGTATAACTAAACGTAATTACTGAACTCAACTAAATGTTACCAAACCTAACTGAAGGTTCATCATCATCATCATCTTCCTGCCCTTATCCCACTCTATGTGGGGTCGGCACGGAGCGGAGTTTTGGCTAAGGTGTTTTATGACCGGCCGCCTGCCTGACGTCAACCCTCCTTGGGAATACTTGCTTATTGTATCTCATCATGTTGGAGGATACTATCCCTTAGTCGACTTTTACGACACGCTCGGGGAGAGAAGCAGCTGGACGCATTTTATGTTTTTTCTTTACTAAAATTTAAACGTACTGTTCTTCCCGCCTAGCGCCCGTGGCCTCGGTGGCAGTGTAGAAGGATGGTTCCGGTTCAATCCTCTCGTGTTCGTACTCGTAGATCTGCTGCCAGCGCCGCCGCCATTTTGAATACCATTTCTTGTCTTTCTCCGCTTGTTTTTCGTCATTCTAAAATTTTCAAATTAACATAAAATTTACACAATATCTAACTAACTTAGGCCTTTTACCATCTATAGTAGATGATTATTCAGCGTCAGGAGGCAACTTTTACCTTCAAAAACGGGACGCTGTAGTGCCCGGGACGAATTAAGATAGAGTAGGCTTGCCTATTTTTTTCAATGGGTGGAATAAGTTTCTGTACTATGTTTTTTACCACAATTGGAATTCCACTAATATGATGCATACATTACGGTTTTACAATATAATTCTTAACTTACCCAAGCCTTTACAGAGATCGTGATAAATCGCTTAGTCGGCAATTTCATGCCGATCACCTCAGCTAGCCTCATCTCAGTCTTCCAGGGTATGTGGATCTTCAGAAACCAGGTCTTCTCGTCGAAAGACAGGCATTTGTTCTCTAGTTCTAATTCCAAGCCCTCTTTTATAAGATTCTCCTGGAAAAAGTAGAGGACCTAGAATCGTACCTTGCGTAACTGCATTTGTTTTAAATATTATACTCGTGTATCCTTTACAAACCTTATTTCAAAAAGTTTTATAAAACTTACTGGAAATTTTAATACAAGTGACGAAATATAATTACACTTTCTAATTAACAGATGTGATTAATGAACTGCCTTGGTCAAATGCCTGGTTGAAGTTGACATTTTGGAAACCGAAATTAAAAAGTTTCGTGTATGTACATACATACATATTATCACGCCCGTATCCTTAATGGGGTGAGCAGAGTCACAAGTAAATATGAGAAAACTTGCAGCCACTTCTGATTTAGTCCTAAGATGGATGTGGTGAACCATGGTGACAGGTGATCAGCCCATCGCCCATAGGTAAGTGGTCCATCATGTTGGAGAGGATACTATCTCTTAGTCGACTTTTACGACATGCTCGGGGAGAGAAACAGCTGGACCCATTTTATGCTTTTTCTTTACTTCTAGTCCAGCAGAGAAAGTATGTATTTATAAAAATAAGTTATATTAGTTTTCCTGTGGTTCGTTCTCGGTGCGTCCTTGTTAAGTACCTGGAAAGTCCTCCGATGCTCCCGTTTCTTAGCCTCCGCTTCAGTCATGACTCCATAGTCCTCCTCTTCATAAGCCAGCACCATGTCGATCCGCCGCCTGCCGTCACGGAACATCAGGGATTCTGGCTCTAGACCCTGGAATTATGATCATCATCATCAGTTTGTATCCACTGAATTGAAGATTAAGATTGATTGGGAAACAGCGAAATTATAGCCACTTTAGCTAAAGACAATGTAAAAACTAAAAATACAATGAATAGAGACGATACAGAGCAATAAGACCGGTCATTGTGCTAAATATATTTATTTTTAAGTATTTATTTGTGTACAGTAATGAGTTTATGTATGTGTTTATATATGTGTTTATGTACATAAAACACCTTAGCCAAAACTCTTACAGCATGATCCAAGGAACATACTGTGCCGACCCCACATAGAGTGGGATAAGGGCAGGAAGATGGTCATGATGATGATCCATTTAGAACACGGATCGAAATTTCTAAGACGCAGGTAATCCTAGTGTGGGGTCGGTGAGTAATGTATGTGACTGTTGTAACTTACTTCTGGGTTAGTTTCTCCCTCATTTTCTTCTTTCTCGTTGGGCTGGCTTGGCACTGACGGCTTACGGTCATCATTGTTGCTTATGTCTTTTATCTTGTCTGACTTTGGCTGAAAAGATGCGAAAATTTAAAATCTATCATCGTCCATAACTGAGAGAGGCCTTAAACCTTAATCTTTAGTGTTGGTCAACATATTAACAGCGGGTTCGATTCCCGCTGCGGAATAAATGTTTGCATGTTCTGCAAATATTTCTTGCGGGTGTTGTGGCACCATGGTACCCGTAGTCTCTGATGCCCATGACACAGGGAATCCTAGTGTGGGGTCAGGACTATGTGTGTGACTGTTATTTATTATTATTAATTATCATTATTATTATAAACTGTACTAAGTCTCCGCCTACTACGTTAAACAAACGGCTCATACTCACAAAGGAGACAATGTAATACTTGCGCGAGCAAAGCGAGCCCCAACCAATGCAAGAGATTTTTTTGTTGTAACTTGATGAATAGACCACGATACTGGGTTTGAAAGAACGGCAAGTATAAGTACTTGATGAATCTCTGAACCGATCAAGCTGGCAAGCAGGGGTATCCCCCGGGCGGGACTTACATACGCATAAAAGCGCAGTGAGCAGTTTAAATAGTCACCAAAGGAATGTCGCATGAGCGCAGCGAGCCACGAATTTAGTTGTCAGTATCCAGTATTTTTTGCTGTTCTCTGGTTTATCAAATAAACTCACCAAGCTAGTAGGCAGGGGTGTCCCGGGAAGCGGCGAAGCCTTGCCCCGGCTGGTAAAGGCCCCAGCAGCTGACGTCATGGTTTTCACGAACCGCCAACCATGCCCTGGTCGCTCCACCGACCCGTCAGAGCTAATTGACTTTATGTCATCTCGAAGACGTACCTGAAAGTGTTTGATAAGTCAGTGGTTACAAAGTACTTTAAAAAATAAAGGCTATGCTACACGGACGGTTTTCATGGGGCTGTAATTCTACCGCGACTATCTCAAGAGCCACAGAATACAATATAGCTTTAGCGAGGCTTTGACACTTTGACAGTTCAAAAAGCTTATAGAGTTGCATTTTGATCGTTAGATGCACTTGTCCATAATTTTTTTGACGTTCAGTGATAATTTGAATCTATTGATTCATTCTATTGATGTTGATCTATTGATTCAAATTATATGCAGTGGCTAGGGAACATGTAATGCCCGGTTCCTATTTTAACTAACGGACAACATAGTAACTTGTTACCTGTCAAAAAGCACCATACATTATTTTGACAACAGCGTTTTCTATTATATAAATAAAGGAATTGGGCATAACACGAAAACACAAAATACAGAGACAAGTATAAACAGTACTAACAGTACAAAATGTGTAGGTACCTACCTATAGTTCACACCACGTAAGATGAACTTGTGGGAAGTTTGAACGTCAATATTTTGCTCGCAAACGTGTTTGACAAATTGTTTTATGTATTTATTTATTCTTATTCGTAAAATGCACTTCTCTGCAATTGGAAGTAAGAAACAAAAACACAGAATGCGTCCAGCTGCTTCTCTCCCCGAGCATGTCGTCAAAGTCGACTAAGGGATAGTATCCTCTCTAACATGATAGGCTCTATATGGGCGATGGGCTGATCATCTGTCACCATGGTTCACCATATAAGGATACCAATTCTTGAAAATGACCGAGTGATTAAAAATCACCAAAATGGTTCATTTCTGTTGCTTTTATTTTCAATTTCGTTATTTCAAAATTTATTTAAGTATTTTTAATTTTGAAGTCATCGAATGACTTTTCAGACTATGAAATTGAATGGACCGTTTTGGTGACTTTTTATTACTCGTTGGTTTTCAAGAGTTGATACCTAGTCTCGGGACTTTGAATCAATGGCTGCAAGTTTTTTATGATTACTTGTGGCTCTGCCCACTCCATTAGAGATACGGGCGTGATAATATGTATGTATTAGTAAAATAAACATTACACCAGAATAAAACAAAAGGAAAAACCTTTGTGCAAAATAGTATTCACGTTCAAACTTTTTCATTATAAACATCACAACATTATAAAAATCTTACGCTAGATCTAAACATACAATACAGAAATACACTGCTGCTAGAAAACCGGTCGGTAAAATCGCATACGATTTTGCGACACGCAGTACTTACATTTTTGTTGTGGCGCAACAGTTAGTAAAAAAACTAGGGCATAATAAGTTCCCCATTATACTCATAGGTGATTGTGTATTATTCGTCCAAGATCAGGAGGCAACTTTTTGCCTACACTAACAGACACTACGCCCTATTATAGACGAGTCAGACCAAGCGTAAGATTTTATAAGGATTACCCTCATTAACCGGTTCTGGGTTTGATTCCGGGGAGCAAATTGTCAAAACGACTGCCGCAATATTAGAAATCTCTGTTCTGAGTTAGAAAAACAGTTTTTCCGACATTAGCTGTCATAATGACTGCTTTCTCAAGAATCAAGCCTCAGAATGAGATATGACCCTTAATAGGACCGACTAAAGGTAGACTTACGAAGCAAACGTCTTTGATAAGCTTTTTGTATCGATTTATTTCTGTTTTAGAGATTTAACATCGATTTAGTATTATCTATTCGTAGTAGTATGTCGCGCTGTAACTAATTTGGCACCACTGAAGCTAGCTTTGAAAATCTGCCTTTGAGGTTCCCCCGTACGGCAGTGTTCCGGCCGGTAACGTCACATGTGTGTGCAGTTTACAATACAAAATGTACTAACAATCGCATTGGTTTTTTCAGATCGCGATTATAGCGTGTGTGTTAATAAAATAACCAGTGTGGTGGACAACAGTGAGCGTAGGTAGGATCAAGTACCTTTGTGTCGTGCGGTAAAACTATAACTGGTACGCTCTGAAAAGTGTTAAAAGAAGTTAAAAAGATTGAAGGAAATAACGTATTAATGCATTTTTTTATTCAGAAATATTATTTAAAAATGTGGGTATTTGGGTATAAATTAGTGCTAGAGAATTTGAACGCCTAGACCACAAGCAGCCGGTTTTTGGAGGATTGATGATATTTTATAGTACCAATTGAAACAAAATAAGGTGTTTGTGGTCCAGTAAAATTTGAAACCTTTAGAAAATTCGTGACGTGCTTATTTTAATAATAAAATCTAAAAGAAAACAAATTATTGGAGAGTCTAGAGGATGAAGATCCTGAGGAGTCGCCTGAGTTATGTAATGAGAAGAGCTATGAATGTGGAAGGGCATGTGGATAGAGCAGGCGACCCCCCCCCCCCACCTTGACATACTTCGTGATTTTTCCGGACCCCCTCCCCCCTTTCGAGCCTCACGTGATTAATGGACGATTCCTTACAATAAAGTGCCCCATCTCTGTCCTATTGATAATGTGAAGGACTAAAAAGGTCCCTCAGCATAATATTGTGAGATAAGTACAGAGTTGCCATCTCTAAAATTTGGCAACCACGACAAAACGCGTGAATACCCCGGATTTTGGAGCCCAGAACCCGGACTTATCAACAGATTTTTTTTTAATTTAGTGAGTCAGTTCGTCGGTTGATCGCTCTAAAGACTTTAAATTTGAAAACCCGGACTATTATGAAGCCCCGCCAGAATTTAATAATAATAATAAACTTGCTTATTGTATCTCCAACATGATGAGATACAATAAGCAAGTATTCCCAAGGAGGGTTGACGTCAGGCAGGCGGCCAGTCATAAAACACCTTAGCCAAAACTCTTACAACATGATCCAAGGATCTGTGCCGACCCCAGATAGACTGGGATAAGGGCAGGAAGATGATGATGATATGAAACCCCGCCCGGACGCTCCCCGGACGCCCTCTAAACTAGGACAAATCCGGGGAAACCCGGGCGGATGGCCACCCTAGATAAGTACCATATTGGCGGGACTCTCCATGATGTCAGCGAGGGAAGTCCCGAAGGCCGCCTCGGGCGCCAGGTTGTCGTGCATTGGAGTCCCGGGGAGCGCTGACTCGTGGCTATGACGACGAGGCTTGAATGGCTGATAAAGTAAATATGAACTTAGTTATGGTATCCTCTCACCCCTTTGTCTTAGATTAAGTCATATCCCCGAATACTCAAACGCGACTCAGAGTTGAGCACGTCCAAAGTCACGGTTTTTTGACAGTTTTTGATGAAAATCTGTCAAACCTCCGAATACTCAATCGCATCTCAGAGTTGAGCACGTGTCAAGTGACGAGTTTTTGACAGATTTTCATCAAAAACTGTCAAAAAACCGTGACTTTAGACGTGCTCAACTCTGAGTCGCGTTGGTTGGTTCAATATATCCATCTTGGGACTTTGAATCAGGCGTGGCTGCGAGTTTTCTTACGATTACTTATGGCTCTGCCCACCCCATTATGGATACAGGCGTGATATGTATGCACAGGTAACCATAAAAAAACATGCAGATACTCCTGGTTCAAAGTTCCAAAATTGATATGGTGAACCATGGTGTCAGGTGATCAGCCCATCGCCCATATAGATGGTCCATTATGTTGGAGGATACTATCCCTTAGTGTCATGCTCTTACCTGGTCGTCTCCTCCATCAGACAGGCTCAGTTCCGTCCTGGTGGTAGATGTGGATCCATCCAGTTCCCCCCACGCATTGAGGTTGGCTATGGCCGCTGTTGGAGGCTCTGAGTTTGTACCATCTGCAGTTATAAGTTTTACACATTTCAACCTCACACCATTTTTCTTTTAAACTAAGGCCTATTACCATCTATAGTTGTTGACTTATACAGCGTCTGGAGGCCACTTTTACCTTCACAAACGTGACGCTGTAGTGCCAGGGACGAATTAAGATGGAGTAAGCTTGCCCAGCACCTATTCCACCCTCTCAGCTTAGTCGGCCTTGTCCACAGGAAAGACATGATCAATACGTGCGGAGCTGACTAAGCCGCGGGGTTCCTCACGATGTTTTCTTTCACCGTTTGAGAGTACTGGTATAACGCAAAGAAAAATTGGTACACGACTGGATTTGATCCCACAACTTTAGGATCGGAAGGCGGGGTCACTATCAACATCACCACCAGTGCTCTCAATTGCGTATAATATACTGCCATATTATGTTTTGTCGGCTTCTTAAAGCCGACATATTTTATTTTTTTACACTTTAGTGTCTTACACTTACTGTTTAAACGAATCCAACGACACCTCATTTAACAAAACCAGTTCAGTTGTTTGGACTACAGCTTCAGCCAAACATACATACATACAAACTATACACTCGAAAACACATTACCCTCCTTCTTAGCAGTCGAGTAAAAACATTAAGGAAATTTTATACCATTTCTAAATCCTTCATTCTTGGCTCTCCCACCATCATTGCTGTTCCTTCTAGAAGATGCCTCGCTATGACTTCTCAGCTTTTCACTCTCAAAAGTTATTCTGTCTAATTTCAACCCGTCGAAATTCTCGCCGACTCTTTCCAGATTCAAACCGACTTTTTCCAAAGTCCGACCGACTTCGATTCTGTCGTAGATTTTAGGTTCGACTTTGTCCGCGTTTTGGTCGAGCTTGTCGTATTTTCGGATTATTTTGTTGAGTTGCTCGAATTTTGGTGCTCTATTAGATAGTTTTGAGACATTCTTGACTGCTAACTCTTCGATAGATTTTTCACCATTGTCCATTTTAGATTCTGGAAAGATATAAACTGCCTTTATTTTTAAAACATAAAATATCATTAACAAAAAGTACAAGTGTTTATAAAGATCATAATCTTTCTGCCCATAAGACACAGCATGTTCCGTTCTTCAATTCCCTTCTGTAGTGTTTACAAAAACAATTAACAAAACACAAAAGATACAGTCATCAAAAGTCACCTGATCCAGGTCATCAAAAGGTGGAAAAGTGTCCAAGACGTTGGACGAATTGCCAAGCTGAAACCATCCTATATTCAACTAATAGACGGCGCGGCAGTTGCAAAATAAAATAGTAACGTTGTACATATATACATGCCCATATCCCTAATGGGGTGGGCAGAGCCACAAGTAAACATAAGAAAACTAGCAGCCACTTCTGATTTAAAGTCCTAAGATGGATATGGTCAATCATGGTGACAGGTGATCAGCGCACCACCCATAGGTGGTCCATCATTTTGCAGAGGAAGTAACGTTGTGATCTGTCAAAAAGCACCATCAATTATTTGTCAAAAAACCTGGTCAAGTGTGAGTCAAAGCACACGAAGGGTTCCGTACCATCGTACATTAAAAGTGTTTCATTTATGTATAGTCGACCATATATTTGCTTTACCACTTTCAACAAAAATTTTCATCAAAATTAAAATTTACTAAGACTCATTATTATTATTATTGTTCATATGTAGTGATAGACTTTGTTTTAATTAATAAATAGTTCTACGTCTCTGACGTCGTACATTGATGACAACTGTCACTGTACTGAGGTCACTTGCAAGCAAAAGTAGACATTATTGTTTTGTGATATGCAAACGACATTCACTTCAAGGATTTACTTTTCTGCTGGACTGGAAGTAAAGAAAAAGCATAGAATGTGTCCAGCTGCTTCTCTCCCCGAGCATGTCGTAAAACTCTTACAGCATGATCCAAGCACCAATTCAAGGATCATGCTGTGCCGACCCCACATAGAGTGGGATAAGGGCAGGAAGATGATGATGATGATGATTCACTCCAAGGGTGGTAAAGTAATTTTATTGTCGACTATACATGTAAGATGGTACGGAAACCTTCGTTTGCGACTTCGGCTTGCACTTGACCGGTTCTTTTTAATCGTGAGGACTTGACCATATGTTCGCTTACCGTTTTCTAAGACGATAAAAGAAACCCTAAGTAAAACACGTGCGCAATCACGAGCCGAGTTGTTTGTTCCGGTCCATTGGGCGTGCACCTTTATATCGAATGCTATCAATGGACGTATGTCTGTTGAACATACAATACAATACAATACAATATAACTTTATTGTAAAAAACACAAATTATAGAAATAAACAAAAAAAATTAAAGTAAATTAAAATATGTATAAAAATGCGTCATACAATGGGCGGCCTTATCGCTGACAGCGATCTCTTCCAGGCAACCTTTGGATGGACAGGACTAAATTTTAAAAAGAGAAGGACGGCAGATACATATTGGAAAAATATTTTGAGAAATACCTACAATAAATATTATACATACAAATATTAAATCTACATATAACATAC
This sequence comes from Scotopteryx bipunctaria, assembly GCA_949320045.1. Classification (NCBI taxonomy): domain Eukaryota; kingdom Metazoa; phylum Arthropoda; class Insecta; order Lepidoptera; family Geometridae; genus Scotopteryx; species Scotopteryx bipunctaria. Next base: position 3,293,900 of record OX439470.1, read on the forward strand.
ATACATACATCTATATTTCAGAACTGGAGATACAAATTTATGTAAATAAACCGTTGCGTATTTTTTGTTATCACGATGAAATCACATTAGTTTTAAATTTTTACACCTTAATTGAAGCACTCGTGGCGTAGCTTGCTTAGGCGTTCTTGATTGATCGTTAGAGTTAAGCAACGGTATGCGCGGTCACAAATTGGGATGGGTGACCGCAGGTGGCATTACGAGCTGAGCGCTTCCGTGCTTCGGAGGGCACGTTAAACAGTGGGCCCCGGCTTTTAAGTCGTTAAGCCATGACGGAGGCTTTTAAGCGGCCTAAAAACTCCGTCACAAGAGTTGGCCACTAGCTCATACGAACATACATACTTACATTCTGACAAATAAATGAATTGAATTGGGACTGGGAGTAAAGAAAAAACAGAATGCGTCCAGCGGCTTCTCTCCCCGAGCATGTCGTAAAAGTCGACTAAGGGATAGTATCCTCCAACATGATGGACCATCTATATGGGCGAAGGCCTGATCACCTTTCACCATGGTGTCACCATAATCCATTTTAGGACTTTATATCAGAAGTGGCTGCAAGTTTTCTTAAGTTACTTGTGGCTCTGCCCACCCTATAGGGATGCGTGCGTGATAATTATATTTAAGTTTTAACAAAACGTTGATTTTCAAAAATTAAATTTCCTGTAATATTCCTGAACTTAAATTTCATCAAAATGATTTCAGTAGTCATGGAGATACGGGGTATCAAACGTTCAGACAAACTTTCGCATTTATAATATCAGTAGGCACAGTAAATGAGACAGGTAGAACTTAAATTAAATTTCATCAAAATGTTTTCAGTAGTCATGGAGATACGGGGTATCAAACGTTCAGACAAACTTTCGCATTTATAATATTAATAGGATAGAACAGTGAAAGAGACAGGTAGTGGTAAAACTATCGATCACAGCCCCATAGTGACACGATGGTAAACTGATGGTAGATAACAATGTTTGATACACCATGGTTGTTTTAACTAATTATGTTATCGTTATGTTACTTTTGTCATACTAACTTCTCTGCTGGACTGAGAATAAAGAAATAACATAGAATGCGTCCAGCTGCTTCTCTCCTCAAGCATGTCGTAAAAGTCGACTAAGGGATAGTGTCCTCCAACATGATGAGATACAATAAGCAAGTATTCCCAAGGAGGGTTGACGTCAGGCAGGCGGCCGGTCATAAAACACCTTAGCGAAAACTCTTACAGCATGATCTAAGGATCATGCTGTGCCGACTCCACATGGAGTGGGATAAGGGTAGGAAGATGATGAGATGTTACAATAATTATATAGGTACTTATGTTTTTACAGGGTTGGTTCAAAGATGATGGAGATCAAAGATTATGCATGCCATATTTGCTAACTATAGTATAATTTGCATAATCAAGGCAGATGTAATTATGTAGTAAGTTTTTATGAGCTAGTGGCCAACTCTTGTTACGGAATTTTTAGGCCGCCTAAGGGCCTACATCATGGCTTAACCACTTAAAAGCCAGGACCGACAATTTAACGTGCCCTCCGAAGCACAAAAGCGCTAAGCTAGTAAAGCCACTTGCGATCACCCATCCCAATTGTGACCACGCACAACATTGCTTAACTTCAACGATCAATCAAGAACGTCTAAGCAAGCTACGCCACGAGCGCTTCAAAAAAAAAATGGATATGGACCATTTTGGTGGACTACTTCTTCGCTGGACTGGGAGTAAAGAAAAAACATAGAATGCGTCCAGCTGCTTCTCTCCCCGAGCATGTCGTAAAAGTCGACTAAGGGATAGTATCCTCCAACATGATGAGATACAATAAGCAAGTATTCCTAAGAAGGTTTGACGTCAGGCGGCCGGTCTTAAAACACCTTAGCGAAAACTCTTACAGCATGATCCAAGGATCAGGCTGTGCCGACCCCATATAGAGTGGGATAAGGGCAGGAAGATGATGATGGGCCATTTTGGTGGCTTTTTATCATTCGGTGATTTTCAAGAATGATACCCTTGATGCATGGCCGGGTTTCGATACGCGACCTTTAACACTCAACTATCCTTCTAGGTTTGAAACCAAGGTTTTATTGATTAGGTATTTATTGATTATGATACCTCTAATGACCTATGGTCAGTGGCATGACCTGGCACTGAAAGCGCTGGTGGTCTAGTGGTAGCACCTCCGCCTTCGGATCCTAAGATCGTGGGTTCAAATCCGGTCGTGCATCAATGGATCTTTCTACACAAAAAATTTTTGGTGTTGGCAATGTGTTCCAAATTCAGGGTTTTTCAAGTTGAAAGGTTTTGAAACATGTGCCAAGTGCACGGAAGAAGCCTTGGAGGCGCACTTTAAACCCTTTCACCACACTGATTCGAAAGAACTTGTGATACGAACCAGTAAACAGCATCAGAAACAGTAGGAGTAGTAGGAGTCTGGTCTAGTTCATGGGTTCGAATCCAGTAGGACTTTCGAGATTTTTCCGATGTGTTCGTAATACTAGAAACTGTATTGATATCTTTTCGAGCACTAGCTTTCCACAGCACAGCTGGGATTCAAACCCACGGGTCAAATCGAGGTCACTACGCCAATACTTTTCTCTTCACTCGAAAACTACATAATATTATTATGTATTATTAAATTATTATTGTTATTGAATCGTAGCAGGTGCTACGGCGTAGGCGGTTCTTGTAGCACGCGTAGCATTCGCTTAATACAACTCATTTACTTGAGTGCTACGAAATAGCTCATTTGATAATTTATTATCATAGTCATAATATCAAAATATCATAATCATAAAGACTAAAGCCTTTTACCATGTAAGTAGTTGATTTATACAGAACGTTAGGAGGCAACTTTTACCTTTACAAACGGGACGCTGTAGTGCCCGGGACGAATTAAGTTGGAGTAGGCTTGCCCAGCACCTATCCATCCTCTCAGCTTAGTCAGCCTTGTCCACAGGAAAGACATGGTCAATACGTGCGGAGCTGACTAAGCCGCGGGTTTCCTCACGATGTTTATTATTTAACTAGTATTTTCGCTTGCGGGCGCGAGCTGCACGCAGCTCGCGAGGGACGTAATCGCTGCTGTTGAAAAAAAAAAAAAAAAAAAAAAAACTGTCACCTTTGGCATTTGCATTGCGCCATCCTCTACGACATTTGTTCGAGCACACCTTACCTATCTATTATAGTTATCGAGATATCGTCGGTCAAAGTTTGTATGGCGGCCATCTTGTTTTCCGCCATTTTGAATTTTTTTCACCGCACATCGGATTCGACCAGGGTGCATGTCCACATTCCGCAAGCAGGGTGGGTGTCGGTCTTCTAGTTTCGCCTGGCAGTAGGTGAGGTCCCTGATGAGGAGCAGTTTTCGAAGATTTCGGATTTTTCCCAAATTGGAATTGACTCCCTGAACACTTCCCTCATACATCATTTTGACCCATCTCGACTCCTTCTGGGAGAACAATGATGTCAGTGAGTGAGTCAGTGGGTTTGCAGCTATATTTATTATTTAATTTAATTCATTTCATTGGTTAATTACCGATCCGCAGTTTTTGCTGCTATGATAATGAAAACTCCATTAGAGCTCCATTTGAACCCTAGACTTTACGATCGAAAGGGCCGTTACCATTAGTCCACCAGTGCTCTCAAAGGTAAAATAATGATGTTATATGAAAATTTATCAACGTCCTTATGTGTATCGATCGATATCACGTCAATTATTCAGCGTGGGACATAGCAAGTGGTAGAATACCTAGGGTTGGAGTTTTATTTTTAAACCTTGTTTTGTAAGTCACATGCTCTTCATATCATTACTGTGACACGAATAGGGGACAACTTGCCATACGAGAATGCCCCTTAAAGTTAAGGGAAACAAATCAATCGTAATTAAGTAAGTTCGTATGAGCTAGTGGCCTACTCTTGTGACGGAGTTTTTAGGCCGCCTAAAAGAGATGCAACGGAGAGAATGTTAAGAGGATGAGGACGTGAGGAGTGACGAGAAGGAATAAGATACGGAATCTTACTAATATTATAAATGCGAAAATGTATAAGTTAAATTTATTAATAAGCAAGAATTCCCAAGGAGGGTTGACGTCAGGCAGGTCATAAAACACCTTAGCCAAAACTCTTATAGCATGATCCAAGGATCATGCTGTGCCGACACACAAGAGTGGGATAAGGGCAGGAAGATGACGATGATTATAAATGCGAAAATTTGTGAGGATGTAAGGATGTGTGGACGTGAGCATTTATGTTTGTGCCTCAATCACGCCGTAACGGCGGAACGGACTTGAATGAAACTGGGAATAACATAGTGTGTGTGCTGGAATAACACATAGGCTACTTTTTGTACGGATGTCACTAGAGTTGGCCACTAGCTCATACGAACATACATACATAGTCACTCAGTCAGTCAGTCACTAGAAGATAACAAAACAAATCCGAAAATCATTGTACCAAGACTGGATAATTTGGAACGAGAATGTAGTAAAACCTATTGTTTGTTTGGATTGCCGAACCAGCTGTAGTTAGAAAATAGAATAGGGCTTAAGCGACGTTCCAACCGAATGAAAAACTAAAATTCATCATCTTCCTGCCCTTATCCCAATTTATGTGGGGTCAGCACAGCATGATTCTTGGAACATGCTGTACGAGTTTTGGCTAAAGTGTTTTATGACCGGCCGCCTGCCTGACGTCAACCCTCCTTGGGAATACTTGCTTATTGTATCTCAGCATGTTGGAGGATACTATCCCTTAGTCGGCTTTTACGACATGAAAAACTAAAATTAAACATTGTTTATTTAGCAGAATCACTTTGAATCGTCTTAACTTACCTATATCTACGTTCAATTTACGCCCTGTTCGAAAATTGGTACATAGGATTTGGCAACCTCGGCATGGCCGGCAAATGTCCAGCTGATACGCTTAGGTGTGGCTTTGATTCCTTGTTGTAGAATTGTACTCGACAACGACACAGAACACTCATACATTATGTGACTGTTGAGTGTTTTTTATTTATTAACTACCCTCAAACAGTTAAAGAAAACATCGTGAGGAAGACGGCATGGACCAAACAATGGAAAATAATAAACAAGCAAAGATAATATCTGATCTAGGAATGTATAAATGACCTTATTTTAAACGTAATTGTAAATAATACATAGTTTAGGTATGACTAGTTTTCTCACGCTGCTTTGTGCAGGATTTGCTATCTCTGTTATCGATGTTGTCTTCTAAATATAAAACCCTTACGTTATTGATTTACCTACTGATTGACTGAATGAAAACACATACAATATACACTCCCTTGTCTCAAAGGTTTGCTGGTAGAAAACTCTTCTAGAGATAAGCTCGCCTTTGTTTATGTAGGTACTTTTTACGTCGTATGTAAATATGTAAAATAAAAAAAATCAGAACTAACTGACTGACTGATAATCAACTGATAGCCTAAACAAGAAGTATAAAACTTGGAGGGTATTTTCATAACTATCTTACGCACTATACTAGTACTCAAACGGTGAAGGAAAACATCGTGAGGAAACCCGCGGCTTAGTCACTGAGCACTTGAGTATATACCTACTATCCCACAGTTGAGTTGTTACGTGATTCCACAAACAAACATCCTTACAAATGAACTCATCATAACATCTATGCACTATTTGGCAAAACCATCAAACATTTTAAAATCACGATTATTTACTCTTCAAATTCACATAGCGAAAGATTTTGGCAACTTCTGTATTAAGGACGTAAAAAATTAGAATCTTATACGAATTTACTATATAAATAAAACTGACAACTAATACAAATATAGGTAATTTACAAAATAATCTACTAACACATCAGCGAAAGAATCGTCAAAATCAGTTTACCTTCAGTTTACCACATATTTCCATCATTTGTTACGCTTCTAACATACGAGTACTTCTTTTGCTATAAGCATGCTCGTCGGTTTAGGGTACTCTTGACCTGCCCTTTGTCTAAAATTTCACTGATTTGGCTGAGACGCAAGAGGTGCGGGTTCGATTCCCGCTACGGGAGAAATGCTTGTATGTTCTGCAAATATTTCTTCCGGGTTTGGGCGTTGTAGTATGTATAATATAAGTACTTATGTATTACAAAAAAGTATATAAGTATTCTATTAGCCATCTGGTGACCATAGCTTTGCTTAGTTTGGGGCTAGATGGCGCTGTGTGAAATGTCCACAAATATTTATTATTTACTAGCTGCCGCCCGCGGCTTCGCTCGCGTGTTATCCGGATAAAAAATAGCCTATATGTTAATCCAGTACATGTACTATGTAGTTTCATTCAAATCCGTTCAGCCGTTTAGGCGTGATTGAGGCACAAACATCCAAACATCCAAACTCACAAACTTTCGCATTTATAATATAAGTAAGATTTATTCACTTGATTTCCAGCAATCGCTCTCAACATCCTCCTCGAATGCTTTCTATCTTTCGGGAACAATGAAGGAAATCAAAACGAATCTAAACCAAATACCTAAAAATGTGTTTCACAACATACCTACTTATTCAAGATTTACTAACTTTTCTCAGAACTACGTATTTTATACAAGCGACCATTTTCAATTGACCCATGGAACTGGAACTAAAAAAAACTTTTATCAGAATTATTCAGAAGATTTAAAACCAATACAGGTCTACGTATAATGGTGCTGGTGGCTGATTGGTCACGCAAGGAAACTATGCTAGGTGTCTTAAAGGTTTATTATTTAGGTTACTAAATAGTATTTGTGTTTCGAACCAGTATGGTGAAAGTATAAAAGTTAATACATATTATCATCATCAACTTCCTGCCCTTATCCCACTCTATGTGGGGTAAGAGTTTTGGCTTAGGTGTTTTATGATCGGCCGCCTGCCTGGCGTCAACCCTCCTTGGGAATTTTTGCTTATTGTATCTCATCATGTTGGAGAGGATACTATCCATTAGTCGACTTTTACGATATGCTCGGGAAGAGAAGCAGCTGGACGATAATGGCTGAGCAGAACATCAGTGAACGTCAGATTCGAACCAATGACATTAGATTCACTACCACTAGGCCACTAGAGTTCTCTAGGTGTAGGTTAATTGTTGCTGCGATTTTATGATCCTAATTATTACTTATTCATAGTAAAATTATTTGTTTTTAGGCCAGGTTATGAGGCCAGTTAAGTATTACTTTGTACCAAAACTGTGTTACATGCTAAATTTTAGATTATGCAGGAAAACAGTTAACTCAGACGTCTGCCTACGTGCCCGGTTCCAATGTTCTTATAACGGACCATAGTATTGCAGTTTTTTTGTCAAAATATGTGTGGCGCTTTCAGACATACCTAACAACGTTGTCACTGGTTCGGAAGAACCAGTGTGGTGAACGGATTCAAAGACTCCTTTCATTCCGCTTCGGCGCCGGCGGGCGCTACCGCGGCATGCTCGCTCAGCTCCTTGGCCTAAAGCGTAGTTCTTCACTAACTAACCTAGCCTGCTAATTTCGATCTGAGTAGAATATGTTCGACAGTTTACAATCTTGCGAGATATATACCTACCTACTAAGCCCCAAACTAAACAAAGCTTGAACTATGTCAAGTAATGTCAACAAGATGGCTGATAGTATACTTATATACTTTTTTTTGTAAATACATACTTAAAAATACATAATACTACAACACCCAGACCCGGAAGAAATATTTGCAGAACATACAAACATTTCTCCCGAAGCGGGAATCGAACCCGCGCCTCTAGCGTCTCAGCCGAGCACTCGCCCGCCACGCCACCGAGGTCGTCCATATTTTAGGTAAGTATTTAAGATTTTATGATGATTGCAGGGCTACAGCGTATTCACCTTGGTGGTATGATTGGCGAGTGCTTTAAATGTAGGATAGGTTGGGTTCGATTCTCAAACACTACTGGTGACGTGAGTAAATTCTACATGCCGGTTTTATCTCGTGATGGGTGGCAAACTCATCACCACTGTTTAATAAACACAATGGACAAATTCTCACAGTCATCGGACCGAATCAAAATGGTTAGAGCAAATTGTTGGAATTATAATTTGAAAACCTACATAATTATTTTAATTAGCGTAAAATATTATTAGGTAGGTACCTGAATATTAGTTTTAATTACAACAATCTTACTTATATTATAAATGCGAAAGTTTGTGAGTTTGGATGTTTGGATGTTTGTGCCTCAATCACGCCGAAACGGCTGAACGGATTTGAATGATATTTGGAATATACATAGTACAGGTACTGGATTAACATATAGGCTATTTTTTATCCGGATACCACGCGAGCGAAGCCGCGGGCGGCAGCTAGTTTGTAATAAAAGCAATAAACCAGTGAAGAATGTTATGAAAGTGAATGAAGCGAAAGAAGTATGTCAGTATCGTAGCAAATAGAGATCCGTTATCTCTGCCTACCCCTATGGGAAACAGGCGTGATGTTATGTATGTATAAACCAGTGTACGTCCAACACCCTTTAGCATCCCCTAACAGGCTTACCCCAGCTTTTCAATACTGTTTGACTCATCCCCAAACAACACTAGTTCGAAGAACTTGTGACAAAGTGAGTCTCAAAGGCTTCTTTCGTGCGCTTGACACATGTTTAATACTTTTAGGTTCTACGACAAGCCAGTTGCCTCACGATGTTTCCTTCACCGTTTGAGAGTACTGGTATAGCGCACATATTTTTCGAATGGAAAAATCCATTGGTGCACGATTTAGATTTGAGCCCACAGCCTTAGGATCTTGGAACTAAACAGCGTATTCGCGATATTTAGGTAAATTGGCATGATTAGCACGACCTTCGTGCGTCAATCAGCGGGCACGTGTTCTCGCTTGCACGCCACGTGCTCAAATAAGCTGAGGATTATCGGCTTTTCATTGTGAAACTTTTTTTAAACCTATCTAATTTATAAATAACAGAAACTGTGCTTTATGTCATTTTGCCTTAATTTCTTCTATGCTAGACTGGAAGTAAAGAAAAAGCATAGAATGCGTCCAGCTGCTTCTCTCCCCGAGCATGTCGTAATAGTCGACTAGGGGTAGTATCCTCTCCAATATGATAGACCATCTATATGGGCGTTGGGCTGATCACCTGTCACCATGGTTCGCCATATCCATCTTAGGATCTTGAATCAGAAGTGGCTGCAAGTTTTTGGCTTGTTGTCCCATTAAGGATATGGGCGTGATAATAATGTATATATGTACAAACAAGGTATGAAGGTACTCACTGCATTAATAAAAAAATAATGTAGGTATTAAATGTTGTTTAACAATCTATCGTGTTGCCGTTTTAAACTGTGAAGTGTATCGAAGGCAAAAGTTGACGTCTTGAAGCTACACTGTATTGTATAAATAAATAAATATTTGTGGACATTTCACACAGCGCCATCTAGCCCCAAACTATACAACGCTTTTACGGGCGCCAGATGGCTGATAGAATACCTCTAAACCTTTTTTGAAAATACACACTTATAATACTACAACACCCAGACCTGGAAGAAATATTTGCAGAACATGCAAACATTTCTCCCGTAGCGGAAATCGAACCTCTTGCGTGTCAGCCGAGCACTCGCCACGCCACCGAGGTCGTCGTCATAAGTCAGGTAGATGGGAAAGACCTTTACAAATTCGGTTGATGGCCACAAGTTGAAAGAACATGATACGGAAGAAAAACTTCTATTTCCTGACGGAATTACAATTCAGTTGAGGAAAAATACCTCGGACGGCCTCGGTGGCGTGGCGAGTGAGTGCTCGGCTAAGACGCTAGAGGCGCTGGCTCGATTCCCGCCGCGGGAGAAATGCATGTTCTGCGAATATTTCTTCCGGGATTGTGTGTTCTAGCGTTGGTTCTCGTATTTTCTGATACACGACACAGGGGATTATAGTGTGGGCTCAGAACTATGTATAGTGACTGTTGGATTTATTTGATCTATCTATCTAGTCGTGTCACTAGTTCTTTCGAACTAGTGTGGTTAAAGTGCGCCCCAAAAGCTTCTTTCGTGCACTATTTGATGATAATTAAAGACCGAATTATTCGCCCATTTTCAACGGTAGTTGCATATTTATACATTTATATAAAGGCAAATTGGAAATGTCATTGTTAAGTAAATATATTTTGTAATTTTCACAAATACTTGTTAGATTGTTATCGTTGAGTAATAATAGCTTTTTATAAAACAAAAAACATTTAAAAAATACGACCTTTTTGTTGTCTCATGTTGCATATTTCGGCCCTTTTTTTATGAATTTTTCGTGCATATTGTAGCTATTTGCTTATTTGCATGCATATTTTGAGCTGTTGCATATAATCTGGTCTATAATGATAATGATAGTTTTTTAATTCCTATTTTTTTCTCTCACTAACTCGGAAATAACGTCATTATTAAAAAAAAAAATAGGTACACGTCGATCGGTCCTTTTCTTTTTCTACTCTACGAAATAACACGCCAGCGATTTGCAACACGACAATGATAACGGAAATTGCTAGACAGTTTTTTTTATATTTTTGTAGTGGCGATTTTAGTACATACGATACCAAAGCGCATTCCGCATTTCTTTTCAAAAGTTTAAAAAAAGAATTAAGACTGCGCTCCGTCAAATTGGCGGGAACAAAACTCATGTTTCTTGAATTAATGAAAAAAATAAAATATTTCAGCAAAATTGAAACACACTTTCACAGGCACAAGATTTGATGTTACTGTGGCTTAAATTAAAACTAATTATATGTTCCAGCGGTCTTCACACTAGGCAAGCCTGTATATGAAGACAAGTGAGAAATTTCTTTACTGTTTCCTCGCGAATTGAAAAAAAAATACAAGTCTCGGGCGAAAAAGCAATTAACGACCTCGTTTTATTAAAAAGGACTCGGCGATACTTTTTTTTTATAAATAACTTGACTGTCAGTTTCTTTATTTCCAGCCTGGGTTACATTATTTATACAGCGTCAGGATTCAACTTTTACCTTCACAAACGGGACGCTGTAGTGCCCGGGACGAATTAAGATGGAGTAAGCTTGCCCAGCACTTGTTCCATCCTCTCAGCTTAGTCGGCCTTGTCCACAGGAAAGACATGGTCAATACGTGCGGAGCTGACTAAGCCGCGGTTTTCCTACACCGTTTGAGAGTACTGGTATAGGGCACATAAATTTTTCGCACAGAAAAATCTATTGGTACACGGCCGGGTTTGAACCAACGACCTTAGGATCGGAAGGCGGTGTCACTACCAACTAAACCACCAGAGCTCCATTATTAACTTTTTAAGTACTTAGGTACATTATTATCGTTATATAATTTAGAGACTGACCTTAGGTTTTTGTCATCTTGTCATCCATCATCGGTGATTAAACGAAAACATTTCACAAAAATATCAACGATCACTGATAAGTCCACAATAATAAACCACTCATACTAAAAAATAGTTAAAAATTGCATTTCGAAAGCGTACCGAATTCTTCAAGGTTGAAAGAAATTGAAATAAAAATATTTTTTCCGATTTCCCGCGCAAAGCGGACGATACCTTTGCCGTCCGATTTCCAAATACAATTATCCAACATGGCGGGCTGTATGCCGGTAAATTGCTAGTGTTGGGCGTGGGAAACTGTCGATGGATTCAATCGTAAATAATCGATATAATTTTATAGGTGCTTTAAGAAATTATAACGTTCTACTTTATTGTTTCAAGGTGAAGCGCTCTTGGCGTAGCTTGCTTAGATAAAGATAATTTATTTGCGAAACATGTGTAGGTAAGAAATAAATAAATAAAATAAATAACAACCAACAGTCACATACAAAGTCCTGACCCCACACTATTCCCTGGATTCCCTGTGTCGTGGGTATCAGAAACTACGAGTACCATGCTACCACAACACCCAGACCCGGAAGAAATATTTGCAGAACATGCAAACATTTCTTCCGCAGCGGGAATCGAACCCGCGCCTCTTGCGTCTCTGCCGAGCAATCGCCCGCCACGCCAACGAGGCAGTCAAAGAAAGATGACAACATTATTTATGATAGGTGTGACACAACATGCTTTACCTGAGTCGGTGTGCAAATTGAGGAATTGGCGAAAACGTAAACATGAAATTGATTTGATTAGATAATACAATAATTCTAAATGTCAAAAGCAAAAATCTTTTAAATACTTAGACGTTCTTGATTGATCGTTGAAGTCAAAAAACGTTGTGCGTGATCGCAATTGGGATGGGTGACCGCAAGTGGCATTACCAGCTGAGCGCTTCCGTGCTTCGGAGGGCACGTTAAATTGTCGGTCCAGGCTTTAAAGTCGTTAAGCCATGGCTGAAGCCTTTAGGCGGCCTAAAAACTCCGTCACAAGAGTCAGTTACAAGTACAAACTATAATCACATTAAAAACTTTATCATAAAACATACATACACGCTCCTTCTTCGCAGTTGGGTAAAACATCTTCGTACTTAAGAATGTGAAAGGTGCCTAAAAGGTTTTATTTTTTTATCTTACCTCCGTAACTTTTATTTTTTTTAAAAAGGTGAATTATATTGGTCTGTTTTCTTGATGCACGTTTATCACGATAGAAAAACATACTCTTGAAAAAATATGATTTCAGGAATAAATTACTTACCTACATCACTATTCCTACAAGCATGTAATTTGGTGACACAATGTGTCACAAGTCACAACCATCAGTAACAATGTAGGGTTCCGTACCCGAAGGGCGCAAACGGGACCCTAAATATTACTAAACCTCCGCTTTCCGCCCGTCTTTCCGTCTGTCAGCGGGCTGTATCTCATAGGTAGAGAGTTGAAATTTTCACAGAGATTGCCGCTATAACAACAAATCTATACTAATATTATAAAGCTGCAGAGTTTGTTTGTTTATTTGTTTGTTTGTTTGAACGCGCTAATCTCTGGAACTACTGGTCCGATTTGAATGATTCTTTCAGTGTTGGGTAGTCCATTTATCGAGGAAGACTATAGGCTATGTTTTATTTTTTTCAAAATTAGGGATCCGTAATAAAATTGCTATTTTGTAACACAAGGTGTAAAATCGAAAACCTATTTTTGCGTGCGCTGCAAAAACTATTGACAATAGAACAAAATGATGTACCACGGGTTTGTAGATCCCATTAAGACCTACAAAAAAGTCCGCGAGAACATATATCTAGCTATCATGGTTTAATCACAATAACCGATTTTGTGTTGAAAATAATTATTAAATCGTCTGAAGAAAAAAAAACTACGTTAAATATGTATCGTAATATTAATCTTTATCGAAATTAAGCATTATGTTATCAAGAGTATTTATGTAGAAGTAAAATACTTTTTGTTTCATCTCAATCGGATATTTTGTTTAAAAGTTATCACGTGTGTAAGATGTTAAGAGTTGGTACCTATTAATGAGTTATGGGCCATAGTCCATTTATTGAGGGAGGCTATAATATAGGCAATATTTTATCTCGGTATTTCTACGGAAACGAGAAAAACGCGGGTGAAACCGCGGGGCACAGCTAGTAATAAATAAAATGACGAATTAAAAAGGGGCCCTCCACAAAAAAACATTTTTTTAACGTTCGTAATCGATCTTAGATAGGTAGGTATATTTAAAAAGTACATAGAGTAAAAGTCATATTAAATACGGAACCCTAAAAGTACATGTACGATGGTACGGAACCCGACTGTGCGAATTCGACTCGCACTTGACCATTTTTCTTTTTATAGGAAAAAGTTCGATCGTGGATACTGCGTACTTAGGATTTTCCTATTGTTCCATCAGAGCACTGGTGGTCTAGTGACCCCGCCTTCCGATAAAGTCGTGGGTTCAAATCTCGGCCTCGGTGGTCGTGGGTTCGAACCACGAGCATGCTAATGGAATATTCACTACAGAGGCGCGAGTTAGATTCCCGCTGCGGAAGAAATGTTTGCATGGTCTGCAAATATTTCTTCCGGGTCTGGGTGTTGTGGTATCATGGTACTCGTAGTTTCTGATACCCACGACACAGAGACACCTAGTGTGGGCTCAGGACTATGTATGTGACTGTTGGCTGTTATTTATTTATTAATCTGGTCGTACTTACACCAATGGATTTTTCTGTTCGAACAAATTACTTACCTATGTGCTCTACCAGTAAACGCTGAAAATAAACATCGTGAGGAAACGGGTATGTCGTAGAACCTAAAAAGTTAGAAAATTACGTGTTAAGTGCACGAAAAGAGCATTTAAGGCGCACTTAATCCTCACCAATCTCGGTAACTTATTGAAGGAATTCTGAAAATTCTATCACTCATAATTAAAAGAGCGCAATGGCGCTCAGCGACTCGTGACTTTAAGTTTCCGACATTACAAAAAATCAAACAGATATAATTTTCAGGCTTACCAACATAACTCGTTAGTACGATAATAGTACGGACTGCCTAAATAAATATTGACAGAGTCGTGGACAAACGGAACTCTCCCCAATCTTTATATCTTTAGTTTGTTTAGCTCTAGATAACTACGTCTTTATTTAGTACTAGCGACCCGCCAAGGCTTCGCACGGGGATAGGCATACCCCATCGTGGACTTTTTTGTAGACCTTTTTAAAAGGTGTAAAATACTGTAGTAAATTATTTTGGTCTATCTCGTAGGGTTCAGCCAGCGTTTGCAATGTAAGCGCAAAAAAATGTGTTTATTCACATCACATTAGAAACCTCTAAAATTGTCAGTGTTTCTCTTCTATATTATGCATGTATTATACATATAAACCTTCCTCTTGAATCGCTCTATCTATTAAAAATACTGCATCAAAATCCGTTGCGTAGTTTTAAAGATCTAAGCGTACCTACATAGGGACAGACAGCGGGAAGCGACTTTGTTTTATACTATGTAGTGAAAGTGAAGTACGTAGGGTGTACTGGGTATCAATTCTTCAAAATCACCGAGTAACCAAAATGGTCTATTTCCATTGATTTTTTTCAATTTCGTAGTCTTGAAAGTCATTGGATGAACTCAAAATAAAAACTCTAATAGATATTTGCACGCTTCCACAGTCTGATGAGCTGGATCAGGTGAGCTATCTATAGACCGTTTGCAACGGCCTTTAGATAGCCCGACTGTTTCTTTTGTATTTTGTAAATTATATTTATGTTAGTTGTAAGTTTCTGTTATTAAATGTATACCTATATAAATTTTGAATTCACCAAATGACCTTTAGAAATAGGTACGAAATAGAAAAATCTAATGGAAATGGGCCATTTTGGTGATTTTAAATAAATCTGTAATTTTCAAGAATTGATACCCAGTATGCTATCAACAAAACTAGGTTCTACAAAACCAGGTAGGTCTTTTTTTATAAATTCTTTGTTCCTCTGACATGGGGACCTGTTTTTACTTGTTTTTAATTGGTTACTTTTATTTTAATTTTGGGTTTTGGGGTTGTGAGGATATTTTTATACAACAGCGATATTTTGATTTTGATTTTACATGAAACGCTCGTGGCGTAGCTTGCTTAGACGTTCTTGATTGATCGTTAAAGTTAAGCAACGTTGTGCGTTCATAGACTTTTGTGGGTGACTGTAGAAGATACGGAATATTTAGAAGTCTTTTTTTGGAACTGACCCACTTAATTGCTATTAAAATTATTTCGGATAATTTATACATAAACAAACCCATGTAAATAACAATATCAAAGAAAATTTTTAATAAGTAAAGCATCAAAGGAAGTTTATTGATTTATAATTATAAAGTCGTTTAACTATTCATTGTCAAAAATATCGTCCAATCCCAAGATCATGGAATAGTTCTCCTAAGCGTAATGTATTCACAGGGATAAGTGCTCCATTATTTGTCATGACCATGAGCCATGAATATAATATAATGGCTACCACCTTACTGTTTTCTTCGCCAGCATTACACCTGAAAAAATAATACGGATTATCTTTTATGCGTATCCTTTGTGTTCTAACTTTTCCCGCGGTTTATACGTACTATAAGTTTTTTACTCTATGTATATTTTTTAAGAGAAAAACAATGGCGCCCTGAGTCAACGGAAGAACTTTTAACGATAAAAGAAAATAAATTCACGAAATACCATTAGGTCTCAGACTATCAGCCTGTCCGAAAGGGTTAAGAATAAAATAAATAATAATTAAACAGTCATTTTCTTGACAGAATTCCCGCGGAAATTGGGGGTACCGTACTAAACAAATTCTACGGCAATTTCCTGTAAAACGAAGATTGTTTGTACCTAAATCGGTAAGTAAGGCTATTCTACCTAAATGAACACTATTAAACACTATTCTATTGTTATTCTATTTTTTTTTATTCTAACTAATTAATTGCGACATCTTGATCAGTGTTCGATGCCCTTATTGTTTAGGTATTTATTTTATAATTCTTTTACGTAAAAAAAACTAAATGAAACTATAATTATGAAAATCCTTCATGCGCAAACAGTACCTACTCATACTCACGTTCAAACTATTAACCGCGGCTTATCTTACGTACTTACTATACTTTTTTCTACTCTCTGTACGTATATTTAGGTACTATAGTGAACGTGTTTTTTGTATATTTCTATAATCTTAAAGTATGTGCGGTTTAGTCAGCTCCGCACGTATTGACCATGTCTTTCCTGTGGACAAGGCCGACTAAGCTGAGAGGATGGAATAGGCGCTGGATAAGCCTACTCCATCTTAATTCGTCCCGGGCACTACAGCGTCCCGTTTGTGAAGGTAAAAGTTGCCTCCTGACGCTGTATAAATCATCTACTAGATGGTAAAAGGACTTATATAGGTCGGTAAGTCAGTAGGTAAGGTGATTCTCCCTTTTCGTTGCGTGATTAGTGTTCGATATGTCATTCATTTATAATTCAATGCAGGGATAACGTAGAAAAGAAACACGTCATCAGCTTACTACCCATACGTTTGTAGGGTTCCGTAGGCGAAGGGTGCCAACGGGACCCTATTACTGTACCTATATCGAATTTGGCTAGAGTATAGATAAGGGTAACTAACTAAGGCCTTTTACCGTCTATAGTAGATGATTTATACAGCGTCAGGAGACAACTTTAACCTTGACAAACGGGACGCTGTAGTGCCCGGGACGAATTAAGATGGAGTAGGCTCGCCCAGCGTCACCATCCTCTCAGCTTAGTCGGCCTTGTCCGCAGGAAAGACATGGTCAATACGTGCGGAGCTGACTAAGCCGCGGATTTCCTCACAATGTTTCCCTTCGCCGTTTGAGAGTACTGGTATAGCGCACATAATTTTTTCACACAGAAAAATCCATTGGTACACGACCGGATTTGAACCCACGTCCTTAGGGTCGGAAGGCGGGGTCACTACCAACTAGACCACCAGTGCACTAGGTAGAGGTAGGTAGGTACTTACCTACTTCATTGCGTGATCAGTGTTCGATAGGTATCTAGCGATATTATTCATTTATAATGCAAGTATGACGTAAAAACACGTCATCACCCTCACAGTTATAATGCCGAAATAGAAAAGTTATTTTTAGAATGTTTTCGAAGAGCAGCTGTTAAAAGTCAATGACGCAGGTTATTTATGAAATTGTAGCCGAAGGATCACTTATAAATGGAGAAATTGTCCGTCTAACTTTTATTTATTTGAATCAATTTTACAATGGCACCAAAGCGACAATGAAAAATAATGTCTTACGAAAAAAAATTATGACCATATTCTGTGAACTTCTTCACACCAATCCTATCCTATATACCTATAAAAAAACTAAGGCCTTTTACCATCTATATTAGATGAATTATACAGCGCCAGGAGGCAACTTTTACCTTCACAAACGGGACGCTGTAGTGCCCGGGACGAATTAAGATGGAGTAGGCTTGCCTAGCAACTATTCCATCCTCTCAGCTTAGTCGGCCTTGTCCACAGGAAAGACATGGTCAATACGTGCGGAGCTGAATAAGCCGCGGGTTTCCTCACGATGTTTTCCTTCACCGTTTTGAGAGTAGGTACTGGTATAGCGCACATAAATTTTCCGCACAGAAAAATCCATTGGTACACGATATACCTATAGGTACCTACTAATATTATAAATGTGAAAGTTTGTGAGGATGTGACGATGTTTGTGCCTCAATCACGCCGTAACGACTGAACGGATTTGAATGAAACTTGGAGTCGGTGTACATAGTAACCTATTATGGTTGTCGATTATTTGAAGGGTTTGCGTAATTGGTGCTTTAACTTGTAGAATAGACCATTTCATTATAAGCCTAGAGAAATTCACTGCTGGGTAAATAATCAATAATAATTTTGTTGTCACTCCATACTGCTAGTTGGGTCACTGAACCAGTGTGGTGAAAGGAGTTTAAGTGCGCTCCAAAGGCTTCTTTCGTGTACTGGATGCATGTTTTCGAACTTTTTAGGTTCTACATGCCGCTTTCTTCACGATGTTTTCTTTCACCATACGAAAGAACTAGAGCAAATTTGATGTGTTTGAATTTTCTAAAAGAAAAATCCATTCGTGCGTTGTTGAATTTGAACTGATGACCTTAGGATAGAAAGACGAGACCGCTACCACTAAACCAGTGCTTTTGTCGTCTCACCATCATCATTTAGGATATAGATGTTTATTAAAGTATAAGTATTTTTTAAGTTTCAACAGTGCCATATTTTTACCTAATTTTCTTTTTACTTTTTTTGTATTTTTGTAAATAATAGGAATAACGCATTGGAATGTATCTGTTATGTTATTTCTAAGTGCAATAAAGAATTTGAATTTGAATTTGAATCGTTCACGCAATTAATCCATCTCCTCTTTGGTCTGCTCTTGTGTTCATCAACTTAAATATCTAACTATTCTCGACCGTCCCGTCATAAAATCAATAATAAAAACTAGTTTCAACTTTGTTTTCAATCAAAATAAAAACTCATTGCTCGGAATTTGTATAGATACTTTTATGACTGAAACTTTTTGGAATAAAGTGACATCTACCGGTGAGTAGATAAACAATTTAGAACTGCTATATAATAACGCTACTTAACAATAGATGTCGCTATATATTTTTTATGTCAATGTCAACATTAATTTGTTTTGGATGTCAACGTCACTATTTGATCACAAATATTCAATTTCTCTTTGAAAATCAGAATCGGCATTCGTTCAGCCGGCAGTTATATTATTATTTGTTTTCATTAATAATTTGATGAAAAAATGGAGAAAGTTCCGAAAAAACATAAAAAGGCTAAACATGTGCCTCGCGAAGAACTTTTATCTTTGACGAAAGAAGTATGAATTTTAAGTAATCTTCATATATCTGTACCTAACCTATACCATTCCTTGTTTTGATCATAAAACCTTAATTTTCACAGGAATTAGCGGATAGAATAATCCAGTTAGAATTGCACAATACAAATTTGAGGAATATTATCAGTAAAAGTGTCAGTGATAAAACTAAACCTTCAAATAATGATAAACAGAAAGATTTTGATTTCAGCAAGTAAGTACCTACTGAAAGTCACCATTTAAAACCCTACCATTATCATTTGCATCATTAGGTCAAGAGTACCCTAAACCGACGAGCATGCATGAAAAATATGATGCTTCTGAATGAAGCTTTTTTTTTTATTTATTTATTTTCATAATAAAGTTACATTTAGAAATATATTGAAAAACACATCTTACAAGCCATATTTGGCTTATCTAAGATGAGGTAAAGTTATTCCTCTGTAGATTAGTAAAAAACTTAACTAAGTCATGATAGGTAAATAAACACAAACACACAAGCTGGAATTGTATATCAGAATCGTAGCAAATGGAGATGAGTTGGCTCTGCCTATCCCATGAAAAACATGCCTGATATTATGTTTGTATGTAATAATAATCACAAGTTCTTCTAGCCTCATTAAACCACCGCTAAACTATTAATTAAGAGTTTGTATGTCCAAACATCACATTCAAACCGTTGATGTAATCTGCGTAGAACTTGATAGGTCCAAATTTTAAATCTGAAAAATTTGCTATAAGTCATATTTTGGCACATTTAACTTTGCCCAACAGTATATTTCTCGAAAACTTTCAGATCACATTTCCGGCATGTCTTACTCCATATCCTATACTTCGGTTGGGACTACCAAGGCTTTGTGATACAGGAAGACACAGCACAGACGAT
Organism: Scotopteryx bipunctaria; assembly: GCA_949320045.1. Taxonomy (NCBI): domain Eukaryota; kingdom Metazoa; phylum Arthropoda; class Insecta; order Lepidoptera; family Geometridae; genus Scotopteryx; species Scotopteryx bipunctaria. Next base: position 3,314,012 of record OX439470.1, read on the forward strand.
AGAACATCATCTGTTCAGTGCGTTGAGCCGAGCGTGCCTTGTGGAGAGCAGAGAGACATCGCAGTATCATCGCTGTGGGAGGACTGATAAGGGAGTTAGTGCTTATGGGCAGGTTAGGCTACTTTTACTATACTCCAGCCAAATTCAATCTTACTTGTTTTCACCCGTCACCCATCTCAATGTGACCGCGCTCATTGTTGCTTAACTTTAACGATCAAGAACGCCTAAGCAAGCTACACCAAGGGCGCTTCATGTGTGATGATAACTACTTGACTTTTCAGGTGATATCAATTCTTCTTCGGAGTAAACATAGCATAGAAACACAGAACGACCCAGAGTCTATAGCCAGTGAGTTTCCGTACTGCAAGATATTAAACCGGATATTACCTAAAGATATCAGGATTGTGGGATGGAAGCCAATACCTACGGATATCCCGGAGTTCAGCTCAAGGTAAATAATCCTACTAATATCATAACTTCTCTACTGGACTAGGAGTAAAGAAAAAGCATAGAATGCATCCAGCTGCTTCTCTCCCCGAGTATGTTGTAAAAGTCGACTAAGGGATAGTATCCTCCAACATAATAGACCATCTATATGCGCGATGGGCTGATCACCTGTCACCATGGTTCACCATATCCATCTTGGGACTTTGAATCAGTAGTGGCTGCAAGTTTTCTTTTGATCACTTGTGGCTCTGCCCCGTTGGGGATATATGATGTGATAATATTTATGTGCATTACTGTTTTTCGTTTTAGATTCGATTGTAAACGTCGTCAATATAAGTATTACTTTCCAAAGGGATCTCTAGACATACAGAGTATGAGTGAAGCCAGTAAACTGCTTATAGGTAAACATCTTATATTAATGTTTATTTTGTAAGGGTGCCAACGGGGCTCCTATTACTAAGTCTCCGCTGTCCGTCCGTCTGTCAGAGGGCTGTATCTCATGAACTGTAATAGATAGAGTTGGAAAATTCAGTGTGTATTTTTTTCCGTTACAACAATAAAATAAATTAAAAATAAAAGGGATTGCATGCAAGAAACATTTATGTATATGTGTGATGGTACGGAACCCTTTGTGTACGAATTCGACTCTCACTTGAACGGTTTTTTATATAATAAATAAATAATTGAGGACATTTAACACAGCACCATCTAGCCCAAAACTAACCAAAGTTTGTACTATGAGAACTAGATGGCTGATAGAATACATAATACAATATATGTTGTATCCAGTCCGTGCATATTTATGCTGATTTATTGGTTTACTACTACTAAGACCTTTTACCATCTATAGTAGATGATTTATACAGCGTCAGGAGGCCATTTTTACCTTCACAAACGGGACGCTGTAGTGCCCGGGACGAATTAAGATGGAGTAGGCTTGCCCAGCACCTATTCCATCCTCTCAGCTTAGTCAGCCTTTTCCACAGGAAAGACATGGTCAATACGTGCGGAGCTGACTAAGCCGCGGGTTTCTTCACGATGTTTTCCTTCACCGTTTGAGAGTACTGGTATAGCGCACAGAAAAATCCATTGGTACACGACCGGGTTTGAACCCACGAGCTTAGGATCGGAAGGCGGGGTCACTACCAACTAGACCACTAGTGCTCTCTGTGTGGTTTAATTTGGAAGTAATGGTGGTTTGTTAGGTTATTTCGATATTTGTAAAATCTAAGTGAATTTGTTTTTAGCAGTAAAGTTATTGCTTTTTTTACTAAATTAATTTCTACTCCTTGTTCTAAAAATCTATCTTATCTTTGCTTATAGGAAACCATGACTTCAGGAACCTTTGCAAGATGGATGTTGGCAACGGAGTAACCGAGTTTAGAAGAACGGTTTTGAACGCTGACATCATGGCCGTTGACAACAGTGATGTAGACAAACGTAAGTTGTGTAATCGATCATCGAAGTTAAGCAACAGTAGGCGAGGTCAGTAATTGGATGGGTCTACTGACTTTTTGCACATTTTTTTTTTGTAGTATAATAAATAAATAACATCCAAAAGTCACATACATAGTCCAGACCTCATACTTGGATTCCCTGTGTCGTGGGTATCAGAAACTACGAGTACCATGGTACCACAACACCCAGACCCGGAAGAAATATTTACAGATCATGCAAACATTTCTTCCGCAGCGGGAATCGAACCGGCGCTTCTTGCGTTTCTGCCGAGCAGTCGCCCGCCACGCTACCGTCATAGGCCATAGGCCGTATAGCCGTATCTTTGTGTATTTGTACAAATATAATGATACAATTAAAAATCAAGGGTCCTCATAGAAGAGACTTTTTCATTTTGCATTTCTTGCATAATTGTAATAGGGAACATACTGCTATCTATACCAGGTTGCATACAAGAAACATGTACGATGGTACGGAACCCTTCGTGTGGATTGGACTCCCACTTGACCGGTTTCTTTTGTTTCAGCTACATCGATGTACTACTTCCTGATAGAAGGTAATGCGTTCCTATGGCATCAGATACGATGCACCATGGCTGTATTGTTCTTGATAGGCAGTGGAAAAGAGATTCCACATGTTATAACTCAGTTACTGGACGTTCAGAGATATCAGAAGTAAGTTATACTGTGTAAATAAATAAATCAGCCATGACGGAGGCCTTTAGGCGGCCTGAAAACTCCGTCACTAGAGTTGGCCACTAGCTCATACGAACATATAGTAAATAAATATTTATTACTAGCTGCCGCCCGCGGCTTCGCTCGCGTGGTACCCGAATAAAAAATAGCCAATCTGTTAATCCAGTACATGTACTATGTATATTCCAAGTTTCATTCAAATCCGTTCACCCGTTTAGGCGTGATTGAGGCACAAACATCCAAACATCCAAACTCACAAATTTTCACATTTATAATATAAGTAAGATTATGATATAATGTATAATAGATAATTCTACAAAAAAAAATTGCTGAACATACAAACATTTCTCCCGTAGCGAGAATCTAACAAAGTCAAAGTATATTTATTGCTTAGTTATATGTCAAAAAAGATGTTACAGATATTAAGGATTCAATGTAATTTGCCCTTTATAGCCGTGCAATGATTAATTAGTTACAAAATTTAAATTATAATAATAGTAATATGTCAAAATAAATAAAAATAGCAAAATTTAAATGAAAAGAATAACGTAAGTGCTTCATATAATTTAGATGTGTTTTGTTTCAGAAAACCACAGTACCATATGGCAATAGATGTACCATTGAATTTGTTCCATTGCAGTTACGAATTGGAATCTGAATGGGTGTACGATACAGAGGAATTGGGTAAAGTTATTGGTGACCTGCGAGGAGAATGGAGTATACAAAACGTGAAGTGAGTAATGTTACTTATATTATAAATGTGAAAGTTTGTGAGTTTGGATGTTTGGATGTTTGGATGTTTGGATGTTTGTGCCTCAATCACGCCTAAACGGCTAAACGGATTTGAATGAAACTTGGAATATACATAGTACATGTACTGGATTAACATATAGGCTAATTTTTATTTGGGTACCACGCGAGCGAAGCCGCTGGCGGCAGCTAGTACAATATATATTTGTGGACATATCACACAGCGCCATCTAGCCCCAAATTAACCAAAGCTTGTACTATGGACACCAGATGGCTGGTAGAATACTTATACCGACGACGGTAGAAAGAGGAAATGTCGTATCTCAAAAAATGGCCTAAATGACTTAAAACTTGATTGTTGATAAGCAAAAAAAGCCGCGTCGAATGGTCTATGTCACGTCTTTCTACGATGAAAAATTTTATGATACGCTCTTGATTTTTTCCTAGTTTTTTTACTGTTCACACGACTAATTGCTGTTAATAAAAGTTTTTTTGCTCTGGTGTGAAATTGAATATTTTGAGATACGACAAAATTGCTTTCTTTTACTTTTTTCTTTGTAAATCCTACTTATATTATAAATTAAAGTTTGTGTGGATGTTTGTGCCCTAATCACGCCGTAACGGCTGAACGGATTTGACTGAAACTTAGAATACACATAGTACATGTGCTGGATTAACATATAGGCTATTTTTTATTCGAGTACCACGTGAGCGAAGCCGCGGGCGGCAGCTACTTTATAATATAGCAGGATTTTAATAATACTCATCTTTTTAGATCTACAATGATAAAAGACTGCATACAAGATCTAGAAGCTAAATACAAGGAGGCGAGAAAGAAAGAGATGGAAGATACAGATAATACCATGTGTGAAAGAGAAGACATGTCTTATACAGAGTGTCTTACGCAGGGTATAAAAGCCAGAATTTATACGCCATTGTTGAAGAGACAAACTTGTTGTAAGTATTCTAATTTTTTAAACTAACTCTTAATACAAGTTCGTATGAGCTAGTGGCCAACTCTTGTGACGGAGTTTTTAGGCCGCCTAAACGCCTCCGTCGTGGCTTAACGTCTTAAAAGCCGGGACCGACAATTTAACGTGCCCACCGAAGCACGGAAGCGCTCAGCTCGTAATGCCACTTGCGGTCACTCATCTAAATTGTGACCGAGCACAACATTGTTTATCTTCAATGATCAATCAAGAACGTCTAAGCAAGCTACTCCACAAGCGCTTCAATGTAAAACTAGCTTATAACCATATCCATATTGGTACTTTAAATCTGCAAATTTTCTTATGATTACTCTTCTTATTTTGTGGCTCTGTCCACCCTATTAGTAATACTTGCGTGATAATATGTATGCATGTATTGTTTTGTAAGAAGCCTGAAGTATAGAATTTATTGTAAAGTGCTTCTCTGCAAACTGCCCTATCGTTCCTGGAAAATTAAACTATTGCCTTTACTTTTAATTGTTGAGATAAACCAATGGCCCTTTTTATGCCTCTGTTTTTTTGTCTACTCATGGTATATTTTTTCTTGTTCTCAGCAAGTTTAGAAGAAAGAATACAACATTACAAGAGACGGAGGAAGTTGCCAGAGTCAGATTCTGAGAAAATGGACTGTTCTAGTAATAATGATCAATAATAAATCATATATTTTTGTATATTCGCTTTTTTACTGATGTATTACTTTACTTTAGTTTAGCTATTCAATAACAGATGGCTCTTGTTTCGAAATAATCTCTCGATAGATATATGCAGAAGTTTATTTGCTGTTCTTAGAATATATAAGTATATTGCACAAAGAAGGGAAAACCCTGTTGCATTCATAAAGATAGTCGTAGTTATTAGAAAATAAAGGATAATAAATAAATCTGACAATCGTGTGATAAATCATAATGTTCACCATGATCATGCTATTTGGTACCTAGAAAATGATATTAGGTCAATGCGCGGCAAAATGCACGCAACCGAATCGAGCATAGAACAGTGGCGTTTTGTTCCATAATTGTCTCCGTAATTATTATGGCATTGCGGGCAAAATCGGTGGATCGCTAAACCGGCTGGCGAGCGGCGAACTACATTTGAGGGCTCAAACAGTAATAGAAGGCCGCTCAGGTAGGATAGCGGTCAACCGAACCGCGAAATAATCGATCGCGAACGAAACATCCGAAAAATAAATCGATAGATTCTAAGTTTATTAATTTGTGCTCAAATACAAATACGAAACGTAATTTTTACTTTTTTCTTCTAATCACTGTAAACCAATTAAATTAAAAAGTCTCAATGGTGTATCCGAATCAAAGAAAATTGATGTACACTTTTTCGGGACGGGTAGCCAAATTTTGACAGTTCGATGAAAATATTTACGTGTGACGTTTGGTGAGAACTTTTTGTTCTTTTCGAATTTGTTTTTATTTATTTCTTGCGCTTGTAAAATAGTATGTAGGAAGAATCAAGTGATTTATTTAATTTAGGCTTATCCTTGCTATGGCGGTGGTTTGTGTGTGATAATCAAAAAATATGCTTGAAAAGGAGAACGTTATGTGCCTACTTAAAAAATCAGGTTTGTAAAAGTTTTTATAAGTTTTCGTTTATTTTATTGACTCCTGTTTATCAAACCAGCTAACTAATCAACTAACGAAAGTAGAACCTACTTTAGTATCCAAAATACTACAATATTCAAACAAAAAGTAGGTGTTTACCTCATAGTTTTTTTTTGTTCTCAGTACACTAATTTTTGCAGATTTGATTCAATGTTTTCATACAAGTCAGGTTTTTCAGTCAGTTATAAAATCGATACTTTCTATACTGATAATATAAAACTTATAAGTCTGTCTGCGTGTTTGTTTGTGAGGAGTACCTAATTAGTAAATCAGTAAATTCAGAAACTACAGTCAATTTTCTAAAAATTCTTTTTCTTGTAAATTATCTACTATGAGTGGCATAGGCTATATTTTATTAATATGTAACCAAATGGATACAACCTTTTGCTTTTCCTTGAGAAATGAATTCAAACGGAAGTAGAAGTAAATTTTTTTCATACAAAATTCACCTACCCGCTGCATCTTTTAGAAGTAGAATTTCAGGAATTTCTTTTTTAGTGCACCCTACAACCATAAGAGGAATATACCCTCAAAGTTTCACGCTTCTAAGGCCGTGCATTAATTGACAATTTTATTTATTTAGTTAATTAACTAATCACCGGCTATTTTGACCTTGCCTGAGGCCTATCTTAACTATCTTATTTACTTAAATAGAGAATGGAGTTCATTTTAATCTTACTTATATTGTAAGTGTGAAAGTTTGTGAGGATGTTTGGATTTTTGTGCCTCAATCACGCCTAAACGGCTGAACATTTGAATGAAACTTGGAATATACATGTGGATTGACATGTAGGCTATTTTTTATCCAGGTACCGCGCGAGCAAAGCCGTGGGCGGCAGCTAGTTTCTTATATTTTTTAAATTTATATTTAGGTTGTATTGTATGGTATTAGTTTTTGTGGTAAAGTCGCCAGCCTTTTGAGGCCTTTCAGCTTCGCCTGCGGTCGGTGATCTGAGCTCTGTTTTCTATCTGTAGGCGAACTTAGAGAGAAAACTGAGCTCAGTTTCATTTCTTATTATTATACTGATTACTTTAAAGTTTTTTATGTTATTATAGTTTGTCCTTGAAAGTTGTATCCCCCTGTTTTTGTGTATTAGCTTATATTTGTTGAATTTCTTTAATTGTGATTGACTTTTTTGTTTTTATTTGTTATACTAAGGAACTAGATTCTAAAAATAGAGATAACCGTAGTTTGGAGACAATTAATGTCTTGATTAACAAGTAATGTACTTTGAGATATAAACATTATTATTATTATTGACGGCCTCGGTGGCGTAGCGGGCGATTGCTCGGCAGAGACGCAAGAGGCGCAGGTTCGATTCGCGCTGCGGAAGAAATGTTTGCATGATCTGTAAATATTTCTTCCGGGTCTGGGTGTTGTGGTACCATGGTTCTCGTAGTTTCTGATACCCACGACACAGGGGATGCTAGTGTGGGGTCAGGACTATGTATGTGACTGTTCATTGTTATTTATTTATTTATTAATAATTGTTTTTTTTTTGTTTCAGATAAATAAATATAAGAAAAACCTAAAACAAAATGTAACTTTAGTTCTTTGCCTCCATAATGGCCAGTATCTCTCTTTAAATGTAATTTCAATAGTATTACAATTTGCCAGTATAATAAATAATAAGTATGTATTAGTTTTAAAATGATTAAAATCTGTGATTAGTACATGGCTGCCATTGTTTTGCGTTGTAAGTATTATTTATTTTATCATTTAATGTTTAATAAAGTCAGGCAGGCGGCCGGTCATAAAACACCTTAGCCAAAACTCTTACAGCATGATCCAAGGATTATGCTGTGCCGACACCACATAGAGTGGGATGAGGGCAGGAAGATGATGATTTTAAAGGCGATGAATCATAAAGTAGGATCCTTACTGCAGCAAGGGATTTAAAATGTGTCACTCCAGATAAAAATAGTTTCCCTCCCGAGATGGACACGACTTTTTAGGGTTCCGTATCTGAAGGGTGTCAATGGGACCCTATTCGAAGCCTCCGCTGACCATCCGTATGCCCGTCCGTCCGTAGTGACACAATTAGCGGTAGGATGTAGATATTTCTAATTTAATTTTTCTTCCCCAGTTTATAAAACAAGCAACTAATGAAGATTTGAAGGAAGAGCACTTAATGGTTTACATGGTAAGTACTAAGTATTTTTATTTTTACTATTATTGTGCTTCTTTCTTTTTCTTTCCTTTTATTGTTTGTGTCATTCTGTCTGTGCTGTCTTGTGTGCCAAATAAAAAATATATCTACCTATCTATCTATCTACTATTTAGCTGGAGCATGGCGATCCGTGAACTCTGCCTACCCCTATGGGAAACAGGCGTGATTTTATGTATGTATGCATACGTTCCACCTTTTTCCCGCGGGTTTATTTTGCGTGAAGCGCTCGTGGCGTAGCTTGCTTAGACGTTCTGGATTGATCGTTGAAGTTAAGCAACGTTGTGCGCAGTCAAAATTTGGATGGGTGACCGCAAGTGGCATTACGAGCTGAGCGCTTCCGTGCTTGCACGTTAAACTGTTGGTCCCGGCTTTTAAGTCGTTAAGCCATGACGGAGGCCTTTAGGCGGCCTAAAAACTCCGTCACAAGAGTTGGCCACTAGCTCGTATGAACATACTTTTACTTTACTTGGGGAACTGTTCTTGGTTATGAAGTAGCGAGGGAATACGCGGGCAGTAACTAGTAGTTAGGTATGAAGATGATTAAATACACTGTTATCATTCATAGCGACCTTAGATTCGAATGGCATATCCACCTGATTACCGACCTTGGTGCAGCGACATCTTGCGGTGAACTTAAGAGGAGAATAGTTGAAATCGCAAGATCCATACTAATATTATAAATAATAAATAACACCCAACAGTCACATAGTCCTGGCCACACACTAGGATTCCATGTGTCGTGGGTATCAGAAACTACGAGTACCATGGTACCACAACATCCAGACCCGGAAGAAATATTTGCAGAATATGCAAACATTTCTTCCGCAGCGGGAATGGAACCCGCGCCTCTTGTGTCTCTGCCGAGCAATCGCCCTCCACGCCACCGAGGCCGTCAATGCATGGATGTGTGGGGTAACTTCCTCGGTTTCCTCACGATGTTTTCATTCACCGTTCGAGAGTACTGGTATAGCGCACATAATTTTTTCGCACAGAAATATCCATTGGTACACGACCCTTAGGATCGGAAGGCGGAGTCACTGCCAACTAGACCACCAGTGCTTTCAATAGTCCCCTAGTCTTGTCTGTTACTCTTATCTAGTTTTTCTATAGTCAGTCTTCGCCTTAAGCAATCTCATCAAATCGTGCGGGCGTGTCGTAAGCTTGGTTTACCGTAGATGAGCACGATTTAAACCGTACGTACTACATTACGACCTCTTAGGCTATCCGCCCACTACACCTATCCATAACTGGAGCAACTAGAGCAAAGCAAAAATAAAACCGGTCATTTGCTAGTTCAATTTGCAAACGAAGGGTACCGTCGTATATGTACACTAGCTACCCGCCCCGGCTTCGCACGGGGATAGGCATATACCATCGTGGACTTTTTTGTAGACCTTTTTAAGGTTTACAATACTGTAGTTAATTATTTTGGTCTATCTCGTAGGGTTCAGCCAGCGTTTGCAATGAAAGCGCAAAAAATGTGTTTATTTACATCACATTAGAAACCTCTAAAATTATCAGTGTTTCTCTACCATTATTATGCATGTATTATACATATGAACCTTCCTCTTGAATCACTCTATCTATTAAAAAAAACCGTTTCAAAATCCGTTGCGTAGTTTTAAAAATCTAAGCATACATAGGGACAGACAGCGGGAAGCGACTTTGTTTTATACTATGTAGTGATGTCCTTCCTTCCTTCCTTCCTTCCTTCCTTCCTTCCTTCCTTCCTTCCTTCCGTCCGTCCGTCCGTCCGTCCTCCCTCCCTCCCTCCCTGATAATTTAGCTATCTATTGGGGAAATAATTTTTGAAATCGGTCCTGTAGTTTCGGAGCCGCACGCCAAAATCTATTTTAGGTTTTCTACCTTGGGTTACAATATTGCAATTTTCTTACGGATCCCAATTTTTTTTGAAAATATATAGCTTATACTGGTCCCTGATAATGTAGCTTTATATTGGTGAAAGAATTTTTGAAATCGGTCCATTAGTTTCGGAGCCTATTCGTTACAAACAAACAAAAAATCTTTCCTCTTTATAATATTAGTATGATAGAGATACACGTGGTGAGGTCAGCCTTCGTCTTGTCATCAATTACATCTTCGTTGGTACAAAGGGTGTGTCGAATGAAGGAAAACTGTGTGAATTACAATATATATCTGTGTTTGCTTTTAAATGAATAAAATAAATATTTGTGAACATTTCACACAGCGTCATCTAGCTCCAAACTAAGCAAAGCTCGTACTATGGGCACCAGATCGTTGATAGAATCATACTATATTATAAATGTGAAAGTTTGTGAAGATGTTTGCATGTTTGTGCCTCAATCACGCCTAAACGGCTGAACGGATTTGAATGAAATTTGGAATATACATAGTACATGTGTTGGATTAACATATAGGTTATTTTTCATCCGACTACCACGCGTGCGAAGCCGCGGGAGGCTGCTAGTACTTAAATATATTTTTTTAAATACATACTTGTAATACGTACTACAACACACAGACCCGGAAGAAATATTTGCAGAACATACAAACATTTCTCCCGTAGCGGGAATCGAAACCCGAATCGGAAGGTAAAAGTTGCCTCCGGACGCTGTATAATTCATCTACTATAGATGGTAAAAGGCCTTAGCAGTTAATAGACAAATTAAAAGAACGACACGATTAGTTGTAAGTTCCAGTAGTCATCTTAAGGTGATGGTGGAACTGAAATATTGATAGTGCTCTACATTTGGATCGTGGGAACTTAGCATTTGCTCTCGAGGGACAGATGAGACATTATTATGTATTGTTGCTAATATTGACCCTGACATTTTGTTTCTTGAAGTAAATAATGTAATAGGTTCTCCGATATATCCTCAAGCATATTCTCTTAGGGTCTCTCTCTTTCCCACTGGGCACTATGGGCAAGTGCCCAGGGCCCTGTGATCGATAGGGCCCCCCTAGTTCCTGCCAGATCACTATGTCCATAGAATGTGATGTGCTCAAATACATTGATTTTGAAGGAGTGATTAACGATTTTGCCCATCTCAAATCTAGAAGGGTTCCTCTTCAGTAGATTCCTAAGTACTAAACCTGTGAATGCTAGGGTTACTTTAGTGAATTCTATTACATTATCTATTCATTTAATGTGACTGTCAATAAAAAAAATGTAGAAGCTTGCTTATCTACTTTCTTTGTTTATTCTAACAAAATAGTGTTATGTCAAAGTTATATTATCCTAATATGTCCTGGACCTCCAATAGGTTAAAGACGGCCTTGTCTCTGACCACCACCCATTCCAAAAGTTTCAGCCAAAGGACGACCTCGGTGGCTGTTTTTTTTACTCCCAGTCCAGCATCATCATCTTCATCATCTTCCTGCCCTTATCCCACTCTATGTGAAGTGTAAGAGTTTTGGCTAAGGTGTTTTAGATATGACCGGCCGCCTGCCTGACGTCAACCCTCCTTGGGAATACTTGCTTATTGTATCTCATCATGTTGGAGAAGACACTATCCCTTAGTCGACTTTTACGACATGCTCGGGGAGAGAAGCATATTATTTATGTTACACAGAATACTGCTCTGCCCACCCCATGGTACCATATGGATACGGGCGTGATAATATGTAGAAAACAAACAAACGCAGCAACACAGGGATAAAAAATACTTAATTCATGACTAGAAATAACATGGACGCTACTTTCCATGGTGGTAAATCCCATTTTGGAACTTTGAATCAGGAGTGGCTGCAAGTTTTCTTATGATTTATTTATTTACTAGCTGCCGCCCGCGGCTTCGCTCGCGTGGTACCCGGATAAAAAAGTTGCTTATTATGTCAATCCAGCACACTGTACTGTGTTTATTCCAAACTGTGTACTGTGTATATACAAACTTTCGAGTTTATAATCTAGGTAGCATTTATTTAAGTACAGACACATCATAATATTATTATATTTTATATACAACATTAAAAAAAAAACAATCACGTAAGATACATTTCCGATGTAAAGGACAATTAGGGTGTACATAACTTACACTAATATATTATGCTCCTGTAAGTTAAATCTATACTAATATTATAAAGCTGCAGAGTTTGTTTGTTTGTTTGTTTGAACGCGCTAATCTCTGGAACCACTGGTCCGATTTGAATGATTCTTTCAGTGTTGGGTAGTCCATTTATCGAGGAAGGCTATAGGCTATGTTTTTTTTTCAAAATTAGGGATCCGTAATAAAATTGCTATTTTGTAACACAAGATGTAAAATCGAAAACCTATTATTGCGTGCGCTGCAAAAACTATTGACAATAGAACAAAATGATGTACTACGGGTTTGTAGATCCCATTAAGACCTACAAAAAAGTCCGCGAGAACATATATCTAGCTATCATGGTTTAATCACAATAACCGATTTTGTGTTCAAAATAATTATTAAATCGTGTGAAGAAAAAAAAACTACGTTAAATATGTATCGTAATATAAATCTTTTTCGAAATTAAGCATTATGTTATCAAGAGTATTTATGTAGAAGTAAAATACTTTTTGTTTCATCTCAATCGGATATTTCGTTTAAAAGTTATCACGTGTGTAAGATGTTAAGAGTTGGTACCTATTAATGAGTTATGGGCCATAGTCCATTTATTGAGGGAGGCTATAATACCTATAGGCAATATTTTATCTCGGTATTTCCACGGAAACGAGAAAAACGCGGGTGAAACCGCGGAGCACAGCTAGTGAAAAAATAAAGATGATTTACTTTTCATTTATGATTTCTTGTGGCTATGTATGTAAATACGATCCGTGGGCTGAAGCTAGTTGTATGTTAGAGTAGAGGGTAGTCAGACGCACGTCCACATGACTTATTTGACTTTGTAAATTGTTGCAGGATGATAAAGAGGGCGAAGGCTTTGCTATCGCCGTGCCTTCTTCAATGGAGGTTAGTGAACTAGATCTAACACAATTTACTTCTAGTAATGCCTAGTAGTGGACATGATGGACCATCTATATGGGCGGTGATGGGCTGATCAACAGACCAGCGCGGTTTTTTTTTACATACATACATATTATCACGCCATATCCCTAATGGGGTGGGCAGAGCCACAAGTAAACATAAGAAAACTTGCAGCCACTTCTGATTTAAACTCCTAAGATGGATATGGTGAACCATGGTGACAGGTGATCAGCCCATCGCTATTTCGCTCTAAACTCTGTCGTTTAATTATTCGTTTCTGTGTTTATTATGTGTATGTTGCCAATAAACTATTTTCTTTCTTTATTTATTTGTCAATGACGACCTCTGTGGCGAGGCGGGCGAGTGCTCGGCTGAGATGCAAGACGCGCGTTCGATTCCCGCTGCGGGAGAAATGTTTGTATGCTCTGCAAATATTTCTTCCGGGTATGGGTGTTGTATTATGTATTATAAGTATGTACTTACAAAAAAAGTATATAAGTATTCTATCAGCCATCTGGTGCCCATAGTACCTACAAGCTTTGCTTAGTATGGGGCTAGATGGTGCTGTGTAAAAAGTTCGCAAATATTTATATATTTTATTTCTTTCTTTATTATACAGTTTTTGTCCCATTAACTTAGGAAGTTTTTCGGTAATTATTTTTGTGTAGCGGGGTGGTGGGTGGAAACCTTAAAGCGCAACTTATTGCGTGAACTTTCTAAAGCTTGGAACCCAACGTTAGGTAATAGATAAGTGACGAATCAATAGATCTATTACGATAGTATTCAAATCGCGTCAAATTACTGTACCGTTTTGAGTTATCAAGCCTAATGAGCTGTTGCAATGAGAGCATAGACAAGTAGAGCGACTAGATCTCACCTGCATCTCGAAAGGGGTGGGCAGAGCCATATGGCTGATCACCTATCACCATTCACCATATCCATCTTGGGACTTTGAATTAGAAGTGGCTGCAAGTTTTTTTATGATTACATATCGACGGCAGAAAGCGGAAATGTCGTATCTCAAAGTTGATAAGCAAAAAAAGCCGCGTCGAATGGTCTATGTCTCGTCTTTCTACGATGACAAATTTTATGATACGCTCTTGATTTTTTCCTAGTTTTTTTACTGTTCACACGACTAATTGCTGTAAATAAAGGTTTTTTGGCTCTGGTGCAAAATTGAATATTTTGAGACACGACAAAATCGATTTCTTCCGTTGATATGGCTCTGCCCACCCCTTTTGAGGTGCATGCAAGAGCTAGTCGCTCTACTTGTCGATACTTTCATGAGATACAGCCCGCTGACGGACGGACGGACGGACGGACTGCACAGGCTTAGTGATAGGGTCCCGTTGGCAGTTGGCACCCCTTGGGTAACCCTTAAAACGAAGTCTTCCTTACAAAAGTAAAAACAATAAAAAGTTTAGGGAAACCCAGCAAATGCGGATAGGATTTGAATGTATCGATAGTACCTATACTCCAGGCAAATTCGATATAGAATTCATGCAAACAAAAATCTAACCTAAACCTAATAAAAATGTAATTTAATCATTTAAATTTTTATTTCGTGTGCGGCTAGCTCCTCCTTGCAAATTTATGTATTAACAAAATTGTAATTAAAATAAGCTTTATTAACAAAAACCTAACTTAAAATGTTGATACCTATTTTGTCAAAATTTTGGTTAGGTTTTTATTTACCTTTGTTCTACATCGAATTTGGCTCGACTAGAATAAATAAATAACATCCAACAGTCACATACATAGTCCTGACCCCACACTAGGATTCCCTGTGTCGTGGGTATCAGAAACTACGAGTACCATGGTACCACAACACCCAGATCCGGAAGAAATATTTGCAGAACATTCAAACATTTCTTCGGGAATCGAACCTGCGCCTCTTGCGTCTGCCGAGCAATCGCCCGCCACGCGATCTGTAATTTAAATAAGTTTTATTAATCTTTATTTTACATCGAATTTGGCTAGACTAGAATATGGTGCTAGGCATGTGGGATCAGTATAGAATGGCAGACGGGGCCAGGCGTGGCCTTACTCTGACGCAATGCTACCTCTTGCACGACTCGTCTACAATTAAGGCCTCGTCAGACAGAAAGCGTAATAAGCGCGCTAGCGCTAAAGCCCCGTAACTTCGCGTACTTTGTGTGACAGCTTCGACGCTATTCAGTAGTCGTCCGACACGCAGGCGCGGTCCGAAGGGTGGGGGGGTGTCACAGGGGACATGACCACCTGACATGGCCTCCGTTGTGTCACAGTCGACGAAACGTCAACTGTCATTATTGAGCTCCTTGACACTGCCATAAAATAGTCGAGGAGCCTTCATATGCAAAATGCCCACAATTTTAATGAAACAATGACGTCTCATATTTTATTGGCAGACTCTCTTTTTTTACCGGCCATATTCTTTTTTTTTAATATCCACCAGTCTACTCTCTCTAGCAAGAGCAACACGGACACTGGCCGAATTTTGACGTAACGTCGCAGTACCCACTATAATAAACTGAACTGAAATAATGACAATCAAATACAAATACAAATAAATACAAATACAAATTTATTTCAGAAAGATAAATATTTAACTATATGGAACTTTACAGAAAAATATAGAAGGTACAGAAGTAAATTAGTAGTTGCAGCGAAAGCCAAACTAAGCGAGGAGCTTGTATCTTGGCCTTCCAGAGTGCTTACAAGAGTGAGTACCTAACATAAAGTTTGAGGGAGATACGTAAGACCTGTTGACCTAAGCAATAGTAATAATAAAACAAAAATAATAATTAAAACTAGGTGGGGCTAAATAAAGAGAAGTTAAATGGGGTGAAATAACGGTCTGTATGTGTTATGTATATATGTAAGTGTGCGTGCGTGTGTATGGGTTTTGTGTGGGTCTGAGTGTATGTGTGTGTGTATGCGTGTGTGTGTGTGTATGCGTGCGTGCGTGTGTAATCTATTTGTTTGTTCTCATCTCGCTACCAAAGCAACCACGCCCTGCGGACCAACATCACTTTGAAGATTCACGAACACCGTACATTGCAAATAACTTTTACTACTCATGCAAGATCGACTCTGAGTTTTCCTAAAGTACCTAAAGTTATAATACATACATACACTATTATCACGCCCATATCCCTAACGGGGTGAGCAGAACCACAAGTAATCATAAGAAAACTTGCAGCCACTTCTGATTTAAAGTCCTAAGACGGATATGGTGAACCATGGTGACAGGTGATCAGCCCATTTCCCATATAGGTGGTCCATCATTTTGAAGAGGATACTGTCCTCTTAGTCGACACTTTTAAGACACACTCGGGGAGAGAAGCAGCTGGACGCATTCTATGCTTTTTCTTTTCAACAAAAATTGGGATTAAAAGTCAGTATTCTATAATCCTACTAATATTATAAATGCGAAAGTTTGTGAGGATGTGACGATGTTTGTGCCTCAATCATGCCGTAACGGCTGAACGGTTTTTTCTTGTTTCTTTTTTATAATTAGTGTACTAAAAATATGAATTAATTGTCAACACAATCTAGCCAAGTAGGTAGGTAATTAGTAATTTAACTTTGACCTAGTTTTATAAAGTAAATTATATCTAAGAATGTGTCCAATAGCACTTTTCTTACTGTCTCTTTTAGGGTGAAGACACTTTGTTCTTCTGTTCTTATTGTGTAATATTATTCACTAACACTTTATATCGTCACTGGAAAGGCAAAATTACGTAAGCGCCAAAATAGGCATATTGAGTTATTATCCTAAAATAGCAGTCCAAATACAATAATATGAATTGCTGGACATAGAAAATGAAAAAAGAATGAAATCTTATGTTGACGTCATCAAAATTCGATAATTAGGTAGAAAGTTATGATTAAAAAATGAACCTTAAACGGCTTTTTCTCGATTGGCGCTTACGTAATTGGCCTTTCCAGTGACGATATTATTTTGCACTGCACTAACTCGATCGGTTTAGTTCGTTTGAGTCGTCTCACTGAGTCTGTGTTATCGAGGAGCTGGACTGCCTCAACGTTCACATGATGATGAAGTCTTTTTTCGTGAACGGATTTGAATGAAACTTGGAACTTACATAGTATGTGTGCTGGAATAATATTTATAGGCTACTTTTTATCCTGGTGCAAACCGAGCCAAGCCGCGATCAGAAGCTAGTGATTAAACGGTTTATATTGATTACTTCATAGCTAAACGGTTGGCGGTTCTTCCGCACACAAAAACGCATTACAAAATAACCTGTGTTTATCGAAATAATACAAACACATTAACGCAGAAAAACTGATGCATTTAGCAGTGTTTTTATTAGTTTTCAGCGCGTTGCTCAGTTGGTGGCTTTGCGCTGTGGGTTGTGGGTTTGATTCCTAGGACAATCATTATTTTGTGTTAACATGAACATTTGTTGAGTTTGGCTGTTATTATTATTATGAGTGTGTCTTACATTCAATCGTATTCTACTAATATTATAAATGCGAAAGTTTGTGAGAATGTAAGGATGTGTGGATGTGACGATGTATGTTTGTGCCTCAATCACGCCTAAACGACTGAACGGATTTGAATGAAACTTGGAATTGTGCTGGAATAACATCATCATCATCATCTTCCTGCCCTTATCCCACTCTATGTGGGGTCGGCACAGCATAATCTTTGGATCATGGTGTAAGAGTTTTAGCTAAGGTGTTTTATGACCGGCCGCCTGCCTGACGTCAACCCTCCTTGGGAATTCTTGCTTATTGTATCTCATCATGTTGGAGGATACTATCCCTTAGTCGACTTTTACGACATGCTCGGGGAGAGAAGCAGCTGGACGCATTCTATGTTTTTTCTTTACTTCCAGTCTTCCAGTCTAGTATTTAGTTTATATGAAAATTAAAAATAGGTAACTAAAAAAATTAAATTTGTCAATGTGTCCATAATGAAAAATGTTTATTACGATGGTCTGAACAGTGTGTCGAAGGTAATAGATATTCTCGGGAACACACTGTATCCTTACTTCCTTACTATTCATTACTAATATTATAAACGCGAAAGTTTGTATGTATGGATGTTTGTTACTCTTTCACGCAAAAACTACTAAACGGATTTGAATGAAACTTGGAATATACATAGTACATGTGCTGGATTAACATATAGGCTTTTTTTATCCGGGTTCCACGCGAGCGAAGCCGCGGGCGGCAGCTAGTAATACAATAATGAAGCGCTTGTGGCGTAGCTTGCTTAAACGTTCTTGATTGATCATTGAAGTTTAATGAAAATGAAATTGACCCCCGAATACTCAAACGCATCTCAAAGTTGAGCACGTCTCAAATGACGATTTTATGACAGATTTTCATCAGAAACTGTCAAGAAACCGTAAGTTGAGACGTTCTCAACTCTAAGTCGCGTTTGAGTATTCGGGGGTTAATCTCATATACAGAAGATATAACTTGGTTGACCAGTTAGCTGTCTGGGTGGGTATATGAAAAATTTCTTCGGCTTTTTGCGTTAACTTGTAGCATTCACTGGGAAGGAAGTACTCAAATAAAAAAAGATTCGCATTGCCTGGGACTCAATGTATGAAGTTCAGAGAACAATAGATTTCGCATTGCTGGGACCAACCCGTTGGGTGTTGTCGGTTGTAGAAACAACAATACGCGGGAATCTAACCCGCACCATTGCCAGTTATTACAACTTGACCAATTATTCTGTTCCAAACCCAGTCGTGCGCATCGCGTTACTAAAAAAACGCAAAGATTAGGTTAATCCATTTTTTATTGTTTGTTGAAACCGGACGTAAGCGTTTTATATTCAATGAAATAAATGAAAATATTTACAATGTATCCATGTACAACGTAACGAACTGAAATGCGCCAGATGGCTGATAGAATACTTATATACCGGTACCATAGTACTCGTAGTTTCTGATACCCACGACACAGGGAATCCTAGTGTAGGGTCAGGACTATGTATGTGACTGTTGGCTGTTATTTATTATTATTATACTTTTTTTTTGTAGAAAAGTACATATAATAGGTACTGTACTGTATGGATCTGAGTGTTGGGCAACAAAAGTGGTGGATGAAAGAAGAGTGCATGCTACAGAGATGCGAATGTTGAGATGGATGTGTGGAGTGACCAGAATGGATAAGATACGGAATGAGTACATCAGAGGAAGTTTGAAAGTAGCGCCAGTGACAGAGAGGATGAGGAGTAATAGGTTAGCGTGGGATGGGCATGTTATGCGGAGGGAAGAAAGTCATGTTACAAGGAAAGTGCTGAATATGAATGCGGATGGATACACGGGCAGAGGAAGGCCTAAGGAAAGATGGATGGATTGTGTGAAAGAGGATATGCGTGTGAATGGAGTGAGTACTGAGATGACGAGTGATATAAGATGGAAGAGGAAAACATGTGCCCACCCCACCTAGTGGAATAAGGGCAGGGAAATGAAAATGATGACATATAATAGGTACTACAAACCCAGACCCGGAAGAAATATTTGCATCGCATAAACATCTCCCGTAGCGGGAATCTAACCCGCACCGCTTGCGTCTCAGCCGAGCACTCGCCTACCACGCTATCGAGGTCGTCGTTCTTATAAGTTTTCTCATTGTTGCAGGCTTCGGGGCCGCCCATACAGATGGAACCGGTGGACCTAAGCTTAAAACCGCGAAGACGTGCTCGACCCTTGGGTAAGTCATGACCTACAAAGGAAGCGGTTTAGTCGTATCTCAAAACATTCAATTTTACACCAGAGCCAAAAAACCTTTATTTACAGCAATTAGTCGTGTGAACAGTGAAAAAACTGGGAAAAAATCAAGGGCGTTTCATAAAATTTTTCATCGTAGAAAGACGAGACATAGACCATTCAACGCGGCTTTTTTTGCTTATCAACAATCAGGCCATTTTTTGAGATACGACAATTCCGCTTTCTGCCGTCGATATAAACATATTATCACGCCAGTATCCCTAATGGGGTGGGCCACAAGTAAACATAAGAAAACTTGCAGCCACTTCTGATTCAGTCCTAAGATGGATATGGTTAACCATGGTAGGTGATCAGCCCATCGCCCATATGGATGGTCCATCATTTTGAAGGGGATACTATCCGTTAGTCGACTTTTACGACATGCTCGGGGAGAGAAGCAGCTGGACGCATTCTGTTTTTCTTTCTCAGTCAAGCAGAGAAGTAACAAGAGGATGTAAGTCGTGACCTAACGCTAGTTCTTTCGAACCAGTGTGATGAAAGGATTCTAAAGTGCAATTGTTTGTTGTTTTCGTTTTAACACTGAAAATAGCAAGATACGGATACATTATTTTGTAACAAAATGTCGATACATTTTGGGGTTTCTTGATTAAAAACGAGGTGATTATAGTTATTATTCGCAAATTAAACTTAATGAGCTTTAAGCTAATGAAGCTCGCGTCGATAAAGTTTTTATGATTGCAAAACCTCTTAAATGTAGGACGGTGCACCTCTCACGAGCGCTAGTGATGTGACCCGTATCGATAGAATTGCTCATCTGAAACATCGATAACATTACATAGTTCTGAGCCCACACAAAGGTTTCCTGTGTCGTGGGTATCAAAAACAACGAGCTACCAATATTTTTTTTTCAATTATTATTCAAATTTCTAAATAATTGAAGCGTGGTTTCTTGCCTGTATCTTCCACGCTTGGTCGCGTTACGAACAGGTGTAAATGCAACGTAGATTTAAGACGTGTCCAAGTGATCCCCGTGATTTTATGGAATAAAATTTTTTGACTTTGTCTTTGAATGTACCTGTTGTTTCTGATCTGTTTGTGTGTTGGGATTTTTTTAATGAATTTTCCTCATTTTTATATAGGCCATTTGTTTTTACTTTACTAGCTGTCGATATTCTACGATAAATGGATAAAATATGTTCTAAGGGAACATGAGTATCTATTAATCTACCTTTAATTAACGTCAGCACAGGACCGTTACAATTGTGTTTGTTAAAAACGGCTACCGTAATGTGAATGACATAAACTTCAAATAGACTTGTCAAGGCGAAAAGACGGTAGGTGGTCGGATGCAGTGACGTGAGTAGCGGCCACGCGAGGGTCATAGATCACCAGGCAGACGACCAGCCAGGTAGTCTGGTGCTGATGACGCGTCAAATAATACTATGAGTCGTGCTGGCCTATTGGGAGGTACCCCTTACTTCTCTGCTGGACTAGGAGTAAAGAAAAAGCGTAGAATGCGTCCAGCTGCTTCTCTCCCCGAGCATGTTGTAAAAGTCGACTAAGGGATAGTATCCTCTTCAACATTATGGACCATCTATACATAAAATAAAACAGAAAATACACATTAAGCACACAAATAGATATACATTAAGTGTTTCTACTCTATGTGACAATGTAAATCCAACAATGATACGTTATAAATATTAAAATCATCATCTTCCTGCCCTTATCCCACTCTATGTGGGGTCGGCACAGCATTATTCTTGGATCATGCTGTAAGAGTTTTGGCTAAGGTGTTTTATGACCGGCCGCCTGCCTGACGTCAACCCTCCTTGGGAATACTTGCTTATTGTTATAATAAGTAATTAAAATCTAATGTCAGTCAGTCGGTGACGTAACAGTTTTATTTATATCTACTGCGTAACTAGTAAAGTAAGTAAATTACGACCGTGATACGACGTGTGTAGCTTTTTAAGAGCCTGCACCTTAACGGGTCCGTAGCTAAGGTGATGGTAGGATAAGCATGCGCAATAGCTCCTTAATTAGGGACTTTGTTAGCGAGACGATGTAGATTATGTACAACAACGTCATATTTAAATCAGGCTCCTTCCTGGTTTAGCTAGTGAATTTATTTTCCGACATTTAAAAGCACAGCAAAAACTAAAATCGAAATACGTTATAGCCGCCAATCCTGCTTCCTGCTAATATTATAAATGCGAAAGTTTATGAGGATGTGACGATGTTCGTGCCTCAATCACACCATAACGGCTGAACGGATTTGAATGAAACTTGGAATATACATAGTACATGTGCTGGAATAACATATAGCCTATTTCTTATGCGAGTACCACGCGAGCGTAGCCGCGGGCGGCAGCTAGTAGATAATTATTTATCATTTCTCACAAGAAATTTACATTTCACTAACAGAGAATCTTATATTAATAATGTAAGTTTAAACGCTTCGGATAAACTAGAGTAAGGTTGGTTTAAACAAACAAAAGTTAATGTATGTATGTTCGTATGAGCTAGTAGCCAACTCTAGTTTAGGCCGCCTAAAGGCCTCCGTCATGGCTTAACGACTTAAAAGCCGGGACCGACTGTTTAACGTGCCCTCCGAACCATGGTGATACTCTCCATCCCAATTTGTGACAAAAGTACCTTCAAAAACGCGTACAATTTTGTGATCGGCACCTAATGGGACAATACAGAATCGTTCGGCGGGCCACACTACAAGCCTAGGCAAGGATAAGATCTACGATCAGGTGGTCTACACTATATCCATCCATCTTCCTGCCCATATCCCACTCTATATTGGGTCGGCACAGCATTATCCTTGGATCATGCTGTAAGAGTTTTGGCTAAGGTGTTTTATGACCGGCCGCCTGCCTGACGTCAACCCTCCTTGGGAATACTTGCTTATTGTATCTCATCATGTTAGAGGATACTATACCTTAGTCGACTTTTACGACATGCTCGGGGAGAGAAGCAGCTGGACGCGTTCTGTTTTTTCTTTACTCCCAGTCCAGCAGAGAAGTGGTCTACACTATATCCGCCATTTTTATTTCATCTTTCGATTATTTGAAACTATCGACCTGTGTCCCATCTCTACCGCCATGCAAACGGTAACATCGGGCGCGGCAGATGCAGTAGGTCATGTCACGATTACCGCACACACACAAACTAACCCCGTTACGATCGTACAAGCCTTTCTGGGATTAGCTATTCTAAGTTAAAGATTGGATTAAAAAAATACATATATTATCATGACTATTATCACGAGAGCACTGGTGGTCTAGTTGGTAGTGGCCCCGCCTTCCGATCCTAAGATGGTGGGTCCAAATCCGGTCGTGTACCAATGGATTTTTCTGTGCGAAAAATTTATGTGCGCTAAACCAGTACTCTCAAACGGTGAAGGAAAACATCGTGAGGAAACCAGCGGCTTAATCAGCTCTGCACGTATTGACCATGTCTTTCCTGTGGACAAGGCCGACTAAGCTGAGAGCATGGAATAGGTGCTGGGCAAGCCTACTCCATCTTAATTCGTCCCGGGCACTACAGCGTCCTGTTAGTGAAGGTAAAAAGTTGCCTCCTGACGCTGTATAAATCATCTACTATAGATGGTAAAAGGCCTTATTATATATTATCACGACTGTATCCCAAATGGGGTGAGCAGAGCCACAAGTAATCATAAGAAAACTTGCAGCAGCTCCTGATTCAAAGTCCCAAGATGGACATGGTGGCAGATGATCAGCCATATAGATGATCCATCATGTTGGAGGATACTATCCCTTAGTCGACTTTTACGACATGCTCGGGGAGAGAAGCAGCTGGACGCATTCTATGTTTTTCTTTACTCCCAGTCCAGCAGAGAAGAAAAAATACTTTACTGCTTATCCACAGCACAGAAGAGAGGATAAAGTTGACTAGCCATACAGTGACGTATATGCGCTGTATTCTCAAACGAAAACATGTGTCAAGTGCACGAAAAGAGCCTTTGAGGCGCACTTTAAATAAAACCAGGTCAAGAGTACCGACAAGCATGCATGAATAATGTGATGAGATATAATTAAATGCGAGATGTCAGAACCGTAGCAAATGTAGATCCGTTTTCTCTGCCTACCCCGCAGGGAAACATCCGACACATTATAATATGTAGCTTACTTAGACGTTCTTGATGCGCGGTCACAATTGGGATGGGTGACCGCAAGTGGCATTACGAGGTGAGCGCTTCTGTGCTTCGGAGGGCACGTTAAATTGTCGGTCCCGGCTTTTATGTCGTTAAGCCATGACGGAGGCCTTTAAGCGGCCTAAAAACTCCGTCACAAGAGTTTGCCACTAGCTCATACGATCTTACTTTATTATATACTAGCTGCCGCCCGCGGCTTTGCTCGCGTGGTACCCAGATAAAAAATAGCCTATATGTTAATCCAGTACATGTACTATGTATATTCCAAGTTTCATTCAAATCCGTTCATCCGTTTAGGCGTGAATGACGCACAAACATTCAAACATCCAAACATCCTCACAAACTTTCGCATTTATAATATAAGTAAGATTTTTGTTTATTTAATCGTTTAAGGATTTAAAATTAAGTCGAAAGATAAAATCAAAGTAAGTAGTGAAGGTGCTTAAGTTCAAGTAACCGGATATCCTTGTTGTTATAAGTTTTTGCACGTTATGTAGTGCACGAAGATCTAGCGCACTAATCGAGTCACTAGTTATTTACCAGTGTGGGGAAAGGATTGAATAGCACCTCAGAGGATCCCTTATCCCCGTATACAGTAATCACTAAAAAAATTGCAGCCACTCCTAATTCAAAGTCCCAAGATGGAAATGGTATGGAATGTGTTGTATGTATCTTTTTCAGTTATATCCTGTCCATCTAAAGGTTGCCTGGAAGAGATCGCTTTTAGCGATAAGGCCGCTCATTGTATCATACAATGTGTATTTTTCTAAGTGCCTATGTTGTCACTTTTATGTTTTTCTTTTAGAAAGATTTCTTTTCTTAAATTCGATAACCTCGGTGGCCCTGCGGGCGAGTGCTCGACTGAGACGCAAGAGGCGCGGGTTTGATTCCCGCGGTGGGTGGGAGAAATGTATAATATTCTGCAAACATTTCTTCCGGGTCTGGGTGTTGTAGTATTATGCACTATAAGTATGTATTTACAAATATGTATATAAGTATTGTATCAGCCATCTGGTTCCCGTAGTACAAGCTTTGCTTAGTTTGGGGCTAGATGGCGCTGTGTGAAATGTCCACAAATATTTATTTATTTATACACCCCAAATTTTTTACCCTTCTTAGCAGTCGGGTAAAAAACAGTGACAAAACAAAAAGAAGATCAGATTAAAAGATCGCAAACGAAGCCGACTGCTGAAGCTAGTGTATAATTAGCTTGTTATTGAACGCATCCTTGATTAAAGTAAGGTGCGGTAAACGCGTATTGAACGCGCTTCGTGGGGTGACCACGCTTTTGTATTGGCCCAGATACAAAGTAAAACTTTCATGTATTTTTTCATACTAACTACATAATATTTGTTTTTTAATTTTAATTTTTAATTTCTGTATTTCTTATGTGTTGCCAATAAATTATTTTCTTTATTTCTTTCTTTCTTATATTCCCGCTGCGTTGTAGGAGTTGAACTTCGGGAATTTATTTCTTAGTGCACTCCTAAGCCATAAAGGGTATACACCCTCCATGCTTCTAGGATTTATGGTTTAGTTTAGGCTGTGCGTTGATTGTCAGTTCAGACCAAAGAAAAAAAAAGACGCCGCGCCGCGAACAACAAAAGTGAAGCCACCTTTTAATCTATGTGTGTCGAAGGTTTTAATGTTTTGTGTTCCAAGTAACCTAAAATTCATAGTTTAATAATTAAGAAACGATGTTATTTGAAGTACTTACAAGTGAAAAGTGATTCCGTGAGACTTTTTATGTGATTGCTGCTGTTTTTTCAAGTTTTCACTACACAGGAAGGCATAATTCTATTTTTAAGACTCGTGACGTACTAAGAGCGATGAGCATGGTTTTAGTGTGTGTGCGTGAGCGTGTATGTTTACTTGCAGGAGCACCGTTTTGTGTGGCTTTACTTCTGTTGTTCGCGGCGCGGCGTCTTCTCTTTTATTTTGTCTGAGATTGTCAGTCAGTTAGTCAGAAGACCGAAGCGACTTTAGGCATGCCGTGCTGTGCCGGGTCGCATGCCGAAGCGTCTTTAGGAATGCCGAGCCGCCGGCGCCGGGCTTCAGGCGAACGCTGTTAATTTCAAACACGACTTCAACTAACTTTCACTTATCCCACCCAGACCACAATCATGGCCAACCGACAGATAAAGATTTGCTTTGCAATTAGTTTTTGCCGAATGACGAGATCTAAAAAACATCGCTGGCTGACCTTCAAGACGCCCTACTCAAGTCACAACTTTACCAGTGTGATGAAAGGTTTTAAGATCCTCAAAGACGTTCGTACTATTACTGATTCGTACTATTGCTAATACTATCGCGAACTAGTGAAGCGCTAGTAGCTTAGCTTGCTTAGACGTTCTTGATTGATCGTTGAAGTTAAGCAACGTTGTGCGCGGTCACAATTGGGATGGGTGACCGCAAGTGGCATTACGAGCTGAGCGCTTCCGTGCTTCGGAGGGCACGTTAAATTGTCGGTCCCGGCTTTTATGTCGTTAAGCCGTGGCGGAGGCTTTAAGGCGGCCTAAAAACCCCGTTACAAGAGTTCGCCACTAGTTCATACAAACTTACTAGTTAGTACTGCCCTACTAGTGAAGTACGCTATCCTACTAATATTATAAACGCGAAAGTTTGTATGTATGGATGTTTGTTTCTCTTTCACGCCTAAACGGCTGAACGGATTTGAATGAAACTTGGAATATACATAGTACATGTGCTGGATTAACATATAGTCTTTCCGGGTATCACGCGAGCGAAGCCGCAGGCGGCAACTAGTATAAGATAAATTTTAAATACTAAATCGCGTGACTAGAACAAATAAATAAATTAATTAGACATTATAATTGCTGGACAATAATTATTGCTACAACATAGCATTTAGTATTTTGGTATAACATCGTTACGTTTAAAAATAATTTAGACCCCTGTGGCGAAGGGAGTGAAGGGAGACGTAACAGCTTCGTATCCTTTGACGGACAGATAAAAAGGTAACTTTGCTGGCGACCAATATCCGTAACCGAAACTAACCGTAACCGTTACGGCGTAATTGAGACACAAACATACATCTACACATCCTTACAAACTCTCGCACTTATAATATTAGTAGGATGATTTATACAGCAGCGTCAGGAGGCAACTTTTACCTTCACAAACGGGACGCTGTAGTGCCCGGGACGAATTAAGATGGAGTAGGCTTGCCCAGCACCTATTCCATTCTCTCAGCTTAGTCGGCCAGAGTCTGCCCTGTCTACAGGTAATACATGGTCAATACGCGCGGAGCTGACTAAGCCGCGGGTTTCCTCACGACGCTTTCCTTCACCGTTTGAGAGTACTGGTATAGCGCATATAAATTTTTCGCAAAAATACCGAATACGCACGACCGGGTTTGAACCCACGAACTTAGGATCGGAAGGCGGGGTTACTACCAACTAGACCACCAGTGCTCTCAATTCCTATAACCTTATCCGTATCCGGATCCGAAATTTCATATCCATAACATCCCTACTTTAGTCTTCTATCTTCAAATCTGATCAGTTAGCTTTTACTTGTGTCTTGTTACGTAATCCTTTCCCTTTAGCATAATGTTAATTAAATCAGTGATGGCGGTGAAAGGGATTAAATGCTTTCCACCCAGTACGTTCCGTAACTTGCGGTAAAGAAAAAAGCATAGAATGCGTCCAGCTGCTTCTCTCTCTGAGCATGTCGTAAAAGTCGACTAAGGGATAGTATCCTTCAATCTCAGACCAAATAAAAAGAGAAGACGCCGCGCCGCGAACAACAAAAGTGAAGCCACACAAAAACGTGCTCCTGCAAGTAAACATACACGCTCACGCACACACCTACACTAAAACTATGCTCATCGCTCTTAGTACGTCACGAGTCTTAAAAATAGAATTATACCTTCCTGTGTAGTAAAAACTTGTAAAAACAGCAGCAAATCACATAAAAAGTCTCACGGAATCACTTTTCTCTTGTAAGTACTTCAAATAGCATCGTTTCTTAATTATTATACTATGAATTTATGTTACTTGGAACACACAACCTTAAAACTTTCGACACACACATAGATAAAAAGGTGGCTTCACTTTTGTTGTTCGCGGCGCGGGGTCTTTTCTTTTTATTTGGTCTGAGCCTTCAACATGATGAGATACAATAAGCAAGTATTCCCAAGGAGGGTTAACGTCAGGCAGGCGGCCGGTCATAAAACACCTTAGCCAAAACTCTTACAGCATGATCCTTGGATCATGCTGTGCCGATTCCACATAGAGTGGGAAGAGGGTAGAAAGATGATGATGACGTTCCGTAACTTGCGGTCATCCATCCCAATTGTGACCGCGGACAACGTTGCTTTAAAGCTTAAAACTTCAACGATCAATCAAAAACATCTAAGCAAGCTACGCCACGAATGCTTCAACATTTTTGGATCTGACGGTGTGACACCGCGATGGGTGTTTACGGGATATATGACCAGCCCATTGCCAATTTAGGGATTCACTAAATCAGGAAATCTTCAAATCTCAACTCCTAAAGGACGCATTGAGAAGATTAAGTTTTTATGAAACTGCTTGACCCATTAAAAATTGACCTAAAAATTCCTTACATCGCGATCAAGACTGCTTCAATAACTTTATATAACTTTTTGAATTATTCAATTCGGACATTCCATTCGAAAGATATCACAAGTTTAAAAATGTAAGTATTAGAAATATGATATTATGTAGGCGTCATTGGGGTACGTGAGGGGAGTCAAATGTTTGTTAAATACCCGTGCGAAGCCGGGGCGGGCCGCTAGTGAAAAATAAACTCAGCGCAAACAATGTCACGGGGCGTTCTATTATCTAACTAATATTATAAAGAGGTAAGATTTTTTTGTTTGTAACGAATAGGCTCCGAAACTACTGGACCGATTTCAAAAATACTTTCACCAATAGAAGGCTACATTATCAGGGACCAGTTTAGGCTATGATATATTTTCAAAAAAATTAGGGATCTGTAAGAAAATTGCAATATTGTAACCCAAGGTAGAAAACCCAAAATAGTTATTAGCGTGCGCTGCGAAAACTCTTGATTAAAGAACAAAATAATGTACTACACGCGTACGAAGTCGCGGGCAACAACTAGTTCAGTAATATAAAGATCAAAAGGCGGACATAGAGCTACCAATAACCGCCGCGGTGAAAGGCAAATCATGTTAAATTATGCCCATAAATTACTAACAGTTAACATGTTTAGTGCTCTTTGATTGTGGACATGTTTCATTTAACTACTGCTTTGGTATTTAATAGAACATGTCCTGAGGCGTCTACGTACCGATTACGGCTAGTAAACGTATACAGACCGTTTATCAGGTACTTGTTCACTACATCTTCTTTCACTCCACATCGATCTCTTATCACGCTATTTCTCACTCTATCTCTCAAAGTCACACCACAAAAATTGGGCCAAATTGGCGACGTTTTGGAAAAGGGCCAGGTCAGGAGTACCTAAACCGACGAGCATTAATGAAGAATGTCATGAAAGTGAACAAAGCGAAAGAAATATGTCAGGATCGTAGCAAATGGAGATCCGTGATCTCTGCCCTATGGGAAACAGGCGTGATATTATTATGTACTAGCTGTTGCCCGCGACTTCGTACGCGTGTAGTACATTATTTTGTTCTATAATCAATAGTTTACGCAGCGCACACCAAAAACTATTTTGGGTTTTCTACCGTTAGTTACAATATTGCAATTTTCTTACGGATTCCTAATTTTTTTGAAAATATATTATAGCCTATACTAGTCCCTGATAATGTAGCTTTCTATTGGTGAAAGTATTTTTGAAATCGGTCCAGTAGTTTCGGAGCCTATTCGTTACAAACAAACAAAAAAAATCTTACCTCTTTATAATATTAGTATGATGTATGTTCTCTTCTACTTCAGAGAGGTTGATAGTAAACTCTTAGTTATTTTTGTGATTCAAAATTAGCTGCACAAAAACAATCGCCGTCCTCGACCTTAGCATCTTCAGATCATAACTACGTTTACATCCTGCACTAGATGCAAACCAGTTTCGCCACAGCCGAGGTCGCCACGCGGACTTATATTGCCGGATCTACGGATTTGTAAGGCAAAACTAGGAGTAGTCAGCGTCTTGCCTTGAAATCTACACATACATTATTATAGAGTAGACTCAACACAAGCAACTAAGGCCTTTTACCATCTATAGTAGATGATTTATACAGCGTCAGGAGGCAACTTTTACCTTCACAAACGGGACGCTGTAGTGCCCGGGGCGTATTAAGATGGAGTAGGTTTGCCCAGCACCTATTCCATCTCTCAGATTAGTCGGCCTTGTCCACAGGAAAGACATGGTCAATACGTGCGGAGCTGACTAAGCAGCAGGTTTCCTCACGATGTTTTCCTTCCGTTTGAGAGAACTGGTATGGCGCACATAAATTTCTCTGTAGGTAACTATGTCATTTTGTGTACCATCTTGCTTGTGTCATCTTCATGAGAGCACTGGTGGTCTAGTTGGTAGTGAACCCGCCTTCCGATCCAAAGGTCGTGGGTTCAAAGCCGGTCGTGCACCAATGTATTTTACTGTGTAAAAAATATATGTGCACTATACCAGTACTCTCAAACGGTGAAGGAAAACATCGTGAGGAAACCCGCGGCTTAGTCAGCTCCGCACGTATTGACCATGTCTTTCCTGTGGACAAGGCCGACTAAGCTGAGAGGATGGAATAGGTGCTGGGCAAGCCTACTTCATCTTAATTCGTCCCAGGCACTACAGCTTCCCGTCTGTGAAGGTAAAAATTGCCTCTTGATGCTGTATAAATCATCTTACTTATATTATAAATGCGAAAGTTTGTGAGTTTGGATGTTTAGATGTTTGGATGTTTGGATGTTTGGATGTTTGTGCCTCAATCACGCCTAAACGGCTGAACGGATTTGAATGAAACTTGGAATATACATAGTACATGTACTGGATTAACATATAGGCTATTTTTTATCCAGGTACCACGCGAGCGAAGCCGCGGGCGGCAGCTAGTCTACTATAGATGGTAAAAGGCCTTAGTATAGATGGTAAAAGGCCCTATAGCATCCAAGGAGGTACCTAACATGTGGAAATCGAGAGCTTGCATTACCCTAACAATAGTAACGTATTGAAAGCGACAATGCGGCTAGTCGTCAGGGTAATGATAATAATTTGGACCTAATTCCCTTTGCGGGTTACGCGTAATTTGCATTGGGGTGTGGTACGAATTGTGAGCGGTAGCGATTTCGACCTCGACCAAATGAACTCGCCGATTACTATCTTACTTATATTATAAATGCGAAAGTTTGTGAGTTTGGATGTTTGTGCCTCAATCACGCCTAAACGACTGAACGACTTGAATGAAACTTGGAATATACATAGTACATGTACTGGATTAACATATAGACTATTTTTTATCCGGTTACCACGCGAGCGATACCGCGGGCGGCAGCTAGTTATTTATGTTTAAAGTTTATTCATTCACGGCCGTATCCCTAATGGGGTGAGCAGATCCACAAGTAATCATAAGAAAACTTGCAGCCACTTTCGATTTAAGTCGGGTATGATGAACCATGGTGACAGGTGATCAGCCCGTCGCTCATATAAGTGGTCCATCATTTTGGGGAGGATACTATCCCTTAGTCAACTTTTACGACATGCTCGGGGAGAGAAGCAGCTGGACGCATTCTATGATTTTTCTTTACTCCCAGTCCAGCAGAGAAGTGTTAAAGTTTATAACGAGACTTATAAATATGATTATTAACATCTGTGTAACCATTGTGTTCAAGCAAATTAACTATCTTTATCTTATCTCTTTATCTTGACGAACTCGGTAGCGTGGTGGGCGAGTGCTCGGCTGAGACGCAAGAGGCGCGGGTTCTAACCCGCTACGGGAGAAATGTTTGTATGTTCTGCAAATATTTCTTCCGGGTCTGGGTGTTGTAGTACTATTATTATAAGTATGTGTTTATCAAAAAAAGTATTATAAGTATTCTATCAGCCATCTGGTGTCCATACTACAAGCTTTGCTTAGTTTGAGGCTAGATGGCGCCGTGTGAAATGTCCACAAATATTTATTTATTTTTTGGTTTTTGTTACGAGTAACGTTTCCGCTATTCTCTCAGCTACCCTCCCCGCTCACACTCGAACCACTCTCACTTAGATTAAGTTATAAATAAGCATTGCAACTAACAAGGTTGTTACTTATATAAGCTACTTAACTAAACATTTAACTAAAATGGACAACAATAGTATTCGACTGAATAGAATACTTAGCCTTACTGGTAGGCTTTCAAGGAAAGTGAGATTTCTGCAACACTAATATGAGCCCGAGACTTGGCTTAAGTAAATAAAATAAATAAATAAATATTTGTGTGACTACTTCTCTGCTGGACTGGAAGTAAAGAAAAAGCATAGAATGCGTCCAGCTGCTTCTCTCCCCGAGCATGTCGTAAAAGTCGACTAAGGGATAGTATCCTCCAACATGACGGTCCACCTATAATGGGCGATGGGCTGATCACCTGTCACCATGGTTCACCATATCCATCTTAGGACTTTAAATCAGAAGTGGCTGCAAGTTTTCTTATGTTAACTTGTGGCTCTGCCCACCCCATTAGGGATATGGGCGTGATAGTATGTATGTAATAAATATTTGTGGACATTTCACACAGCGCCATCTAGCCCAAAACTAAACAAAGCTTGTACTATGGACACCAGATGGCTGATAGAATACTTATATACTTTTTTTTTGTAAATAAGTACTTTTAATACATGATACAACAACACCCAGACCCGGAGAATTTGCAGAGCAAAACATTTATCCCGTAGCGGGGATCGAACCCGCGCATCTTGCGTCTTAGCCGAGCACTCGCCCGCCACGCCACATAATGTATTTCTTTCGTTTCATTTACTCATACTGCTTCTCTCCCCGAGCATGTCGTAAAAGTCGACTAAGGGATAGTATCCTCCAACATGATGAGATACAATAAGCAAGTATTCCCAAGGAGGGTTGACGTCAGGCAGGCGGCCGGTCATAAAACACCTTAGCCAAAACTCTTACAGCATGATCCAATGGTCATGCTGTGCCGACCTCACATAGAGTGGGATAAGGGCAGGAAGATGATGATGATGACTCATAACATTCTTCATGCAAGCTCGTCGGTTTTAAAATATGCAGTTGCAAATATTTTTCCAGGTGGAATCGATACCACACCTCTCGCCGAAATTACTAAACTGTTTATATAGAACAAGTAGAAACTAAGATAGCCTTCAAGGGGCTGCTTTCTCTCACGCTTCCAATCTAATTTATAGATACTATTCTCTCGTTCTGGTACTATATGGCCTCTTAAACTGGAGTAGTAAAATTGCGTTCATAGTCTTGCTGCAGGTAAGTGTTTAAATTTCCAATTGACGAAGAAATTAAGTTTAACGTTGTTATTTTAACACCTCAAACTAATATCAGAATGAGAGCACTGGTGGTTTAGTTGGTAGTGACCCCGCCTTCCGATCCTAAGGTCGTGGGTTCAAATCCGGTCGTGTACCAATGGATTTTTCTGTGCGAAAAATTTATGTGCGCTATACCAGTACTCTCAAACGGTGAAGGAAAACATCGTGACGAAACCCGCGGCTTAGTTAGCTCCGCACGTATTGACCATGTCTTTTCTGTGGACAAGACCGACTAAGCTGAAAGGATCGAATAGGTGCTGGGCAAGCTTACTCCATCTTAATTCGTCCCAGGCACTACAGCGTCCCGTTAGTGAAGGTAAAAGTTGCCTCCTGACTCTGTATAATGCATCTACTATAGATGGTAAAAGGCCTTTGTTGTATCAGAATCATAATTGTTTATTTGCAACAACAATGACTAAAACTAAACTAACAGTTGCAAAATGGTCCCAACTCAGCATGTGCAGATTGAAACAACCCACGAAGGTATTATTATAATAAATAAATAAATATTTGTGGACATTTCACACAGCGCCATCTAGCCCCAAACTAAGCAAAGCTTGTACTATGGGAACCAGATGGCTGATACAATACTTATATACTTTTTTTTGTAAATACATACTTAGCCTACTAATATTATAATTGCGAAAGTTTGTGAGGATGTGTGGATGTGCCGATGTATGTTTGTGCCTCAATCACGCCATAACGACTCAACGGATTTGAATGAAACTTGGAATATACATAGTACATGTGCTGGATTAACATATAGGATACTTTTTATCCGGGTACAACGCGAGCGAAGCCACGGGCGGCAGTTAGTATATCAATAACTGTATTACTGAATACTGATTCACTCATATTATTATGATCATTCACGCAATCCATCCATCTCTTCTTTGGTCTACCTCTACCCTTGTATCTATCCTTTCATATCTAACATTCTTCTCGTCACATGACATTCATCCCTCCGCATGACACGTCCATACTATGCTGATCTATTGCTCCTCAACTTTTCCGTCACAGGCGCTACTTTCAAACTTCTTATGAAAAGAAACATACATATTATCACGCCAGTATCCCTAAAGGGGTGGACAGAGCCAAAGGTAATCATAAGGAAACTTCTAGCCACGCCTGATTCAAAGTCCCAAGATCGATATGGTGATCAAATCTCTCTAGCCAACGTTGTAAATCAAATTAACAAAATGAAGACTCAGGGGTCCATGTAATTGTTCTAATAGTTTCTAATATGTTGTAGTATCAAAAGTTGCCTCCTTTAACTGTATAAATCATCTAGTATAGATGTTGACGACCTCGGTGGCGTGGCGGGCGAGTGCTTGGCTGGGACGCAAGAGGCGCGGGTTCGATTCCCGCTACGGGAGAAATGTTTGTATGTTCTGCAAATATTTCTTCCGGGTCTGGGTGTTGTAGTATGTATTGTAAGTATGTATTTACACAAAAAAAGTATATAAGTATTCTATCAGCCATCTGGTATCTATAGTACAAGCTTTGCTTAGTTTGGGGCTAGATGGCGCTGTGTGAAGTGTCCACAAATATTTATTTATTTAAAAGCCTTAGTTTAGTACAAAAGCCGGCTAACTTAAAAAGTCGTTACTCCCGATCGTAACTGCGAAGATAAGGGTAACACGTACGTTTATTTATGGTACAGGAGGTAGTAATTGTAACAGACCAAATGGCGCGGTCGGGCGAAAGTAAGGGTCGGGTCGGTGTGCGCGCGGCTGTGAAACGCTGCACGCTTCCGCTTGGACCATACACAGTGTTTGAGTGAGCTTATTGCGCTCACTGAAAGACTGTATAGTTTTTGGTTTCTCTTATCTAATCAACTTATCTAGTTCATATTTTTTAGAATACAGTTGTAATACCTACACTAATAACAAGTAGGTGGAGACTTGTGTGGACAGATATCTACCTACGTTCTTATTGTTATTTTATTTTTTTACTATTATTGTACTTCTTTCTTTTTCTTTCCTTTTATTGTTTCTGTTATTCTGTCTGTGCTGTGTCTTGTGTGCCAAATAAATAATATATCTAATAAGTAATTATGACTACTTATACCTAATTTAATTTGACTTATTATAATTTTTGTGACGTTTATATTTATTTAGATTAACTTGTGACATGTATACCTTTACGAAATAAATCATTATGAATATAATTAACTAGGTATGGACGACGAATGCCGAATTATAAAGTACCATAGCAACAATGGTATTTATCTGTCAAAGATTGCCATAGATTTTTTGATAAATAAACAGCGTTTGTATTGTAATCTTACATTCGTAGCGCGTTGGTAGATATTAGGAACCGGGCATTAGAGAACATTCATATAGCAATGCAACGTTGTTTTTAAGAACAACTTTACTATGTCAATTTACAATCGGTCCCTCGTTAGTAGAAAATAGGAAGTTGCTACGACAAATCGCATTTCCTCGCAACTCGTTGTTTTCCGACGCTCACCCAGGACAATGGATACTCGTTAAAATTACAATTCCACTGCTTCGATTTTCACCATTTCCCACGCTGTTTTGGTCACGATTTTAAGTGCAACATAATATTCTAATGCGTCGTAGATTTTATCAGTACGTTGCGTATTTTGTTATTTTATGCATAAATAAGCCGTATTTCTAAACCCGAGACTTTAATACTTTCACCATACTGAAGCGCTCGTGGCGTAGCTTGCTTAGATGTTTTTGATTGGTCATTGAAGTTAAGCAACGTTTTGCGCGGTCACAATTTGGATGGGTGACCGCAATTGGTATTACGAGCTGAGCGCTTCCGGACTTTGGAGGGCACGTTAAATTGTCGGTCCCGGCTTTTAAGTCGTAAAACCCTGACGGAGGCCTTTAGGGGGATTTCTGTATTTTTTTTAAATTGAAGTTCCACAAATCCCCCTTTAAAGGGATTTCTCAGGGAGGAAAGTGGAATAAGCCATGATGATGACCTCCTTGACGTGTCCGTCAACGGCGAATCTTGATAACTCCGGAAATGTCAGCGAATATTGCCTGCAAAGCCGAATTTTGTTTTGAAAGTTTAGTTGCAGTTCAGCTTATGAATGCAACGCTGCTCGCTGACACTCTGACCGCGAGCCGTTCGATTCTCACGCTATTTTCGACATGGATATGCGTAAATTTATACAAACGGTAGTCAATTGTTGCTCGCTTAAGTTGTGTTAAGGTTTGCTCTTAGTGTGAGCGTTGGCGAAGTTGAACTATAGGCTATACTTATAGTAACAGCAGGAACTATTTACACAACCTCATCTTGTGGTCTGGTGGTAGAGGCGCCGCCTTTCGATTGTAAGGTTGTGCGTTCAAATTTGGTCGTGCATTTTTTCTGTTCGAAAAATTTACGATCGCTATACCAGTACTCTCAAACGGTGAAGGAAAACATCGTGAGGAAACCCGCGGCTTAGTCGGCTCCGCACGTATTGACCATGTCTTTCCTGTGGACAAGGCCGACTAAGCTGAGAGGATGGAGGCGCTGCTGGGCAAGCCTACTCCATCTTAATTCGTCCCGGGCACTACAGCTTCCCGTTTGTGAAGGTAAAAGTTGCCTTCTGACGCTGTATAAATCAAGCTATTTTATCCCCGCTCTGGTACGCTACAATAACGGACTTTTTGAGCAAGAGGATTGAAATAGAATATATCTATATATCCAATCTGGTTCAGGGGACACCAGTGGTCTTCTTCTATCGTGTCAATGGTTCACACTATCTTGGAAAAGAACTTAGCCAGTTCCACAGCGTTCCACATTGTTCAGGTCGTCTCTCGTGCAGGTGGTCGGGCACGAGGGGCAGCTGAGGTGGGCCATGGACTGAATTAGGGCGCCACAGTTGCAGTCAGCCATGGATGAGTCCCTCATTCCTATTTGCACAGATGCTGTCTACAGCGGCCAACTTGGGCCCTGAGACTGTTGATGGACTTCCAGACCAGCCAGGGCAGGTCAGAACCTGGCACACCAGTGGTAGAAGGCCCGCAGTGTGAATTCTCCCTAAGGCTTTATTCAAGTACCAGCGATCTCCATTTAATCTAATAGATATGTATCGTGAACGGTCGTTCGTATTTATCAGCGTGTAGCACCGTAGAGTCCAGCTATTGACGTACTATAAGGAAATTGGAGTGGCATTGTCCATTAGATAGATAGATAACATTTTATTAACACTTTGATCCGTGATCTCTGCCTACCTTTGGGAAATAGGCGTGATATTATATAGATAGATAAACTCTTCATTATGTATAAGAACAAAAACGAAAACAAGAAAAAACATGGAGATAAATGAATAATAATAGTTTATGTACCTAAATAAATACCAATAAATAATGGTGTCAATATGTGTATGTAAGAGAATAAAAAAGGGCCTTATACAAGAAACATTTTTAAGGCTTTTTAAAAGCTTTTTAAAAAGCACATAGAGTAAAAGTCATAGTAAAAAGTACATGTACGATGGCACGGAACTCTTGTGCGAATACGACTTTTGACCGGTTTTTTTCATCACTCCTAGTCCAGCAGAGAAGTGTCCACAATATATAAGTCCTAGTCTCAAAAGCATTACATGTTAAACCAAAAGTGATTGTGAAAGCCATAGAATATCAATAGATGTAAATACAGCGTGAGAAACTGGGCCGCCGGGCCGTCTTTACACGGATTATTTATAGCCAGCAGTCTGCGGACATGCTTTGGTGCATACTGTTGCCCAACTCGATGGTACCGTCTGAAGGGCTATGCTTTCAAGTCTATCCAATCACTATTGCCCGATATTCAACTTGTGGGACACCACGTGACTTCCGCCTAGTTTTTTTCATACAAACACTAGATGCCCGCCCCGGCTTCGCACGGATATTTAACAAATTAGATTTTTTAGGTCAATTTTTTACACCTCGGGTTACATTATTGGAGTTTTAGTAAGGATGCCTAATTTTTTTGAAAATAAATTATAGCCTATGTTATTCCGTAATAATGTAGCTATCTACTGGTGAAAGAATTTTTTATATCGGTTCAGTAGTTTTGGAGCCTATTCGTTACAAACATAAAAACAAACAAAAAATCTTTCCTCTTAATAATATTATATTAGTGTAGATAAATTTATTACGGAACAACAAACAGCTACACTATATGGCTAAGTAAAGCCTTTATAGATATATTCTGCGAATGTATATCAACTTAATAATGTAGCCCACAGCGTTATTCACAGATTAAAATAAATACGTGTACAACAAAAATTAACTGGTAGAGAGTGTAGAAGTGTATAAGTCTATCGTAATTCAAAAGGAAAGATTTAAAAGATTCGGTGTTTAACGAACCCCTTCTCCCCCCCCTACCATGGACAATGCTTAGGAGGAATATTCCACCAAGTTTTATGCTTCTAGGACTTTGGTTTAAGCTGTGCTTTGTTATACAGTCAGTCAGTGACAGAGTTTTATAGATTGAGTCGTTAAGCCATGTTCAAGCATAACTTTCGAACAGTTAATCCAATCTGTATGAAACATGATAGGTAACTTCTCTGCTGGACTGGGAGTAAAGAAAAAACATAGGATGCGTCAAGCTGCTTCTCTCCCCGAGCATGTCGTAAAAGTCAGGGATAGTATCCTCTCCAATATGATGGACCATAATAATTATGGGCGTTGAGAGCACTGGTGGTCTAGTTGGTAGTGACCCTGCCTTCCGATCCTAAGGTCGTGGGCGTGGGTTCAAACCCGGTCTTGTACCAAATTTTTCTGTGCGAAAAATTTATGTGTTCTATACCAGTACTCTCAAACGGTGAAGAAAATCATCGTGAGGAAACCCGCGGCTTAGTCAGCTCCGCATGTATTGACCATGTCTTTCTTGTGGACAAGGCCGACTTAACTGAGAGGATGAAATAGGTTCTGGGCAAGCTTACTCCATCTTAAGTCCAGCAGAGGAGTTAATAATTACTTTTGGTATTTCTCCCGCCTTGGGAATGGAAGGCTCCCGCGCTCAGCTGGACGCCGAAGCCATCAATGGATCCACGAAACGTGACTGCATTTAGAACAAGACGCGTATCTCCGATCTCGCCAATTATGCATTTGACCATTACTGCGCTTTTGGATAACGATACAGCTTGAAAGTATAGTCAGCCTTTAGACAGCTGTTCAACTTATGCTAAGCTAAGATTAAATTACCCATCAATATAAACAACTTTTCTAAGAAACCAACACTGTGAGCAAGAAAAATAAGCAGCTGTTTTATGAAAAAGTTCCATACCTACTTGGCTAAATGTACGCCTACTATCTTGCTTCGAAAGTCTACCTTAAGCTATACTTTTGATTCACAAGCAGTGCGAGACCGGTGCCGACAAGTGGGCGGTGGCCTTAAGAGCTGTAGGTAATTATATCGATGTTTAGAGCTAGGCGTTATTAGAGATCAATAACTCACCGACTTCCTTCCTTATGCAATGAATTATTACCAGCTCACATTTAGCAGCCCAATTATTCGGACAAATTGAATTTCTACATTTAATAGTTTATTTCTTACGAATATATTATATCTGTTTTATGCCAAACCAGTTGATGTTGATGATGTAAATTTTCAAATGTTTTATTATGATCTTTGGATCATGCTGTAAGAGTTTTGGCTAAGGTGTTTTATGACCGGCCGCCTGCCTGACGTCAACCCTCCTTGGGAATACTTGCTTATTGTATCGCATCATGTTGGAGGATACTATCTCTTAGTCGACTTTTACGACATGCTCGGGGAGAGAGCAGCTGGACAAGTCCAGCGAAAAAGTATTTGACGGCCTCGGTGGCGTGGCGGGCGATTGCTCGGCAGAGACGCAAGAGGCGCGGGTTCAATTCCGGCTGCGAATGAAATGTTTGCATGATCTGCAAATATTTTTTCCGGGTCTGGGTGTTGTGGTACCATGGTACTCGTAGTTTCTGATACCCACGACACAGGGAATCCTAGTGTGGGGTCAGGACTATGTATGTGACTGTTGGGTGTTATTATTTACGCATTTCACTTTACCGATACCTGCGATTACGTCAAAAAGACTTGAGCAAAGAGGTTTTGTAAGCTGTCGACGCTTACCATAAAAGTCATTATAAAAGTGAGTCCACGTTAAACCGCATCATTACCAGACTAGCCCACCGCATCCTATAAGGCCACGCAATTACTCTGTTTTTGTTCCATCACTAGAAGTTGGAGCATTTACTGGATAAATAGATTACCTTGTACAGTGGAGTCCTACTAAAGTGATAGTATTTTCTTGTGACCGTGATTTTAGGCCGTCGAAAGGCCTCCGTCATGACTTAAAAGCCGGGACCGACGGCTTAACGTGCCCTCCGAAGCACGGAAGCGCTCAGCTCTTAGTGCCACTTGCGGTCACCCATCCCAATTGTGACGCAACGTTGCTTAACTTCAACGATCAATCAAGAACTTTTATATTATATGAATTCGACAGTCACTTTTCTGGACTAATGACTACTAATATAGAAATATACTTTTATTAGGGTTTCCGTACCTTAAGGGTGCAAACGGGACCCCCGCCTTCCGATCCTAAGGTCGTGGGTTCAAACCCGGTCGTGTAACAATAATCTCAAACGGTGAAGTAAAAACTTCGAAAAACATGCGTCGAGCGCATAAAAGGAGCCTTTGAGGCACACTTTAGATCCTTTCACCACTCTGGTGACACGACTGGGAATGGGAATCGAACCCACAGCTCCTTCAGCTGGTCTGTATGTTTTCATTTTGTTACAGTTAGCGCTGCTCCAACATCGTCCAAGGTCGTGGATGGAACATCAACTCATCTTGTGTTTGAGTGAGTATTATATACAACTGAAGGAGAACATCGTGAGGGAACCCGCGGCTAAGTCAGCACCGCACGTATTGACCATGTCTTTCCTGTGGACAAGGCCGACTAAGCTGTGAGGATGGAATAGGTGCTGGGCAAGCCTACTCCATTTTAATTCGTCCCGGGCACTACAGCGTCCCGTTTGTGAAGGTAAAAAGTTGCCTCCTGACGCTGTGTAAATAATAATAAATAAATAAATAAATAACAGCCAACAGTCACAAACATAGTCCTGATCCCACACTAGGATTCCCTGTGTATCAGAAACTACGAGTACCATGCTACCACAACACCCAGACCCGGAAGAAATATTTGCAGAACATGCAAACATTTCTTCCGCAGCGGGAATCGAACCCGCGCCTCTTGCGTCTCCGCCGAGCAATCGCCCGCCACGCCACCGAGGCCGTCAAATAAATAACCGTCAAATAATAATAAGTAAATCATCTAACTAGATGGTAGAAGGCCTTAGTTTTATTATGTACAACTGAGAGCCTTTGGTTCCACTCGCACACCCCCATTGCTTGCCTCGGCCCCATAATCTCTATGACAATACATACATACTACCCACAGCCTCAACATCATCGAGGATACTGGAACACTGCCGCCAACATCCCAAAGTCCATCTCCAGTACTTCAAGGAGTTGTGCTGGCTGAGGGAGGAGGAGGGTTAGCAGGGGGATTATTTATTTATTTATTTAATTAATTAGTACGGCACAACCAATTACACTAATTAAATCACAAAAACTAAAAATAAAATAAACCAAAACAAAAAATAAAATAATAACAAAATTCATAATAAATGTCAGGTTTCAAATATTCAAGATTAAGTCAAAAAATAATTATTATAATGTCAAAATTCATTCATTCGTCATTCTCACAATACCTCAAGCACAACAACATAAGTCTCTTCCATTCATCCGCAAATACGTCGCATTCTGGGGTGGTAGCCTAATAAGGTGGGATAATGCACAATACACCCCCCCGCGGGACGTCAGTGCAGATCTTTGTTCCCCTAACATTAATTAGAATTAGCATTACTATCACGCGCATATGCCTTAATGGGGCGGGTAGAGCTACAAGTACTTAATATCATAATCGACGAAAGAAAGCGGAAATGTCGTATCTCAAAAAATGCCCTAAATGACTTAAAACTTGATTGTTGATAAGCAAAAAAAGCCGCTTCGAATGGTCTATGTCTCGTCTTTCTACGATGAAAAATTTTATGAAACCCCCTTGATTTTTTCCTAGTTTTTTTTTACTGTTCACACGACTAATTGCTGTAAATAAAGGTTTTTTGGCTCTGGTGTAAAATTGAATATTTTGAGATACGACAAAATCGCTTTCTTCCATCAATATGGAAACTTGCAGCCACTCCTGATCCAAGAGTCTCAGGATGGATATGTCGACAGATCAGCCCATCGCCCATATAGATGGTCCATCATGTTGGAGGATACTATCCCTTAGTCGACTTTTACGACATGCTCGGGGAGAGAAGCAGCTGGACGCATTCTATGCTTTTTCTTTACAAGTCATGTAGCCAAATCTGTTTTATTTCAGATCAAGCCATCAAGTGCCTAAGATAAAGGTTGGCCCCGATCTTCGCAGTGCGAGAAGACCAAAACAGCATACGCACAAGTAACTACTTATATTCCATTGAAACTTATTTTAGGGAAAACTTTTAACTTTCTCAAAACCTTAGACACACATACTGCCGTCACAAGAAAAAAAGACGTTTCTACATAAAATTCCGAAATGGGGAAAAAAATACTGGTAGATGCGTCTTTTTTTACTGATTCCGATGATGTATATAACTCAATTATGAAAAAAATGTTAGATACGTCTTTTTCCTTATGACGGCAGCATAGATAAAAAGGTGGCTTCGCTTTTGTTGTTCGCGGCGCGACGTCTTTTATTTTATTTGGTCTGAGAGTAGGATATTAGAATGATGCCAATTTCGGTCTCTAATGTCAGATTTTCTTTTTTATTTCAGAACTAAACCATCGATCTCACTATCCCCGCAAACGTCACTCGAGCTGTCAAAATACCCCATCATCCCGTTCCCCATACAGAAGCCGAGCACAGAACGAAACGATTTCCAGCTACAAGCAGAGATGCTAAAACACAAACAAACAGACATACACATAAAGAATTTTCTTATTAATACCGCGTTGCAAAACGCCTTGACCGGATCGCTCAGTCAACTCACTCAGAGGAAGTTTGCGAAGACGCCAGCGGACACTAAAATGAGGAACTTTAAGACGGAGTTTACGAGAACAGTGCCGGATACAAAGTTTACGAAGTCAATG
Source organism: Scotopteryx bipunctaria (assembly GCA_949320045.1). Lineage (NCBI taxonomy): Eukaryota > Metazoa > Arthropoda > Insecta > Lepidoptera > Geometridae > Scotopteryx > Scotopteryx bipunctaria. Next base: position 3,357,522 of record OX439470.1, read on the forward strand.
CCTGATAAGTTTACGAAGTCAGTGCCAGATATAAAGTTTACGAGGTCAGTGCCTGATAAGTTTACGAAGTCAGTGCCGGATATAAAGTTTACGAAGTCAGTGCCGGATAAGTTTACGAAGTCAGTGCAAGATACGAAGTTTACGAAGACAGCTGAGGAGCTGTTCACGTTTGCGAAGACAGAGGAGGCTAGTAATGATGAATCAAGGAAGAGACTGCATAAGTGCGATGTGGCTGGATGCCATAAGGTCTACACTAAGAGTTCGCATCTGAAGGCTCATAAAAGGACACATACAGGTATGTCCAGAACTAGTGTGGTGATAGGAGTTTTGTAAGTTTAATAAGGCAGTCTATAACTAGCAATTTACTTCTATAAGCTGTCGGTGATGATGATATTTTAAGTTGAGATTTGAAGGCTTTAATAGCGCCTCTTATTGATAGACATAAGTTATATTTGATGGCCTCGGTGGCGTAGCGGGCGATTGTTCGGCAGGGACGCAATACGGGTTCGATTCCCGCTGCGGAAGAAATGTTTGCATGTTCTGCAAATATTTCTTCCGGGTCTGGGTGTTGTGGTAGCATGGTACTCGTAGTTTCTGATACCCACGACACAGGGAATCCTAGTGTGGGCTCAGGACTATGTATGTGAATGTTGTGGCTATATTTAATTTATAGCTAGATTTCGCCCGCGTCTTCGCTCGCGTGGTATCCAAACAAAAAGTAGCCTATTATGTTATTCCAGCACACATACTGTGTGTATTCCAAGTTTCATTCAAATCTGTTTAGTCGTTACGGCGTGATTGAGGCACAAACATCCTCACAAACTTTCATATTTATAATATAGTAGGTTAGTAGGATACAAATCGATGGCCCCTATTAACAATGTCGGATATGCATTATTACCAATATTCACTTTTTTACATAAATAGGATCTAAAAAACTCTATGGTATACAATATTTTGTTTTATTGAAAATCATGATTATTTCGTCAGTTTTTTTGTTAATATTGTCGGCAGTTATAACTTTGTCCCCGCAACAATGTGGGTACTGAGGGAACTGAAAACTGGTAAAAAAGTATATCCAACATTGTTAATAGGGACCGTCGAAATATTTTCAATGTCGCGGCCATTCCACTATCGTCCTTCCGCCTATAGATGATAGATGAACATAGATAGATGAACACTTCAAATTCAAATTCAAATTCTTTATTTCAAAAATGAGATACATCTTCGACCAAATTTGATCGGAGTTAGAAATTGATTCTAACTCCGATCTTTAAGAATTTCTTCAAGATTCTTTATTGTGTATAACAATGTTAAATTAAACAAAATAATAAAACTTAGGTGCTAACAAAAAAAATAAACCAGAAATACACAAACGGCGGCCTTATTGCTTAAAGCAATTTCTTCCAGACAATCTATCACCACAAAGTTCAATTTGCAGGTGAGAAGCCGTACTCGTGCGGCTGGGCGGGTTGCGAATGGAGATTCGCACGTTCAGACGAGCTCACGCGGCACACCAGGAAGCACACCGGCCAGCGCCCCTTCACTTGCGCACTATGCCGCCGGGCCTTCGCGCGCTCCGACCACCTGGGGCTCCATATGAGGAGACACTAGCGACATCTGTTGAACTACACAAGGAACTTAGGTACCGTGGCGCCATCTGTTAGTGGCCACTGAAAACTCATACTGAAAGGATGCATTTGATAATACATACACCGGCCAGCGTCCGTTTGCGCGCTAGCCCCGACCGCCTGGGGCTCCATATGAGGAGACACTAGCGACATCTATTGAACTACACTAGGAACTAAGGTACCGTGACGCCATCTGTTAGTTGTCACTGAAAACTCATACTGAAAGGATGCATTTGATACATAATACACCGGCCGGCGTCCGTTTGCGCGCTAGCCCCGACCACTTGGGGCTCCATATGAGGAGACACTAGCGACATCTGTTGAACTACACAAGGAACTAAGGTACCGTGGCGCCATCTGTTAGTTGTCGCTGAAAACTCATACTGAAAGGATACATTTGATACATAATACACCGGCCAGCGTCCGTTTGCGCGCTAGCCCCGACCGCCTGGGGCTCCATATGAGGAGACACTAGCGACATCTGTTGAACTACACAAGGAACTAAGGTACCGTGGCGCCATCTGTTAGTGGCCACTGAAACTATATGCCAAACGTCAGTATAAACTACATAACATTCGTTTTTGCATAACGACTGGTGTTTGTATTAAATCAGAATCTATATACCTACGCCATCTACCTATGGCTGTTACAAACTATTCATTCTCACGTGTACAAAATTAAGTACACTTTGACATTTATCAATCTTTCGCCAGACTTTGTTAATAAGAAGACACTAACGCCATCTCTTAGTATCTCTATAAACTACATAGTAGTCTAAGAGCCAGCTGCAAAAACTTTTTCCCATGACGTTCCTACAATGTATTAGACATGCCATTCGAATGTGTTTTTTTAACATGATTTCACTCGACATTTTTTTTTATACCGCCAAGCTGGCACATAAGCATACGGTAATAATAATATACATAGATAATTGTTCAACAAGTGAGCAAAGTTATCTTTGATGCGAGTTATGACCTACTGAGCACAGTGAGTGATTTAAAGGCATGAGACATTTGATCTCGTGTGAAACATACAACTTTTCACCTCTACCAGTGAGATATTTTTCTAAGAAAAACAATTGAGACAATCCCTATTAAAAAATAAGTTAATTATAACGTCTTAAAAAAGGCAATAGCGCAATAAAATACAACATTTTGTGCCTATTCAATCTAGACCAAAATGAGTTTCTTTAATGAGGTGTTCGAAATTTAAATCACTTTTACTCACGCTCGCAGCTAAAAAAGATTTTGCTGCGAGTTTTTAAGCAGCAAAGCACCCTTTTCATGCTGTAGAGGTGAAATATGCTTTGATATTAAGGAAGGGCATTATAATATTGTGATCGTTTGTTAACATTTGCTCAATGATGATGACAATATTGATTTAAATAAGATAATATTTTTAAGATAGTTTTATGTAAAAATACAGATTTCAATTGTTAATTTTTCTACGATTTAGTTGTAAAATATTTCCATAAGGCATTATAATGAAACTATGGGCCAGTAATAAACATAATAACTATATTACTTAAATAACAATAAAATAATGATTAATCATAAGATCTACGCCAGGATATTTTGGTTTTACAATTCGCGCTTCATAAGAGCACAAATAAAATGTTAGATTGTCTTGATTTTTCACAGTCCATGCTATTTAAAAATGCACATTTGCATTGAAAGAAAATAAATATTGCGTAATCTCAAACAATCTATAATTTACGGCAAGTTTTTTTATAAAAATTATACCTTATTGGTTAATTTTTTTTTTAGTTTTAGTTATCATTCAAAATGTAGATTGTACTATAGATATCTACTTATAATGTTTATTTAGTCCGATACGACTTAGCGTATTAGTTATTATATTGTTACTCATAATCATAAATGAATGAAATAATTGTATACTTACATAAATATTTTTGTGTGATAATGATTATACTTTTAATATGTTTGTGATAATGATAAATTAGGTGCTATCATTAGATATTGTAATCAAAAATGCTCAAATAAAAAGTTCCACTTGATATGTGAAAATGGGGTTGATGTGGCAATATTAGAATTACTTTTTACTAAAAAAATATATCATTGATCATTTTTTGTTTAATTTTTTACTAAGAATATTTGCTTCTATTAAGTTTACTATATTTTAATTAATTTTGTTTTGTTTTAAATGTTTATTTGTATTAAATAAATAAAGTAAGTATTAGATTAAGTTGGGGGCCAGTATTTCAAAAACTATTTGGTATTAATTAATAGTTTAAGAATATTTACTACACTTAACAAATCATATTTTATGTCAGTTTAAGACTACTTCACAGCACTTTTTCGACCATCAAAGGTTTTTAACTACAAGTGCGACGTGAATTGGAGCATACTGTATTTTCTTTAATTCGTATCACTGTATGTCGCTTTGCTTAGGTCGTTGACCTTGGTAGTGAAATAATCAGTGTGGTGACTAAATAAAACATATTGATCTCAAAGTGTTAACTAGCGAATTGAATGTTTCTTTTTGTAATTTGATCTCAAAAATACTTTGGTTTACTATCTATTACCGCGACAGCATACCTATTTTGGAAACTAAATTATATAATTATTTCATATTTTTTGTAAAGGATGCAATTATTAACAGAAGGAAAGGTCTATACGTAAATACTAATACAAGTATTTACCAAAGAAACAGTCGGGCTACCTAAAGACAGTTGCAAACGGTCTATAAATAGCTCACCTGATTTAGATCTTTAAAAATTGTTTTCTCTGTAAAGTTTTTTGATGAAATCAACAAAAGACTAATATTTCTCTAATAATTTTTAGTATTACAATGCTCACATTTCATTTATCTGTAACATTTCTGGCAGCAAGTTTTCTTAGAATTACTTGTGGTTCTGCCCACCCCATTAGGGATGCGGGCGTGATAAGATGTATGTAAGTACAAGAGCCAGTGTGACTTAAAAACTTGCACATTACTTCATAACGTGCAAGTTTTCAAGGATGTTTTTACCTAAGAAATAAAAAAATCTTTATGCGTCTGTAAATATTCAAATGTGTTGTTGCAAACATTGAGCCAGTACTATTATTAAAATATATTTTTACTTTAAAATAAGATTAAAATAAAATACACTAGCATTTTTCGGCCAGTAAACAAAAATGCAACTTTTTGTACTTCCTATTGTACTTAGTTAATAGTTTAGTTTTTAAGCTAGTATTTGTTATGGGATACAAGATTGGTTTTAGAAATATTGATTCATAATTATACTATACGAATCATTTTTGGTGCTGTGTGGAAAAAGAATATGTAGGTACTATAAGGCTTTTTACTCTTTATGTCTCCGTAGAGTTTTTCGATTAATAAACTTGAAAAGTGCCTTCAAACTGAGTAGAAATAATATCTACTCTCTGTTTTATAAGAACTTACGAAAAGGCATGGTGTCTTGATTAAGACCATATACCGTTAGGAGTTAGTGACTGAATAATTTATTTTATTTCGATATAGCATACCTACATGAAATATTAAGAGCCCGTGGCGTAACTTGCTTAGACGTTCTTGATTGATCGTTGAAGTTAAGCAACGTTGTGCGCGGTCACAATTTGGATGGGTGACCGCAAGTGGCTTTACGAGCTGAGCGCTTCCGTGCTTAGGAGGGCACGTTCAATAATATAAAGTCTCTATTTAGTAAAACGAAAAATAAGTTACAAAGTAATTGTATTTTTTTGTAATGAATTCCGATTTTATTACACAATAATTAAATTTTTCAGTCACTGGCTCCCTGTATTTGGTGTTTAGATTGACTCTTGATATTTTTGCTTGACTAATGTATCATACCTAAGGATCACAGATGTACCTATTTTTCGTGTTCGTTTTAATTATAGAGTTTGCATAAAATATGTGGTTTTATTTACTATAAGAATGAGTTCTCGATAGAGATCTATTACTAGGTACTACCACTAGTCGAGTCACTGGTTCCTTCGAACCAGTGTGGTGAAAGGATTTCATGTGCGCCTAAAAGGCATTCGTACACTTGACACTTAAAATTTTTTAGGTTCTACGACATGTTGGTTTGTTCCGTTTGAGAGTGCTGGTATAAAGCACATAATGTAAATGTTTCGAACGGGAAAATTAATTAGTGCATTAACGGATTTGAACCCGTGACCTTAGGTTCAGGAGGTGGGGCCGCTACCACTAGACCATCAGCATCTAATCTGTTAGGCTTTCTGGTACTCGATGATATAAGGTGTTGGCAGTCATCTCTCGAGTCTATTTTAAAAGCTAGTTAAAACTATAAATACTTACGGTTTAAATTAACTCTTTAGAATGAAAAAGAAGTTAATTAAAATCGCTTTTATTTTTTATTATTTATTGTTAGAGCGGCAATTAATAGAAATGCACACCGAAAATTTCAACTCTACCGGTTCATAAGATACAGCCCGCTGACCTCCGCTGACAGACAGACGGACAGCAGAGAATATACGGAACCCTAAAAAGCGCCATACATTTTTCACATATTGGAGCCGGACAAAATGAAAGAGGTTGAAACCATAAGAAGACTATTCTGGTCTCCCGGCTCACCAAAAAACTCGCTGTCAAAATTCTGTCAGATGATAAATTGAACGTTGTGTTGTAAGAAAAATAATGTAAAAATCCAAAAAAAAATATAAAAATGGCGTAAGTACTCATCATTTTTATTATTACTCATCATTTCAGCCCGCCTCCGCTGATCTCTGATGAATCTTACTACTTCTTACTTATACTATAAATGCGAACGTTTGTGAGGATGTTTGTGCCTCAATCACGCCTAAACGGCTGAACCGATTTGAATTAAACTTGGAACATTCATAGTACTGGATTAACATTAGGCTATTTTTATCCGGGTACCACGCGAGCGAAGCCGCGGGCGGCAGCTAGTTAAGTTAAAATTAAGTAAGTTGTCGGTCCCGGCTTTTAAGTCGTTAAGCCATGATGGAGGCCTTCAGGCGGCTTAAAAACTCCGTCACAAGAGTTGGCCACTAGCTCATACGAATTTACTTCCGAAGAATTGCTCAAAGTGGCCTTAATAGCCCCACTGAAGTTCGACGTCGAGTCAAAATGATCTGAAAAACATAAAAGCTATTAGATATACGAAGTTCGAATCATCACATTGTTGTAAAAACTCAAGGTTTTCAAAATATCTCAATACTCATCGTTTCATATTTATATGAGAAGTCAGGTTGTTCAAAATTATCTTAGCAAACAAACCTCTCAAAGGCAGTATGCAAACTCTATTGAGTGAATGCTTGAAATACCTTACACAGGGGACATGACACAGGCGTGATTTTATGTATGTATGTACCTACCTAGAAGATACTATAACTTTCGTATACTGATCAGTTGTGAAGTGTGCGAGCATTGCCATGGTCCCGTGTGCCAGGACGAGGCGTTCACCGTGAGGGAGGGCTACAGCTACCATGAGAAATGCCATAAATGCTGTAAGTTGCACTTTCCTTACCCACTATAAAAAAACGTGAGGGTTGAATTATCACCACAAATAAACAAGAAAACTTGCAGTCACTTCTGATTTAGTCCTAAGATGGATATGGTGAACCATTGTGACAGGTGATCAGCTCATCGCCCATGTAGGTAAATATAGTATATTATCATCATCATCATCTTCCTGCCCTTATCTCACTCTATATGGGGTAGGCACAGTTTTGGCTAAGGTGTTTTATGACCGGCCGCCTGCCTGACGTCAACCCTCCTTGGGAATACTTGCTTAATGTATCTCATCATGTTGGAGGATACTATCCCTTAGTCGACTTTTACGACATGCTCGGGGAGAGAAGCAGCTGGACGCATTCTAGTATAATAACATATCATTCCAAAAACACAGACAACGTTACGGGTTACAGCTAGTGTAATAAGTCTTATTTGAGAGCCTCGGTGGCGTAGCCGGTGATTGCTCGGTTTCGCTAGAGGCGCGCGTTTGATTCCCGCTGCGGAAGAAATGTTTGCATGTTCTGCAAATATTTCTTCCGGGTCTGGGTGTTGTGGTAGCATGGTACTCGTAGTTTCTGATACCCACGACACAGGGAATCCTAGTGTGGGGTCAGGACTATGTATGTGATTATTTTATTACCAGATGTGTGCAGTGAAACAAATCTACAAGACGCGGAGGTCTTCAAAGGCGTTATATTCTGCGGCAGTTGCTCGCAGAGGATATTCCAAGGTTGCTCCACTGCTAGAAAGACCAAGAACACGGGCAGAAGGACCAGGGAGAAGTTAGTTTATTTAGAACTAACTGCCGCCCGTGGCTTCGCTCGCGTGGTACCCGGATAAAATATAGCCTATATGTTAATCCCGCACATGTTCTATGTATATTCTAAGTTTCATTCAAATCCGTTTGGCCGTTTAGGCGTAATTGAGGCACAAACATACAAACATCCTCGCAAACTTACACATTTAGTTATATAATAGAATTTGGGAAGAACTAGTTACTTCGAGTAGACGACCTCTGTTGCGTGATGGGCGAGTGCTCGGCTAAGACGCAACAGCCGCGGATTCGATTCCCGATAAAAAAATTAAAGTAAGTATATTATAAATATTTTATCACTACCAGCCATCTGGTTCCCATAGTACCTACAAGCTTTGCTTAGTTTGGGGATAGATGGCGCTGTGTGATATTGTGTATTGGTAAAATATAGGAGTCCAGTTCGCCTTGCTCTAGGGATTTTAATAAAGGAATTATTTCGTGATATTGAATAACTTCGCAGAACCCACAAAAAGCGCTCGCACCGCACAAACCAGAGAAACGTCCATGATGGCATCTTGGAACTGACCACACTGGCCGTGTCCACGGACAGCAGTAATTATGGCTCTGAAGAGAGGGTCTCTAACACATGGTAATTAATATTTTTATTGACGACCTCGCTGGCGTGGCGGGCACTAGCCCGGATGAGAAGTAGTGATGGGACTAGAATCGAAAGTGAATATTCGAATCATCCAGAAAAAAATCGAATCATGACTCGAATTAACCCTTGATTCGAATTGATTTATGATTCGAATCGATATAATGTTTTTCTAAAACTACTGCAGCTATCATCGTTTGCTTTATATTTATAAGAACTTTTGATCATGTTCCAAAATAAATATATTTGATCTGATTTGAATGATTCGAATCGATACGATGATTCGAACAATACATGAATATAAAAAAAAACACTTAAATACATTTTTGAATCATCATCATCATCAGCCTATAACAATCCACTGCATGACGTAGGTCTCTCCAATTACAACCATCGCTTGGCGTAGGTACTACTCGCGATACAGATAAAAGAAAGAAATTGATTCGAATCAGATCGTGGATTCGAATCAACTCGACCATTCGAATCAACATAAAATCTCATTCGAATTGAGTTTTAACTGTCATCATTCGAATCATTCGAATCAAATGTGATTCGAGTCCCATCACTACTGAGAAGCAAGGCTTCGATCCCCGCTACGGGAGAAATGTTTGTATGTTCTGCAAATATTTCTTCCGGGACTGGGTGTTGTATTATTATGAATTATAAGTATGTATTTACAAAATAAGTAATATCAAGTATTCTATCAGCCATCTGGTGCCCATAGTACAAGCTTTGCTTAGTTCAGGGCTAGATGGCGCTGTGTCCACAAATATTTATTTATTTACTTTCTCTGTTAAATTTTGATTCTAGCAAATTGAAATCATTGACGCCGTCGAAGGAGCAAACAGTTACTGTTCGAGCCAAAAAATATGACAATTCGGAAGTAAGTTTAACACTTTTTACGTAATAGGTACTTCTTACGAAACTGTTATTGGATAACAACAAGAAGTTGGTATGTACGGGTAATTCCCATAAGTTCAATGGAACATGACGTCATCGAACAAAATGGACGCTGGCTCATACGAACTTTGATGTCACTTTGTCACTTACTTTTTATCTGATTTACCCCCGAATACCCAAACGCATCTCAGAGTTGAGCACGTCTCAAGTGACGAGTTTTTGACAGATTTTCATCAAAAATTGTCAAAAAACTGTGACTTGAGACGTGCTCAACTCTGAGTCGAGTTTAAGTATTCGGGGGTTAATTAGTAGGTAAGCCCTTGTTTGCAAATTTTATTACGTAATCGATAAGGTGTACAACTTTTTAATATCTTAATTTTTTTCTTTCAGAAAATGAAAAGCATGAAAAAAAGCAGCGTTGGTAAGTCATTTCCAGATGGTTCTTTGATTTCATCATCATCATTCGCAACCTGACTTCACTGCTATGTACACGTCAAATTGAAAAATCTTCTAAAAAATTACAAAATATAAAAAAGGAACTGCCTGCCCCTAGTCGCGATGCCAATAAAAATAGAAGGCTTCCATTTGTTTTATAATGTGTGCAATAAAATTGTGTATTGTGCAATAAAATCTGATTTACTCAAAATATTCTATTATTAGTGACCCCCTCCAAAATTACAGGCTGCGACCGCGCCTGTTCTTTGACGCCATTTGATTTCATAACTATTATTTCACTAGACATTACTTACATTATATTACTCTTTTGCTGGACTGGGAGTAAAAAAAAAACAATTCGTCCAGATGCTTATCTCCCCGATCATATCGTAAAAGTCGACTAAGGGATAGTATTCTCTCCAACATATAGATAGACCATCTATATGGGCGATGGGCTGATCACCTGTCACCATGGTTCATCATATCCATCTTGGGACTTTAAATCAGAAGTGGCTGCAAGTTTTCTTATGTTAACTTGTGGCTCTGCCCATCCCATTAGGGATATGGGCGTGAGAGTATGTAGGTATAGATGTATAGAATAATAGTTTTTGTGATTTTATTTACTTTTTAGAGATGGGTATGACCACAGAAGTGACCCAGGAGTTGTTAAAGCAGATGAATTGTCCCATAGCAGAGTGTAGGAAAGCTAGTGGACGGCATAAGACTAAGGAACGGAAGAAGGTAACGATAGGTTTCACACAGGTGTCAATCAGTCAGTCATGGCCTGTAACACCAGCGCTACTTCTAGTTAAACCTGGAAGTAGCACATGCTGAGAGTTAACCTTTTTGGCCACAATAAAACGCCGATTGGTCCGCCGGAAGGGTGAAAATCAGACTATGTATTAGTTCTAGTTTTTCTAATAGGTACGTTTGTCGTTTGTGTCTGTCTTCTCTTGCTTTTTTCTGTACCTCATTTTTTTTGTCCCTTTTCCGTTTGTAATATGTCTTTGTGTGTGCCAAATAAATGTGATTTCTTTATTTCTTTCTAACAAATGAAGGGTCCACTGCAATAATCATGAATGTCCTTTTTCTTTTGTTTTAAAATAGGCAATAAGGTTTTAAATTTATAAACGGTGTAAAAAAAACTGTTTATTTCTTTACATTTTATTATCTTCAGGTTTGAGGCTTTTTACACTGTTTATAAACTTAAAACCCAATTATCTTACAACAAAAGTCAAAGGACATTCATCATTATTGCAGTGGACCCTTCAGATATAAACATGCTTTAAATAAATTATTATTAAATAACACCCAACAGTCACATACATAGTCCTGAGCCCACACTAGGATTCCCTGTGTCGTGGGTATCAGAAACTACGAGTACCATGGTACCACAACACCCAGACCCGGAAGGAATATTTGCAGAACATGCAAACATATCTTCCGCAGCGGGAATCTAACCCGCGCCTCTTGCGTCTTAGCCGAGCGATCGCCCGCCACGCCACCGAGGCCGTCAAATGAGTGTAAGTGTAGGTATATTATGGATTCAATGTAATTTGCCCTTTATCGTGCAATGGTTAATTAGTTACAAAATTAAAATTATAATAATAGTAATAATACACATAAGCAAACATTGGCGTGTATAATTATTACTTAGTAAGGATTGTATGTAAGTGGTTGTCTACCCATTTTATTTTAGAAACCAGAGTGCAGTGACCTCCGAATAGCTGAGCTAGGTACTTCCACAGAAATAGCCAACATGGCGCTCAGGAACAAATCTGAACTGCCGGTCATCATCAAGTCAGAGTTAGTATTCCTCTGCTAGTTTTTTCACGACTTTCGACTACTCTGTAATGTAGGTGTATTTCTTTGCTGGACTGGGAGTAAGGAAAAAACATAGAATGCGTCCAGCTGCTTCTCATTATCGTAAAAGTCGACTTAGATATCCACCCCAACATGATGGACCATCTATATGGGCGATGGGCTGATCACCTGTCACCATGTTCCACCATATCCATCTTGGGACTTTGAATCAGGAGTGGCTGCAGTTTTTATTATGTTATGTTATTCTTTTCAGAACAAGATTAAGAAAAATGGGTTCTTTGAGTTTGTCGGATTTCAATCAGAAATCAGGTAAGTAAATAAAATATAAAAAATGACTTATTGTCTTGAAGAAACTGATCTCCCTCGTGGTCCTACTAGTAGGACAAAATAGTAGGACCACGAGAAAACGGCGAAGTCTTCATCAGGCGGGGTGGGATTTGTCCGGACATGTCCGGGTTTTTAGACGTTTGTCCGGCTTTTTAAAAGTTACTTAAGTAATATCAAATAATTATTTAATCTTATCATTAATCTTAATTAAATATTTCTCTTCCTTCTATGTTTGCTGGAATAACATAGGTATACTTTGGCTACTTCTTATCCGGGTACATACCGCGCGGGCGAATCCGCTGACGGAAACTTTTACTTTATAAGTTGATTGAATTTCAGATGATTCTGGTGTCCAAGAGGATTACTTGGACTCTGCTTACAGCAGCCTAAAGGATTCAACCAGAACGTAAGTTAAGTCCTACGAGGAGTGCGTTGTCCTGCGTTGATTGTCAGACAATCAAATCAGCTTTAGAATGGAGAGAAAAATATTATTATTTAGTCTACTTGGAGCTCAGACGAAAAAAAAAGAAAAGATGGCGCGCCGCGAACCATAGTACAAAAGAAGAAAAAAATATCTTATTGTGTCCGATGATGTCATGTTCCATAGAATATATGGGAACTACCCACTTTTTGTTAAAAACAACGGGCATATATTTAAACGGTTCAATAATAAGCGCCATTGCATGAAAATTAATTCTTCCATTCTATCCTCTCCATCCCAAGGTTGCCTGGAAGAAATTGCTATAAGCAATAAGACCGCTGTTTGTGTATTTCTGTTTTTGTTTTGTTAGCACCTAAGTTGTATTATTTTGTTTTAATTTAATACCAGTAATAATTTATGCTTCCTTTCATAGGTAATTTGACATTGACAGTTCCTTTTCCATATGTTTTGTATCATCTATTACTAATCTTTGGTATCATCGCTGTCATATGTCAAAATAAAAGTATTCTATTTATTATGTATTTCATGAAAAACATGCCAAAAATAAAGAATTTACAGGTAATTATGACATCAACTAAATGAGAAAAATGGGCTCTTTAATTTGATATAGGTTATGTGCAGTTTTAGACCAAAAATTGATTCCAGGTTTCCATCCCTTTTCACCCCTTTAGAGGTTGAATTTTGAAAAATCCCTTCTTAGTACACCCCTACGTACCAAGGTTTACCTACACTGAAAATTTCAAGTCTCTACGTCCAACGGTTTAGGCTGTGCGTTGTCTGTCAGTCAGTCAGTCAGTCAGTCAGTCAGTCAGGACAAAGATTCTTATAATATAAGATTGTTATACACAACAAAGTGTTCATCTATCTATCTATCTAAGACTCAGAGGTACTAAGGTGCAGAAAGTAGGTATACAATTTAGTGATAGTTTGTTCGTTTGTACAGACACTGGATGGATAGACGACTCGGAAGCATATTGAAGTTACCATACAAAGCATGTAAGTTTTCTTTCACACCACATTCTCAACAATATGACATTAGGTAGGTACATGCAAACGGAAACCTGAAAGATGAATACAGCTCTACGATCTAGTAGGGCAGGAACTCTAAAAGAACATCACAGTACTTACAACTAATACAAATATAATTTACAAAATACAAAAGAAACAGTTGGGCTATCTAAAGGCCGTTGCAAACGGTCTATAGATAGCTCACCTGATCCAGCTCATCAGACGGTGGAAGCGTGCCCAAGACGCTAGCCGCATTGCCACGCTGAATGGATGTATGAATCACAGTACTTGATTCCTCATCTTCTTAAAAATATTAAATACTAGCTGCCGCCTGCGGCTTCGCTCGCGTGGTACCCTGATAAAAAATAGCCTATATGTTAATCCAGCACACGTTCTACGTATATTCCAAGTTTCATTCAAATCCGTTCAGTAGTTTGAATCGATACGTTTCGAACGGGCTTTTCGCGCACGTTTGTATCGCTTTTTGCACGCGTTTGAATCGATACAAATGCAACAATCTAACTTTCTGGCCATAAACGCGCGTTCATGAAACCCGCGTCGTCAGCGCGCATAAAATACCCCGTGTGCTTAAGCCCTTGAGAGCACTGGTGGTCTAGTTGGTAGTGACCCCGCCTTCCGATCCTAAGGTCGTGGGTTAAAGCCCGGTCGTGTACCAATGGATTTTTCTGTGCGAAATATTTATGTAGGTACGCTATACCAGTTTTCTCAAACAATGAAGGAAAACATTGCGAGGAAACCCGCGGCTTAGTCAGCTCCGTATTGACCATGTCTTTCCTGTGGACAAGGCTGACTAAGCTGAGAGGATGGAGGCGCTGGGCAAGCCTACTCCATCTTAATTCGTCCCGGAGCACTACAGCGTCCCGTTTGTGAAGGTGAAAGTTGCCTCCTGACGCTGTATAAATCATCTACTATAGATGGTAAAAGGCCTTTTTTTAGAGATGTTGCAAATGTTTTAGGAATGTTTTTGATTCAACTTTCCTGTTTCAGTCAAGCGGAATATCCTGGCTCGTAGCTCTCTCATCAGTGTCCTCAAAAGCAGTAAAAATGACTTGTTAGTAATCCTGCAATTGGTAGTTTTTACCCCCAAATGAATCAGTCAAAGACAAACCCACGAATACTCAAACGCGACTCAGAGTTGAGCGCGTCTCAACTCACGGTTTTTTGACAGTTCTGATGAAAATCTGTCAAAAAATCGTCATTTGAAACGTGCTCAACTTTGAGATGCGTTTGAGTATTCGGGGGTAAGTATATTTATTGCTTATTTACATGTCAAAAAAGATGTTACAGATGAATTCTTATGTATTTGGGGTGTTTATCTCATTAAAAATAATAAGCGTGGAAGATACAGGCAAGAGCGCGATTGGCTACTTTTTAGGGTTCCGTACCCAAAGGGTGCTAACGGGACCCTATTACTTAGCCTCCGCTGTCCGTCTGTCCGTCCGTTCGTCTGTCACAGGGCTGTATCTCATTAACCGTAATGGGTAAAGAGTTGAAATTTTGACAGAATTTGTATTTCTATTGCCGCTATATCAACAAATAATAAACATGAAAACGACTAGCACTTAACCGGTTTTATTTGAAATGATCCCTTTACAACCATATTCTTAAAACGAGTTTGAACATTATTCAGTCCCAAGCATTTTTGTCTTCTTTATAATCAGATATTTTGTAATAAGCTTTTTTAAACAATTTTCTTTTAATGGGAGTTTCTTTATTAACTGACAAATGTGTCATATCGCTTGGGACTTTGTTAAAGAAGCGTACACGTTGCCTTTTAAATGATTTGTTAATTTTATCTTAATACTAATAATATAATACCACCCAAATAACTAATAAATAAATACATAGTTATAACCCTAAAATTCTTTGTGGTAGATATCAGAAACAACCGGTAAGAAATATTTGTAGATTATTTCTCCCGCAGCGGGAATCGAACCCCCGCCTTTTGCGCCACGCCACGAAGACCGTCGACATTTGTTGGTTGGTTCTTCCTATCAGTTAACCTTATTCTCTGTCAGCTTTAATACTAAGTAACTTTTTGTGAAGAAAATAAAATATAAAATATTATGATTATTATTTGTTGTTGTCAGCACACTGAGGAAAAGAATAAAACTGTTGTTCTACGAAGAGATAACAGAACATCAGAGGCGAGGGCTGAAGAGATTGTATTCAACGATCAACCGGAAGAAAACGCCTCACAAGTTAGGATGGTAAGGCTCTCCGCCCACTTCTCTGATCCTTAAAGGTACGAGTTGGCAGCGGACGACATGAGGCAGCAACGGACGACGTGTCGCAGCGACACTACTGGTTTCTATGTATTTGTATGAAATGCGTCGCTAGCTTCGTGTCGCTAACTACGGAGGGAATTTCATAGAAATACATAGAAACCAGTAGTATCGCTGCGACACGTCGTCCGCTGCTGCCTCATGTCGTCCGCTGCCAACTCGTACCTTAACCGGCTCGTTACCGTCCCCATAAAAAAAAGCAAAGCAAAGTCCTAACAGAAGTTTTTACCGCTGCGAAGAAGGAGGGCAATGAATTAACTAACTTACCCCCGAATATTCAAACGCGACTCGGAGTTGAGCACGTCTCAAGTCACGGTTTTTGATGAAAATCTGTCAAAAACTCGTCACTTGAGACGTGCTCAACTGTGAGATGCGTTTGAGTATTCGGGGGTTACTTTTTACTATGTATCTCAGTAACCTTATTGCCTTTTTGTTCGCTCAACTCAATTTACATTGTTTAGCTGTGCGCTCATAGTGTTATGTTACAAACCTGACTAAAACTGTGTTTTAGTCCGAGGATCATGCTGTGCCGACCCCACATAGAGTGGGATAAGGGCAGGAAGATGATGATGATGATGATTTTTTGACATTTCAGGCTCCATACGGTGACTTCTGCTGACACTCAAGTAAAAAGGTATTTTTTTTAACGAATTATACTATACTAGCTGTTGCCTGAGACTTCGTACGCGTGTAGTACATTATTTTGTTCTATAATCAATAGTTTTCGCAGCGCACGCGAAAAACTATTTTGGGTTTTCTATCTTGGGTTACAATATTGCAATTTTCTTACGGATCCCTAATTTTTTGAAAATATCTTATAGCCTATACTGGTCCCTGATAATGTAGCTTTCGATTGGTGAAAGAATTTTTGAAATCGGTCCAGTAGTTTCGGAGCATATTCGTTACAAACAAACAAAAAAACAAAAATCTTTCCTCTTTATAATATTAGTGTGATGACAAAATACACATACATACATATTGTCACGTCCGTATCCCTAATGGAGTGGGCAGAGCCACAAGTAATCATAAGAAAACTTGCAGCCACTCCTGATTGAAAATCCCAAGATGAATGTGAATCATGGTGACAGGTGATCAGCCCATCGCCCATATAGATGGTCCATCATGTTGAAGGATATCCCTTAGTCGACTTTTATTTACGACATGCTCGGGGAGAGAAGCTGGACGCATTCTGTTTTTTCTTTACTCCCAGTCCAGCAGTGTGAAGTCGCCTATAAGTATACTATATATTTTTTGTTCAGGTCTAATGGCTGCTATAACAAAAGGTGAGTAAGCAAAACCTAACATACTTAACAAGCTATTAACTTTTTTTTTATTATTTTTATTCGAAGGGTTTGTTCTTAGCAGGACATGCCACACTTAAAGGTAGGTACACAATGTATAGGTACAATCAACAAAGAAACCAACTTATACAGAAAAATACTTTGTTTATTTATTACGGAACAACAGCTACATTATATGGCTTAAGTAAGGTCCTTATAGATACATTCTGCGAAAAAAAAAAAAATTAAATATAAATCTACATTAAATTAATTAAAACAAGTTTTTTTTTTGTCTTTTACAAATTCGTCAACTGAATAGTAACCCTTCTGTAATAGCAAAGTTTTTAGTTTCCTATTAAACATTGGGCATGGCATTTCTCTGAAATATCGTGGAATAAAAGTTGTTATTGAAATAAATACTTGTTATTGACATCCTTTCCGCCTCGGTGGCGTGGCCGGCGATTGCTCGGCGGAGACGCAAGAGGCGCGGGTTCGATTCCCGCTGCGGAAGAAATGTTTGCATGTTCTGCAAATATTTCTTCCGGGTCTGGGTGTGGTAGCATGGTACTCGTAGTTTCTGATACCCACGACACAGGGAATCCTAGTGTGGGCTCAGGACTATGTATGTGACTGTTGGGTGTTATTTATTTCAGATGCAAGCATTTCAGGAACTCTCACAGCTACCGATGTATGCGAGCTCATGTGATGAGGCTAGCTGGACCGACGGTGAGCGAGTAAGTGACCCGAATACAATGGGTAGTTCCCATTTGTTCTATTGTGGTGTGGTCCTTAGCTCAGCATATTTGTTACTTAACATCTTACTTATATTATAAATGCGAAAGTTTGTGAGTTTGGATGTTTGTGCCTCAATCACGCCTAAACGGCTGAACGGATTTGAATGAAACTTGGAATATACATAGTACATGTACTGGATTAACATATAGGCTATTTTTTATCCGGGTACCACTCGAGCGAAACCGCGGGCGGCAGCTAGTTAAGTTAAAATTAAGTAAGTTAAGCGGCAACTAGTATTTTATAATATAGTCGCCATATACATTGTAAGGGGACAACTCACTGCACCTCAGACCAGTAAACACGCATCCAAACATGAAGACTCTCTTTCATTATACCCGTCCACCAAATATACCAAAACATACAACATAGGTACTACATTACACAATGGAACATGTCGTCATCAAACAGAACAACACATTTTCTTCCCAATTTTTCCATAGAACTGCATACTTTTCATCCGAGTTTCATGCCATAGAAGAAAATGGGATTCAGATTTTGCCAAAATCTTCCATGAGAAGCTAAATGACACTGATAATGTAAATTATACTATTTTAACCATCATCATCATCTTCCTGCTCTCATCCCACTCTATGTGGGGTCGGCAAAGGATCATGTAAGAGTTTTGGCTAAGGTGTTTTATGACCGGCCGCCTGCCTGACGTCAACCCTCCTTGGGAATACTTGCTTATTGTATCTCATCATGTTGGAGGATACTATCCCTTAGTCGACTTTTACGACATGCTCGAGGAGAGAAGCAGCTATTCTATTTTAACCATAACTATGAATATAACATAGGCGATCGGTCGTATAGTAGCGAACAACCATTACCTACTGCCAATCTCAAGTTAGAGGACATTTCTCATAATGCGACAATCAAGTCAATCAAATGAGTTACTTTGACAAGTGCTACATAAATGATTATTATTTTCTAGAGGCCAGTATGATAAGATAATCGTAAAGAGGTCTTATTTACCTTGTCTTATAGAACAATTTGAGAAATAAAAGCTCCATAGTATAGTATTACATGTTCCATAGTACAAAATAAGAAAAAAATATCTTATTCTGTCCGTTGATGTCATGTTCCATAGAACAAATGGGAATTACCCAATAAAATGCAGAAGGCAGAGCTACTACAGAATTTCAATTTTGAATTTTGAATTCTGAATTTTGTTTGGTTTCAGATTGGCTGCCTTTAGGAAGAAAGTTAAAACTATAATTTCTCCAGGATTTATTAATTACAGTAAGTTAAATGATTACTTAAGAAACATAGAATGCGTCTGAAACATCCAGACCCGGAATAAATATTTACAGAACATACAAACATTTCTCCCGTAGCGGGAATCGAACCCGCGCCTCCTGCGTCTCAGCCGAAGACTCGCTCGCCACTACCGAGGTCATCACCCGCTTTATTCTCTTTCATTGACCAAACTCTATATTCTTTTTCAGATAAAAAATACGAATCCATCATGACGTCCCAGGCTTGTGGAAACTCCCAGCTAGGAACCTCAAGAGCATGAAGTTTTATTCATTTACTACGCAAAGCTCTAAAACAAAAATAAAAATGTTTTCAATTTATTGTAACATTTATTTTACTTACTACTTACTAACCCTACGTTTATTTTCTATGGACTTACACTAAAACTATTTCTCTTCTGAACTGGAAGTAAAGAAAAAGCATTGAATGCGTCCAGCTGCTTCTCTCCCCGAGCATGTCGTAAAAGTCGACTAAGGGATATTATCCTCTCCGACATCATGGACCACCTAAATGGGCGATGGGCAGATCACCTGTCACCATGGTTCACCACATCCATCTTAGAATTAAATCAGATGGTGGCTGCAAGTTTTTTTATCTTGTGGCTCTGCCCATCATCCATCCATATCATACGGGCGTGATGATTGTGAGTGTGTATTTAATAATTTTTATTTCAAAGTATTTATTATGTATAAAGCTCTTATTTTATAAGGAACCCTATTCTTTTAATGCTAGAAGGCGTCACTTTCGTAGTCTTCTTCATCAAATTTCCTCTGAAACCGGTATTTGGAGAAATAGCCTCTCCTCCAAAGCAGGACTATTATCAGAACTATAGGAAAAGTCACGAAAATGCCTGAAAAATAATTGACTAATGAGTCTCAGGAAAATAACAAAAACCGACCAAGTGCGAGTCGAATTCGCACACGAAGGGTTCCGTACCATCGTAGATATACGTAAAAAGTTTCTTGTTTGCCACGTTTCATATAAACCAAGCAAAAAAAAAAAGATGTACCTACATGACGTACTAAATGTGCTGTAAAGCCAGAAAAACAGACCGTTTTTTTCTTTTTAGGGTTCCGAACCCAATGGATTCTAACGACCCTATTACTAAGCCTCCACTGTCCGTCCGTCTGTCAGCGTGCGGCGTGCCACTTATGAACTGTGATAGGTAGAGTTTAAATTTTGTGTGTCGATCGCTATAACTACAAACAATATAAAAAAGGGGCCCCTTAAAAGAAACGGAATGGAATACGGACGGTACAGAATCCTTCGTGTGCGAATTGGACTCGCACTTGACCGGTTTTCTACATCTATATCTATTTATATTTAAAGATCAATTGCTGTTCGTTTGTCTCGCTAAAACTCGAGAACGGCTGAGCCGATTTAGTTGATTTTGGTTTTGAAATGTTTGTTGTAGTCCAGAGTAGGTTTAAACAGTGAAAAAAAAATAGTACATGTACCGGGCACCACGTGAGCAAAGCCGTGGGCGGCAGCTAGTCTTTGTAATAAGAATCAAATCTTCCAGTCCACTGTACATAGGTTTGTAACTTTGACGGCCTCGGTGGCGTGGCGGGCGATTGCTCGGCAGAGACGCAAGAGGCGCGGGTTCGATTCCCGCTGCGAAAGAAATGTTTGCATGTTCTGCAAATATTTCTTCCGGGTCTGGGTGTTGTGGTGTTGGTACTCGTAGTTTCTGATACCCACGACACAGGGAATCCTAGTGTGGGCTCAGGACTATGTATGTGACTGTTGGCTGTTATTTATTACCTATTTATTTATTTACCTATCATAATCCCCAGTAGAATAGCCATGTCAGGCACAGGCAGTTCCGTCAGATCCTCACTCTCCTTGCAGACCAGCATTCTCGAGGAGTTGTGTAACTGAGCGAATGACAGCCCGCGGAGTTCTAGAGGCTTCTTGCATCTGTGGAGCCGAGATGTAATGAGCGTGCGTGAGTATGTTTACTTGCAGCACGGTTTTGTGTGGCTTCACTTCTGTTGTTCGCGGCGCGCAATCTCTTCTTTTTATTGGTCTGAGGTCAGTTCTTAGAAAGTTATTCTCCTCTCTCAAAATAGGAATATCTTAGGATAAATGAGTGTGCATTATCGTTAGATTAGAGAAGTAGGTATAGATAAACTTGTCACCTCTTGCTAAATCTCCTGTATTCAAATAATAATTGCATTGATTTTGTGGTGATGGTAGGTAGGTACAACGGCAAATAAAAAATACCACAGTAGGTTTTTTTATTTATTAACGATTTACAAGGAAAAAAAATTAACAGTAATTAGGCACTTGGCAACTAAAAACCACTAAGGTTTGTGTTATTGCTAGTTAAGTTTACAACTAACAATGGTAAAGATAGGTAGGTATGTTATGGTCAGGAAATCAAGTAAGTATATCTAGGTATAAAAATATTACCATCAGCGGTAGGCAGTGACGGATTAAGACTGCTTGATGCCCTAAGCAATCCATGCCTGTGGGCCCCCCTATCCGTATGTCAACTAGAATCGGTCTTTAAACCTTTACCGCCTAAAAACATTAGTTTTTTGTAAAATAAGATGATGAGATGTAGCGTGAGAGTGAGACGTGATGCCCTAAGGACGGATTTTGTGCTTCTTCTGGTGCCTCCTCAGACGTGATGCCCTAGGCAATTGCTTAATTTGATTAAGGGTTAATCCGTCACTGGCGGTAGGTACTATCTAATGAACGAACTCATAAAACTCACATCATACGCCCCGCCTGCTCACCGACCATGGGAACCAGTACATCCACCAGCCACTGGTTGCTGCAGTCGCAGGTATAAGGGTTGCTGGTCACATCCACCACAGCAAGCTGGTCCCAGCGGTCGAGGAAGGCAGAGTTAATTGTTGATAGGTTATTGTTGTTTAGATACAGCTGAAAAGTCAGTGATGATGAAAGCGTTTAGGAGGCAACTATTGCCTACACTAACGGGATGCTGTGAGACCATTGAAAGGGTAGGCAGCACCTTGTATACTGTTCTATCGGCTCTGTTTTTTAAATGACAATTCCATTCCAACTTGATGACCTCGGTGGCGTGGCGAACGAGTGCTCGGCTGAGACGCAAGAGGCGCGGGTTAGATTCCCGCTACGGGAGAAATGTTTGTATGTTCTGCAAATATTTCTTCCGGGTCTGGGTGTTGTATTATGTATTATAAGTATGTATTTACAAAAAAAAGTAAGTATATAAGTATTGTATCAGCCATCTGGTGCCCATAGTACAAGCCTTGCTTAGTTTGGGGCTAGATGGCGCTGTGTGAAATGTCCACAAATATTTATATAAGATTTTGAAATCGGTCCAGTAGTTTCGGAGCCTATTCGTTACAAACAATAAAACAAATAAACAAAAAATTCTTTCCTCTTAATAATATTAGTATAGACAACTACGGTTTATTCGATCTGGTACCCACTGGACCTACAAGATTCGACCCAAAAGCAAAAAGGGCCCATAGGACCTCTTTTTCATGGCCCATTCGACCTTCTATTCATAGTAGTCTTACTTACCTATATTATAAATGCGAAAGTTTTGAGTTTGGATGTTTGGATGTTTGTGCCTCAATCACGCCTAAACGGCTGAACGGATTTGAATGAAACTTGGAATATACATTGTACATGTACTGGATTAACATATAGGCTATTTTTTATCCGGGTACCACGCGAGCGAAGCCGCGGGTGGCAGCTAGTATATTATAAATGCGATAGTTTGTGAGTTTGGATGTTTGGATGTTTGTGCCTCAATCACGCCTAAACGGCTAAACGGATTTGAATGAAACTTGGAATATACATAGAACATGTACTGGATTAACATATAGGCTATTTTTTATCCGGGTACCACGCGAGCGAAGCCGCAGGTGGCAGCTAGTATATTATAAATGCGATAGTTTGTGAGTTTGGATGTTTGTGCCTCAATCACGCCTAAACGGCTGAACGGATTTGAATGAAACTTGGAATATACATAGTACATGTACTGGATTAACATATAGGCTATTTTTTATCCGGGTACCACGCAAGCGAAGCCGCGGGTGGCAGCTAGTATATTATAAATGCGATAGTTTGTGAGTTTGGATGTTTGTGCCTCAATCACGCCTAAACGGCTGAACGGATTTGAATGAAACTTGGAATATACATAGTACATGTACTGGATTAACATATAGGCTATTTTTTATCCGGGTACCACTCGAGGAAAGCCGCGGGCGGCAGCTAGTTTATTCATAAATTATGTTTCTCACCTCAGTAAGCGTAGGCCAGATCTCATTATCATGATCATCGGTAAACGTCAGGAAGTTGGGGTCGATGACCGTCAGTCGAGGGTTGTAGCATATATGCAGGGAGACCAGCTGAGGTAGACCTGCCAGCGCACCTGAGGTTATGTTGCGAAGTTTGCTGTTCCGGCAGAGGCGGAGGTCTTGGAGCTTGGTCAGGCTTCTTATGGGGCTGGAAGGAAAACAGTTGAAACACATATGATGACAGACATAAGAAATCTCCATAATGGTAGATATTGGTGAGCTATAGGCATTTTTGACCACCGTCACATACATTATTCTGTCCCTACACAAGGATTTTGGTTTGTACTTACCTCACCAGATCACCCAGACTTGGAACTAATATTTTCAGAACATTCAAACATTTCTTCTCTGCTGGGCTGGGAGTAAAGAAATAGCATAGAATGCGTCCAGCTGCTTCTCTCCCGAGCATGTCGTAAAAGTCGACTAAGGGATAGTATCCTCCAACATGATGAGATACAATCTTGGACGTTTATTCGTCCAAGGATACAATAAGCAAGTATTCCCAAGGAGGGTTGACGTCAGGCAGGCGGCCGGTCATAAAACACCTTAGCCAAAACTCTTACAGCATGATCCGAGGAACATGCTGTGCCGACCCCACATAGAGTGGGTAGGGGCAGGAAAATTATGATTCAAACATTTCTTCCTTTGCGGGAATTCAACCCGCGCCTCTTAAGTCTCAATCACACGCCCTCCACGCCACCACTGCAGCACCGGCCGGAAATTGATTGGGCATAGTGGAGTATGCATTTATAGTTCTCACTTATCCTTCTCCAGACTCTGTATAGTATTCTTCCCAAAGTTTAAATACACCAGGTTCACAGCCTCTTTCAGAACAGCCGGAACAGTCGTGAAGTGGTTGCCGCTGAGGTCCAGCCGTCTCAGCCTTCGCTGCCGACGGAACAGACCTTCCGGTAGCGTTTCTAGCTCACAACTGGATAGATATAGCTCCTAGAAATATTGAGAACTGGTTATAACTAAATCTTATGGAAGATTTATACTGAACTTGCTGCCGCCTGCGGCTTCGCTCGCGTGGTACCCGGATAAAAAATAACCTATATAAGTTAATCCAGCACATGTACTACTCAGACCAAATAAAAAGAGAAGACGCCGCGCCGCGAACAACAAAAGTGAAGCCACACAAAACCGTGCTCCTGCAAGTAAACATACACGCTCACGCACAGACTTATACTAAAACTATGCTCATCGCTCTTAGTACGTCACGAGTCTTAAAAATAGAATTATAGTGAATTCCTTCCTGTGTAGTGAAAACTTGTAAAAACAGCAGCAAATCACATAAAGAGTCTCACGGAATCACTTTTCACTTGAAGTACTTCAAATAGCATCGTTTCTTAATTATTATACTATGAATTTAGGTTACTTGAAACACACAACCTTAAAACCTTCGACACACATAGATAAAAAGGTGGCTTCACTTTTGTTGTTCGCGGCGCGGGGTCTTTTCTTTTTATTTGGTCTGAGTATTCGAAGTAAGACATTATACAAACTTACCCTTAAATTCAGTAAGTCAGTGATGGCAGCCATTGTTACTTGATCTATAAACGCCAGGGGGTTTCCACTTAGATCCAGGGTGGTCAGTTCAGGCATGAAGATGAACAGGTCTTGAGGAAGTGAGTGGATATCATTGGAGGCCAGGCTTAAGAACGTGAGGTTTTTGAAGGTAGTCGGCCCTTTGTCTGATGTGATTGGACCCTGGAAAATATACATACAATAATATATTTTAGTTTATTTTATATATTTTAAGTATTATTTAATTTAAAACAATTTATATACCTAGTCCTACATATATGTTTACCTACCCTATTATTATTAATTTTATTTTTTATTATTAAACTGACATTATGACATAGTTTTTTTTTATATATTTTTTTTTTGACTATGATGCTTTAAATTTTTGACTTTACAATTCGAATTAATTATTTTAATAAGTACTTATAATGTTTTATAATATTCATACGCCAGTAAAGGCAGGTTTTGGCTGAACCAAGTAGTTTTTAAGATCAATATGTACCTAAAACTATGAATAAATGATTATGATTAGATAATCGAACCCACCCCTCGCGTCTTAGCCGAGCAAAGATTTTTGGTTACTTCTCGTGTTAATTCTATCAAATCAATGTTGGTATTAAATTAATATGCGCTTCGAAAACGCGCTTTTCGTGCACTTGAAATAATCTAACTTTACATTATGCTGATGTATTAACAAAGTTCCTCTTTGACAATAAGTTGACGACAGGATTCTACTCAACATCATCTTCCTGCCCTTATCCCACCCTGCGTGGGGTCGGCACAGCATGATCCTATGGTGCTGTAAGAGTTGTGGCTAAGGTGTTTTATGACTGGCCGCCTGCCTGACGTCAACCCTCCTTGGGAATACTTGCTTATTGTATCGCATCATGTTGGATTGATGTGATTGATTGACAGGATTCCACTCGGTAGACTTAATTCACCAGGATTAAATCACCTGGGTGTATTAAGTGCTACGCACGGTAGACTTGGTGCACTTGGGAGAACTAACAAACCCGTGATCTTAAAATCGGAAGGTTTACAAGATTCGCTTGGGAGTCTACTGAAACTCATAGTAACTGACCACAAAAACTCGTCTGGTCAGCTTGTCAGAGGATATCCTGTTCCTGCTAAGGTCCAAGGTCACCAGCTCGGGCAGGTAAACGAAGCTGGCCTCCTCAATGGAGGTGATCTCGCAGCCGGAGTAGTTCAAGGACTGGAGGGGGAGGCGGGAGACCCTCGTGACGGCATTAAGAGGGTTCTGACTGAGGTCCACTGTTTTCGGGTTGAGGGGCTTCAGACCTGAAAATGTCGGTAGACAATATCGGTGAAGGAAACATCTTGAGGGAACCGGCATGTCTTTTAAGGCTGTACCATAGTATAGGTAGATATTTCACTCAGTGCCATCAAAAGCTTGCAGTATAGGAACCACACCAATTTGCTCCTTCTATGTTTTTGTTCCATCCAATCCATCCTAGGTTGCCTGGCAGAGATCGCTCTAAGCGATAAGGCCGCCTGTTGTTTTTACCATTGTTTTTGTCTATTTTTGTAAGTTTAATCTTGTGTTGTCAGTCAGTAAGGCCTGGAGCACACTATGCACGGCGCAGCATGTCTAAGGAAGCTTGGGCATGCCGTAGGACGCTTCGGTCATGCCTAAGGACGCCTGGGGATGCCGCGCCGATAGTGTACGCCGGGCCTAACGTATTGTTCCTATACGTATATTCAGACACCTTACCATCCCAATCCTGGAACTCAAAGGGGATTCTGATATCCCTATTCGCGCAGTCAATGACCCCACCAGTGCAGTTGCAATTCGAGCATATTTCTTCTGACAGCTTCGATGGTTCTGTTGTGGTCACCTCTGGAAAACATCAGAGAACTTTAATTGGAAAGAAAACATAAATAAATACATAAATTATCACACCAGTAACTCTAATGGGGAGGGCAGAGGCACAAGTAATCATAAGAAAACTTGCAATTCAAAATCTCAAGGTGGATATGGTGAACCATGGTGACAGGTGATCAGTCCATCGCCCATATAGATGGTCAATCATGTTGGTTGACCATCGACCATGACCTTAGTCGACTTTTACGACATGCTTAGTAAAGATGATTGTATGCTCAAGAACAAAGTAAATAAAGTAAAATACTTTATTTAAAATACTATATTTGATTTGATTTGAAACTTACCTTCATCTGACAGGGTGTAAGTCGGATCCGGTGGTTTCGTCGTGATCATCTCTAGAAAACAAATTGATTGGCAAAAAATAAAGAAAACTAAATAGTCAAATCAAACATTGTATCACAGAGTACCTAAGTAAATATAGTAAAAAATAACCTAACCGTACTTAGAAAGTAGAAAATACAATATAAAGAACATGAACTCAAATGAGAGTACTGGTGGTCTAGTTTGTAATGACTTTTTATGCTAATGAATTTTTCTGCGCAAAAAATTAGTCAGCTCCGCACGTATTGACCATGTCTTTCCTGTGGACAAGGCCGACTAAGGTAAGAGGATGAAGGCGCTGGGCAAGCCTACTCCATCTTAATTCGTCCCGGGCACTATAGCATCCCGTTTGTGAAGGTAAAAGTTGCCTCCTGACGCTGTATAAATCATCTACTATGGATGGGAAAAGGTCTGAGTTAAATCCGAAGCTTTGTGAGCCTGTGTGGATGTTTCGGTCTCAAAAAGTACCTTGGTTTGTTCCTGATTTGAAATAATGTAAAAGCCTACTTAAAGACTACTTAATAATTACCCATCCAGGTACCACTAGAGCACTTTATAACATTTTTTTACTATTTTTCTGGTTGCCGAAGGGTACCAACGGGACCCTATTACTAAGCCTTCGCTGTCCGTCCGTCTGTCAGCGGGCTGTATCTCATGAACCGTAATAGGTAGAGAGTTGAAATTTTCACAGTGGGTAATTTCTATTGCCGCTAAACGGGGCCCGCTATACAAAAAACATTTATTGTAGGTACATTTACGATGGTAAGGAACCCTTCGTGTACGAATCCAACTCTCACTTGACCCCCACATGTACTATATTTTTAAATTAAGTAGGTACCTATACAAATTCTTCTCAAAACTTATGAACATACGAGGGATATTGTTCTATTGTTCTATTTCCTTAAAATCATCACTGTTACAAACCATCACTTCGAGAAACACTTAATCCAAATAATGAGAACACAATACACATATTAAGACACTGAGACCCATTCAGAATCATTCTTAAACATTAATGAACTCCCACGCATAGCTCTAAAGTAGAGGTATGTTCAAATGCTTGATAACGATTTTATAAAATTCTGGGTTTTTTTATCACCAAAGATCGTAACGGAAAAGATAAGACTGTCAGTACCTTGAGGTGTTGTAGGCATAGTAAGTGGTTTGTATAATGAAAATAAATAAATCAATGTGCGCGGACATTTGACACAGCGCCATCTAGCCCCAAACTAAGCAAAGCTTGTACTATAGTCACCGGATGGCTGACAGAATACTGATATACTTTTTTTTGTAAACACATACTTATAATAAATACAACAACACCCAGACCCGGAAGAAATATTTGCAGAACATACAAACATTTTTCCCGTAGCGGGACTCGAACCAGCGCCCTTTGCGTCTCAGCCGAGCACTCGCTCACCACGCCACCGAGGTCGTCTAAAGTTGTTTAAATACTTAATGAACACAAATTCTTGATTGCTTTAGTCTATTGTATTATGAATTCACTAGCCGCCACCCACGGCTTGCAATATTGTAAACCAAGGTAGAAAAACCAAAATAGTTTTTGGCGTGCGCTGCGAAAACTATTGATTATAGAACAAAATAATGTACTACACGCGTACGAAGTCACGGGCAACAGCTAGTAAATAATATAGTAGGATATATTCTTTTTAGGGCCGAAGGATGCCAACGGCATGAGAAGGCTGTATTTTATGCATCGTATTTTTAAACAAAAGTAAGTATTCGTTAACGGCAGGTCTATCTTTGTCTGTGATCAAAATGGTCCTGAGCGTGACCGAAACTTTAAAACTTAGTAGGCATTTTTTTTAACAGAGTTTCATCTCTTCACTAACCTCATCAATAAAATATTCCGAAATCAATTTTTTATCTTAGATAAACGATATTGAACATAGTCAAGGAAAATACCAGTCCTTATCACAATGTATTAGAATCTAAATTCCTAAATATCACAGCCGGAACTTTGTCATTTATTTTGGATCCGTTACGTTTACTGCTGTTATCAGCAGTAAACGTAACGGATCCAAAATAAATGACAAATTACTTATGTAATACCTCTCGCGGGATAAAAGTGATAAAGCCAAAGTTGGAAAAATAATTATTTAGAATGTGGGTAAAATTCTATTAAGTAGATTATGTATTGCTAAAAGGAATAACGGAAGACGAACAGCAGTATTCAAATGGTGGCCAAGAGACACCACACGACTATGAGGCAGACCACTCTTTAAATTCCTTCACCACACTGGTTCGAAAGATCAATTGAAACGACGGCCAACGAGATAGACGACACACCCGATGTTCCAACTACATAGTCAACGTAGCTGGGCAGCAATTAATGAAGCTGGCGATGGACCAAAAATAATTACTTATAGGCTATGTAGATAATGTTGTCATTGACTTATGTGATTAGATAAAACAATTGGTATTAGTCATCAGATTTATAGTATTATTTGTTGGATTCTTAGTCAAGCATTCGATAAAGTGAGAATCCTAAAGTTATAATATGGTAAGTTATAAATCAATCGAGGTACATGCCTGGTGCCTTAATTCCTGATTATTTTTCTATTACAAGTAATTGTAATTATTTAAAATAAGCTCACAATTTAATATGGTCAATCAAAACTCCTATGGTGTACTTCAAGGCACCACTCTACGGCCATTTCTCTTTGCCGATTAAATAAAAATCTTTAATTACAAGAAAACTCTTTATTAAAACTGTGTGTAAACCTTATAATAGCTATTAATCTAATCTTAGTTTATAAGTATTACATATAATTGTCATCAGCGGGGGCTCGCTTGTAGAATGCGCGAGAAATATCGGTGGGCGCGCGGAGGCCTAACCAACCGAAGTAGCCGCGACGCCACAATAGCATCAGACTCATCACGATTGGAACAGCTAGGAGGACACCTGTTGGAAGAAAGTCGGTTATGATCTAAATTTCAAATTCATTCCAAGATAGTTAACGTAATGGTAGCCTTGCCTGCGTATCTTAAGGTCATGATTTCAAAAAGGTGGCATTAACTACCTAACGATTTATCTGTTTGAATAAATTATACGATTTATATATACCAGAACTCTCAACCGGTGAAGGAAAACATCGTGAAAACGACATGTCATAGAAACTAAAACAGTTCAAAAGTATGAGTCCAGTGCACGAAAGTTCCCGACCGTGGACTCCTGTCCACGGTCGGGAATCAAACCCGCGATTTAGTGCGTTATTCAAAATACTATAGGATCATTTTGAAAGATCTTAAATCGCAGGTAACGTTGCATTCACGCTTTGTAACGTGACCAAGGAAGATACAAACAAAAAAACACGCAAAACTATTATTTCAATGAGATTTTCAATATTACTTATTAAATTGAAAGAAAGAAAGAAACTATTTATTTGGTTCACAAATACTTATAAAAAGTTTAATAAAATAACACAGCTAAAACAAAAAAAAATAATAAGTTGTGAGCCAAAAAGGCAACCACTCAGCGTGTGCTGCAGAGCCCGGAAGCAACTACAGCGCTGTTCTTCCGTGGCACCTTTCAGAGCGCGTCACTGGAAAGTCAATCGTCGTCGCGCGTCAATTGGAACACAATCCTTCAGGGCTTTACTATATACGCGTATTTGAGGGTAGACAAAGACACTTTCAAATTACTCTTCAGCTGATGAAAGGTTCCTTACCAATAAGAGTTCCAAGCAAGATAGATCCGTCTCTCTCGGGCCTATGTCCGTATTTGTCGAGGCACCTCATCTTGCGGTGGTACTCATGCAGCTCCTTGAAGGAGTAGCCTCTCATCTCTATTGGTTCTTGACAGCTGGGGAGAGATACAGGGGGTTTATGATAAACTCTTACTGAGAGCACTGGTGGTCCAGTTGGTAGTGACCCCGCCTTCCGATCGTAAGGGTTCAAATCCGGTCGTGAACCAATGGATTCTTCTGTGCGAAAAATTTATGTGCGCTATACCAGTACTCTCTAACGGTGAAGGAAAACATCGTGAGGAAACCCGCGGCTTAGTCAGCTCCGCACGTATTGACCATGTCTTTCCTGTAGACAAGGCCGACTAAGCTGGGAGGATGCAATGAGTGCTGGGCAAACCCACTCCATCATGCTGTAAGAGTTTTGGCTAAGGTGTTTTATGACCGGCCGCCTGCCTGACGTCAACCTTCCTTGGGAATACTTGCTTATTGTATCTCATCATGTTGGAGAGGATACTATCCCTTAGTCGACTTTTACGACATGCTCGGGAAGAGAAGCAGCTGGACACATTCTATGTTTTTTGTTTACTCCCCGTCCAGCAGAAAAGTATGAAGAACATGACTCAAGAATATTCTGTCATTAATTAGCAAAACACTTACACCATGTTAGTGGAGTTTCCCTGCTTGCTCTCCACCACAGGCACCAGGAAGTCCACCATCCACTGAGTACTGCAGTCACAGAGGAAGGGGTTGTCGCTGACGTCCACCTTCTCCACCAGATCCCAGCGGGACAGCAGCCTGGAGTCCACCTCTGTCAGGTTGTTGCTTTGGAGATACAGCTGGTGAAGGCAAAATGTACAATAAGATAGTCTTTCATCCGAAGATTCAGCGTTTCCGTGCTTCGGAGGGCACGGTCCAGTCGGTCCCGGCTTTTTAGTTGTCAAGCCATGACGGAGGCCTATAGGCGGCCTAAAAACTCCGTCACTAGAGTTGGCCACTAGCACATACGAACATACATACATACCTGAAGCTTGATATGGACACAGCGGTGAGAGGTAATTCAGCTTCATAAAAGCGATCATAGAAGGAAAGGTAGAAGGAAAGCGAGGAAGAGAAGGACCAAGAATTAGTTATATCAGCCAGATAAAGGAGAAAGTCGCTGCCATGTCGTATGAACAATGATGGGAAAAATGGAGGAAACTTCATCATTACACCGACAAGAGCTAGCTTTT
Organism: Scotopteryx bipunctaria; assembly: GCA_949320045.1. Classification (NCBI taxonomy): domain Eukaryota; kingdom Metazoa; phylum Arthropoda; class Insecta; order Lepidoptera; family Geometridae; genus Scotopteryx; species Scotopteryx bipunctaria. The sequence goes on from OX439470.1 coordinate 3,389,584, forward strand.
AAATAATATATGTATATTGGTACTAAAACTCCAACAATGTAACCAGAGGTGTAGAAAAAATTACCTAAAAAATCCTAATTTGTTAAATACCCGTGCGAAGCCAGGGCTGCTAGTTTATTACTTATAATAGACAAAAGTTACAAGATCATACCTGCTTGACGATCGGCCAGTCGTAGTTCTCCCCGATATCATCAGCTCTGGCCAGGGCCCTCGGATGCAGTTGCGAGAGCGCCGGGTTGAAGCTCAGATGCAGCGCCTGGAGCGCTTCCAGGCCGGCGAGAGCGCCCGCGCCGATCGACGAGAGAACCGGCATGTTGCACATGTGGAGTTCCCTCAGTTTCCGAAGCCGGGGGAAGCCACTGGAAAGAAAAAAAAATGTCAAAGTCAAAAAAAATCTTATCTTATATTATAAATGCGAAAGTTTGTGAGTTGTGCCTCAATCACGCTTAAACGGCTGGACGGATTTGAATGAAACTTGGAATATACATAGTACATGTACTGGATTAACATATAGGCTATTTTTTATCCAGGTACAACGGGAGCGAAGCCGTGGGCAGCAGCTAGTATTCCATAAAATCACGGGGATCACATGGACACGTCTTAAATCTACGTTGCATTTACACCTGTTCGCTATATTATAGCGGCAATGAACAATTTGTGAAAATTTCAACACTCTTCTACGGTTCATGAGATACAGCCCGCTGACAGACGGACGGGCGGACAGCAAAAGCTTAGTAATAGGGTCCCATTGGCACCCTTTCGTACGGAACCCAAAAGTTGAAAGTCAAAATTTATTTATTCCTTAAAATCACGGGGATCATTTTGACACGTCTTATATCTAAGTTGAATTTACGCCCGTTCGAAACATGACCAAGCGTGGAAGATACAGGTAAGAAACCACGCTTGGCTATTTTTTGTAAAATGATCCCTTTACAATCATGTTTATAAAAGGAGTTGGAGCATTGTTCAGTTCCAAGCATTTTTGTCTTCTATATAATCGGATATTTTATAGTAAGCTTTTTAAAACAACTTTCGTTTTATTAGAGTTTTAAACTTATTTAATGAAAAATAAAATAAAAACCAGTCAAGTGCGAATTGAATTCGCACTGCTCTGTTCTGTCCCATCGTACTAAGGCCTTTTACCATCTATAGTAAATGATTTATACAGCGTCAGGAGACGCAAGAGGCGCGGGTTCGATTCTAGCTACGGGATAAATGTTTATATGTTTGAGGCCACTCACCGGTAATCCTGAGAGGCCATATCGAGCTTTACGATAGGATTCTGGTTGAGGTTCAAGTAGAGTAAGTTCTTGGTCTCGACCAGCTCCTGCGGCACTGAGGACAGCTGGTTGTCGCTGAGGTCCAGCCTCTCCAGGTAGAGGGGGGTGTGGAGGAACTTCTCCGGGATCTCCTGGAGCTGACAGGAGCGCATCCTGAGGACCTGGGGGAATGTGGTTCATTATTTTGGCTGTCGAGTTGGGCCTTCCAATCCTAAACGGGTTCATATCCTCTAATAGATTTATCCGTATTCAGTATTCAGTATATTTATTCACAGAAGTTATGGTATACATTAGATGGAAGATAACAATAATAATAATAATTTGTTCTGCACATCTCGCCCGAGCACAGGCATGTGAATGTCTTAATAGCTAGGTAATACATTTATCAAATTATACACCATGTCATAAGCACCAATAAAGTAATAGTAATAAAAAATGTCAAATAAACTAAATATTAATGGTATGTATTAAAAGTTCGATTTGAAATCGTATCGAGTGTACGAAATTAGTCTCTTTGAGGCACACTTTCATTCTAGAGCATTATAAATAATAAATAAATATTTGTGGACATTTCACACAGCGCCATCTAGCCGCAAACTAAGCAAAGCTTGTACTATGGGAACCAGATGGCTGATAGAATACTTATAAATAGGTACTTTTTTTATGTAAATAGTATTTATTTACAATAAAAGTCCCCCTTTTATTTTTATTATTTGTTGTTATAGCGGTAATAGAAACACACTCTGTGAAAATTGCAACTCTCTACCTCAGACCAAATAACTAGGAAAGACGCCGCGCTGCGAACAACTAAATACCTAAAAATATGGCTTCACTTTTCTCGTTCGCGGCGCGTCGTCTTTTTTTTTTATTTGGTCTGAGCTCTCTACCTATTAAGGTTCGTTCTCACGAACCGTAATAGGTAGAGAGCCCGCTGACAGACGGACAGACGGACGTATGGACGGACAGCGGAGACAGCAATAGGTAGACCTAAAAATCGTTAAAAGCACAGGAAACTTAAACACACCCTAAACTAGTTACCTAAGTCCGTAATTATTCTACTCGATAACAGATGGCGCTTACCTTCAACATCGGCAGACTGGATATAGCTATCAGTGTGACGTGATCTATCGTCGTGAACGGATTACCGCTCAAGTCCAGCTCCTGCAGTTCAGGAAGATGCTCGAACAGGTCCTGATTGAGGGAATGGAGCTCGTTGTGAGCTAGATTCAAAGTCCTCATGTTTGCGAGAGGCTCGTATTCTTCGGGAGAGTATCGGCCCTGAAAAAATAAATATAAATAAATAACACCCAAGAAGCACTCGTGGCGTAGCTCACTTAGGCGTTCTTGATTGATCGTTAAAGTTAAGCAACGATATGTGCGGTCACAAATCGGGATGGGTTACTGCAAGTGGCATTACGAGCTGAGCGCTTCTGTGCTTCGGAGGACACGTTAAACAGTCGGTCCCGGCTTTTAAGTCGTCAAGCCATGACGGAGGCCTTTAGGCGGCCTAAAAACTCCGTCACTAGAGTTGGCCACTAGCTTATACGAACATACATAGTAATAACACCCAACACATACATAGTCCTGAGCCCACACTAGGATTCCCTGTGTCGTGGGTATCAGAAACTACGAGTACCATGCTACCACAACACCCAGACCCGGAAGAATTATTTGCAGAACATGCAAACATTTCTTCCGCGGCGGGAATCGAACCCGCTACCGAGGTCGTCAATAATAACCATATTTATACGAAAATAAATCCCGTCATAAGCTTTAACGTTTGCGAGAGCACTGGTTGTCTAGTTGGTATTGACCCCGCCTTCCGATCGTGGTCGTGGGTTCAAATCCGGTCGTATACCAATGGATTTTTCTGTGCGAAAAGTTTATGTGCGCTATACCAGTTCTCTCAAACGGTGAAGGAAAACATCGAGAGGTAACCCGCGGCTTATTCAGCTCCGCATGTATAAACCATGTCTTTCCTGTGGACAAGGCCGACTAAGCTGAGAGGATAGAATAGGTGCTGGGCAAGCCTTCTTCATTCGTCCCGGGCACTACAGCGTCCCGTTTGTGAAGGTAAAAGTTGCCTCCTGACGCTGTATAAATCATCTACTAATGATGGTAAAAGGCATTAGTTTTTATAAGCTTTATATACGACATGCTCGGATAGAGAAGCAGCTGGACGTGTTATGTTTTTTCTTTACTCTAACCCAGCAGGGAAGTAATAAATCATCATCATCTTCCTGCCCTCATCCCACTCTATGTGGGGTCGGCACAGCTTGCTGTAAGAGTTTCGGCTAAGGTGTTTTATGACCGGCCGCCTGCCTGACGTCAATCCTCCTTGGGAATACTTGCTTATTGTATCTCATCATGTTGGAGGATACTATCCCTTAGTCGACTTTTACGACATGCTCGGGGAGAGAAGCAGCTGGACGTGTTCTGTTTTTTCATTACTCCAGTCCAGCGGAGAAGTAATAATTAATAAGACTGTTTAAATGTTGAACGAGTTGAGCTCACTAACCTCAAAAGCATGCGGACTAAGTTTGGCGGCCGTCAGCCGGTTATGGCTGAGGTCTAGCACCCTCATGTCTTGCAGGTCTTTGAAACTGGCGCTCTCAATAGTCTCTATATTACAGCGAGAGAGATTCAGGATCTGGATCGGCAGTTCAGCGATGGCGGTGACGTTTCTGAAGAGGTTCTCGCTCAGGTCTACGTGAGTTGGCTTCAGTTTTGTTAATGCTGGAAAAAAATATATGACAATAACTCAGACAAAAAAAAGAGACGGCGCGCCGCGACCAACAAAAGTGAAGCCACCTTTTTATCTATGCGTGTGTGTGTGTGGGTGAGTTTTGAAGTTTTGTGTTCCAAGTAACCTAAAATTCATAGTATAATAATTAAGAAACGATAAAGTACTTACAAGTGAAAATTGAGACTTTTTATGTGATTTGCTGCTGTGTTTACAAGATTTCACTACACAGAAAGGCATAGGTAGGTAATTCTTTTTGTTAATTTTAAGTTTACTAGATGACTAATCGAGAGCGATGAGCGATGAGCTTGGTTTTAGTGTAGGTGTGTGCGTGAGCGTGTATGTTTACTTGCAGGAGCACGGTATTGTGTGGCTTCACTTTTGTTGTTCGCGGCGCGCCGTATTTTCTTTTTATTTGATCTGAGAATAATAATATATAACACCAGCCCGCTCCGCTGACAGACGGACGTATGGACATCGGAAGCTTAGTAATTGGGTCCCATTGGTACCTTTCGAGTAGGTACGGAACTCTAAAAATGACAGGATATAGCAATAAATTATATTATATTTCACGTTTGTTTCCTTTAAACAGAGGGCACGTTACATTTATTACGATCCAATTATGATATACCTACTTATTACGAGTTCGCTCTTCACTCTCATCATCAGTCATAATAAAACACGCATTTATTTATTCAAAACTTACCAGCCCAGTCATCCTTCTTAAAGAACACCTCTATGCTTTGATCGAAGCAGTTCACAGTATCATTTTTGCAGATGCATTGTCTGCATATACCAGTCTGTCTTGACATGTCGTCTGTTTGTAAAACCGTGGTATCAGTCGCTGGGGGCTCGGCTGAAATAAAACACAATTTATTCACAAAAGAGATGAAGAATGGCGGCCTTGTGAAAGATAAAAACTACGAAATAATAATGTTAAATTAATGTAAGGCAGTAAGGTTTCGTCACTATCGCCCACCCTCAAGGGAAAAATAAGAACAGTTCAAAACTGTTTCACAACAGAATTAGAACCTTCTTGGAAAGGTTTAAATTGGTTGTGCTACCCGATAATAGATGGCGTTAGCAGTTCATAAGAAACCTTTGTGGTTGCAACAAAAAGATTTTACTTTTTTTATTTATGAGAGAAAGTCATTGTTCACATTATAAATTTTTTGTATGTATAATCCTTAGATACTAAATAGTTTCAAACACAGATATCGCTACTTACTCGTCTGACAGTGGACCCCAATGGCAAAAGCCAATAAAACGAAGCAAGGTACGATTTTCGCACCCATTTTCCTAGAAATATAAAACATTATAAGCAATAACCTACAAAAGAATCGTGACAAGCTTATCTTATTGATATGATGGTATCTGATTATGAGCGCAAAATGGTGAAAATATTTGTCACCCTAGATGCAGCTAGATTACTTTTTGAGCTTCAATGCGTAGGTTTTTTATACATATCTACCTACACACTATATATTACCACGCCCGTATTCCTAAAGGGGTGGGCAGAACCACAAGTAATCATAAGAAAACTTGCAGCCACTCCTGATTGAAAGTCCCAAGATGGTGACAGGTGATCAGCCCATCGCCCATATACCTAGATAGTCTATCATGTTGGAGAGGATATTATCCCTTACTATTAAATACATTTGACAAGAAGTGAACATATAGACAAAGATGATGAGGTACAGAAGTACCTTGACAAGGGATAAAGACTGAAAACGTAAAACTTCGCTGAATGGGTGATAGTGTTCGTATTCACAGATAACAAAATACATCCAAAAAAGAAAAATATTAAAACAGTATTTTAGGAACAATTTGTAAATAAAAAATTTGGCACCTAAGTACTACATAAATCACTGTTTTTTCGTACTAATGTTATTATTAAAGTGCGCTTAACAGAGGCTCTTTTGTGCTATAACTTCCTACATTGTAGCCTTGAGTGATTTCAAATAACCTACGAATCGGATAAGAAAACGAACCTATGTAGATATTTGCCTCAATTTTAACCACAAACTTGCTCTAAAACACTTAGAATTTTACACAAAATCCAATTATTTAAGACACTCACCTAAATTAAATCTATTCAACTAGAAATAATAATAAAAATCACATAAAAAAATGGCGCAATACATAACAGAATCACAACACAATTGAAACTGACATACCTATAGATCGTAAGTTTACCTAGGTATCTTATCTGTGTTATCTGATAACACCCGCTTTGATAAGTATTTTTGAGCTGTTAGAGGTGCGTAATATACTAACACCGTTTTAACATCACTACATAGTATAAAACTAAGTCGCTTCTCGCTGTCTGTCCCTATGTATGCTTAGATCTTTAAAACTACGCAACGGATTCTGATGCGTTTTTTTTTAATAGATAAATTGATTCAAGAGGAAGGTTTATGCGTATAATACATGCATAATGTAGTAGAGAAACGCTGATAATTTTAGAGGTTTCTAATGTGATGTCGTAAATAAACACGTTTTTTGCGCTTACATTGCAAACGCTGGCTGAACCCTACGAGATAGACCAAAATAATGTACTACAGTATTGTACACCTTAAAAAGGTCTACAAAAAAGTCCTCGATGGCATATGTCTATCTCTTATCGAACCCGTGCGAAGCCGGGGCGGGTCACTAGTATAACAAAAAAATAATCAAAAACTATATACCTACCTACTAAATGGTATGGACTGGACAAGACAGGCCAGAGACAAAGAGCTTTAAACCTAAAAAGTGTTAAAGGCTCCTTTCACCACACTGGTTCGAAAAGAACCAGTGCCACGATTAGTAGTATTGACTGTGGCATTGTGCTAATGACATGGACGTTTAGCTATTAATTATATCACCTAATAATATTTCAATGAGTCATAACTTATATTGTTTGATTGTAAATACTGTTCTAGAAACAAAGTAGACAAGCTATAAGCTGAATAATCCAATGATATTGGTGAATGATTTTTGTAGAGGAAATGACTATAGGATTGCTGGAAAACTGACATCATTTTCAGGAATGAAAATGATTTTATGATTTTCTTTTCATAGGTAAAGTGATGACTGAAAATTTGTATCTATTTAGCTAAGTATTTTTACTAAATGTACCTATGTATGTTAACAAAATATTGTTAAGCAAAAATTATTATCATGTAACCTTTTGACCGCCACAAAATTATTTAAATAAATACTTATTTTTATACTATTATATACCCTAGCTTTGACTCTTTTGTGATTTATTTCATCTAGATGATTTATTATTTATTAAGAACCACAAAAAGACAAAATAAGCATTGAAATCGTATCTTCTCCGACAAATTGCCTGTTAAATAACAAGCCCCGAGGGAGAGAATTGGAGCGCCATCTAGCGTTGAGTAGGATAATCACGTGGTAATTGACGTGAGCCGCTGACGACAAAACGCGGGAAACTGCAGTAATCGCCCGCCATCTTGGGAAATTAATTTGGGATTATTATTTTGACAACGGAAAAATTATTTTCACAAAAAAATACGGCCAAACAAGCAACAAATCATTCTAGGTTAGTATGTAGGCTTATTTAGTTTCGAATTAAAATACCTGCGTGAAATTATTTTACTTAAGAGTTAGGTCAAAAGGAGAATGGGTAATTTTGGCAAGGCTACTTTTTGAGCTATTTGACTTAATGTAGGTATTTCACGAAAAGTTGTACAAGACACACTTTCTTGTGTCAAGTTCTAATCAGTTTTTATTTTAACCCCAGAAACGTGATTAGTAGAAGTAAAATAAATCTATCCGTTATCGATTAGTATGTAGATACATAATTATGTCTGACTATGAACAATGACTTCCTTTTCTTACTGATTTCCTAAAAAAGTTAAGAATAAAAAAGTTTGTACTCACTCCCATTGTGAAGTTGACAATTTATAAGCACAAAGCGCGAGCGCGAGGTCGAGTCGAGTGGCTCGCCGTAATCCGATAGTTGCGCCCTTAACTCGCTAGGGTTGGCAGGTTTCCTATTTTACTTGGCTAGAATACAAATAATAATAATCACTTTCATCATCATCATCATCAGCCTATAGCAGTCCACTGCTGGACATAGGCCTCCCCTAATGAGCGCCATCGCGCCCTATCTTTGGCTTGACGCATGCAGTTTCTGCCAGCAGCCTTTCGCAGATCGTCACTCCACCTAGCCGGAGGGCGTCGTACACTACGTTTGCAGAGTCGCGGTCTCTACTCAAGATAATAATAATAATAATAATAGATAATAATCACTTTATTGCACACAAGCACAAAAGTAAATAAAGAAAAATACAACCAAAACCAGTACAATGGGCGGCCTTATCGTTAAGAGCGATCTCTTCCAGGCAACCTTTGGATGGAGAGGATAAACAAAACAGAGCAGAAAGACGGCGGTGTACAAAAAGTTTAAAAAATAAATAAATATTCATTAATTACTTACTTATAATACCTATAAGCTAGTACATAGTATTAATATAAATAATGTTTACTGCCTATATAAAACTCTTACGTTACTGACTGACTGACAATCAATGCACAGCTCAAACTTCCTCTTCTGGTTGTGGGGTGAACTAAGAAAGGAATTACCGAAATTCAACTCTTAGAGGAGTTTGTTAGAAAAAATACTCTATTTGTGAGGACGTTTGGATGTTTGTATGCACATGCTTCAATTATACCGTGACGCCTAAACGAATTTTAATGATAATAAAATTGGAATATACATAATTAGTACCTATATTGGAATAACATTTGGGCTAATTTTTATTCATATATCTCAAAGCTAGTAAGTTATATCGACAAAACGACTAAACTGATATTGATAATAGAAACAGGTGAGAGCACTGGTGGTCTTGTGGTAGTGACCTTTTGAGCCTAAGGTCGTATGTTCAAATCCAGTCGTGCACCAATTGATTTTTCTGTTCTAAAAATATACGTTCACTATACTAGTACTCTCAAATGGTAAAAGAAAACATCGTGGGGAAACCGAAGTGCACGAAAGGAGCTTTTGAGGCGCAGTTAAAAACGTTTCACCACACTGGTTCGAAAGAACTAACGACTAAATAGATAGATTATACAGTTACGGCAAATTTCGTAACACTGCGGGCTGCGCGTTGAAATCTTTTGTAATGAAAAATAATTATTAAAAAAATATTTTGAAACCAAATCAGGAACTATGATTACCTAAGTAGTTATTTATAACTTTTTTTATTAACTAATAGAAATATACTACCTACGTATTCGAATACGAAAATTATAATACGCTTGCTAAAGCACTATGTACATTATTTTTATCCCTTTTATTTTTGTGGCTTAATTTATTCATGACGTACCTATGATAAAAATAGTAAAAGCAAAAATGGTATTTATTGACATAATCAAACAATAACAGAGTAACATTGAATCCATAGGCTCCCGAACTAGTATAAAAAGTGTTTCAGGAGCCAGTGGCTTCTCCCAAAATAATATTTTGATCTAATTATGTCTACATTCACACAAATTAGCAAGAGAGAAAAACAAGTATGGTGATCTAATAACGACAAAATATCAACTAATTATCATTAAGGGCTTAGGATAAATCAATATTGAAACTTTAAAACAAATACAACAAATCACAATATTTTTGCGCGTCAACCCTAGCCGCTTGTTACTGGCTGTCACCGTATAAGCTGCCCCTTAACTTAACCGAGGAAAATGCACACTTAACCTCACTCCCCTCCGCCTTACCCCTTTAACAATAAGGTTCAAATTCCTACGACTTTCGCGGCGTAAGTCATATGTCAAGTGAAGTCTGTCTTTACTTCCCCAGCTTCCCCTATGTTTTTTATAGTGACATGAACTTGATAGTCCTTTTAAACCCACTTCCTTTGCACGGCTAAGATGGAAAAGGTGTAGTTTATTTTACCGTGTCGGGACAAATGTTTGTATAATCTTTATGAGT